>OU612059.1:97733266-98933266 GCA_914767635.1 Melanostoma mellinum
ATCGCGATAAGATCTGTGCGTGTCCTGTTTGGCTGGTTTTCCAGACATTACACTGGTTTAGTCTAAGTTCACTGTTTGCTGCCGCTTCTTGAACATAGAGATCAAGAGGTGTGAGATTGAGGATTACTTCCAAGTTCGCGGTTGGTGTAGTTCTCATTGCACCAGTTACGCAAATACAGGCTGATCTTTGTACTTTGGTTAGGGTTTTTAAATGCGTGAATTTTTCCAGCGCCTTCCACCAGACCAAATTGCCATAAGAAAGGATAGGTCTTACAATGGCAGTATACATCCACAGGATGATTTTGGGATTTGGCCCCCAGTTTTAGCCAAAAATCCTGTTACACGAATACAGTGCTATCATAGATTTTTTGTATCTTTCTTGTGTATTGGGACCCCAATTTAGTTTTCTGTCTAAGATCACTCCCAGGTATCTGGCTTGATCAGAGATCTTAAGGGGGGTCCCATTTTGTCTTGGTAACTCAAAAGTAGGTATTTTTCTTCTATTTGTAAAGAGTACCAGCTCTGTTTTCAGGGGGTTAACTGCAAGGCCGCATCTTTTTGTCCAAGCGCTTACCTTGTTTAGTGTATAATTCAATTGTGCGCTAATAGTGGAAGGGAATTTCCCCGTCGCCAGAAGAGCTAAATCATCGGCATAGGCAACCACTTTCACGCCGTCATGTTTGAGAGCTACGAGGATCTCATTCATAACCAGGATCCAGAGCAGGGGTGAGAGAATACCTCCTTGTGGGGCTCCTCGTGACACACACTTTTTCAAGCTTGCACCTCCCAGTTCGCTGTGGATCTGACGTTTTGTTAGCATACACATGATCCAATTAGTGATTGTTTCTTCTACTTCTAGATCATTTAGGGCCTTCTCAATTGCACTATTTTGTACATTGTAGAAGGCTCCTTCAATGTCTAGGAAAGCTGCCAGTGTGTATTTTTTATCTAGCAGCGTTTTTTCTATGGTTCTTACTACACAGTGAAGTGCTGTTTCCACACTTCGTCCTTTAGTGTAGGCATGTTGAAAGGTAGATATTACTTCCGGTTTCAGAAAGCTACGGATGTGTAAATCAAGTAGCCTTTCAAACGTTTTCAGTATAAAGGAGGTCAGACTTATAGGTCTGAAGTCTTTTGCTTCTATATGGCTGGGTTTGCCGGCTTTCGGTATGAAAACGACTTTAACTTCCCGCCATGTTTTGGGAATGTAGCCCCATATGAGGTTATTTTCAAAAATGTTCTTGAGATGTGGGATGACTTTCCTGCTGCTTTTTTGCAGCATCATACGGAAAATGCCATCGTGACCCGGAGATTTAAAAGGTGAAAAGGAGTTGATAGCCCATTCCAACTTCTCTTCCGTTACGATATCTGCCGGGATTTCGTGTCTAGAAAACCTAGTGTTTTCTACTTCACTGTTCTCTATAGGGCTGCATCCAAGGAAGTGCGAATCGAACAGATGTTCCAGACTCTCGACCGGGGATTCAGTCCAGTGGTTATCCGGTTTTCTCAGAGAACCAAGTGGTATGGTCTCCTTGGAGAGGATTTTCCGTAGTCTGGCCGATTTGTTCGTACACTCAATTTCACTGCAAAAATTTCTCTATGAGCAGCGTTTTGCTCGTTGAGTTTCATTTTTGAATTTCCTTTGGCTGGATTTGTAATGTTCCCAGTCATTTTCGGAGCCGGTCCGTTCGGCAGCATTGAAAAGTCTTCTCGTTTCTTTCCTAATGCTGCTCAGCTCGTTATTCCACCAAATTGATTTTTTGTTCTTTTTTACCGTTGTGATCAGAGGACAGCTTTTATCCAGGGCATTTCTCAGAATCCCTGTGAGTTCTGCAGTCAACTTATCAAGGCTTTGCGGTTCAAAGTTCCTATTTGTATTAAGGGAATCTATATTATCGTCTACCTCCTTACTAAAGGTAGCCCAATCTGTTCGTCTATTATTACGAAATGGTTTGATTGGGCGATCTGTAGTGGGAATGATAAAATTTATCAGAAGATCTCATTTACCTCTGAGAAAGTGTCCGAGTTGTTTGTGAGGGTAATGTCAAGTACTTCTTTACGGTTTTTTGTAACAAAGGTAGGTGTGTTACCTCTATTGATAACCAAAAGATTGTTTCTTATAATAAATTCAAATAAGAGTTCCCCCCTAGAATTTGTGTCGGTGCTTCCCCATTGCACATGGTGTGCGTTGGCGTCGCAGCCCATAATAATATCTAGTCTACTCTTACTTGTGTTTTCTACCAGTTGGTAAGTGATATCCGCTGGTGGTCCTTCAATTCCATCATGTGGCATGTAGATGGAAGCCAAAATTAGAGATGGGAGTCCTTCGCGTTCCATCTTTACTGCGGTCTGGTCTATTGTGCTATAAGTAGTAAGAAGAAAATGATTTAACTGTTTTCTAGCTACTATGCATGTTCTGAGGTTACTGTCTGGGCTGGCAAAATTGGATTTGTACAGCGTAAGTTCTTTGGAGTGTAGGCCCTTAATTTTTCCTCTTGCGACCCAAGGTTCTTGTATAAGGGCTACATCAATTTGTCTACTCTCCATGAGGTAGACCATGTTGGCGGAGGCGGCTTTACTATGTTTGAGATTTATTTGTATTAACTTCAAATCCATGACATATTTTGTTTTTTATACAACGCCTTACTAACCTGTTTTTTGATTCTAGCTATCAGCTTGAGCTTGCATCGGGTAATGCCAACGCGAACTTTAAAGCTGACTCTTCTTAGAAGTGGTATGGAGTTGTGGTTCAATCTCACAATCACTTCAGTGCCTGTCTCCGTTTTCTCCACCTTCATGATCTTCCATTGGTCGCTCAGAAGTTCGGCATTTAATGAAAGGATGTACCTTTCCAGCCGATCGCGGGGAATAGCGGGGCCTCTGACCAACAGCTTTCCTATTGGTCGGTTTAGATCTTTTATCTCACTCGCAGTCACAAGCCGTAAATCGGCATTCTGCCAGGTAGCTGCCGTCTTTTTCACGAACTCCTGGAGCCATTGAAGGGTCCATTCATTCTCGCAGTTCATCATCTTGAAACCATGGACGGTAGTGAGGTCCCCGAAGAGTGGCGGCTGCCTACTCTTAACGATCGCCTCATTTACCTCTTCCAGTATTCTTAGCTCAAGTAACTGCCATTCGTCTTCACTCAGTTTGCGGTCGGGTTTCCCAAAGTCGGCGATAGCGACTTGGTGGCCCTTTGTAGCAGGGACTGAGGAGGTCTTCATTCTCTTAGATATCCTGCTGGGTGAGGAGTTATTTGGGGAGGAGCTGGCATTTCTTGCTCTTTTTGAGCAGCTCGGTATACCGGTGTTGACAAGGTGCAGGGAGGCCACCTCACCAGTTCCGGTATTTGCTCCGCAGCCAGCTTGTTTTTTGTCTGTTGGGTCTTGTCCAGTTCGTTTTGTTATGTCTGATGGTGTCACTGTCCGTAGTCTTTGTTCGGACCTGACCAGAGCCCTTTTGGCCTTTACCGTTAAGGATTCGCGGTTCTTTTTCGATAGGCGTCTGACGGTCCTTTCGGCGTTGCGTCTTTGTCTCAGTAGTAGTTCGTTATTTCTGAGGACCCTAGCTCGTCGTTGTCCGGCATTTCTGTCGATGACCGTGCGCTTGCAGTTGGAGATTTTACTCCGCCTGGACACGTACGATAGGTTTGAGGTATCGGAGTCCGCTATGGAGCTGGCATCACTGATGTCATCAACAATGATAGCCTCACCATTGACTCCATCTTTCATACCTAAGCTGTTGTTGTTCTTTTGATTGTTCATTTTAAGTTCAGCTTTTTCCTTTTTGCTGTTTAGAGCATCGATTACTTTATAAGTTGGATCTGTAAGAAAATGTGAAAAGAAAAAGAAAAAGAAAAAAGGAAAAGATCCAAAATTATAAGTAAGATCGTCAAACAAACCAAACAAAAAATGAAAATGACACTTTAGCGTATATCCCGCTATTTTTTTATTGCTTTTTTGTGTTCTTTTCATAAATTTTCATAGGAGTGGGTCTCACTTAGTTTGCCCAAAACCCTAGCTGGTAGCTGATTTTCCGCTCAGGAGCATCTAACTGTAGCCGTCCTGCTTGAGGTTTCCAGCGTAAGCCTCCTCACCACGGCAAGGTGGAGACCCGTTGAGGAGGAACCTGCTAACCTTGCAATACCTCAAACTAGTTTAACACCATCTAAACATGCTGTCCCTAAGTGGAACACGGAACTAAGAAATCTAAGAGATAATAAAGTGAAAGCCTGGAAGAAATTTAAGAAAAAATCCTCTATAGAAAATCTTACTTTCTTTAAGAAATCCAATGCTCTCTTCAGGAGAACACCAAAAATTTACAAAACTTAAAGCTTCAACTACTTATCCTCACCCCCCCCCCCCCCCCCCCCCTAACAAACATCTGCAATAAAATAAATAAACTTAGCGGGTCAGGTAAATCTTGTTCTATTAGGTGCATAGAAGGAGAAGCTGAATATGGTCAATCACTTTCGCTGCTGCTTGATCAGAATACTCCGATGACACCAATTTCCATATTAACTTTAAAAGAAAAAAAAGAAGAAAGCCTTCGCATCACACCTCATAATATGTCTACCGATTCCGCAATTAATCACTTTCAGAAACCCATTTCGCTTCCCGAACTTGAATCATGTCTCAGCCAACTAAAAGGGAAAACACCAGGTAGAGACAGACTATCATCATATCCCATGTTTAAAAATCTTCCAACAGTGACAAGAATTATTCTTATCAAAATCTATAATAAAGTCCTCGGCTCAGGTATTCTACACACATCAGTTATCCCCATACCCAAACCAAAAAACGAAATCAATAAAATTGACGGATACAGACCAATTTCACTATTACAATGTATCTCAAAGATTTTGGAAAAAAATATAGCGAAAAGACTTCATTGGTATACTGAGTCCAAAAAATGTATTGCTTCAAATCAGGTGGCATTTGAATTGAAAAGAGGCTGTCAAGATGCTTTGCTCCATATTGACAGCTATATTGCAAACGCAATCTCTGCAAAAAATCATGTTTCCATAATTGCACTCGATTTCGAAAAAGCATTTGATAGGATAGAAGTTCACCTAGTGCTATCTAAATTGAAAGAATGGAACCTAGGTTCGAAAATATTTGGATACATCAAAGCTTTCCTTTCAAACCGTAAATTTTGTGTTAAAGTCAATAATACATACTCCCCGAACTATCCAGTACACAATGGTATCCCACAAGGATCTCCACTCTCAGTAATACTATTTTACATTGCGTTCAATGAAATTAGCAATATTATAAATAAATATAAAATTCTTGATCATTGTTTATATGCCGAAGATGTTTACGTGCTCTGTGGTTCGATTTAAAGGGAATATCAAATAATTATAAAATAATATCGTGTATTAATAAAACTCAATTTGATGAGTGAGAGTACAAGGGCGTACTAACTCACTTTTAATATGGGCGCCAGGAAACCTTTTAAGATGGTGGTTTGCCTTAACCAAAGCTGAAATAATAGTTAAAGACGAAAGAAGAAACTAGGATAGAACTGAAATAAAACACTACTAAATTTCAAAAGGAAAATTATAGATTTTTATTATATTTTTAGGGTGTCTGGGAAACCGTGGTTAAAACCTAGATTAAAACCCAGAATCTTTTCGATATTAAGGAAAAGTACAAAGTTGTTTTCGAGGTTGCCAGGAGGCCAATTCTCGAAGCAAAGAAAATGTAAGAAAGTTGAAAATTAAGAAAATTAAGTTAAATAGAACAAATTAGTGTGTCGCTTGAACACAATATAGAATCACTAAGGAAAGTTTCCGAGGAAAAAAAAAAAAAGAATAGAAGTAAAGAAAACGGTCGCGAGTCCCGCAATCTCGGGATAGTACAAAAACGTTAGGTCAACGAAGGCCTAGCGGATTTAAGTTTTGCCGCAAATAAAGCGACTCTAAGTTTGTTCGAAAAACCCTTGAAAATGAAGGATTTCTCGAACCAAAAAAAAAAAAAAACGAAATAAAAGAAAGAAAATACTTAGCTATTCTGTCTGTCCGTTCTTCACTCCTCCTGTACTCCTTTCGAAAATACCTTCTCCGGACCTGTCTCAATTTTTCTCCTCAAAATACCCAACTGGAATTTTGCCGCTAAATCGATTCAGTCAAATTTGTATCCCCAAAGGAAGATTTTTCGCTCCAAAAATATCGCAATAAAAAAAAAAAACGCAAAAATATTCGTAATAATTTTTTGCACGCTTTCACACTTCACACTTCCGTCGCCAAAAGTCAAGAGACCATCAAGATGGCGGGTTTTTCTCCATCCGGCATCGGCCAAGCAGCCATCTTCGTCAGACCTTTAAGCGTGGTGTTGTTCGGTCTCACTTTTACTGCAGCATTCCGCCATTAGGCTGGGATGTGCAAGTGAGATGTCACGAATCAACTACCTGCGGTCCTTTGCGTTCAGGTGATGTGATCACCAGTAGCCGAGTGGACGAGTTCAACCTCTTTCAGAAAGACTTACTCCGAAAAATTATTTTACTCGCGCAAAGTTCCCAGCCCAAACCGGCCCAAAATAAAAAAAAAAAGAAAAGATATTTTCCAAGAGAACGAAGAACAAAAGATGCTAAATCTAAAAGCTCGACGAATACTTTCCGCAGACCTTCGTTCAGATAGTTAGAAGAAAGGGGGATAAAAACGGAAACACGTCTTTTAGTGATTCTTCCTTGATGTTGACGATACTCAATTTAATTTTAATTGAAATTTACTAGAAAATTTAGGTTGGTGTGAATATAGTTCACACATTGTTGGACATGGATCTCGATCTTCATGCCTTTCTCCTTTTATCAATGTTTGCGTAGGCCACCTGCCGTACGACTATTGTGGACCGACCGTCACACAAGAAAAGTGTCTTCTACTGTGCAATCTTTTGCATCGAGGAACAATGTGACCTGAAAATGGCATTTCGAAAGTTTTAGAAGAACAGGTCTCTGGCTGATGGACCAGGTTTCAACTGAACTCTTCTACTACTTCCGAGCAGCTATGGATAAAGTTTATTAGCGGGAGAAGAACGGCGGATAGAACTTGTTGTGGTAAATTTTACCGCAACAAACATACTCAAATGCTCATGAACAGGCAATGTGTTCACGCAGAACAAGAAGTCGAAAAATTAAAGAACATCCAACATTTTGCTTTGCAGTTTGACGAATCTACAGATGTTTCTGACAGTGCACAGTGTGTGGTATTTGTGCGCTTTGAAACAGATGACAGTAATTGTACGATGTATTTTTGGAAAGAACTTGTAACTAAGATATTGGCTGAAAAATGTATCGCAATTTGTAGCGATGGCGCTAAGGCTATGACTGGCAAAAGTAGTGGACTCATCGCAAAATTAAAAGCGATAATGCCAAACATATCCTGGAAACACTGTTTTCTCCATCGACAGGCTGCTCTTGCTGCTAAGGTAGTACCTTCTGATTTAAATGACGTGCTGATGGAGGTAATTAAAATTGTAAATTCAATCAAAGGCAAAGCTTTGCAAACCCCGGCTTTTCAGAATCGTTTGTGAAGATATGGGGCCGCTTCATCAAAATCTCCTTTATCACACTGAGGTCAAGGTGGCTATCCAAAGGAAAGGTATTATCAAAAGTTCTGGAACTGAGAGCCGAATTGTTAAAGTTCAAAAGTCTTAAAATCTGGCCCTTGAAATTAGCATTTTTGGCAGATCATTTAAGCCACCTTAACAATTTAAACAAGAACCTGCAAGGAAAAGAAGAAAATATTTTAACTGCAAAATATAAAGTAAAAGCATTTCACGTAAAACTTCGTTTGTGGTCAACCTATCTGCAAAACAATATGTTTGAGTCTTTTCCAAGTGTTCAGAAGAGTATTGAAGATAATGAAACAGACGAAAGTTTTGCACTATCTGCTCACATTCCTTGTATGATACAGAGCTTGCATAATTTACAATCGAAGCTTTTAACATACTTTCCGGTTTGCACTCTGAAGCTGACAATGGCCGTCGATGGATTTCAAACATTTGGACAAATCAATAGATCTGGCTAATGTTCACCACAGAAACAAAAGAATATCTTCTAGATTTGGCTGCAGATGGCATGCTTAAAATGGAATTTTGTTTGCAAAGTGTCGACGTATTTTGAATGAAAAGAAAACACGAATGTCCAAAGGTGGCAGGGAAACTCTTAAATTATTGATGCCATTCGCCACTTCATACCTGTGTGAACAGGCATTTTTTTCAATGGTAGACATAAAAACTAAGAAGAGGTATAGGCTGCAATTAGAAAATGATTTAATTATTATTAACGTTTCAAAAATAGCACCTACTTTTTCTCTACTTTTTTTTTAGCCGGCAACCCCCCGAGTAAAGCTTTGCGACCACCCTAGGGGTCGCGACCCACAGATTGAAAAACACTGCTATAAGTAATACAGACATACAGTCAGTTATTATTATTATTATTACATTTTATTATCAAGTAATTGAAATTACAGGGTAATATAAATAAAAGTAGGGAGCCTAGCTACTAGGACTATTGGCTCTGCTTATGATAAGTGTTTATAATTTTAAGTTCAGGGCTGTTATTATTTTATTAACATTTTCGATATTTGAAGTGTTTGGAATTTTTAGTATATCATAAATTGAGGTATCTTTTAAAATTGATGAAAAGAGTTGTTTGGATATTTGACAGTTCTCGAGTATATAGGTAATATTCAGCGTCGTGTTACAGGTGTTGCAGATCGGTGGGTTTGTTTTAGTTAGGAGGTGTTCGTGGGTTGTTAGCGTGTGACCGAGTCGTAGGCGGATGAAGTGTTATTTTGTGTTTTGAGATGTTTGTGGGGTATTGGGGTTGAATTTTTTCTGTGGTGGTTAATGGTGGTGGTAAAGTTCCCATTCATTTAGTTGCTTGGCTCTCCATGATTTATTTATTTTCTTTTTGAGATCCTTTTTTGTGAAGGTGTTGAATTTATAGACTGGAGCATTTTTGGCAGAGGTTGCGGCTTTATCAGCTTCTTCGTTTCCTCGTATATTGGTATGGCCAGGGACCCACATTAATTTTAATTTTGTTGGTTTTATTGTAATTTTGTTTCTTATAGCGGAAACGATATCCGAGTTATTGTTCGGGTTTTTGATTGCGTTGATAACTGATATGCTATCTGAACGTCTTAGAAGGGTACGGCAATCATCTAACTGATGAGCCCAATTGCCGTACCTGAGCGAAACGCAAATAGGAGTTGAAAGTTGATCTTCACGATCTTTCAACATTCTATTAAGAAATTCTTTCTTTTTAGAATTTATATTTTCAATTAAATTAAATTGTCAACTCCAGGACAAAAAAACCACGACAATAACAAATTTTTCTTTTTTTTTTGTTATTGTATAAAATTAATAATTTGAAGCCAACCTTGGCAAACCTTTTGTTTACTTTTTCTAAGTGCATATGACTTGTTCATTCACTAAGAAATAAAATTCACAAAGTTTGCGTCCCCCGCCCAATCCAACTCCTACACCACCATCCTCCACCACCTCCACCTCCACCACAACTAACCCCAAGGACAACAGGAACTGAACACTCCTACAGTTATATAAATCTAACAAATTATTACATTTTTTAATAACCATAAACTTAAGCTTTACCCTTAATTTAAATAACCGACAATGTATATCGTTAGGCCCCTTATGTGCCAACACAGCAAAATTAATCATATTATTAAGAAACGTATTATATTTAAGTATCAATTGTATATATCCTTTTGTTCAATAAAAAAATCGTTAAAAAAAAAAAAAAAACAAAGTTTGCGTCTTAGAAGGGTACGGCAATCATCTAACTGATGAGCCCAATTGCCGTACCTGGGTGAAACGCAAATAGGAGTTGAAAGTTGATCTTCACGATCTTTCAACATTCTCTATTAAGAAATTCTTTCTTTTTAGAATTTATATTTTCAATTAAATTAAATTGTCAACTCCAGGACGAAAAAACCACGACAATAACAATTTTTTTTTTTTTTTTTGTTATTGTATAAAATTAAAATTAATATGATATATGTACTTGTCGTTAGAGTTCATTGTCAGTTTTGTTGCTTGTAGGATAGCGAAAGCCTCAGCGGTGAAGATGGATGCGAAATCAGGGAGTATGCCTACGTTCAGGAGATGGCCGTCTTCCGATGTGATGGCAAACGATGTGTTGTATTTTGATTTGGATCCGTCTGTGAACATAAACTTCCAGTCTTTATTTTTAAGCTCTGAAGAGATACTTAGGAATAAAGTTTGGTATATGGTATTGCTCGTGTTTGTTTTATTGTATTGGGCGAAGTGATTTTTTTTTTTTGTATTTTTGTTGGTATTTCCATTTCTAGGGCACTGTCGAGGATTTTGCTTATAACATGTCATTCGTTTTCTTCCTTTGTGGCTTTTGGTTCGTTGGATGTCTTTGTCTATGATTGAGTTTGTTGAGAATACAATTTTCGCTATAAGATTTGTAATGGTTTGTTGGTAACGTTGTTCGATCGAGGGGAGGCCTGCTTCTGCGAGGATGTTTTTCAGTGGTGTTGTTGTAAAGGCATTGAGACTTCTTCTAGCTGCTTGGTGGTAAGTTGGTTTTAGTATCTGTAATGTTGTTTTTGGAGCATTGCCGTATATGTGCGGTCCGTTATCGATTTTGCTTAGCACTAACGTTTTTGTGAGGTATGAAAGAGTGTTAACATGGACATGGCTTTTTTTACTAGATAGGTATTTAATTATGTTCAGTCTAGCAACTAGGTTTTTTTCAATTCTAAACAATGTTGTTTCCATTTATATTTGTTGTTAAATATTAAACCTAAGATCTTAAGGTTATTAACATTTTCTATTTCTACGCTGTTTATTTTTAGTACAATGTCTGTTTCTGCATATATGCAATATTTTACATTTTTGTAATGAGAGTTTTGATCCTGAGGCAAGAGACCATTCAAGTATATCATTAATAACGTTGTATAATATTTGATTATACACCCAAAAGACAAAAGAACGATTAAAAATCACGTCTACACTGAACCACTGCTTTATTGTAAGTAAGTCTTAATTGTAACACTTCACAGAAGCGAAATATGAAATTGAAAAAGAATAGCGGAAAAGCGAACTGTTACAAAAACTAATATGTGTGTGTATGTGTATACATAAGAGAGAGGGAGTACCGTAGTTGCGTAGATGTTGCTTGCATAATAAGTAATGTTCTTCTACGATGTAGATGTTGTGGTTGCCATCTGCGTTTTATCTTATACATTTACTGCCCGGCTGGGCTGGTAGGCTCAGGATCATTGCCGAATAGTCGACACACCTTCTGCACTGGTCTTGTAGTGCACCTTAATTTATTGTCTTCCAAGGAGTATTGAACCGTCACGTTGCGAACAAGATCGTCCTTGCCCGGATGAACAGAGATGATGCGTGCCAACCGCCATTTGGCTGGTGGCAAATTCTCGTGGCGAAGTACGACGATATCCCCAACCTTCAGGTCACTTCGTGGTCGTCGCCAACGCGAGCGTTGTTGTAGCGAGGCCAGATATTCATCGTGCCAGCGATTCCAAAACGATTGATGCATTTGCCGTAGGAGTTGCCAATGTTGAAGTCGATTTGAAGGTGAGGGTGGAACCGTAGGTTCTGGCAGTGCAACAATTGAACGACCGATCAGGAAATCCGCTGGAGACAGTGCCAAACGGTCATCCACGCCATCATGAACTGCTACTAACGGTCGAGAGTTGAGGCAAGCTTCAATTCGCACTAGCAGTGTATGTAATTGATCGTAGTGTAGCGTCTGACCACCAACTACACGGAACAAATGTCTTTTTGCAGCCTTAACGGCAGCCTCCCAGAGACCACCTTGGTGTGGAGCAGCTGCTGAAATGAAATGCCATTGAGTCTGTTGATTAGCCAGTTGTTGTTTAGTGTATACATTGTTCCACTCGGTCAAATCGACTTGTAGAAGTGTGTTTGCGCCCTTGAACTGCGTTCCATTATCACTGTAAAGATTACTACATGGGCCTCGGCGACCCACGAAGCGTGCAAAAACATTAAGGAAGGCGCTTGACGATAAGTCTTCTGCCAGTTCGATGTGGACCGCTTTGGTTGCCATGCACACGAAGATTACCACATAGGTTTTCTTGTTAGTTCGTGTTCGTGGTGTCCCAATTCGAATCTGAAAAGGTCCGCAATAGTCGGCGCCAGATGATGAAAACGGTGGTGATGCTACGACCCGAACCGCGGGTAAAGATGCCATTTGCTGTTGAGCCATTTGATGAGAGTGCCGTCGACATATAACACATTCATAAACGCACTGTTTTACAAGAGAACGGCCACTGATGACCCAATATCGATGTCTCAGAATTTGCAGCATTAAGGTAACCTGCGCATGGGAGTTGGTAAGATGAATGTCACGAACGATGAGTCGAGAGAGGGTGCTATGTTTTGCCAAAATAATAGGATGCTTCTGATCAGATGATAATTCAGAGTGAACTAGCCTGCCTCCAACTCGCAATAAACCAGCTGGATCAAGAACCGGTGCCAAAGCTGCCAATTTGCTGGTTACTGCCACCTGCCGGGATAGGGATAACTGTAGTATTTCATTATTAAACTACTTATCTTGTTCGGCTCGAAGATGCCATTTCAAAGCCATATCCATTTCGTCACAGTCCACAACAGTACGATGCCAATATTGTTTTCGAGTAACGTTGCCACGAAGAACATAAGCAGTTGTGCGTATGAGTTTGCCAATTGAAGAGAAACGATCGACTAATTCAATGATGATGAATTTTTCGCCACAGCGATACCTCGTTTCGATGATAGGATGTTGGGAGCTATGCACCATGTGAGCCTTAATAGGTTTTGATTCCATTGTCATCGCAATTATATCAGTTTCAGAAAGAGATGGAATGTCCATAGGTATATTGACTCGCATTAGTTCGGTTGGACCATGCCACCATAATGGATTATCAGCTAAGGAACTGGCTGAAATCCCGCGACTAGCACAGTCGGCTGGATTTCGATGACTTCGAACATGTCGCCAATCGTTCAAATTTGTATGTTGTTGTATGTAACCAACCCGGTTGGCCACATAGGGTTTAAGGGCAAGAACTGGTTTACGAAGCCAACAATGGACAATCGATGAGTCGCTATATAGTGTGCATGGTGTATCCTCCAAGTCCAATGCGTGTTTTACACTGTTTATAGTTTCTGCTAAAAGCCGAGCCGCGCATAGCTCTAATCTTGGTATAGTTGTTGCCATGTTGCCTTGCTGTTCAACTCGTGCTGGTGCAACACGAGTCTTTGCTGTTACCAAAGCTGATGTGAAGTCCCCATTGAGGCTTGTCGTGCAGACGTACACGACAGCTGCATATGCCTTGATGCTTGCATCGCAAAACCCATGCAAATGAACATCGACTGACGACCTCATCTGCAAACCCCTTGGAATCCGTAAATGTTGCAACTGTGCCAAACTATTGCTATAATCACTCCATTCGCGAAGCAACTCCACTGGTAAAGGTGAATCCCAATCCAGGGGGTCAATTCCCGATCTGTGAAGCTGTGAAGTGAAAACATTTATCACAGCTTCACCGAAAATTCGATTCTCCATTAGTGAAAATCCAACCTCAAATGTCGATTTTTTTTCATATGATAAATTTCTTTTCATTGCCGTATGAGTCGGTGAAAAATTCAAATATGAAAAATGGCCGCAAAACTCAAACGATGAAAAATCCAATTGAAATGAGAGAGAAAATGAGAGAATACTGTCAGAATTTATCATTTAGAACATTTTAGTACTTTTTAGATCCGGAATCGCTTAGAGTGGGTTCGTGAAGTGATAAAATGAAAAAACTGTATGAAAACTGAAATGATATATTTTTTTCACTTCACAGCTTCACAGATCGGGAATTGACCCCCAGGCCAGTACGCCACAAGGTCTGTATAAATATTTTTGCGACAATAATAGTGGGTGCAAGCATATTGGTTGGGTCGTATAGTCGTGCAGCCTTGGCAAGTACGTGTCGTTTGGTTGTAGATGTTGTTTCGCCAGTATTGATTCGATAAAACAGCTCATCTGTTTTTGGATTCCAGTGTAAGCCAAGTACTGTTACCTCTTGAGATTTCAATTCGATGTCCACTGCTATTCCCAAGTTGCCTGTGATTCCAGCCAATGCCATTGGATCGTTAGACTGCCATTTTCGGAGGTGGAAGTGTCCTTGTTGCAGCACTGTATTGACGTCATTAGCCAGCTCAATCGCCTGTTCGGTAGTTTCTACGCTTGTTAAGTAATCGTCAACATAAAAATCCCGTAAAATGCTTCTGAGAGCGTTGTCTTCTCTGGTCTTATTTGCCAAGATGTTGCAGTTGTCGCGGCCACACTGCTGCATTGCCCGTACAGCGTTGTAGGGTCCAGAAGCCATACCATATGTGACAGTAGTCAATTCGTAAGTGCATATTGGTTCATCCGTTGATTGGCGCCAAAGAATTTGTTGCCAGCATTGGTGTCGTTCGTCGATTCGAACGTCGTTCGTCGATTCGAACTTGTCGAAACATTTTCTCTACGTCAGCTGAGAGAGCCACCGGAAAGCGACGAAAGCGATGTATGATGGTAGTTAGTAGTTCTTGTATGAGTGGGCCACTCAATTGGGTGTCATTTAATGAAAGGCCATTTGACGTCTTTGCGGAAGCGTTAAAAACAACCCGAAATTTCGATAATACAGGATGATGGGGAATAATGTATTTTTGAGATGGTTCCGATGAGAGGTCTACAGCCTTCTTCATGTGTCCTAAGTCAACAAACTCTTGCATGAATGCCACGTATTTTGCCTTGAGATCTGGATCATTGACAAATCTTCGCTCCAGCTGATAGAATTGACGAAGAGTGCCATCGGATGCGAATTACCAAGAGTAGGAGAATCTGGACGAAAAGGTATTTGAACGACATAACGCCCCTCTGAATTACGTCTGTGAGTAGCCATGAATATTTCCTCGCATACATCATTATCCACCACTGTCGTCTTAAGGTCTGCATCGAATCCGAATATACGAGCAAGTGCCAAGTCGAGGTGTTGTCCGCTCATCTCGATGCTGCCATGGGTAGAGTGTAGTGAGCGCGTTGGTGTGTTACATGAAGTTTCAATTGTGGCTGGTCCAAAAACCACCCATCCCAATGAAGTTGACTGTGCAAATGGTTCGTTTATTGAGCCACGAACTATGCCATCTTGTAAAATACTGCCCCAAATGTCAGCTCCAATAAGAGCATCAATTCTACCGGTTCTGCCAAACGACGGATCTGCCAAGGCCAAGTTTCTCAAATGTTGCCAACAAGACGGTGCAATGTCTGCCACTGGTGTAGGTGTAGTGATTGTAGTAAGCAAATAGAAGTTCACATAAATGTTGAACGTTCCGTCGCTGGAAGCCAAATTGAGAATTGCCTGGCCACGTGTACTTGTCATAGCCAAACCAACACCTTCTACTTGAATAGTGCTAGGTGTCCTACGAAAAGCCAACTGATAAAAAAAAACTGTATTTCAGAAAACTAACCTGACTGCCCGGATCACAAAGGATTCGGCAGCGATGTTTGTAACCATAGCTATCTTGAATGTGACCAATTGCGGTCGCCAATAATACCAATTGCTCGCCTATTACCACAAATGTCTTTGATGTCGATGCTAGTCATGCTGTGTAGTTTTGAGGCCCTTGAGATGATGATGCGGCACTTACCGCAGGTGTCGATATTGTTGTTGATTTAGTAGTCGGGGTGGCGTCTGAAGAATTACCGCGACAAAGCAATGTGTGATGCCTTCCCTTGCAATTTCTGCAGCTGCCACCTGAACATGATTTGGTTGCATGGCCTGGTTTCAAGCAGTTGAAACACAGGTTGGAGCCACGTAGTTTGTTAAAACGTTCAGCCACGGGTAAGATCATCAATTTTGGGCAGCTACTGATGCGGTGGACACTGCTGTTGCAAAATTCACAGTTGCCTGGAGAAGTTGCTGCCAATTTCGTCTTTACCAAACGCGGTGCATTTGAAAGGCGTGATGAGCCAATTGTGTTTGAGTTGTTCGAAGTACCAACTTGAAGGTTATTGGTTGAGGAGCCAGGCCAATGTGTCACGTCCAGCGATAGACTAAGTGCTCTTTTTTCCACGAACTCTAGCAACGCATCCAATTTAGGAATCTCTTTCTGACTCGTGTGCATTCCCCATGCGTGCTGGGTTACTTGTGGCAATTTCGATGTTACAAGTGGCACGCATAAAGCATCCCATTGATCGACTGGCAATTCCATTACACGTAATGCTCGTAGTGATTCACGTACCGTGTCAACAACAGTCAATAGTCCTGGGCTAGTCTCGACGCTAACGGCTTTGATGGCAACGAGGCGAGAGACGTGTAATTCAGTTGTTTCTTATTGTCTATCGCTTCACTAATTCATCCCAAGTAGCCTGATAACCGCCAGTGTAGAGATTGCCAACAAGAGTCTCGAGTGAATCGCCAACCAATGACTCACGCAATTTCTGCAGTTTGTAGTACTCGGGAATGCTAGGTTTATCGATAAGCGTTTGAATTGCGTCTTTAAAGGCTAGCCAGTTGCGAAGGGAACCGTCAAATTTTGGAATAGTAACTGGATCCAACTTAAAATTCATGATTGGAGGTTGATGTACCGAAGCCTCGTGGCCCGCAGATGTCTCAGCCTTGGGAACCATCAGCCGATTTAGTTTTGCCACCGACGGGTTGTATCGATCCTCTATTTCATTCCACAATTCCTGATGCACCTCTAGCTCGTCGTCGTCGGTTGCATTGTCGACCAGAACCTCATGAGCAGCAGTAAAACGTTCAAAATGCATTGTAAGACTAGCCAATTCTTGAATGTAAGTATGTATATCGCCTGTATATTCTTCAGCTAAAATTGTTGCAGTCATACGATGTAGCGTGGTAGCCGCAGATTTTCTTCGATTCAACGCAGCCATTGAAGCGCCAATATGAATTTTTACCAAAGCGACAGATTCCTTAACACGTGATTAAATATTCTTGAATCTGCAACGGTTTCAAGTTGCGAAGTTCCTCAATTTTCCAAAAAGAGCCGTACGTAAACTGAAATGTAGTTAAAATATTTTCAATGTTATATTTATTCCAATCACTCCTCACAGGAGGCACCAAAAATGTATAATATTTGATTATACACCCAAAAGACAAAAGAACGATTAAAAATCACGTCTAAACTGAACCACTGCTTTATTGTAAGTAAGTCTTAATTGTTACACTTCACAGAAGCGAAATATGAAATTGAAAAAGAATAGCGGAAAAGCGAACTGTTACAAAAACTAAGATGTGTGTGTATACTGTATACATAAGAGAGAGGGAGTACCGTAGTTGCGTAGATGTTGCTTGCATATATAAGTAATGTTCTTCTACGATGTAGATGTTGTGGTTGCCATCTGCGTTTTATCTTATACAAACGTTATCAAAGAGGGTTTTACATTTGTTCATGTCGTTAAGTTTACTTAATATATATATGTCGTCTGCGTAGAAGCAAACGTCTAAATGCTTATAGTTATTAGTTATGGATGCAATCTCATCAAAAGCTATTGTAAATAGGACTACTGACAGCGGCGATCCTTGAGGAATGCCGTTTTGTAAAGAGAATGTTGTTGAGTAGAAATTGTTAGATTTTGTCGAAGGCTTTTTCGAAGTTGAGTGATAGTATTGAGACATGATTTCTTGATGATAATGCTCTTGATATGAAGTAATCTAGGTGGAGATGTGCATCCACGCATCCTCGATTTGATTTGAAGGCTAGTTGGTTAGGAGATAATAATTTTTTTTCTTCAGCAAGCCACATCAGACGTTTTGCGATGATTTTTTCCAACGTTTTGGATGTGCAGCGGATAAGTGATATGGGGCGGTATCCATCGATTAGTTTCTTGTCTTTGTTAGGCTTTGGTATGGGAAGCAGAGTAGCTGTTTTCCAGCTTTGTGATATTACTGCTGTGTTGAAGATGTTGTTGTATAGTTCGACGAGTCTCAGCTTAACGGCAATTGGTAGATTTTTTAGCATCGGATAATTGATTCTGTCTCTCCCTGGCGTTTTGCCTTTGGTTTTGTTTATTTATTTATTTATTTATTTATTTATTTATTTCATCATCAACAATTTTAGCTTACAGATTACATTAAAAATAAAAATTTTCTTACAACTACAGATATTTATATATAAAAGATGTGATATAAATTATCCATTATTAGCAAAGATATTGAACAATATGATTTTTAACTGATCCCTTGAAATATGGAAATCAATAAATTGGTAAAATTCATTAAAAGATTTAATTGATCTTGCAATCGGTTCATTACAGCCATAGTTTGTTCTATGCCCTGTTTGGAATAGAAAAGGGTCTCTCTTAATACTCTCATTGGAGCATAGATTGGAAGGAAGCCTCGAACTCAATGAGTGAGATCGGTTCTTCGATACGTTGGGCAAAGACGTTTTCGGTGGTCACGTGATGAGGGTGGTTGAGGAATTCTTCTTTGTTGCTTTTGAATGTGCTGTGAAAATTGTCATCTTTCGAGTAGTCCAACCAGGTCTGGGAGAATAGGTAAGTTATATGTGCTGGGTTTGTAATAAGAGTACCTGTTGATTGGATGGCCGGTATGGTTAGGGGATCGGGGTTGCCGATAAGACATCTTATATTTTGCCAGAGTTTGGTAATGGATGATCCAGGGTTTATTGTTGCTGTAAAGTTTGCAAAACTTTTTGCTTTACTTGTTTTGAGCTCTCTTCTAAATTTAGCATTGGCTTTTTTGTATGAGATTAAATTTATTTGTGATGGGGATTTCTGGAAATTATTCAGCTTTTTTATTTTCTCTCTGCGTAGCGTGGTAAGATGGGGGTTCCACCATGGAACAGTGTGTCTGGTTGGAGAGTTATTTGATGTATTTGTTTGGGATATTGATATGTTGGCAGCAGTTGGCATTGCTTTTAGAATTAGAGCAGCTTCTTTGTTTGTGTTTTGTGTTAATGGCTTGTCCGATAAGTATTCAGCGACAGTCTTACTAAATAATTCCCAATTAGATAGGTCGGTCTTGAATTTTGGGGTTTGGTGATTTATTGTTGATGTGCCTAATTTTATGGTTGTGATAATGGGATAATGATCACTGTTGTGAAGGTCTTTTAAAGTTCTCCATGAGGTTTTAGTAAAGAGTTCGGTTGAGCAGCAAGTGACATCTACGTGGGTAAGAGTGTTGTGTGTCGATAGGTGTGTTGGAGATCTATCATTGAGTAGGGTGAGATTGTCGTTTATAAGAAAATTTTCAAAAGTTTTACCTCTCTTGTTGTTTGTTGGAGAACCCCATAGCGTGTTCCATGAATTTATGTCTCCTCCAAGGATAATAGGTGAATTGAACTGATTGACGATATTGTCGAGGTCGTTTTTACCGAAAGTTTGGTTCGGGTGTATATAAAGGTTTATATAGGTGAATTTTGTTTGTTGTTCAATATCAAACGCTATAGCGAGCAAGTTGGAGGTTATAGGACGAAATGTATGTGCGATGTTCTTTTTGATTAAAAGACCAATGCCTTGTTTGCATGTCGTGTTGCTTGGAAGGTTTCTAAAAAAACCAACGTAGTTCTTCGGGATAATAGGGCAAAAATTGACTGTGCAATGTGTTTCTTGTAGCGATATTATATCTGGGTCTTGGTCTCTTATTAATAAATTCAATTCGTCGAAGTTATTAAAAAAACCTTTGATGTTCCATTGCAGGATTTGGTTGGTTTGAGAACACAAGCTCTTTCTTCTAGCTGAAGGAAGACTGTGATTAGTATTTTTGAAGGTTTTTTGTTGCTTATTGATATTGGTTTTGTTGGGTTTGTGGTTGGCAATTGTATGTTGGTATTGATGTTCTGACCCCGATGACTTCTGGTCGAGGTGCTTGGACCACTTGCGTGGTCCGGCCATCTCGACAAGCGATCAGCGGGGTTAGTAATTGCGGGTGGTTGTTTATTACTTGTAGATATGTTCATGATTGATGTTTGAAGTTTCGGGCAACAAGTATGCGTTTTGCTGTAGGAGGTTTTGAGTTATATTTGATATTGGTGAGCGAATAGGTAGGTCTTCTGAATCGGAGTCAGAGACGTTCATTCTTTCGTTTTCTTTTGTGGTTTTCATTGTATTATTAGTTGGAATTGAAGTTATAGTTGATTTGTTTTGATTTTCTTTTGTATTTGGTTCTGTGGTTGAGTGATTTAGGTTATTGTAAATTTTATTATTAGGTTGTATGTTTGTTGAAATCGGTTTTGTTTGAAGATTCAGTGAGTTAGAGGGAATAGATGATATGGAGTGGTGAGTTGAGGTTACTGTTTGTGTGTTAGAAAGAGAAGTTATATTCTTATTTTTTGACTTTTCATGTGCGATGGCATTATCTGTTGATGATTTGTTACCGCTTTTCGCTATTTCATTGTAAGGTGTTACATTTGTGTTTTTTTCAGCTGGATTATTGAGATAATATAGGCGTCTCGCTTCTGACATGCTACATTTGTTTCTCGTTTTAATTGTTAGAATGTCCTTGTTTTTTATATATTTGGGACATTTGATAGAGGAGGATGGATGTGGTTCTGCGTTTGGTGGGCAGTTTGCGCATAGCACACGTGTGCAACTTTCAGGGGCATTATCATGTTTTTTAAGGTTGCAGGTAGAACACATTTCCTCTTTGATGCATCTCTTTGTTGTATGTCCAAGGATTTGGCATTTCCGACACCGCATTGGGTTAGAGATATACTCTTTAACTCTTTCCTTGTAGAATCCTATTTCAACCGAGGCTGGGGCTTGGTATAAATCAAAGGTGAAGAGCATGAGGCCGGTGGGGCGTTGTTTACCTTCGATGTTTTTCGTGAACTTGAATACCTCAGTAACACCTTGGGTGGACATTTCCGAGATTGTTTCATTTTTTGGGACGTTAATCAAGAATGGCGGATATACTATACCTTTACTTGAGTTGAGGTGGTCGTGGTATTTTACGGATATTGGGCATTGATTGGCTAAGGTGGAGTTCGCTTTGAATTTTTCTGCAATTTTTTTTGTTTTCGCTAGGATAAGTACGTTTCCATCACGGAGTTGGGTAATACTTTCATATTCCTTACTGATTTGTCGTCTCAAAGTTACCTTGCTTCCCGTCGTCGTCTTTCACAACCAATATAATACTCTAACACTCTATTCAATTTGAACACTTTTTATTGTCAAAAACTAAACTATTCGAAGTTATAAAAAATGAATTAAATGTATTGCAAATGGACTGTATCTTTAATAAATCGTCTTGTCTATCAAAAAATCTTCTTATTACCTCTACTGCTCGTTGACGACTGCGTCTGCCTTTCTTTTCAACTGCTGTTGTTTTCATAGTGTGTGTGTAGTGTGTGTCTGCTTTACTTTTTCTCTTTTTCTCCAACACTCACACTTGAGAGAGGTTTGTTTTCATCACTTGAAGATATTACAATAAATTTTGGGTTTTTAGGGTTGGTGGGTACCAGCATTTGGGGGTATTGATCAAGGTTCGTAAATTGTTTATATCGTTTAAGTGGTGGAGGGTTGATGGGCGGTGAGTTTAGGGGTGTATCCGGAGATAACCCCTTGAATCTGTTCCCATTCATTTTAGCCCGTCGGGATGGGCTCACTGTTTGGAGGTTAAGCACTTATGGATCGGACAAAATTAGTACTAACGGAGTTGAACAACGAGGTTTACCGGTGTAAGAGAGAGAGAGAGATAATGCACTAAAGGATGAAAAGCCGCTGATTATAGAGACGATCTTATCGCAACGAGTGCTAGACGGAGACTGTGCATACAATCAGTTGATAATTTAAGTATTTTAGGGTCAACACTAAATATAATTGGAAAAACCAATGTATTAAATCGAAAAAATTTCTCGCTCCAAGGCTTAACATCATAAAATATTTGTCTTACAAAAAATGTTAAATTCATATCAATACGCTATGCTATCTAACTAAAATGCTTGTATTAAATAGAATAGACTATGATCTTAGTTATAAAAAGTTTTAGTCAAATTTAATCACTAAATTAAAGCCGGTTTGTGGTCAGTTTATAACGGGTGATTTTTTAAGAGGTTTAGAACTTTTTTTTAAAAAAAAAACACAAATTCGAAAAAATGAATGAAATATTTATTTGAGTCGATAGTTTGAACCTTGCAATTTAATGTTTAAAGATAATTTCATGCAAATGTTGACCGCGGCTGCGTCTCAGGTAGCCCATCCGCTGAGTCCAATTTTGGCATACTCTCACACATATCGGCCGGTATCTCACGAATGAATGCATGGATGTTGGCTTCCAGTGCGTCAATCGAAGCGGGCTTGTCCCTATAGACATTAGTCTTGACATACCCCCACAAAAAATAGTCTAATGGTGTTAAATCGCACGATCTAGGCGGCCAATTGACCGGCCCGAAACGTGAAATTAACTGTTCACCAAACGCCGACCATAAAATGGAAGCAGCGCGCGATGAACATTTCGAACCGAGCACGAATTTTGATTGTAAAATTCAATAATTTGCAAGCGTTGTTCATTTGTAAGACGATCCATGGTTAAATTGCAAACCAAACTGAAGCTGTTTGACAGTGACACAATGTACTAAACACACGTCAGCTGTCAAAACCAGTGTTGCCAAAACCAAACCAGCTAAAAAATCACCCTTTATAAACGTTTGAAAACTAGATTCCTTATAGACCGCAAAGTTCGTAAATAAAAATACTCAAATTACATTACGTAAACAAAGAATTCATTTTTTAATTTATAGATGCATTTCGGTCCACCCAGCCCCGGATCTAGGGGGGGGGGCAGACCGGGGCACTTGCCCCGGGCGGCAAGTTAATGGGGCGGCAAAAACAAGTTCGAAATTCGCTCCCGCTCGCCCACAGGAATCACAGAACGCTGCAGAACTCGTGTCTGCTACAACGAATCATTGCTCCCTAAAACATACATCATACAAAAAGAGCATCAAAACCATTTCACACTACATATTCATTACCAGACCCAGCATATCTTGTGTAGGTAACAAGGGTTGCAAGCGCAAAAAAAATTAGCTACTTTTCAGTTCCAATACAGCAACGGTAGTTGCGACCGAGAAGTAGACAAATTTTCTACCTTTCGGTTTCAAAGCAGCATCGGTTGCTGTGACTGATAAGTGGACAACTTTTCTTCTTCTCGGTTTCAAAACAGCAACGGTAGTTGCGACCGAGAAGTAGACAATTTTTCTACCCCTCGCCTCGGTTTGTGGTGGTGTTGACCCTATCTTGCAAAACAAACGAATTCCGAAACATAAAAAACATTTCGATGAGATATGTGAAGATGAATTACAAACACTCAAACCTGTTCAACTCTTTTCTAAAGAAAAAATGATGGTGTTTGATCGAATCATATCAGTAATTAAAAAGAGGTTTGATTGTGCTACCATGCTGAATATGAACTTCGCTTTTCTTAATGGCTCTAATATTTGAAAATGTCAATTGAAGAACTGCAAAAGTATGGAGCGGATCTGGCTAAAAAAATATGAGCGAGATGTGAGCACCGTTGAATTCTGTCAGGAACTCTATGTTTTTAAAGAGCAAGCTCCGCTTTTATTTGGTGACATTGAAAAAGCTAACGGGTTCTATCTCTTGCAACAGATCTATGCGCATGATTTGCAGGATGTTTTTCCACATATTTGTGTTGCCTTGCGAGTTTACTCTACGCTTCCCACTACATCCGCAAGCTGTGAGCAAACTAAAACTAATTAAAAATTATTTGCGATCATCTATGAGCCAGGAACGCTTATCCAGTCTAGCAATCTTAGCGATAGAAAATCGAATCGCACACGAATTAAATTATGATAAGGTCATAGATTTATTTGCTGAACAAAAAGCTCGAAGAGTAAAATTGTAATTGCAAATGACAAATACAATACCTAATAAATTTGATTTTGTCTTTATTATAAACATTTTTGTAAGTCCTATCCTGTGCTGTGTATAAAATATATATTTTACATATCTGTAAATAAATAGGATTAAAACAGAAAAAACAGCGGTTTAAGTATTTTTTCTGAAAGGCTTGTGCCCAGTTGTCAGTCAATTATTAGTGAAGATCTGATAGCTGAAATAATAAGGACTAGTTTCGCCCTGTGGTCGAGCTTCGACCACTAAAGTTAGTCTTTCTTTTTTACAAAAAATTTTAATATTTTTGTTTTTGTGTGCTAAACATCTCTGGTGTTCGTCCCGATAAAAATATTTGTTAATTTTTTTGTTTACTTAAGAAAAATTATCTTGAATCTGTCATGACTCCATATGTCAAGTGCTATTTTTTTTAATTTTTTTAATTTTTTTTAATTTTTTTCATTATTGAAATAAAGAAGAAAGAAGACAACACTTACATCAACCGTCAAACTTGGCACGTATTTAAAAATCCAAATGAAATCTTTTTTCTGCCGCCACTCCAATTAGGTTTTTCTGCAAAATTAAATATCCAAATTACGTTTAATAAGACACACACTCTCTTGAACCGATGAACTCAACTTACATTTAGCTTTTTCCACACAGTGAAAACGCACAAAGAAAAAATAACAGTTTTGCATTCACACTTAAGCTGAGACGGAATAAACGCACACACACTTCTCCGTTTTCAGCGTCGCCGTAAATTCACCACTTCCAATGGTAATCATGTCCAATTGACCAAACGCTCACGTATGCGAGAGACAATACAAAAGCTGAGACGGAATTAACGCACACACACTTCTCCGTTTTCAGCATCACACTACCTGTTCGTAAAATCACCTCTTCCACTGGTAATCTTGTATGCGAGAGACTATGAGATTGTGATGCACAGTGTAAAAAACACAGTGTTGTTGTTGTTTCTTGCACGATTTACTGGCTGAACACAATGCAAAAACGGAGCTGGACTGCAAAATCGGAACTGGAAGAGCTGTCAAAATTGCTGTACGTTTCGATTTTAATCGGCCCACAATGCAGCTGTACAGCTTTTGACATATCCATCATTTGAAACATTATTTTGTATTTTCTAAAATCAGTTTGAGTATTTTATAAACAAAACAAATTTGATATTGTTACTATGGATGAGGAAATAAATGATATTATGTTGCTTGTTCCAATTATCAGAATGTTTTATTTGTATTTAAATACTATAAAAAAAGAAATAGGATTTGGTGGGTGCACAAAATTGTTATAAATTAAAAGTAAAAATCAAAAAACAAAAAACTAAAGTAACACTTGGCTGTCACACAATAATTTACACACAAAATGTTTTTTTTTCCTTCAAAATCATAAACGTCAAATTTGCTGTACAGCAAAAGTTAAAAGTTCGTCAACTTGTCCAGTTCCGATTCCAGTTCCGTATGCAGCTCCGTCGCATTGTGTTCGCGCTATTGAATTTGTGTGTATTCAATAATTTGACAGCTCTTCCAGTTCCAGTCCCAGTTGCAGCTCCGTCTGCATTGTGTTCAGCCAGTTATCTACCGCAATTTAACCGGGTAAACGTTAACAGATCCGGAAAAAATGTATATTCTTCCATTCTATGGCTAAATACCTTTCAGGAAATATATACTTCATACGGGTTCGTCATCGTTTAGTGGGGTAAAAATGTACCACAAAAAAACCACTTGCCGATTAATATATAGATTATAAAGGTAAAAGCAAATATAAATCGGTGGGGGCGGCATTTTTCACTATTTGCCCCGCCTTTAAAAAATTGAAGATCCGGGGCTGGGTCCACCACTGGGGAACCATCATCATTACAAAAGAGAAACAGTGCAAAAAGAAAATAAAAAATTATTTTTTTTTTATTTTGTTATTGTTTTTAAGCAAAGGTGATTGAATTGCTCCTGGCTCAAGATTCATCAGGTTGTCATATATATGTATATATAACGATTCATAGGCATCAAGTTTGGAAGGTCTGCTGATTGATTTTAAAAGGCGAACATTTTCTACATCAAATTTGTTGTGCGGTACTTCGTGGTTAACATCATATGCGTGGGTGGCGATTGCATTCTCAAGTTTCTTACATTTAACAGCACGTATGTGTTCATTGAACCTAGTTTGTAATGCTCTTCTTGTTTGACCTATATAGATTAGATTAGATTAGATTTTTATTTCCATAAATAATATTTACACCATTCATTAAAAAAATAAATATCTTTAAAGCATGGCTTTTTGCCGTCTGCCTGATTGACAACTTGTTATATTTACATACATTTACTTTTCTTCATTTTAAAAATGTTTTTTTTTTTTTTCCTTTAATCTAACATAAATGTTTAAAAATTTTCATTTATAATTCTGCTTCTATAAGCTAATGCTATTTTACAATATTGGAACATTGCTGGAACTTCAATTTCATTTAAATATTGTATTAAAAGCTCATTAGATAAGAAATCACTTCCAAATATCTGTCTTCTCGTCTCTCGCAATACAGGGCATCTGCCAATGAAATGAAATATGTCCTCTCGTTCTCTCATATTACACATTTCACACTGCAAAGGTAAATCTTCACGATGCGGAATGAAGTTGAGATTCAGGAGTTCACCTCGTATTTTAAACATCGTCGCAATTTGCTCAGTCGTGTATTCATCACGGAAGTAATTACTATGGTTGAGGTTGTGGTTCAGTCTACTGTATAACATCCTGTAAATGGAGCTTTCTGCTTCAGCTGCATACACCGCTCTGTAACGATCATCAACTTTAGAAATGAGCTGATATAAGGACGGCTTCCACATTCTGTAATTATCTGTTGTAAGTTCTATATTTGCTTCTTCCGCTAATTCAGTCCACTCCTTAAACCAACCTGATTTGTTATTAATAGCTTGAAGTGCTGCTTTTTTCGGGAGACGTTCATCACTCATTTCCAGAACATTACATATGTAATCTACTTGTAGCTTTAAGGTCTTAATAAATATGGGAGAGATACCAGTTTCTAGCATTATCATGTAGTTAGGAGCATTTGATGGTAGTCGAAATATTCTTTTGATATAAAACCGGAGGAGTTGCTCAGCGATTTCATATTTCTTACTACCCCAAACTTGAGCTGCATACAGCATTGTGGATTCAGCTACCGCTTCAAATATTTTGAATTTACTGCTGTGGGCTATATGTCTGTTGCTAAATATTTTAGTCCATGCAATGTTGATGGTAGTTTTTGCTTTTTGTAATTTTTCTTTGAGATGTTTTTCCATGCTATTATTTTTTGTAAAAATCACGCCTAAATATTTGTATTCGTTCACTACTTCGATTCTCTCATTGTTAAATGTCCAACGTTCCCGCCCACTTGCTCTTCCTCCACCTCTTCGGAATATCATAACTTTCGACTTCTCTAAATTGACAACTAGTTTCCATGTTTTACAATATTCGCTAAGTTTGTTGATCATAAGTTGCAAAGACTCTGGCGAGTACGCAAATAAAACTATATCGTCCGCGAAAAGGAGGGCTTTTATGAGCGTTCCCGCATATTCAACTCCTCCCGGCAAACAATCGGTGACATCATCGATAAAAAGCGCAAATAAACTTGGGCTAAGCATGCAGCCTTGCCTTACACCTGTCCTCGTTTCGAACCAATTTGAAATGTTATCTCCATCCCACACAGCTGCTTTGGTTTCCATGTACAGATTTTGTAGAACACGCCCAAATTTAAAAGACATTCCCATGCCATACATCTTGTACATTAGTGCATTTCTGTCAATCGTATCGAAAGCCGCTTTGAAATCGACATAAAAAACATATAGTTTCTTTTTTTGGGATAAGAATGAATCCGCTATACTTCGCAGGATAAAGATGTTATCTATAGTTGAATATCCTTGCCTGAATCCAGCTTGGAATTCCTTGATGAGATTGTTAGACTCTATCCACAATCTGAGCCGGGTTTGCAATATTGATGTGAATATTTTGTATGATGAGTTGAGAAACGAAATTCCTCTATAATTTGCAGGGTCCATCGTGTTGCCTTTTTTAAAAATAGGAAAGATGAGTGCCTCCTTGAATTCCTGTGGTATTATGCCATAGTCCATTATGTTATTAAATATGTTTAATAGCTTGTTAACGAGCCCTTCCGTACCATACTTATAAAATTCTGACGGTATTCTATCAGAACCGGCTGCTTTTCCATCCTTCAGACTTCTTATGGCTGCAGATACCTCTTCAGACAAGATGCGTTGGTCTAGAAGTTCATTGTGGAAGGCAGGCTGTGCAAATTGTACCCTATCATGCATCAGAGACATGTGATTCAGTAGTTGACAATAATGCATTCCCAAGGTGTCACAATTAAGGCTTCGATTGATGACATATATCTTGCCGTTAATTTTTTGGGCTTTCTTCCAGAATTCACGACTATTTTTGCAACTAGCCAGACTCTTGGCTTCATTCTCAAAGTAAATAACCTGTTTCTCCTTACACAGCGCCTTGAATTTTCGGTTATGTTGCAAATATAATTGTCTCGCTGACTCATCATTCGATCTCCGATACCGATTTAACCAAGCATAAGATTTTTTTCTCAAATTCATGCAGGATGAATCAAACCATGGCTCCTTAAACAAACCTCTTCTATTGTACTGGTTACAAACCGGTGCCGCTGCCTTGATACAATCCTCAATGCTCTTCAGATCGCAACATTCTTGTGAATTCAGCACTAAATCCAATTTCAACCTGTAGGTAGCTGCCTTGGACGCATTCCATTGTAGTTTTGGCATGAGCTCTAGTTTCACATTTTCATCATTTTCAATTTCTCCGATGTTGCAAGAAATGACAACTGGCATGTGATCTGAATAAGGTACTTGCCCTACTTCGAAATCAGTAATCAAGGAATTCCAATTCCCTCCTACTAGACCGTAGTCGATGACTGAGCTTCCCTGTTTTCCAACAAAAGTATATTCACCATGTTTATCCCCTTCACTGGTACCATTAAGGATTCGAAGACCAATGGAGTTACATAATTCCAATAATTGATTTCCCCTACTATTTTTAATTGAATCCTTTGAATGTCTGCGACAGCTTCTCATCTCGTTTTCCACTCCTCCAGATGTACCCACTCTTGCATTTAAATCCCCAACCACTAGCAGATTTGAAATTGCTCCACACATCATAAAATCTTTGATTTTATTGAAATCCGTATCCCAATTACTGCAGTTAACATAATACGGCAGAATACGAAATATTTCTTCTTCTATTTTTAGATCTACACACCAAATATCATCAAAGAGCTTAAATTCAAAGCCACTATTCCTCAATTCCTTTTTTATTCCGAATACGCATCCACCACTTGCTCTCCCTCTTGCGTGACTTTTTATAGCAGGAACAATTTGCAGGTCGTAGTTCAGGAACTTGTTTACATAACAGGAACTGTTGTCTTCAGTTAAATGCGTTTCGTATAAAAAAATCAGCTCAAATTTGTTTATAAAATTAAAAAAATCACTAAATAAATTCTTATTACTAAGGCCAGATATGTTGTACGATAAGAGTTTACATTTTTTACTAAAATTTTGAATTTCAACATTTTTTACTTTTCTTAATATACATTTAGATTGGCAGACGGCATTAATATTAAAATAAGTTACTAGGCCTCATAACAGTTTGAGCACCCTTTGAAGAACCACTGGGATTTGTATTGGTTTGATCTCGAACGCACCCATTACTTCTGTCATCCAGCATTTGACTTAACAATGACATTCCACACTCGCCGTCACAAATTAAATTGTTTTCGGAGTCATAAAAAAAAGTTTTATTACCAACGAGTAATGATTGTCCGCGGAGTTGTGTTTTTAATGATTTGTTTTTTTGCCATATTTCAGTTTTTAGTAACACTAACTTTTTTCTTCGTGCTCGTGCCGAAGCTGGTAGATCACGGTGTAGATAGATTCCAGTGTTTCGCAGTGTTGTAGAAGCTCTTAGGAGACGTCTAACATCCTCATTTTTGTTCATTTTGACGATAACATTTGCGGTGTTGTTATTATTAGATCTCAAGACCCTCGTTGTTGCAATGATGTTTGACCTATATATTTTTGGTTGCAGTTGGTGCAGGTTACTTCATAGACGCCACTTAGTTGTTCAAACGGGGTTTTGTCTTTCGTGGAGCCAAGGGCGAGCTTTGGTTTGTTGTTGTTGGAAAAAACCATTTGCAAGTTTGATTTCTCAAAAATATTTTGAAGTTTGTTGGTCACAGAAGGTGCAAAGGGGACAGAAACTCGTTGTGCTTGTGATGATAAGATGATTGAATTTTGTGAGAAAAGTACTTTCTTTGTTACGTTTAGTTTTCCTTGAATTTTTGTGGATGAGACGGTCAATTAAGGTTGTATGAAAACCATTTACATCAGCTATATGTTTGATTTGTTCATACTCCCGTTTATAGTTTTCAACCGACAATGGGAGGCGACAAAGTCTATGTACCATAGAATGAAAAGAATCTATTTTTTGTTGATACGGACAAAATGAATCATTCGTGATGTAGGTATCTATTCGTTGATGTTGATTTTCGATAAACTGCGAAATGAAGTTTTTTGTCTTGGCGTTTTATTTCAAGATCAAGAAAGGGTAGAGTGTGTTCGATTGGATTTTCTTTTTCAAAAGTGAATTATATACTTGGGTAACGGTTGTTGATGGTTTCCAGAATATGTTCTACATTGGTTTCTTTCACTATTGCAAAGGTGTCGTCCACATATCTAAACCAAGTGCGGGGTAAAACACCCTCTGTCTTTAGATCAGATTCATGAACGCTTCCGCAACGTAAGGTGAAAGGCTATTACCCATAATGCACCCAAAGTCGTTTGAGTAGAAAACATCCAGTATCTTATACTAAAAATTTATATATATTTATCTATTTATTTATTTTATTTATATATATTTATCTTTCCAATTCCTGCCTTAGGTTATGCAGTTAATACTGATCCAGTTTCTCGAAAGGTATTTCCAAAAACATTTTGAGAGTGAAGCCGTCTGTTAGCATAAAGTTCCTTGCTCTTCTTGACGAAGGCAATTAAAAAACGCTCTTATCCAACTGCAATCGTGACTTGACATGATAAACTGTTCAAAAACTTGTTTTAAGGAATGTTATACCACTCATTGGACATTCATACCCCAAATTTAAATCGCCTTGCGAAGGGGTACGTAAGTCAATTTGGGTTTTGGAAAACTACTCCAATTGCGAGGTGCTGCAATAAGAGCCGGTAAAAATTCAAAATTAGATTTCTTACCTGTTTTGGATTTTTGCAAACATCATAAAGTCTATGGGTTCTTGTTTTGTGCATCAAAAAAAAAAAAACTATGTATATCAGGCATTGTCTGAATAAAAAAAATTAACTCAAAGTCAAAATTTTGCCCTGGGAAGAAAATTTGAACACTATATAAAATTTAAAATCTGGCAACACTAAAACCAAATGGGCCCAACTTAAACACAATTTTAAAGATGAGTGTTTATACTAAAAATAAAGTTCAAAATTAGATCTCTACTATCAGTATTGACAAAGAAATCGAATTTAATATAGATCATGGTACACCAATGTTAGCCTTTTTAAATCGTCTCAAAGTAATTGTCAAAGTTGAGAAGTGGAATTGGAAAATGAAACGAAAAATTGTGTACTGCGGGACTGTATAAATAGATCGTCGGCTGATACACATACAAGAAATAGAACAGAACAAATTAACAATTGACAACGGCACGGTCCCCCATTTAACTTTATTAGGTCTCTACCATCACCACTGTACTGTATATTTTAATTTTTTGAACTTAAAAAACAAATTAAATTTTTAGGATTTCTTATTTGAGCTGTTTTGCTCATCTTACATATTTTTATTAGTGTAATGGCTACGCGAGTTACGTATAATGACCCCATCGGAAAAAGTGATGACTTTAGTCAGGAAGTTGCGTCTAATAAACACATACCACATTCGTGGATATTAAACCTTAATCCGCACTTCCGTTAGTACATATGCTAATTTGGCAATTAGATATAGATATTGTATTGTAATGTTAGAACAGTGAAGTAATAAAGTGGAGTTGTTATTTGGACACGAAAGTGGTGCTTTCCTCCGAGGATGGACAGAACCCGATGGCAAAATAGCTTAAATAAAAAATCTTAATTTTTTTTGTTTATCTCAGTAAATTTATAATGTGATTATGTCAGATTATCTATTTTGATCTGCAAAATTTTGGGTAGCTTTTTTTATATTCTTCGATTCATGAATGTTCCTCTTTAATAGCCCTATTCGCATTAAATTTTGTTATTTGTTATTGGTGTTTTATACTTTTTTTTGTTTCTTTCAGGACATTGCCGCTTACATCAAAAAAGAGTTCGACAAGAAATACAACCCTACCTGGCATTGTATAGTGGGCCGAAATTTCGGTTCCTACGTAACACACGAGACCCGGCATTTTATCTATTTTTACTTGGGCCAAGTGGCCATCCTATTGTTTAAGAGTGGTTAAACTACACATATAAATTCTATACATGATAAAATAAAATACATTCAACAACTGAGGAGCGTTTACTCCTTCCCCAACACTCCTGGCCCTTCCAGGAAAAATTTTTGTTTTTATTTACTAAAAACGAAGCTTTTGCTTCTCTCTTTTGATCCTTACTTTAAAATGTTTTTATATATTTTGTCGAAAAAGTATGAATCAAAATCTAACAAAAAATTAAATTTTCCATCCACGAAAACAAGAACTATTATACAAAATGTTTTACAAATCATATTTTTCAACTCGAAAACAAGAAATTTAACTTCTTTTCCAAAATTTATTAGGATTTCATTCAAAAAACCTAGTGACGTATATAAACCACAAAATAAAAAGGCGACAGAATAAAAATGTTACATATATAAATATGACTAAACAGAAAACAAGACCTGTCCAAATTAGTTATATAATAAATTAATAAAATTTAATTTTTTATTCTTCATAAACAAAGAAATATATATATAAATGCAATGATACTTACAGAACCCTACGTTTATTTTCTTTTCTGTTAAAAAATTTTTGTTTTCAATTGTTTGCTAGTCGAAAAAATTAAAATAGTGAATAAATCGATATAAGCAAAGGAATACTTAAAACTAAAGGAATCTTATATTAGAACAATTATATTAAAAAATAGTTAACTTGGTATTTGTTGTTAAGTGTTAATCCCTTTTTTGATTCATCTTGATTAAGTTACTCCACCTTGAAAAGCTGGTTCAATGCCTCTTTCTAGGAGGTAGTATAAATTAAGTGGTATGAATATATTTTTCTTATACTTATTCTTGAATACAAATTTCTTACAGAATGTTTTGTTCTTCACTCTTCATTGAGTGAAAAATATTGTATATTTATCGCAAGCAGCCTAAGTGATTCTTTTTAGTGTGAAAATAGCTACGCATTGCTATTTGTCATATCTCATAAGAATAATATGTAAATAGTATTCCCAAGTTACTCTTATGGGAACTGAAAAACCCAAATGCTGAGACGATCTGAATACTAACATTAAGAACTCCGGTTTCGGCTTAGATATTCTATGTGCTATGTCCGCACCTGAAGTAAACCTAGGTTTCGTTCCAGGATGGTTTGAGTTAACCAAGTAGCGTCCGCATATGCAAAAAAGTTTTGAGTTTATCTTTTCGTCTCAAGTTAAAAAGAGACAGATATAAAGTGTGAGCAGAATGTCAGCGACGTATGAGAGAATTCATTCTCTCTCCACTCAGTTCCACTCTCTTAAATGTCAAACTCAATGAAATATTGCAAATAGTGCATTCAGCGCACTTGTTTTCGAGTAGGTTATCACGAAACCCAATGACTAAAAAGGTTTTATTTTATATGGCAAACCACTTGGTTATCATGTTGGTTTGGGATTGTTTTGAGTTAAACAAGTTTAACTCTCAGGTGCGGATATAGCATTACACCAAAACGAAACCTCTAAGCCTGTTCAATTTTTTTTTTACTCACCCGAATACATGAAAGTATGTATAAATATTAGGGTGGGTCAAAAAAATCAAAAAAAATTTTTTTTGATCCGACACGCGAAAACTTGTTCTTTGGTACCTCAAGAAAGTACTTACAAAATTTGAGCTTTTAATATTAACGGGAAGATGATGCTCATCGTAGTTTTCCATTTTCAGTTTAGTATCATATAAAAATAGTCATATCTTTTTAAAAATAGATTGTTCAACCAGTCGCAAAATTAGTATTTATAGGAAATTTAACGGTCTACAAAAATGGTCTCTAATACTTTTTTCATTAATCTAATCATTTAAAAGATATTCAAGGTAAAAAATTGAAGTATTTAAAAGAAAATAACTTTTTTGTTTTGAATTTTGTAACTCACTAAAAAATAGTTATCAAATGAGCATCGATTATTTCAATAGAAAATTGAACGTTCTACAAAAAAGGTATTTTGTTGTCAATCGATTACTCTAACCATTTAAAAGATATTCGCAGTAGAACTGCAATTTCTACGAATTCTAATAATTTCTTAATAAATATTTCCAATTTATCTACTTAATTTATGAATTTTGATAATATTTATGTGAATTTAAGTTTATTCCAAAAAAAAAATACAGTTTGTAAGTTATGTCGTATCTTTTGTTGGAGAATATATTTTTTTTTTGATTATCTTGACCCACCCTAATAAATATATATATTTTTGTTTTATGTTTTTATTCATGGTATGTAGCTATGTTTTTATTATAGTATACATACTTATATACCTATAGTATGTATTTATAAAGGTCGTTTTTATAAACCGTACAAGATTGAACCAAAAATAAGTGACTCATTTTTGATTTGACTAAAACTTTTTTTACGAGTTCTATACTGAAAAAAGAAATTGGCCGAATTCTTAAACGCAAGTCTTGCGCAAAATATGCTAAGCAAACAGTTCTTAAATGCCGACAAAAAAATCCCTTCGAAGCAGTATGTCCCAAAACGTAGCAGCTTGCTTTTTTTCCCGCAATTGCAAGTGAATTTGTGCAGCTATCAAAAAACACTTGCATACTTTTAATTGCATTGCAAATTTTATTTGTGATTATTTTTGCTTAGCATTTGACTTGCTCAGCAAGGCCTGCGTTTAGGAATTCGCCCATTGACTTGACTGAAAGAAAACGCTTGTTGGCGTTAATTTCCAATTTCATCAGTTTTTTCTTATTGAATGACAGATAACTGTCACTATTTTTTTAAAATATTTTTAATTTTATTGATAAATGATATCATCTAATTAAAAATTGAATCATAATTAGAATAGTTGAAAAAAAATATAATAATATTTATTTTACTATTATCTAGAGGATAACGTGAACTTTGCAACTTGAGCGCTGACGTCAGGTTTTTTTTTTACTTTTTTTGTAGTGGTAATAAGCGTTTCTCCATTTATTTATTTTCCATGGAAAATTGGACATAGAATACGATGTTCGTACTTTAAATACGCTAAATGGTGGTTTCAATGTTGAAAATTTTTGTAATTAATGAAATTGTTTATAAATTATTGCGAATCAATTTTTTTTTTTTTTTTTCTAAAATTCACATTTACTTTCAAATACATTTTTACTTGCGATTATAGGTACTATAAGGCAAGCCTTGCAATCGCGCAGAAAAAATATTTGAGATAACAATTAAACATGACATTACGATGATAGAGAATACGAAAAAAGTGGGTACTGCAATTCTGTCTGTCTGTCTGTATGTCCGTATATAGACCTGAACCTCTTGACCAATTTTCTTCAAAATTTAAGTTGGGGTCTGTAGAGTAACCTACAGAGGGTTTTTGGAATTGGGTATGTAGGTCTTGAAATAACGGTACCTGCCATACAACCTATATGATAATTCTTATTTTTCTCGAAAACGGGTCTAACGATTGTAAAAATTTAAAAAAAATTTTTGGAAAAAGTCTAAACCGTACCCTCTATAGTACCGCTTTTTCAAAACCGGACTTCCTCGCTAATGGCTCACACGATTTTGACGAAACTCTCTGTTTAAAAAGTTGTAGATGGTTTAAAAAAGATTGCATATTAACATTTGGAAAATTTTAAATTTTGAAATCTTAATTAATTTTAAAAAAAAAGTTTGATTTTTTTGAATATTTGAAAACGGTTTGGCTCATGTATTTCAAATTTTTTGTCAAAACATCTTCTAACAAGATCTTAAAACTTGCATACCTTATTTTTTGAAAACTCGTTTTTTTTAAATGAAAAATAAAAATCCGATTTTTTAAAAAACTGCTCTAACGATTTTGATTATATTTTCAACGTTTATAACTATCAGCAACTGCAAAAGAATGGCGTTTTCAGATTTTCACTTGAAACCTTTGGAATATATAATTTTTTTTTTCAATATTTTGCATGATTTAATTCGAATTTCATAATTAATCTGTAGTTGGCAATGCTGCACCACCAAATATTGTGAAGAGCGAATACTAAAACCTTTAACTCAGCCTTAAGCATTTGATATCGTATTTTTAGCACACAATCGAAAGTTCGTGCACATTTTTTTTATATTAATTTTTCAGTCAAAAATCACGAAATTTCGAAATTCGTAATTTGGTATCACTAATTCCGAATGAAACGGAAATATGACGTCCTTTTCTACAACAAGTTTCTTCTGTCGTAGAGCGTAGAGCCATTCCATTTGTTAAAATATAAAAAACACATTTATGTAAAACAATTTAACAACATATAATTCTACATAAGAAAAAACAACAACAACCGAAATTATCTCGTAAATTAACTTGGATCCAACTCGTTTTTATTTCCTCCCAGTGGTCATTAACAGCTAGGTTCCAGAAATCGAGTGAAATGAAACCGAAACCGAAATTGCAAATCGAGTGAATTTATTTTCAGTGTTCTGCATTTCGATCGATTTCATCAGTTCGAAAACTTTTCGAAATCACTTCAAGTGAAATTGAAAACAGCTGATACCTGTCATCTAAACTGAAACTCAACTTATTTGATTTCAACAGTCTTGAGTTTCCTGATCAGAAAATTAAAAATTAGTGCTGTTCTTATTGCTTCGGTTTTGGAAATCAAAAAGAAAGATATGCCTCAAAGAAAATAATTGATTGAGATTGAGAGACATGCCTAATCCATTAGAAATTGCAGATGCAACGTGTGTAATGATATGATGTGGCAAGTTAAATTGAAGTATTTTCATGTTTTTATTGATAAATTTGTTTCAAATGACTCTTTTTATTATCACTGACTTTTTTCATCCAGTTGTATCTTTCTGTCTTTCCCACAAAGAATCTGCGACGACACGATCTCCTTTCATGAATCCCTATCCCTGGGCAAGATCCTTTATGTTGGCTCTCATAAGGTTCATGAATATTTCCTCTTGTGCAGTTTTTTTAATTCTTTTTCTTGTTTACACAAATTTCTAGTAAAATAAACAAATTTTGTGTGGTTGCAACGGAGTTTGCTGTTTCTTCTACCATTCCACTCAGATAAATTAGGGTGATTTCAAATCACTTGGAAACCGACGAAATCGAATTGCGGAACACAACAATTTCGTTTCACTTCGATTTCGAAAAATGTGAAATCGAAATCGATAAAAGTGAAATGCAGAACACCCAATCTAAATTTCGATCGATTTTGATTTCATTTCACGTGAAAGTGAAATGTGGAACATAGCTGTAACTTCCTCTTTTGGACGTTTAGCGTATCCTTTTGCTATGTCTGGATTACAGGTTAACATTTCATATAGCCTGTTGTTTGTTTGTTTGCTGTTTTCACCCTTTGAGAACATCGGTTATATTTATATACCCCTATTACGATTGGCGAATCAAACGTTCGATGTGAGTTTTTTTCATTGGCGAACTAAAGCATTCGACATACTATGGTTGGCGAACTTCAAGGTTCGAGTTCGAAATTCAGAAGTACAGTAAAAAAAAATATCAAACGTCAAATCACTATAATTTGCAAATAACCAAATTTCCACAAATAGAAAGTGAGAAATAAAGTAATAAATAATAAGAAATGATTAGTAGTATAGATTTATTATTTAATGATAGTCACCCCTATCACAGATTCCATCGTAATCGAAAAAAGTCTACGTTTCCCGATGTTACTATCACATAATCCATTCGGAGTGGAACGAATTTCGAAATTCGTGAATCTGGTATCACTAATTCCGAATGAAACGGAAAAATGACGTCCTTTTCTACGACAAGTTTCTTCTGTCGTAGAGCGTAGAGCCATAGGCAAAATCCATTTGTTAAAACATAAAAAACACATTTGTATAGAACAATTTTACAAAATATAATTCTACTTAAGAAAAAACAATGAAAACAAAAATTATCTCGTAAATTAAATTACATCCAACTTTGTTTTTATTCCCTCCCAGTGGTCATTAACTTCGTCTTTTAGGCGTTTAGCGTATCCTTTTGCCGTCTGGATTACAGGATAACATTTCATATAACCTGTTGTTTGTTTGTTGTTTTCACCCTTTAAGAACATCGGTTAATAAACAGAAACACATATCAATGAATAGAATTATTTCCAAAAGAAATTACATTTTTTCAAAAGACTGTCTTCGTTATGCCCGTTTCCAAATTTAAGCGGCGAAATTGACAGATTTGGAGTGTTAAAATAGTACTCGTATTGTTGTTAAATTATTTTATCTGATAGCCAAAATAACACTTGAATTTTATCTGTAAACAAACTTGGATTTCACAAATTATTTTGGTTTGTTAAAAAACACAAGTGAATGAATTTGTGTTTGACACAAGGAATTTGTGAAAGTACTCAGGGATCACGTAACAAAAATCCTCTTTTGGGAATTTATAACTTGATGAAGAAAATATTTGATTATATTCGACAGTAAAATTGTTTATTTCATATAACATTTAAGATTTGATCAATAATACAGAACTGTTATAACTTATTTCTAAGCACAAAAAGTGCAAATAAATCAATTTTTACTAGAAAACAAAAATCGGTAAAAAATGTGTTTGGGAAAAGTTAAGGGATTTTTTTTTAAGTTTAGGGATTTTTGTTTCTATTGCTTCGAGCATTTATTTTGACATAGGACAGCTGACTTCGAAAATGGACACTCATTTTTTCAATCAGGCAATGCTTTTTTCGAATTCGTTCGGAATTTGTGATTGCTTTTTGTCGGGATTCGTATCGTGATTTTTCACTCGGGGATTTCTCCGAGTGGATTTCATGATAGGGGTGAGTGAATCTCACAGAAAAAAAAAAAATAAGAATGCTTCGACTCCGAAGGAGTATACGAGACAACTCCAACGTGTTGGAACTGCCTGATCATCTGTAAGTAGGAACAATTATTTGTCTTTTGTGGAAATTCTTTTACAACTTTTGAATTTTTGAAGTTTCAGATCATATTTTAGACTGAATTCCGAAATACAAGCACCTCTTCAATTCCTCCTATTGTTTAATTGGCTTGTGCTCTAAGATTTTTTGGGAGTGGGAGTTATCCGAGCAGCGTTGGAAATGATTTTGATTTAGGTTTGTCACAACCCTCTGTTTCCATAGTGCTGAAGGAGGTGGTGTCTGCAATTGAAGACAAGCTATGACCTACCTGATCTACCTAGATCAGTGTATTATTGCAAAAGGCGTTTCACTCAACGCCTGGAAAATGATAGAACTCCAGACGCGACGATTTGTGTTAAATACAAATTCAAATCTAGCCTTTACTTTGTTCTTATTTCGAAAGTTATTTTATTAAAATATCAATTGTGGCACCTAAAGCTAACTGATTTTACTGGCATTCTAAAAAAAAATTCTATTGCGAATAAGCCGAACTTTTGTTTGAAAGAATTTCTTAAAAGAAAAATTATACAATTTGTATGAAAAAAGAAACTTTCCGTTCGGAAGCGACGGAAAACTCCATAAGGCTTCTATGATTTTTCTCGCAAAACTATCTTGATTAGTAAAGTCCTTTCTCCATTATAATAAATAAAATTAAATGCGGTGGCACTACAGAGTTCTGCTAGTACAAAAAGTAGTTAACTCCTTATCGTTCGACTTCTTTTCACGTTATGGTTATTGTTCGACAAAAAATAACACGAATGGCATTCAATTTTACGAACGTTCGATAACCACAATAGGGTGAGACCACACTTCGAAAATCATTTGACTTTTTAGTCGAATCACAGGGTGTGAGTTCGTTAACCGTGATACCGATTTCTCACACTCACACGTTTTTTCGTTCGACTCGCCAATCGCAATAGGGGTAATAAACACATATCAATGAATAAAATTCTTTCCGAAATAAATTACATTTTTTCAAGTGACTGTCTTCGTTATGCCCGTTTCCAAATTTAAGCTAAATTGACAGATTTGGACAGTTTAAAAAGTAGTCGTAAGATTGTTAGATTACTTTTTATCTGTTTCCACTCAAAACAACACTTAAATTTTATCTGTAAACAAACTTGGATTTCACATATTATTTTATGGTTTGTAATGTCGATTTCCTTTGCAAAAACAAAAGCACTCTAAAAAAGTGCTTTTTTTTCGTGCTCACTGGAACAGAAAAGACAAAATTCTTTTTTTATCATTGTATGTGTGCTATTTTTGACAGCCAACTCTTCCCGTTTGTTTTGTTCTGCAATTTATATAAAAAGAATGTTTTCGAAACTTTATTAATAAATGCACTAGGAAGAAACCTCCTCATCCGAATAATTGTACACAACACTTTGAACAAAATTATTCACAGAATGCCTTTCGTTTTGTGTAAGGAATTTCAGAATTTCAAACACTTCTTCGTTGGAATCAGAACTAGATGACGACTCATAAATATTTTGATAATTTCAGCTAAAATTGAGCGATCCATTTTCACAAAATAGTTTATTGTTTAGTCCTTTAACCAAAAATGCAAAATAATCAAACTGCAAACTGGTAAACGTCAAATGTTTTGTGTTGGTGTACGTGAAAGTGCGTGTAAATCTTGCCTCTGAATCGAGATTCGTAAAAGTGCTTTTTCGGGGCAAAAAAAAAGTGATCTAGTGCCTCAATGTAACATATTTCGAGCAAAAAAGCACTTTTAAAAGTGCTTTTGTGTACCACTGGAAATCGACATAAAGTTAAGACCACAGAGTAGATAATACAGAATGCCAACTCGTACCCCCCTTGCCTGAAACACCCTCAAAAAATTTTTCAACACGAATTCAAAATGGCGACATATTTCTTGATTAGGCCGTGTCCGAATTGGGTTAAAATGTGGGTTAAAACTTGACGTCTGGTTAAATTTTGACACTAGCGTGGTGAATAAAATGGGTTAAAAATTACCCAGCTCCAGACCAGGTTAAATTTTGACACAAGTGGTTAAATTTTGACGTTTCTCAAGAAAGAAAAAAATTACATTTGAAATTATTTTTCAAAGCGCAACGATGGAACGACGAACAAGAAAACCAAGATCTTTTGGAAAACCATACTGTAAATGTAAAATACTTCCTCAAATTGTTATTCATCTTGCAAAATTGATGAAATTCAATACGAATTGGGTGTATAGCTTTTTTTTCATTATTGAAGAAACTAGAGAACTAGTGTTCGCAGACTTCATTAACAAGCAATACACAATAGGATTTGTTCCTAACGATGAGGGGATATAATTGATGCAAAACCTACAAAAGTAAATGAATTTAAAATTTTTCTATTTCATTCGAGCCAAATTTGTATTTTAATACATTTCAAGCTGGATTTTGTCTTAAATATTTATGTTTTGGAATAACGATACACAAAAAAGGATAGGGAAATTTATTAAATCTAGGGGGAATTTTTACTAAATATCCCATTTAACCCATTTAATTTTAACCCAGTTCGGACAGCAAAAATTAAAAATTGATCCCATTTTAACCAGACGTCAAAATTTAACCAGTGGTAGAAAATTTTAACCCAATTCGGACACGGCCTTAAAAATGGAGTCGTGGTGAAGTTCCAAACTTCAATAAATAAAAAAAAACAAGATGACATTTATCTTTGACAGTTTGCAAAATATTGCAAAGTTTTGTAATGTTTTATTTCTTGTAAGTATTTCTAACTAAATTAGTTTCTAAATTGATCAACCAGCAGATTTTCCAGACAATCTACTATGGGGCTCTAAAAGCCAGTTGTGAGCTGGCAGAGAAGGAAGGCCCATATTAAACGTACGAAGGAAATCCAGTCAGCAAACTTGTCTTGCAATATGACATGTGGAAAAAATTCCAACCGACCTCTGGGATTGGGCTGCTCTAAAAGAAAAAATTGGTAAACAGCGTTTGGAACTCTCTACTTGTTGCTCCAATACCAACTGCATCGACCACAACAATGAGTCCTTCGAACCGTACATCATCTGAAAAACTTAAACAGACCTGGACTTGTGACACGACGACATTTTTTTTTTTTTTTTTTTTTGTCAGGAGTAAATCTTCAAAAGACACTTAGTAGTATTCGATACCAAGTAGTGTGGGATTCTTACCCACTAAAAACTCCTCATAATCAGAACCAATCTATAACGATCGACAACAGATTTTTCTTTCTCAATAATATTATCTCTTTAAGGGAAGCTTAAACTTTTAATGCTTCCCATGACTTTTAGGCCATTAGCTCGTGTGGCTTGGTTCTTCTTAATCTCCGAACATTGCCTCTCGTATTTAATACGGACTCCATTTCAGAGTTGATATGACTATGCAGTCGCTGATTGTGTGATACAGCATGTTTTCTTACAACTTCTGTAACCGTTTCTATTTGTAGGTCACGATGTAAATCGCTATTTCTTATATACCATGGTGCATTTACTATTCCACGAAGGACTTTGTTTTGGAACTTTTGGATGATTTCAGTATTTATTTTCTTTGTACAGCCCCATAATTGAATTCCATAGGTCCAAACAGGTCTAAGTACTTGTTTGTAAAGCATTGTTTTATTTTCGACAGATAAGTCAGAATTTCTACCGAGTAACCAGTACACTTTTCTATATTTCAAGTTGAGCTCTTCCCTTTTCTTTTTGATATGCTCTTTCCATTTTAGCTTTGCATCGAAATTCATCCCAAGGTATTTGGCCGTATTGGCCTAAGGTACAGCTTGATTGTTGATGAATATTTGAACGTAGCTTAACTTTTTATTTGTAAAGTTTATATGTGCAGATTTAGCTTCATTGAGCTTGATACGCCATTTTTTGGTCCAATCACTAACGGTGTCGACGGCATTTTGCAATTTCTCAGCAGCCTTGGCGACGCACTTACTGGATGCCAAAATTGCGGTATCATCCGCAAAAGTAGCCATAATGGTGTTGTTATCCACTGGAATATCCCTTGTATATAGCAAATACAGGGTAGGTCCTAGGACGCTTCCTTGTGGAACACCGGCTTGTATATTACATAGCTTTGAATATTCTTGATCATACCGTACTCTGAAGAGCCGGTTTGAGATATAAGATTTTAGTATTTCGTAGTACTGCCTGGGTAGGTCCCTTTGCAGTTTGTACGCTAGCCCCTTATGCCATACCTTGTCGAATGCTTGAGCAACATCTAAAAATATAGCCGAACATACTTGTTTTTCTTCTAATGTTTTTTCAACTGCATCCGTTATTCTATGAACTTGGTCTATCGTGGAATGTTTATTTCTAAATCCAAACTGATGATTTGGGATTAGATTTCTTTCTTCTATGACTTTGCTCAGTCTTTTCAGTAGCAATTTTTCAAAGACTTTTGCCATTATTGGTATAAGCGATATTGGTCTGTTAGACGTCATTTCTGTTGGTGGCTTACCTTGCTTTAGTATTACAATTACTTCAGCAATTTTCCAATGATGTGGGACATATTGGGTCTTTAGGCATGTATTTATTATGAATTGGAGTTTTATGAAGGCTTTTGATGGCATTTCTTTCATAACCTGAGCAGTTATTAGATCGTACCCAGGTGATTTTTTGTTCGATAGTTGATTTCGACACACACTTTTTATTTCTTTGAGTGTGGCAATTGGTATGTCAACTTCATCGACTTTATCAATAAACTGTAAGCTGATTTCAGATGTATTTGCTGGGAATGGCTTAAAAACATTCGCAAGATGTTCTGCAAACAGGTTAGCTTTTTCTTTCGGATTTCCGATCCAATTCCCGTTTAGAGATTTAATTGGCGGGTTTTGTAACTGCGGTCTTTTCAGGCGCTTAGCTGCTTTCCAGAGCGAATAATCAGTTGAAGCATCAGTCGTTAAAATTTCAGGAATCTACTTAATGAATCATTTTTGAATTCGTAGATTTGTTTTTTCAGTTCGTTGCTTAGCCGGTTAAACGCTGTTTTGTCGTCTGGAAATCTAGTATTTTGCCATTTTCTTCGAGCTCTTCTCTTCTCCAATATCAACTCTCTTATCTCGGCAGGGTATTTTGTTTCAGTTTGCTTCCTACTCGAGCAAGTTGGTGTACTTTCTTCTGCAGCTTGTTGAACATCGGCAATGAATTGTTCTACTTCAAGGTCGATTTGCTCTTTTGTTTCCATAGGGGATCTGAGATTTATATAGCTTTCAAGCTTTTCTCTGAATTCACTCCAGTTTGTTTTATTGTTTACTAGCTTAGGATTACTTTTTTCCATTATCTCCGATTCATTAAGTGATAAAATCACCGGTGTAATGATAAGTCAAATTTTCCTTCGACTCTTATATGGTTTCGTTTGATACCTTTAACTATGAAAAAGTCAACAAGGTCTGGTATTTTACTTGAATCCGATGGCCAGTATGTTGGTGATCTGGATGAATAAAACTCACAATTGTATTTGAGGCATGCTTTGTAAAGCCTTCTGCCTTTTGTTGTTATAAGTCTGGATCCCCAATGGGTGTGCTTAGCATTAAAGTCACCACCAACAAGGAAGTTATGTCCTAGTACATTCAGCAGTTCTGTATAATCATCTTCAGTCGGGGAACGCCTCGGCGGGCAGTATATTGATGCCAACTTGAAGTCTTTCTTTTTCATACCAATACTAATTATTGTTACTTGCATATTCTCGTTTGTAAACATAACTTCTTCATGGTGTTTTAAGCTCTTTTTTATGAGGATTGCCGATCCACCTCTAGCCTTATCAGCTGGATGAGGAGCGTGGTAGCAAATATAGTTTGATATTAAATCATCAAGAACCAGCCCACTTAAGAAATGAGTTTCGGACACCAGACAAATATCTATGTGTTCGATGTCTAAGAAGATTTTTAATTCTGATAAATGGTGTAAAAGACCGTTTGCATTCCATGTTCCAATTTTTAGTGTTCTGTCCATCATTGTTTTTTAAGAGTGACTTCTTCACTTAGCCGTTTGATGTTCAAATCCTGATTGTCAATTCTTTTAAGAATAAATTCAAGGATTTCTTTAATGGAAGTTTCTTCATTCTTCCGCACGTTTTTAACAATCTGTGAATAGGATTTTTTTTCGTCGCTTTTGCTTTTAACAGCTTCCTTCGGAAGTTCTTTCTTACTTTTATCTTCAGCTTCAGGAGTTCTTTTTGTGTTTGCTGGATTGCTGGGCTTTATTTCACCGGATGTCATTTTGCTTTTGGATTTTTGAAATCTTTGAGCAACTGGACAATGGACAGCCTCTATAGCTTGCAGGGTGACTACTTTGACAGTTTACACATTTTGCTTTCTGTTCTTTGCTTGATGGACAGTCTTTAGTTGCATGTTTTCCTTCACACTTAACACAAGCAAACTCTCGGTTGCAATATTTTTGGGTGTGGCCAAATGCTTGGCATCGTTTACATTGCGGAACAATTTTTGATTTTCGCAGTGGTTCAATTTTGACTTTTATGCCCAAGATTGATCGAATATTATAGACATTTTCAAGACTTTGTTTGCCGTCGAAAGATAGCGTGAATAAAGGCAGTGATCTCTTTATTATTATTGGTTCCCCAGCAGAGTTCTTAGTAGTCTCATTCTTAATAAGATTGACTGCATCAAGGGCTTGGAAGCCTGCTTGAACAAGGTCTTCTACTAATTCTTTTGGAGAACATGAGGAATGTAGGCCTCTGGCTTCTACCTTTATTGGTCTTGTGGATTTGTTTTCATAGGAGTGCCACTGGATTTTATGTTTGCTTAGTTCCTCAGTGACCAGTCTATAGTCATCATCTTCCTCGACATTGACTTTCCAATTGTCTTTGTTATACGATGTATATTTGCAAGCTTTTTTAGTACATTTCTCAATCATTTTCTTAAGATCTCCAAAATTTGTGAATCCTGTGATCATAATTGGTGGTGGTACAGTTTTTCTGTTGCCTTTAGACAAAAACTTCTGTTTAGCATTGGCCAGCACATTATTTGCATTATTCTTTGTAGTACCCAAGTCTTTTTTATTTTCATTTTTCGAGGTTTGCTGGTTCTTTGTATGCAATTCGGGGCTACCTTCCGCTTTTCGTTTTTTAGCAGTGCGTTTATTTCTTTTTCTTTCAGTTTCAAATAAAAGTTCTTCTTCGTCAGTTTGATACACAGTAACAGTATCTTGTTGACTTGTCTGAACCGTAGACTTGTGTTCCTTGTCAAATAGGGACACCTTTTCTTCGAGTCTTTTTACTTGCTCCTGAAGACTTTGAACTAAGGTTTCAAGTTTCTTTCTTGCTGCTATTTCCTTTTGCCATTCATCAAAGTAATCTTTTGATTTGGTTTGGCAGTTTTCTTTGATTTCTTTGAAACTCTGTTGTCCTGCAGTGTCGATCATTTCAGAGACATTGGTTTCTTTTTGGCTAATGACTTTTACGTCATTTGTCTTAGTTGGGGTTTTCGATGGTGTAACCCTTTGGGAGTAGTTTTTTGGTGGAGTTCTCTGTATTTTCGTACTCCGTTTTCCAAAATTTTTAAGCAATAAGTGGTCCTCTCCAGAATCCGTAGGACCGATCTCTTTAGAGAGTGGATTTTCCAGTTTTGCTGGACTGCCACCTGGGGTAATAAATCTGTTTGTTTTGTTCATTGCCATAAATTTTTTTAAACTTTTTTTTTATGATACAAATAGGTCAGTTACTTCTATTCGCATTTTAAATTCAGCCGTCCCACTGGGATCAGACGCTGACCAGTGTGCCGCACAATATGTGTCAGACGCTCTTGGATTTATTGTTAAGCTGGTACATTCAGAGTGATATTTTTCTTTCTTTGCTCCTAGTTCCTGAAAAGATAACTCAGGTGACACAGCTCGTGGATCAATTGATCCAACGCTCGTCGTTAGTTGGATATCCAGCGGGCACCACTTGGAGGTGACGATGCGATTTTGCTCCGCCCGCAAAACGACGACATGAAGAACAAAATCATAGCTAGTCGTGGATCAGTTCAGCACATACATCGAGTTGACTCTACAAGACTATCTGGGAAATTTCAGTTTGTTCTTCTATTAAAATGGCTGCCGATATTGGTGCTTTCATAGATCAGAGCTGAGCCCAACTATGGAGAACTTACTTCGATTAACTTCTTTGGCTGGATGTCTGGCCTCAAAACGGGCATGTACTACCTTCACACATAACCAGCTGCACATTGCAATACAATTTATCGTAGACAAGACAGCTGTAACCCGAAACGGTAGCTTACCAACGACACTAAATAACCAAAATGTTGAAAGTAGTGTTTCTTACACACCGGAGAAAGCGGAACGTGAACGAGAGATGGCAGAGATGCTGTGTTCCCTGAAGAACAAAGATACCTGCATTAGTTGCGGGTCATAGAGTTAAATTTGTATCCTTCTTTATATGTGTATTTATGTTTTATATCTAATTGGTTTCTTATTAAAGTATTTTATTTTCAAAATTTGTATACAATTTTTTTTTGCTATAAGCATACATGAAACCATGTAGACAATTTTTAAAATTCTAGTTACAATCAAAATCTTTATATTCCAGTTTCTTTTACACGTTATGCTGAGCTCAGAAAGCCTTCATTGATGTCTGTAGCACAATTATTAACCAATTGCCAACAGTTTAAGTTTCCATTTTTTCTTAACACAAACAAAAGTGGAAACTTAAACTGTTGGCAATTGGTTAGTAATTGTGCTACAGACATCAATGAAGGCTTTCTGAGCTCAGCATAACGTGGACAATATTTTGGCATTTAAAGATTTTCATTGTGATAAGTTTTTCAAAAATTGTCGATATGGTTTAATGTCGATTTACAATCAGCTCACTTTATCTGAAGAATCAAAGACAATTGGTGATGAATGGCTCCACTTACGGTTACGAACTATACATTTTCGGAGTCTCTATTGTATTAGCTACAAATTTGCATCATAAGATTTTCAGTGCGAGGTATATTTCAAAAAAGTTTAGTTCAAAAGCTATCATTTTCTACTTTTTTTGATAAAAACCAACGGAAACGGCTTAAGATGGGAAATCTCTTAAAAAAAATTTTTACAGAAAAAATGATACAGCTTTGTGATAAATATAATTTCTAATCAGAAAATATATACTTCATGGCTGTTTTTCTATTAATATAGATGAAACCCCAAAAAATGTACCAAGATCAAAAAAAAGTAGAAAATGATAGCTTTTGAACTAAACTTTTTTGAAATATAGCTCGCATTGAAAATCTTATGATGCAACTTTGTAGCTAATACAATAGAGGCTCCAAAAATGTATGTTTTGAGGATCAAAGAAGAATACCTGGCAATACGAGTATCTGTCTAGATTCACTTCGCAAGAAAATATTGTGCTCGAATCTTATTTTTCTTTTCTTTTTCTTTTCGTAATTTTTATTATATTTCCCAAAGAAAAATACATGTACTACATTGTTTCATCTTATTATACAACTTAATTGACCATTAACTTCATTAATAGGATTCAAGTCTGAATAAAGTCTAAAATTTTTCATCACGAACTGTACACTCCAAGTTAAAGTAACAAATTCTCTTTCTGACTTCGTCCCATCTTTAGCTCAGTGGATGTCAATGTTTGACTACTTTCTAACATTGGTTTCTTCCCGGGTGAGGGAATTGGAAGGTATTCAATACCTTCCTCATGGGGTTTTGATTCTCCAGTGACTTGTTTTCGTTTAGCTCGTTGAAAATTTTCCTGTTTAAAAATGTATCGTAAATACATGCAGAAATTGTGTATTTTGCCAATCGTGTTCCGCATCGAAAAGAGCATCGAGTTGAATAATGCAACCAGGACGAGCAGTTTATTGTTGAGAGACAATCGAGAGTCGGAATCCAGGCTACGTTACTGAATGTCGATATTTCAGGCAAATTGATGCGATCCAATTACTAACTCTTCCTGTATTGGTTGAACTTGTGATGTTTTTCCGATGAATGCTGTTGGCATCAGGAATGTTATGGTGTGATACCTGTGTTAAATGGAATGAGATGTGAAAGCGTCAGATATCTAAACAAAATTCGATTGAAACTTACCAAAAAAGGCAGAACTGTGTGGGAAGTAACATCGTTAACTTGGAACTTGAATCATCAACTTCATGTTCCTCGGAGACGATCGACAAGCTTTGTGGATCTTTCCCATTCTCATCGTGGATATTCTCGTTCTTTTTGACAGACGCATTCAGACGAAAATTCAAGGGGCTCGCTCCTGTGTTATACAAATTAACCATAGTCGACATAGACATGGCGTCATCCAACGGAAAAGCCCCAGGAATCCTTGTTGAGAATGAAACTTACGCCTGACGAAATGATACCGGATAGTAGTCATCTAGCAATTCAATCACCCATATCAAGTAGCTTCCATCGATCGGATGGATTGAGCACAACAAATCCGGACTCATCACTGTTGCTTTCATCAATCGAAAATGATTTATGAACAGACTTTACGAATTTCTTTTTGGCGTCCTCGCGAAATGTGACTTTCGGGTCCATTAAGATTTGTTGTAGTTTTGTTATTATTGTCTTCTTTGTCGATTATTTTTCGTATTTTTAACTTTTAAGATACCCATGCAAACTTTTTCGGAAACTTTTTATCAAAATTACTTTGCACGCGCGAAGCACGAATGAAGTTGCTTGGTTTTTTCTTTGCTAATCTGTCATTATAAGACCTACCACACCAGGTGCTATCGTGTGGGGAGTTTAAGGCTACGTGCAAACTAGTATGTTCTGAAAAACTTAACAAAACGCCTGCATCGGTATGAAATTTTTTACTAATTTTTGTCTTTTTCAGTGAAATACTGGTCAAAATGGAAAAAAAAGTTAATTCCTGCAACTTAAATTCACTTTTCTATGTTCTAGGCCGCATGAAAATTAAAAATTATCGATTTTTTTGCAACCAAAAAAATTTTTTTTACTTTTCAAACTCAACTGATTTTTTTTCTCTGACAAATCAATGGCGGCCAATGGCGGGTGTGGTAAATGAGGGTTCCCGGTCGAGGTTTCCCGGCTAAGAGAATTTAAGGAACAAGAGGGAAAACCATTACGTCTCCTTCCCCGCAACTTCCATTTGTTTACATTGTTGTTTTTGTAATCGCAGAATACGTGTGAGCTGCAGAAAAAAGGCACGAAAAAGTTGTGGAAGTATATGTGCGGTGAGTTTATTTTCATTTGACGCTTGGCTATGTAAAACATAACCTGAAATTTGATTTTAACCACACTACTGAAAAATTCTTAAGGGGAGGGTTTGAACAACACCAAAGTTTTTGTTTTTTAAAAACTAATTTTTTTTTTGTAAAGCTGGGCAAGATATGAAAACTCATAAACATGCAACTATACTGATTCTATTGGGACTCATTATAGTGTGATTCGCTCCCTCAGCTCGGTTATTTGTTTTTACTTTTTTTTAATACCAAAACCTAAATATCAAACTATGTAAACATTTTTTGAAAAACTTATCACAGTCAAAATTTTGAAATGCAGCAATCTTGTAGATATTATGCAGAGCTCAGAAAGCTTTCATTCATTTCTGTAGCACAATTATTAACAAAGCACCAACACTTTAAGTTTTAATTTTTTTGAACTAATTGAAAGCGGACATCAAACTATGTAGACATTTTTTGAAAAACTTATCTCAGTCAAAATATTGAAATGCAGCAATCTTGAAGATATTATGGAGAGCTCAGAGAGCCTCCATTCATCTCTGTAGCACAATTACTTACAAAGCGCCAACACTTTAAGTTTTGATTTTTTGTTTTTATTAAAAGCTCGGTAGAAAATTTTTTATAAACTTGTCTTAATCAAAATCTTTAAATGTGGAATTTTTGTCCACGTTGTGTTGAGCTCAGAAAGCTATCATTCATCTCAGTAGCACAATTATTAACAAAGCTCCAATACTTTAAGTTTTAAATTTTTCTTAACACAAAAAAAAATTAAAACTTAAAGTGTTGGCGCTTTGTAAGTAATTGTGCTACAGAGATGAATGAAGGCTTTCTAAGCTCTGCATAATATTTTCAAGATTGCTGCATTTCAATATTTTGATTGAGATAAGTTTTTCAAAAAATGTCTACATACATAGTTTGATATCCGCTTTCAAGAAGAGAATCGAAAGCTTAAGTTGGAATCTCTTTCATCAAACAAATGCAAAATGAATTCATATTTATTGGTTACTGTTTTGCTTTAGTATATATTTCTTAAGCAGTCATACTTTTCTGTCTATTTCTCTTGAGAAACGTTTTTTAAAAAGAAGAAATAAAAGGGAGGAGACTACTCAGAGAAATCTTTAACAAAAAAAAAATATTTTAATATTTTGATGCTTAAATTTTTATTTCCAAATACTTAAAAAGTATATAACAAAACCAAAAAAAAAGCTTTGATTCCAAAAATTCTGCCAGACGTAGCCTTAAGGTGACTAAAAGTAAAAAAAAAAAACCGGTTCCCAGACGAGAATAAAGTAGTATTGGTACAATTTTTTATCAAAGCCCAGTGTATGGATCCGAATATAAAGTGGTCTAGTGAAATTTTGTGTAAGCCCAGTGTTGAGATCCGAATATAAAGTGGGGCTAGTGAAATTTTGTGAATGAGTGCGTGCACCAGCTTGTGGGGTGGTATCAATGGGTTAGTGTGGTTTTCCCTCTTGTTCTTTAAATTCTCTTAGGACGAAAGGATATGACCACAGAGTAGATAATACAGAGTATCCACTTCCACCCCTCCAACCCAAAACACCCGCAAAAAATTTTTCAACACGAATTCAAAATGGCGACCCATTTCTTGATTAAAAATGAAGTCGTGGTGAAGTTCCAAACTTCAGTAAATAAAAAAAAAAAAATGATAATTATCTTTGACAGTTGCAAAACATTGCAAAATTTTGTGATGTTTTATTTGTTGTAAGTATTTCTGACTAAATTAATTTTTAAATTGATCAACCAGCAGATTTTCCAGACAATCTACCAAATCACAAAATTACTGATGTCTGCACTTCATACGGAAAATATGCACGCTGGTCCTCAAGCTTATTATCTATTGCAATGCAAAATTACTGGATACTAGGAGGTAAACGATTAGCCCAATCAATCGTTAACAACTGCATGAAATGTTTTAAAGCGAAACCCAAAACTATTGAGCAGTTGATGGGAAACTTACCTCCCGAACGAGTCCAACCATCCAGACCATTAATGAATGTAGGAGTAGACTTCTTCGGTCCAGTATACATTCATTACAGAATTCGTAGTAAACAGTCAACAAAGTCATATGTTTCTGTTTTCGTATGTTTCTCAACAAAAGCGGTACACCTAGAACTCGTGACGGATTTAACAAGTCAAACGTTTCTTGGAGCTTTGAAAAGATTTGTGGCAAGAAGATGATGTGTAGCAAAAAATTCTCCGACAATGCTACCAACTTTATGGGTGCTCGAAATAAACTGAGCGAGCTCAACTCCAAGGTGTTTACTGAAAAAGGTCAAGAATCCATACAAAATTATTTTACTGGAAGAGCTATTGTTTGGTAACTTCTACCTCCACGTTCTCCTCACTTTGGAGGTTTGTGGGAGGCAGCTGTAAAATCATCCAAACATCATATGAAACGCATCTTTTCAAGCGCTTCATTAACTCTGGAAGAACTTACAACAGTCCTGGCACAGATAGAAGCAATCCTTAACTCTAGACCATTAACTGCAATGTCGAATGACCCTAATGATCTTGAGGCCTTAACTCCTGGACACTTTTTGATTGGAGCCCCTTTAACAGCAATGGTAGACCCAGAAGCACCTAGAGCACCTAACCTTACTCATGTTGCGAGATTGAACTTGGTAACATCTATTCATAGGGAGTTTTGACGCAGATGGGCACACGAGTACCTACAAGAAATACAACAAAGGTATAAATGGAAGCATCCTCAAGCCGACCGACATCAAGCCGGGTACACCAGTACTTATTAAAGAAGATAACTTACCTCCTCTTAAATGGCTTAAGGGAAGGGTTTTAAGAACTTTCCCAGGACCCGATAAATTAGCAAGAGTTGTCGACATTGAAACCACTGCTGGAGAACTAATACGATCCATTGCCAAAATTTGCCATCTTCCAACTGAAGTTCAACCAAAAGAAACAACAGAAGATCCAGTTAATGCAGATCACATTAAAAACCCAATGAAAACTCATGATAAAGAACCTCCACCTACAGTACAAGTGGCAACAAACACAAAAACTAACAATCGACATCAGCTTCTAAGAATCAAAACTGATGTAAAACATCCACTTGAAGGTCGCTTCCTCCCCATACAGGAACTTCTTTACCGAAAACGCAAAAACTCAGAACCATCATGTGTGCCAACTCAAAAAATTAAACTGAGTCCAATAAAAACACTATTGGTTTGCCTGTTTCTATCGTAATAGCCACTGCATTCGGGCAGAATACTAAACGAAACGCAATCGATATTCAAAATTTCAAACCCAACCCTGGTTTATATTTCGAAGACATTGGGCAAGCGAAGCTTATAACAGACGAATGGAATCTCTTCGTTTATTTCAATATGGCCAGTTATTGGCAAGAGTTTCAAGGAATCCAAAGGAGCATCAATCAACTAAGAGCTAGATGTGAGGCACAACTGATCCCAAATCCAAACAATCTTTGCAAACCCATCATTGATCATCTAGAATTGCGGCTTCAGGAATCAGAAAACTTACATGAAATATTAAAGTACAGGAACGGAATGGCAATAAGAAAAAGAAGATCACCATTCGACTTTGTTGGCACTGTCGCAAATAACTTATTCGGAGTTCTAGATCAAGAATACGCGCAGTACATAGAAGACAACATTCAAATGGCCCAAATAAACGAGAAGCATCTTCTTGAACTGAGCAAAAATCAAACCTCAATTATTGAATCTACCACAAATATCCTCAACAAATCATTGACTTCTATAAACGAACAGTTCACGACCATCAAACTACATTTGACGATTCAATAGAGAATTTGAATAAAACTTTGCAAAGAAACGAAATTCTTAACTACATTACAATTTTTGTTACTCAAATAATGGACAGCTTTCAACGAACTCAAATAGCAATTTTGGAATCTGTGTCCGATACTCATCATGGAAGAATAAACGCTTTACTGCTGTCTCCCACTCAATTGTTGAATCAAATGGAGAGGTTAACGATACCAAGTTCACTAACATTACCTGAATACGACGAGCACAATCTTCCCAAACTGTATGAACTTCTTAGAGGAAAAGCACGTGTTATATCCTCAGCAATCGTATTTCTTGTCAAATTACCTCCATTGAATATACAGGTGTTTCAGCTGTATAAACTTATACCATTACCAGTTCAGCATAACAAATACTTCATCTTCATACAACCATCAACAGCATTCTTAGCGGTAACTCCATTCAGGGATCAACACTTTTCACCATCACAAACTGAATATCTGGGTTGCATCCATATCAGCGAGAGAAATTATCTATGTAAGCAGCGACATTCAGTTTTCAACGCAAATGCCTTGGAAAACCAATGTGAAATTTACATGTTAAATCATAAAAAGGAGCTCTTATCATATGTATTGCAAACTAAGATCTACTGATGTTGACAGGATGTGGATCCAGCTTCATAATCCTAATCACTGGTTGTTTGCCTTTCATCACGAAGAAATAGTCTCGGCAGTATGCGGATCTGATGTTTTAACGGCAAAACTTCAAGGCATAGGACTTATGAAACTAACAGCTAACTGTATCATCAAACAACTCACCATGACTATTAATGCTCATAGTTTATATGTATCAGAACTAAGTGCCCCTTTTCTGCCGACACTTAAATTGATTGTATTCGTGGATAAGTTTGAGATCGAGCCAATACAAGCTAAAAACCAAAAGAAAGAGGAAATCATCATTCGAGGAGAAAACGACTTTTCACTACTCAAAGAGAAAATAGCGTATTAAAAAACACAGCAAACACTACCAAGCAAAATCTCTCACCATGATGTTCATGGAATTGTAATTCTGGCCACACTTTTTCTACTGCTACTGAGGAAGATAGCAATTGCTCATTCCCCACATGCTATAGAGTTTGAGCTCAAAGATCTCAACGCCGGGGAGAATGTTGACACACGGTTTTGATGTATATATAATTTCCATATGATTTATATTGTATGAATTGTATGTGCGGCGTACCCCACAGGCGGATCACTAGTGTGAAGCGGAAAAGTGGGAGAGTTGTGATCGCTTCAAGATCACTACTCGTAACGCCGGAAATGAAAAAGAAGATGAATTATAAAACACAATACTTCCAATAAATATTCATATTCCCAACCTCATACTATGTTTCTCACGAAAAAATGCAACACTTGCACTTCTTCCGATACTGTTTATTTCTTTTCGTTGCAATGAAATCCACGATCCTATTACAATTCTTTTCCCGCAAAACTAAGTTATTGATGAATTGCATTTATGTAAATTACTATAAATACTCATAATAAGTTAAGAATAAAGTCACTTATAATCCACCAAAAGGTTTTTTTTTTTTTTTTTTTTATTATGAGTTTCACGTGAACAGCTATTCGCCCGGAACATTTTTGTTAGCCCGGAATTTTAAAAGCCATTATGAGTTTCCCCTGAACAAAACTCCACTTCGAATCAAACAGTTCCCTTCGAAAAAAAGACCACGTTCAGTTGCATCAAATTTCCCGTCACAGATAATTACAAAAAATAAAATTCCAACTTCTGAAGTTCTCTATTTTGCTAAATTGATGTATAATAAGAATAAATCCCGTTAATCACTTGTCATTTTTTCCAGCAATTAAGTTAAAATAATGTAACGTGAGCCCAACACTTAATACCAATTTCCTAATCGAAAACGTTCAACCGAAAACACATCTGGCAGCACTGGTGTAAGTGTAGAAATTTTGAAGGAGAGAAAATGTTTGACAGCCAGTGGAGAGTGGAGACAATGTAGAAGTTACTGGAGAGTTCTAGATGGCATGTCATTCGACATAAATAGCCCGCGAGGCAACCAGAGGGCAGTTTTGTTTATAGAGTGATAAAGTTAAGAGTAAATACAAGTGATAGTCCAAAAGTCGAGTTGAGTTCGAATTAAGTATAAATCTTAGATGAATAAAGAACAAGATGGAAAACCACAATAACACATTGATACCACCCCACAAGCTGCTGCACGCACTCATTCACAAAATTTCACTAGCCCCACCTTATATTCGGATCTCAACACTGGGCTTACACAAAATTTCACTAACACCACTTTATATTCGGATCCACACACAGGGCTTACACAAAATTGTACCGCAGTATTGGTATTCTCGTCTGGGAACCGGTTTTTTTTTTTTTTTTTTACTTTTAGTCACCTTAAGGCTACGTCTGGCAGAATTTTTGGATTTAAAACTTTTTTTTGGGTTTTGTAAATAAAATTTATTTGTGATTATATACTTTTTAAAGTATTTGGAAATAAAAATTTAAGCATCAAAATATTAAAATATTTTCTTTTTTGTTAAACATTTCTCTGAGTAGTCTCCTCCCTTCTATTTCTTCTTTTTTAAAAAACGTTTCTTAAGAGAAATAGACAGAAAAGTATGACTGTTAAAAAAATATATACTAAAGCAAAACAGTAACCAATAAATATGAATTCATTTTGCATTTGTTTGATGAAAGAGATTCCAACTTAAGCTTTCGATTCTCTTCTTGAAGCTGAGTTGAAAAAAAAATTAAGCAGTTAATTAATTGAATTAAAAAAAAAAAATCAAAAGTAAAAGAATTGAAAGCGGATATCAAACTATGTAGACATTTTTTTAAAAACTTATCTCAATCAAAATATTGAAATGCAGAAATCTTGTAGATATTATGGAGAGCTCAGAAAGCCTTCACTCATCTCTGTAGCACAATTACTTACAAAGCACCAACACTTTAAGTTTTAATTTTTTTTTGTGTCAAGAAAAATTGAAAACTTAAAGTGTTGGATCTTTGTTAATAATTGTGCTACAGAGATGAATGATAGCTTTCTGAGCTCAACACAACGTGGACAAAAATTCCACATTTAAAGATTTTGATTGAGACAAGTTTTTAAAAAAATTTCTACCGAGCTTTTAGTAAAAACAAAAAATCAAAGCTTAAAGTGTTGGCGCTTTGTAAGTAATTGTGCTACAGAGATGAATGAAGGCTTTCTGAGCTCTCCATAATATCTACAAGGTTGCTGCATTTCAATATTTTGAATGAGATAAGTTTTTCAAAAAATGTCTACATAGTTTGATATTTAGGTTTTGGTATTAAAAAAAAGTTAAGACAAATAACCGAGCTGAGGGAGCGAATCAGAATATAATAAGTCCCAATAGAATCAGTATCGTTGCATGTTTATGAGTTTTCACATCTTGCCCAGCTTTACAAAAAAAAATTGAGTTTTTAAAAAACTATAACTTTGGTGTTGTTCAAACCCTGCCCTTAAGAATTTTTCAGTAGTATGGTGAAAATTAAATTTCAGGTTATGTTTCAAGGTGGTTTCAAGTTGCCAAGCAAAAAAAAAAAAAAATTCACCACGCATATACTTCCACAACTTTTTCGCGCCTTTTTTCTGCAGCTCACACGTATTCACAGATGGAGGCTGCGATTACAAAAACAACAATGTAAACAAATGGAAGTTGCGGGGAAGAAGACGTAATGGTTTTCCATCTTGTTCTTTATTCATCTAAGGTATAAATACTGAATAAAAGTGATTGAAATAAATTGAAAAGTGAAGTTTTATTTTTGCGAACTAAGCGCACGTTACATTGGTGTCAGAAGTGTAAATAAAACTTATTTGAAGTAAAGTGTAAAAAAAAAAATAAAAAAAAAAAAGTAAAAAGAAAAACAATAATTATACAGTGAAAATGGGTAAGTTGTTAGAAGAGCTCAACTGCATTGAGCTTAAAAGTGAGTTGGGTAAGCGAAATCTTTCTAGAGCGGGATCGAAAAATGAGCTCGTCCTGCGCTTGCGTAACTATTTGGAACAGCAAGGGGAAGACGTGAACACTTTTGTTTTTGAAATAGAAGTGGAGGAAGAGGAAGTAAGTGAAAGTGTAGATTTTTCTAGTATAATGAAGCTTTTATTAGAACAAAAGACGGAACAGCAGAAGGTTCTGGAACAACTTGAAGCACAACGAAACGAGCAAAAGAAGCTGGTTGAAGAACAACGAAGCGAACAAAAGAAGGAACAGCAGAATGTTCTTGAACAACTGGAAGCACAACGAAATGAACAAAAGAAATAACAACAGAATATTCTCGAAAGACTTGAGGCGCAACAGAATGTTTTGGAAGGTCAGAAAAACATTCTAGAAGGCAAATTGGGTAATATTGAGAAAAATGTATGTGCCCTTGACGAACGAGTTGAAGGTGTGGAAAAACAGCTTTCTGTTGTAGAGAATCGTTTGGAAAGCCGATGCGATAACCAGTTCTCTGTTCTGTCCAAGGAATTAGACCAGATCCGGAAAATCAAAATTCGAGAATATGCTGGAGAGTTTGCTAGGAAAAAGGAGATGAAACCCCCAACATTTGATGGACAGTCTTCTTGGCCAGTCTACAAGAGACAATTTGAGGCAGCCGCGACAACTAATGGCTGGGATGACGAAGACAAGTACATAGCACTGACTCTTGCTCTTAGAGGACCAGCAGCTGAATTACTTCAAACAGTTCCAGCTGGTAAGAGCGGTGATTTCAGTTCTCTCGTGGCAGCTATAGATAAACGCTTTGGTGATAGCCACTTGAAAGAAGTCTTCCTAGTCCAACTCAATAACAGAGTCCAGAAAAGGGGTGAAAGTCTACAGCAGCTCCAAGCAGACGTCGAAAGACTGGTTCACCTGGCATACCCGGATGCTGGAGAAGAAATCATCAACCAGCTCGCTGTTGAGTCCTTCGTTCGTGCCATTTCCGATATACATCTTCAGAGGTCTGTGCGAACTGCTAGAACACGTACTCTTTCCGAAACTTTAGCATTCGCATTGACAATTGAAGCAGTAGAACAGGCTTCTCAGGGAGTACATCGACTTAGAGAGGCCATAGTCGAAGAATGCTCGTGCCAAAGAGCTGAAATACAAAAGAACCGGAGCGGACTAGCAAGATGTTGGAACTGCAACAAGACCGGGCACTTACAGCGTCAATGCCGACTACCACCAAACAAAGCCAGTTGTCAACATTGTGGAAGCAAGAGATCCAACCCAGAGCAAGGTAACAACAACAACAGCGTTGCCTACCAGCCCGTTTCCCATCAGGGAAACGAGTAAGAACCAACTTCGAGGGGCAGAGGCTGGTTTCTTGTATCGATGGCCCCAGAACCACCATCCAGGTCTCTCAGACCAAACGAGACAACAAAAGTCTGACTGTGGAGACTACTATTAACGGGAACAAACATGTGGCTACCATCGACACCGGTGCCACAGCCTCCATAGTACGTCGAGACCTGGTAAAGACGACGTGGCTTCATAACACCAATAGCTACCGTCTAAAAACCGCAACGGGAGAAGCAGCAAGAGTATATGGAGAAGTGAGTCTTAAGATCCGACTGGCCGACCTAGTGTTTACTCATCAATTCCTGGTGGCAGATATATGTGACGAGTGCATCATTGGAATCGACTTTATGAAACAGCACGGAGTTACTTTGGACATCGGTAATCAGGTTTTGAAGTACCAAAATAAGGAACTTCAAATGACCTATTCGAACGAAAGTACGTCGACACTGAGAACTGTCATCAGGGAAGATCTGATTCTGCCTCCTTCTTCTGAAGTGTTCGTTTGGACGAAACTGGAGGGTGAGTTTGGAAGCCTTCGATACCTCATGGTGGAACCAGACCCAGAGTGTTCCTCCCAAAGCGTCATCATTGGGAAAACACTGGTAGCACCGAAAAACAAAATGGTCCCCGTACGATTACTAAACACCAGACCGTACGATGTAAAGTTGAAGAAAGGAGAAGTCGTTGGATGTTGCGAATCGGTTGCAGCAATTACGAAGATCACAGACGAAGCTCCGAGAAAAACTATAACTCCGGAGGAGCTCGAAACCATCAGAGCTAAAATACTGAATTCATCCAACCTTGATCACCAACAAACAAGGATGGCTGAAAGTCTCCTACAAGAGTACACTGATATCTTCGCATCGCAAAAGGGGCAATATGGTAGGACACAGTTGGTGCAGCATCGCATCAACACAGGAGATGCAAGACCGATTCGTCAACCCGCAAGACGTCTTCCACTGGCCAAACAAGGTGAGGTTGAGGAAATGATAACAGCAATGAAAAAGGACGGTCTTATCGAAAATTCCAAAAGTCCTTGGGCGTCACCAGTGGTGCTAGTGAAAAAGAAAGACGGAAGCACTCGTTTTTGTGTGGACTACCGAAGGCTGAATGATGTAACTAAGAAGGACAGCTATCCCCTGCCCAGAATCAGTGATACCCTGGATGCCATGGAGGGAGCCCAGTGGTTCTCGACGCTTGACTTGAAGAGCGGATATTGGCAAGTTGACATCCACCCTGATGATCGGGAAAAGACGGCGTTTTCTACAGGTAATGGGCTCTGGCAGTTCAAAGTTATGCCGTTTGGACTATGCAACGCTCCGGCAACATTCGAGCGTTTGATGGAGTGCGTTCTTCAAGGACTGACGTGGAAAGCGTGCCTAGTCTACTTGGACGATGTCATTGTTTACGGGAAAACATTTGACCAACATTGCAAGAACCTAATAGCCGTGTTTCAGAGACTTCGAGAGGCTAACCTTAAACTGAATCCAGAAAAATGTGCACTTTTCAAAACCGAAGTCAAGTATTTGGGACACATCATCTCATCCCAAGGAGTAAAGACTGATCCTGAAAAAGTTGACTCCGTCAAAAATTGGCCAACACCACAGGACAAACATCAACTCCGAAGTTTTCTGGGACTTGCCACATATTACCGACGTTTTGTTAAGAACTTTGCTGGAGTTGCAAAGAGTTTGCATCAGCTCACCGAAAAGGGGAAGCAGTTTAAATGGTCAGGTGACTGTGAGAAATCTTTCCAGGAACTCAAATACCACCTCTGTAACGCTCCAGTGCTGGCACATCCAACACCTGGCAAAACATTCATCGTCGACGCAGATGCAAGCAACGTTGGAATCGGGGCGGTATTATCCCAAGTGCATGATGGCGAGGAGAAAGTGGTGGCATACTACAGCAAGGTCCTATCGAAACCCGAAAGAAACTACTGCGTTACCAGAAGGGAACTACTAGCTCTTATCTTGACAACAAAGCACTTCCATAAGTACATCTATGGACAGAAATTCCTTCTGCGGACAGACCACGGTGCTCTGAGCTGGCTTTTGAACTTCAAAAATCCAGAAGGTCAAGTCGCAAGGTGGATAGAAAGATTGCAGATCTATGACTACCAGATCCAACACCGCAGAGGAAAGCTGCACTCAAACGCCGATGCATTATCCCGAAGACCTTGCAAAGTGGATTGCAAGCATTGCAGGCGGCAAGAAGACAAAGAAATCATTACCGCTCAGCGACTAAGAGCTGATCCAATAAGCGGATGGAGCAATGAGGAAGTGAGGACTGCTCAACAGGAAGATCCAGATATCGAACCCATTCTCGCATGGAAAGAAAATGAAGAGAAACCGGAATGGGGAGACATTTCTGACAGGAGTCCAGTTCTCAAAGCCTATTGGGCACAGTGGGACTCACTATATGTGCAAGAAGGTGTCCTCAGGCGAAGATGGGAATCCGCTGACGGTAAGTCACATGTGATGCAGCTGATCGTACCGCAATCGAAAGTCAGTGAAGTTCTTCGGGAGATGCACGACGGACCTTCTGGAGGCCACCTCGGAGTAAACAAAACACTGGAGAAGGTGCGACATCGGTTCTACTGGTTACATGCTAGAGATGACGTGGAGAAGTGGTGCCGAACATGTGACAAGTGTGCTGCAACCAAAGGACCTGGTAGGAAGATTCAAGGTAAGATGCATCAGTACAACGTTGGATCGCCTTTTGAGAGGATTGCAGTAGATGTGGCTGGGCCTTTTCCAGAGACCAACGCTGGAAACAAGTACATTCTGGTTGTAATGGACTATTTTAGCAAGTGGCCTGAGGCGTATGCCATCCCAAATCAAGAGGCCAAAACGGTGGTCGACCAGATTGTGTTTAACTGGGTGAGTAGGTTTGGCGTGCCTATGGAACTCCATTCCGACCAAGGGAGGAACTTTGAGTCAAACATCTTCCAAGGAGTGTGCGGACTACTTGGCATTAAGAAAACTAGAACCACACCGCTTCATCCACAGTCTGATGGGATGGTTGAAAGATTCAACCGGACCTTGAAAGAACACCTCACCAAGGTCGTAGGCGACTACCAAAGAGACTGGGATAGGCACGTACCGCTATTCCTGATGGCATATAGAAGTGCAGTACATAGCTCGACAGGACAAACACCATCTGATATCCTGTTCGGGAAAACCATGCGGCTGCCCAGCGAACTTAAATTTGGATGCCCCACAGAGGAGCCACAGGACACGAACGAGTATGTGGACGACCTCAAGGAGAGACTCGCTGACATCCATAAAAGAACAAGGGAACGGATAAAAACCTACAGCGACCGGATGAAGACACGGTATGACACAAAAGCGACAACGTCAGGATTCCAAGCAGGAGATCGTGTGTGGCTTTATAATCCTCATCGTCAAAAGGGATTGACACCGAAACTTCAGCAGAACTGGGAAGGTCCTTATACTGTTGTCACGAGGATTAACGACGTGGTCTACCGCATCCAAAGAGGACTAAGAGGCAAGTTAAAAGAAGTTCATTGTGACCGGCTGCATCGATATAGTGGCGAGGCTGCAGATGGAATTATTCGGGACGAACAATCTTAAGGAGGGGGCAGTGTAACGTGAGCCCAACACTTAATACCAATTTCCTAATCGAAAACGTTCAACCGAAAACACATCTGGCAGCACTGGTGTAAGTGTAGAAATTTTGAAGGAGAGAAAATGTTTGACAGCCAGTCTAGAGTGGAGACAATGTAGAAGTTACTGGAGAGTTCTAGATGGCATGTCATTCGATATAAATAGCCCGCCCGAGGCAACCAGAGGGCAGTTTTGTTTATAGAGTGATAAAGTTAAGAGTAAATACAAGTGATAGTCCAAAAGTCGAGTTGAGTTCGAATTAAGTATAGATACTGAATAAAAGTGGTTGAAATAAATTGAAAAGTGAAGTTTTATTTTTGCGAACTAAGCGCACGTTACAATAATATAAAACCCATAATATTGCGAAAAGTTTTGGTTTTTTTCCCAAATTATATGTGTTTGCAATGATCGTGTTGTACTTCGTTTTAAAACAACTCAGTAATCGCGATCAGAAAATTTACACACCTAATAATTTGTGAAGTGTCATTTGAAGTTCAAGCCAAAATAAAAAGGTAGTGTTTGGAAAGCGAAGTGTAAACATTTCAAATAGAAGATTTTTGCGAACTTATTTAAACATGTATAGCATAGCACTGCGGATGTTGATGCAAATCGAGAAAAGGAATTAAGAACGGGCAATACGGAGGCATATAAGAGACCACTCAAATTCCTTGGAGTTGCGTGAGCCATTGTATGAACTGATTAGGTATTTGCTTGCTTTCATTGATGATGTTTTTTTTTTATAGATTTCAACAGCATTACAGACTCAACAAACCAGCATTCAAATATTTGCTTGATGTTCTTACCGAAGCGTTACCAGTGTTTATTGATTTGAAGACAAACTTACATTTTTTTCGCTTTTTGTTGTTTACTTGTTCGCCTCACAAAAATAAGTGAAATAAATTGCTCTGAACGTTTTCACATTTCACGGGGAAAAATAGCTCATAATAAGGGAATTTTTTCGAACATGGAAAATTTTTCCCCCGAATCTCATAATAAGGGAAAAGTGAAAAGGGATTTTTCTCGAGGGGAATGCTGTTCACGTGAAACTCATAATAAGGATGATTGTTACCCCGCACCAGTCGTAAGGAGCAACTAGTAAGAACCAACTCAACAAGGTTTGCTTGTTATTGTTACCCCACACCAGTCGTAAGGAGCAATAACTAAGTAAGAACCAACCAGGCGATATCAAAAGAGGTTTCGACTTTAAACAGAAGAATTAAATAAAAGCAATTTGAAAGCGAAAAAGTGAAGTTGTGTGGTACTGCAGTCACAGAGTACGGCAGTCACAGAGTACGGCTTGCGGTGACGCTGCGTTATATTGCGACAGGTGACTCGTATCGATCGCTGGAGTTTTTGTCGAGGATATCGAGAAAAACAATTGGGAAATTTGTCCCTGATGTTCTTTCCGCTATTTTCGATGCACTTCATTGTGTCTATATGAAATTAATTGTAAAAGTAGGTCCTTTAAAAGTTTTTGAGTAAAAATAATTTTCATTTTAGACACCTACAACAGAAGATAAGTGGTTAGCTATAGCGGCAGACTTTGAAAATACTGGGATTTCCCGCACACCATTGGGTCAATAGACGGAAAACATATACGAATAACTGCACCCAAACATTCTGGCTCCGACTTCTACAACTACAAGGGCTTTTTCAGCATAGTCTTGCTAGCAGTTGTTGATGCCCATAGCCTGTTTGTGCATGTTGACTTTGGAGGAAATGGGAGAGCCTCGATGTCATCATACACAAAAACTCAAGCCTTTACGAAGGAATTACCAGAGGAACCTTGAGAATTCTTCCAGCCAAAGCGCTCAAAGGGCAGGAACTCCCTATTTTCTTTTATCGGAGACGATATATTCGGCTTAGATAAAAATCCTATGAAAGGTTTTAGCAAATGCTCTAAGCTAAGCATCCAGCAAGAGATTTTTAACTATAGGCTGAATCATGCCCGTCTGACAGTCGAGATGGCTTTTAGAAGACTCGCGTCTAGGTTCCGGGTATTTCATCGTCCGATTGACCTTTCTTTGACAACAATGGATGCTTTGGTGAAAGCGTGTTGCGTGCTTCATAATTACCTTTCAAAGTGCAAAACAAATACCGAAACAGTTGAGGAACAATAACTTTTACCGTCGATGATGACTGGACTGGCGCCGCAAAAGACAACTGGGTATAAATAAGCGTCACAAATTCGTGACAACATAATGCATTATTGCATCACTGATGGCGATGTTCCGTATCAGTGGAAAAAAATTTTTAACTAAATGTCTGCTTTAAACTAATTGTGTGTTTTAAATTAATTGTGTGTTTTAAACTAGTTTTGTATTTTTGTAAAGTTTTTTATGTTGTAAATGAAATAAGAAGCTGTCATAGCACAACATTATATAAATGTCTCCAAATAAGATCAGAAAATGCTATCTTTTTTCTCCAAAATGAAAAGGTTTTGGACTTCGCCTAACTTCTTGTTGTTTCAAAGTAAACCGAAAAAACCAAATGAACTTCCGATGTCTATACTCGATACTGCAACCCTTTTCAGTAACTTTTCGCTTTAGTGACAAAAGATGAATTTATACTTTTGTAAAGTCTTTAATGGTTCTTGAAATTTATAAAATTCTTTAAAGTAGTAAGTAGTAGTCAATTAGTTATCAAAAGTATCACTTAAATTGTCAGAATTAACCATCACACTCTGTAGAACGTCACTTAATTCGCCGCTACTCGAACAAGACGAAGATTGCGATGTAGAGCTCCGAGAAAACGATCTGACTAAATGAGCCGATAAAACTTGTTGCAACTCCGACATAGCTGATGCTGCATCCACTGGAGTTAGGTCCTCTAGCTGACAAGCGATGCTTCTCCCAAAATTCGCATATTTGCTTTTCGGTTCTGCAAAGAAAAATAGTAAGAAAAAAAGGTTTATTTCAAATTCTACTTCAGTTTTCCTTACCTTGTTGCGAGTTTGATGTTATACTCAAAATTGCAGCTATAGCGTCTTCGTATCTGGCAATTCGAGCGCTAGACGATGCAACAGATCGACGCCCTGATGACCTGCTCTGTGGTCTTGAAAATGATGAAGAAGGTGTTGTACTAGCTGCAGGAATTTCACTGACGCACGGCTCTTGAGAATTTGGTTGATCTGGTTTATCTTCACCAGCCTCTACTGCTGTCTATAAAGTATCGTCCTATTGAAATAAAAAATTGATGTTTAAAAGGAAGAAAATCAGAACCAAACAACTCAAACCAATCAAAATCTTACCAGAGTAAAATTGCTCTGCGTCTTTCGCAAGACTATAACGCCATCCAAAAACTTGAAGTCATCGTAGTAATAAAGATTAGGCACATGAATTTCCTCTATTCCTTGGCCTGATTTGAAAGAGTTTTCTATTTTTTTTCCACTACATATGCTGAACGAAAGTTCTCAACTTTGTTCTTACAATCAGCTACTGGCTTTAAAGGTCAATCCTTTATTACAGTCCACTCTTATAGTTCCACAAGCACTCATATTCCCGATACATATTTATCATTACTTTAACATCACATATAGAAGTTTTCCAATCAGTCATAATTGTTTTTATTCAGTAAAAATAATGTTAAGAAAAACTATAAGATGAACTACCCAAACCCAAACGACGCGGCGCTGATGAAAGACGAAAAATTATGAGAAAAAATGACTTTTTCCACCAACACGCACCAAAAAAAAGGCATGTGTCAAATGTGGTGTCAAGCTGAATCTGTCAAAACAAAATCAAAGACAGAGATGTCAGAGATTGCGACATAACGTCAAATGACCCGCCTCCACGTAACATTTGATGTTAAGACGAGTCGACATAACGAAAATTCTTACATGTGGAGGCGGCCTGTTATGTCACATACCCTTCCATTCCGCCCAATTTCTAGGTTTTCGAAAATTTTTGAAAACCATCCAACAAGTCTGTCCAACTAATTGCAAAGTCCCCTATTACATGATGTCTCACGAGCCCAGTCTCACATGAGTGCGAAAAAGAAAAGAGATGTGAGGAAATGAGATGCACAAAAAAATTCCCGATGAGTACCGTGCCGATTTTTAGCAGTCTCATATTGACGTTTCTCTTTTCCCATATTCGTTTTTGCTGTGTTGCTTTAATGTATTTTTTGTGTTGGTCAAATGAGCGTCATCTGAATGTTTTTTTCATTTTCGTTGTGGTCTTGTTATTTATTTTTCAAATCAAAAGTTGTAAAACCAATTTGTTATTTTTGTAATTTTATCAAGCAACTTACTTTATTTAGAGAAAAATAAAACTTTGAAATTTATAAAGTGACAACAAGAAATGGATTGAAAGGGAAATGAAGAATTGTCAATTTTGAGACGTTAGCCTTCAAAATTGAACATGTAATAGTGATTGTCTCACGGGATGGAAATTTAAAAGGAACGTCAAAAATGAGACATGTCTCGTGAGACATCGTATAATAGGGGACAAAGTGTGAACAGGGCTTATTAGTGTGAAAAACATTACGGGTACAACAAGAGGCCAAACCAAAACACTACCACTGCATCTGTCTTCAAACTGATTATACAGACACCACTTTAATTTCAGATTTCAAAACGAGTTTGAAAACCGAAAATCAAGCGAGTTTAGTAAATTCACTGACACAACTTTATGTTCAGCTGAATACGTGTATCACAGACAGATCTCGTGTTACAAAAGCGACAACGTAAACAAGCTGGGCAAGAGAAGTAATGGTTTTTATTTTGTTCGTTATTCCTCTACGGTGTGAATGCTATCAGCATTATTTATATCGGCGGTTTAAGGATCCTACGAATTTATTTATTTATTTATTTGTTTTCATTTAACGGTAACAGCCGTATTTATAATGTTTCCCTAAATAAATCTGAACAGATGAATAGTTTTGTACAGGCATATTTACTTACTTACTTACTTAGGTGGGCATCACAGTTCGTGGTGAACCTGAGCCTCAACCAACATCCTTCTGTAACGACTTCGATTTCGGCCAGATTTGCACTAAGTCGGTTGAGGTCTTCATCCACTTGATTGCGCCACCTAAGACGAGGTCTTCCTCTCCCGCGGCTCTACAATGTGCTTTCGAAAACCTGTGTTTCTCAACTGCTTCCTTAGACCAGACCAAAGAAGCAACGGTTGGCAAGAGTTATTCTCCGTTTGATCTCCACACTGATGTTGTTTTCCATGTCTATAACGGATCCTAGGTAGACGAAGTCCTGTACTGCCTCGAAGTTATGTCTGTCTATTGTGATGTCCAATTCGCCGATGTTCTGTGTCCTTGTTTGATGACAGTATATACTTCGTTTTGCCCACATTAACCATCAAACCCATTTTTGCCGCTTCTGTTTCAATACTCTCAAAAGCACCTATGACATCACGCTTTTTCTTCCCATTGCGTCAATATCGTCTGCGTAGGCGAGTAGTTGTACAGACTTTCGAAAGATTGTTCCTCTGGTGATGACGTTTGAGCTTCTTACAATCTGTTCAAGTATGATGTTGAAGAAATCGCACGATAGTTTGTCGCCTTGCCTAAATCCTTTTTCGACATCAAAGGTCTCGGTGAGTTCTCTACCGACCTTGACGGAACAGCGTGAATTCTCCAAAGTCGTCCTGGATAGTCGTACGAGTTTTGCAGGGATGCCGAAACTAGACATGGCTCTGTACAGCTCGTCTCTGTACATACTGTCATACGCGGCCTTGAAATCGGTAAAGAGATGGTGAATATCGATCAGGGACGGCAGAAGATATGGGGTGGGTGGGGTATAGACCCCACCTAACTTTTCTAAACATGGGGTGCACCCCACCTTCTGGCCTTGGAAATATACCAATTTTTTTTAGTTAAATGAGGCAAAAAAAATTTTATGCAATTATGAATATTGTTATACTAATTTTTGCTTGATTGAGACTGACCAAGTGATTTGAATCATTTGTTTATCGGTCATAGACTCAACGTTATGCATTATTTCTTATCCTTTTTTTCTCCTTGATTTATTTATTTATTATTTATTTGTTTATTTCACCTACGAACAATGAGCTCAACAGATTATACATCATTACAAAATAGGTTTCAATTTCTTAAAAATAAGTAATACAATTCATTTCGAAATTTATCTCTAGAGAAGGCTTAATCAATATGACCACAAATTTCATTAAACTCTCTAACTGATCTTGAAATTGGTTCACTCATACCATAATTAGTTCTGTGCCTTGATTGAAAAAGAAGATTTCTATCCCTCAACGGCCTCTCTGGAGCATAAATACAAATTAACGACAACAAGGAAGGACACTTTATATGATAACATGAAATGTCTCGCACAAAAACTATGTCATGACTAGTTCTACGTGATTTGAGCGACTGCAAACCTTGAAGACTCTGCCTAGCTGTGGAATTTGGATGATAGTACCATCGCATTTTGTAAAATGCATACTTCGTAAACCTATTCTGAACTTTCTGAATTCGATCGGAAAAACATTGTTGGTGATGGTTCCAGATGATATCTGCATACTCTAGGTTGGGTCTTACTAGCGAGGTATAAAGAGACACAAGGGTGCAGGTGCAGGGGTTAGTAAAGTCTGTTGAATTTCTTTTGATGAATCCTAACATTGAGTTAGCTTTTGATACAATAGCTTCTATATGTGGTGTAAAAGTGAATTTGGAGTCAAAAAATACGCCTAAATCCTTAAATTTTTCTGTTCTCTGAAGAGGGCTGCAATCAAGATAATATGAAAACTCTTGCATATGATTCTTTTTTGAGAGAGAAATCACAAATTTGTTGGCGTTAAGATTCAAGCGGTTTAACACACACCAGCGAGATAGATTATCAAGATCCAATTGGAGTTTTTGGCAATCACTAATAGAGGTTACTTTCAGAAAAAGTTTCAGATCGTCTGCGAATATGAGGCATTTGCTGAAGTTGACACAGTTAACAACATCATTAATAAATATGATAAAAAGTAGAGGACCTAGATGACTACCCTGTGGAACACCAGAGGTACAATTTATCTGCCTTGAGATGAATTCGTCAATTTTGACTTTTTGAACCCTTTTTATGAGAAAGGAACAGATCCATTGAAGGAGGCTTGAGTGGAAACCAAATGATTCCAATTTTTGAAGCAGTATTTTGTGACAAACCGAATCAAACGCTTTGCTAAAATCGGTATAAATAGCATCCACTTTCAATAGCGTCAACAACGAAAGAAGAGAAACATGTTAAATTGGTGATTGTTGATCTTCCCGAGATGAACCCATGTTGGGCGTCACTTATGTGTTCCTTCACTAGGAAACCAAGTTTTTTTTGACAAGGCTTTCAAAAAACTTAGGAATTGCAGATAGTTTACAAATACCTCTGTAGTTCTCTACATTGTTTTGGTACCCGATTTAAAAATTGGAATCAAGAAAGAGGATTTCCATTCATCTAAGAACAGTCCAGATGACAATGAAGAATTAAAAATGATAAGTAATGGAAGAGCCAGAGAACTAGAACATCTTTTCTAAATTATCGCAGGAATACCATCAACGCCAGGTTTAGCGTTTGGCTTAAGATCATGCAATCCTTCTAAGACATCATTGAGATCTAACTGTAAGGATCCTATACTTACTTTAGGATTATAACCAGAAAAGCGAACTAGAGAGGCGAGAATTTACTTACCACATTGAACTCCCTGCGAAGATTACAAAACTGTATTTGGTCAGCCAAATCATTTGATTTCTTAAACTTAGCGAAACATTTATTTTTTAAATTTTTAAGGTGTGTCAGCCTGTCATACCATGGAGGTTTGGAAATATTCTTTTTCTTTTTGTGTGGCACTAATTGATTGAAAGCATTATTTAAAATCTGCGAAAAGCGATCAAATATATTTTGTAAATCTAAGTTTAAAATTTCAGTTTTCCAGTCAATACTTTCAAGATAATTATCAAGTTCATTAAAATTGGCCTTTAAAAAGTTAAATGATAATGAATTGTTACTATTAATTTTTAAATAAGTGTATAATTGAATTTCAATATATAATTCTTTATGATTGATAGAATCGTTTAATAATGACAAAGGAAGCGTTTCATACACTGAACGCTTGAATTCATCATGTGGTATGAAAACAAGATCAAGAATATTATTCAAGCTATTTACAACGCTCCTGATTTGACATAAGTTTAGAGCAAATAAATGGTCAACAAAAGTTATTTTGATAGCACTTTTTGAGTTACAGGGAATAAGCATATTTTCATTAGAAGAATAAGACCATTTCACATCAGTCAGGTTAAAATCACCTATTACAAAAACCTTTGCGGACAGTCATTCAAATTACTTACAAAATCAATGTTAGCAAGGTGCTTTTCATAAATATCAATGGGACTTCTAAGTGGTATGTAGCTTGTGATGATATACACGGAAATACCTATTCCGAGACGAAGTGACACGCATAATTTTTCGATGTCGATGATTGGCAGCGATATTATATGGGATGGGAAGCATGAACGAACCGCCAATAGTAGACCACTTCCGCGATCTTCAGCAGTAATACATCGATCTTGTCGGAAGACTATATATGAACCGCCGTTGACAGTTTCAGAATCGGGGATTCCACTCCAAAGCCAGGTTTCAACAATAACAATAATATCGTAGTCTACGTGGGTAGATGAATGGTATAAGACAGGTAGTTTGGTTCGAATTCCACTTGCATTATGATAATAGATTTTGAGGCAACCAGCGTTCATGAAGTTATCATTGTTTCGTTCGTGAGAATGTATCAACGAGGCCCTTTCAGCTGTTGTTGGGTCGTCGCTTCTTGCTGCGAAAAAAATCATGGACCACAGTATGCAAAGGCCAAAAAGACCTATTGCATAGTAAATTGTAGAGCTCGAGGTTTCTTCCAACTTTGATCTCGAAAGAAGAATATTCCTTTTCTGGTGTCATGACGAATTTTCGAATGGAAAGATTAGATACACAAACCGATGAACTATTTTTAAGAATATAATTGTGAACTTAATCTTCACACGTTGATGGAGAAAGACGAGAAACAAAAATACTCCTCACAGGTTGTAAAGCGGTGAGTTCTTCGATATTAGATTGGTTTGACATAGAGTTAGTTACAGTGGACAAAGTTGCTACCGAGTTGGAGCACCCCTCATCCGTGATGGAAGCTGTTGGGGTTACCAGTGGCTTTATAGCATTAAATCCGCTGGAAGTGCTGGGGCTTATGTAAGAAGAGTCACTTAGTCATTCACTTTAGTCATTCTTTTTTAAAAATATGTATAATATTCATATATATGTATATTGTATATATATGTATATATATGCATATATAAAACTACCATACCTTATTTCATTCTATCATGCTCCCCACCTAAAAAAATAGTGTTCTGCCGCCCCTGATATCGATATTATATCATCGGATTTTTTCCAAGATCTGCCGTAATGTGAAAATTTGGTCTATTGTGGACTTCTCTGGTCTAAAACCATATTGATAAGGACCTATCAAGTTGTTGACGTGGGGTTTCAGACGTTCACATATTACAGCAGACAAGATCTTATAAGCGACGTTAAGAAGGCTTATCCCTCTATAATTGGCGCAATTGTGAGGGTCTCCCTTCTTTAGGATAGGATCGGGCATACGATACTGAGGTTCCTTTCATCGGACATGCTTTTCTTCGACCATATCATGCAGATCAGCTGGTGCATGCCTGTTTTCAACTGGTCTCCAGCTGCCTTGAAAAGTTCGGCATCAAGGAAATCTGCACCTGCAGTCTTATCCTAACTAGTCCTAATCCTAACTAATATTATAAATGTGAAAGTCCCTCTGTCTGTCCGGCTTTCTATGTTACCGTCTCCTGCCCAAACTACTGAACTGATTTAAATGAAATTTTGTACAGAGATAGTCTAGAACCTGAGGAAGGACATAGGCTATAAATTGTATCCCTCTATTCCCACGGGAATGGGAACGTATACGGGAGCTTACCCCGGGGCTACACGGTCAAGATATGGTAAGCCATTTACAATACATTCGAACTTTCTTACATACACAACCAAACTTTTCGAAATTGAAACACAACTGGTATGGAATATTGAAAGCCACCCGAGAAGCAGTTTCAGTAGCCATGAAATTGACAGCTTCGTCAAATACTCTCAAAAAGAGAAAAGAGAGCCTGGAAAGAAACTTTGAATTTCAAATTTCATGTGGGTGCCATTTTGAAAATATATAATGACATGTCGATTGAAAGCCATTTGCCTGGCAAGTTGTAAGTCGCCTACGTCACAGCCGAAACACGAACAGGAATTTGACAAAGTGTATATGTAGGCTGATGGCTTACCATATCTTGATCGTGTAGCTGCAAGGTTAGAAACTACAACACCGATTTCAAACATTTTTCCACCGATAGAATGCTTCACTATCCCAAAGTAACATAAACTTAATTTATCCACATAATCCTACGGGAACGGGAGTTCTTACTAATATAATAAGTGTGAAAGAAGCTCTGTCTGTCCATCGTTCTATGTTACTATCTCCCGCCCAAACTAATAAAACGATTTGAATGAAATTTTGTGCAAAGATTGTTCTGAACTTAAGGACGGACATAGGCTGTATTTCATTCGAATATTCCCACGGGAACCGGTCCTCACTGTTATTATAAATACAAAAGTAGCCTTTTCTGTTCACCCTTCTATGATACCATCTCCCACTCAAACTAATGAACAGATTAAATTAATTTTTGTTCAGAACCTGAGGAAGGACATAGGCTATATATTTTTTCCCTATATTCCCACGGGAGCAGGAACGTATACGGGAACTTTTGTTGTGCTTTGATTTCCCACACCTTCAGAGGAAGTCGTCGTGCGTTGAGCTCAATGCAATTTGAGTTGACTCGTTGCACATCGATTGCCCAATGCCTTGCATTGGGTAAAACGTGTATGCATTTTAGTCATCAAATTGCGCTGAGTTTTCAAACGCATCGGCTATCCAGTGTTGAACTTGGAGTTCGCGATCGGTTCTATGACACGATAAGTTGAGTTGTAATTTAACCATTGAAGTGCGCGGTTGTTTGTTTCTTTATTTAAATTTCATACATAACATTTTGGCGCAGCCGGTTCGTGTACCAATACGTTTCCGTTTTAAAAAGTTTAATAATTAAATACAGTGTGTTTACTCTATGTAAGTAGACAAACGAGTGTAAAAAAAAGCATTCTGTTCGTGTTTGCAGTTGTATAGATATTTTCTTGGTAAAGAAAATTGATTAAAAACTTTGACTGTACTTATTTGAAATTTCAAAAAGAAAAGATAATAATCAAATGCAGAAAGCGGTTCAAGCGGAAAAACAAAAACACTGCAAAATTGTGTTTGAGTAATTAAGTTTCACCAAAAACAACGCAAACAAAGACGGAAAAATTGTTCAAGGTAAGTATACCTTTATTTTGCTTTATTTTTTATATTGTTGTCTATTTATTTTATAAAACGTTCTATGGTTGGTGTAATTTTTTTTGGTTGTTGAGTGTGTTTGCTGCAAAATAAGAAAAATAGTAAATAGATTCAACTGGGTTAAGTGATAGGTTTTGTTTGATTTTTGTTGTTTTTCTCGTTCCTTGCGATTGAGTTTCTTTGTACATGGCCAAAAGTCAAATTGAGGCACAACTTAACGACCTGATCGAAGAATCGGAATTGTTGAAAAAAGAAAAAAAGAATCAACAGCGGCAAGTAAAACAATTGAGCGAATTACTTCTTTCAGAGCTCAAACAAATTTTAAATCCTGAGGTTTATAGCCTGATCAGTTTTCAAATTAGTTCTCAGTGGGGCAAGTTGACGCGTCTAGAAACCTTAGACGCTGTGTTAATTGAATACACAAAAGTCGTCAACGATTTAAAAGAAAACCACGCAAAAGAGCTAAATAATTTGGCAAAGTCGCTCGAAAAAAGCGAGCAGTATCGAAAAGCTGCCGAAAAGCGACTTAACCAAGTGACTGAAGAAGCTGATCATTAAATAAATCAACTGACAAGCGAACTAAACAAAAGTTTGTCAGCACAAAAGGAAAGAAGTGATTCGCAGAAACCTAGTTTCTCTAGGAACCTACTGCCGTTGTTCAAACAACCTACTAAGACCAGTGAAAAAATACAAATTAGCAGGGCAGTTCAGACCGTAGGAGAAAAAAGCAATTCAAATTATACAAAAAATATGAACTACGAAGCGATCAGTAAGATTGTTGCCCGTGTGGTTCCTCAATTTTCGGGTTTACGGACGCCCGAACTATCAACGAGAGTTTACGAGTTCTTGAATGCGTGTCAACTGGGTTTCAAGTGTCTCAAGGACACTGACGAACAACTTTACGTTGAGTTGCTCTCAACAAAATTAACAGGTGATGCGTTCGAGTTAATTCGTAACAACTCTCCGAAGTCCCTAAAGGAACTGGAGTTGGTTATTAAAGGTGCCTACTTGCCAATCACGACACTGGATAGCGTACTGATGGAAATGAAACAGACCCATCAGCTTTCCACAGAAGACATACAGTCTTTTGCAAGGCGGCTTCTGTGCCTACAGACAAAGGCCAATGAAATAATTAACTCCAGATATTCCTCCACAGAATCCGAGGGTTTAAAAAAGGAACTGATGAGCTCTGCTGTTGTGGCATTTAAGAGAGGTCTTAACGACCCCGGTTTACGCCAACACATGCTGACTACATCAGAGACCGACATTCAAAAACTTGCTGAAACGGCGCAAGAAACTTATCTTTTGATCGCGCCTACTGCTACCTTTCAAACGTATTTAACTAACGTCAATAATCATTTCCAGACAATGCATCAGGCATCATCACATCACCCAGTACAGTATCCACCTCAACAGACATTCGACCCTCACATGTATCCTTTCCCGAATGCATCTCCATCTACACACTCAACTGCGTTCATTGCAACTCCCTTGCCCGGTGTGTCACCTGGGACAAGCGGCAGCCCCTGTTTTCAGACTGCCCAGGTCAAGGAAAAACATTCCAGGACACAAGGGCAAGACTTTAAAGTAAAATGCGGATTCTGTAATAAGGCCAATCACACTTATGCAGAATGCCGGCAAAGAAGGAGCACACCTTATTGTGAAGCGTGTGCCTCCTATGGGCACAGCAGAGATGTGTGCCCAAAGTCCCATATTTTCACCATAAAACGCACGACGCAAAAGCCGCAAGTGAAGTGCAAGTGGTGTTCTAGACTGGGACATGTGGAGGATGAGTGTTTCTCGAAAAAAAATTACCTTCGAGAGCATTCGGGAAACGACCCGGGGGTCAGTCCAAGAAGGTAGACTGTGCCCCAAAAAATGTATCCTCCTCATTAAGAAAACAAAGAAGTAACTCTCCAGCTTCGTTGATATCGTTAGAAATATGCAATAATGAGTTGCCTACGATATCAAAAGCTGAACAGACTTCTATAAAAAATAAAACAAAAACCAACGGAAAAGAACCAACACAGCGCTCAAATAACGAACAACATCCGAAAGTGAACGGCGACTCAAAGGTAAACGACCGAGAGTCAAATTTCTTCACCTTTCAGTCAGTTCGTAAAACCAAACACACAGCTAAAGCGTCAGTATCTGAAGCTAAAGTTAACCTAGGTCATGCTGATCTCTGGTTACTCGTTGTGAGTGTTTGCTTGGTTTTAAATGAGTGCTGCGTTAAAATTAGAACTTTATTAACACAAGCAGTTGATAAGCTTTGGTTTTTTGTTGGTTTATTTTCCAATAGTTGGTTGATTTGGGGTATAGCGAATGAGGGACAGAAAGGCAGAAAAAATTTATTTGCATACAACAACATTCGTAAGCACGATGTCTTTGTTGAATTACCGATGTCAATGGCCAAGTCTGGAAAAGTTCTGGTGCTTGTAGACACGGGAGCAGACTCGAGCTTGTTAAAACGAAGTTGTTTAGCAAATGCAGCCAATATAAATACCCGAGACACTAAGCAATTGGGTGGTGTTTTTGGTGGAGTAGGCACAACGGTAGGTACGGTTAAGACTCACTTACCTTTCCCAAAGAAAATGTTTACGAAATGGAACGTTATCGATGGTTTAGACCACATGCCCGCTGATGGTATATAAGGCCGTGGTATTCTCTGGAATCACACAATTATCGATGCGGTATCCAAGAAAATTAAATTTTTGGAAGGTAATAGAGTTTTGATTGAATTACCTCTTAAGTGCTTACCTTCGAATTCAACTTTTTTGTCCCCAATAAATGAACAAAACAAGCAATGCAAAATTGGAGCTCGTACACAAACAATTGTTAAGCTCGAAATTCCAAATTCTAAATCGAATGAATTACTAGTTCATTCACAAGAAATAGATTGCGGAATTTATTTGGGAAACACAATTGTGAAAGCGAAGAACAATTACGTCCATGTCCCTGTTATGAATAGTACAACAAGAGACTACTTCTTGGACAAAAACTTCGTCCCGAGCTACTCCAATTTTAAAAACTATAAATTTGCTGATAATAGTTCGGGGAACAAAATATTGGCAAATTTTACAAAAAAGTGCGAAAATGAACGGATAAGTCTTCTGTTGAATTCCTTAAATATGGATGAAAACCTAACCAACGAAGAAAAGAAGTCCGTAGAGCAGCTATGCATACAATATAATGATGTATTTTTACTAGAAGGCGATCCCCTCACTTACACACCCGTTTTGACACATAGTATACGCATCAAGTCTGATCAAGCACCTATAAATACTAAGCAATACAGAACTCCAGAGGTGCATAAAAAAGAAATAGAAAGGCAAGTCCAGGATATGCTTGCTCAAGACATAATTTCTGAAAGTAAGTCTCCTTGGAATTCTCCATTGCTCATAGTACCCAAGAAGTCTGTCGAAGGTCAAAAAAGGTGGAGGGTTGTCGTTGACTTCAGAAAACTAAATGAAGTCACAATTAAAGACGCGTTTCCCTTACCAAGAATAGAAGAAATTCTTGACCAATTGGGACACTGCCAGTTTTTCACTACTATGGACTTAGCAAGTGGTTACCATCAGGTATTGATCGATCCAGCCGATCGAGCGAAAACCGCGTTTAGCACTAGCACAGGGCATTACGAGTTCAATAGAATGCCTTTTGGTCTAACGGGTGCTCCGGCAACATTTCAAAGGATCATGAATCACATCCTGACTGGTTTGCATGGCATTGATTGCTTCGTATATCTCGATGACATCGTGGTATATGGTAAAAACTTAGAGCAACACAATCAAAGACTTTCAAAAATATTGGCCAAACTCAGACAACATAATCTTAAATTGAATACTGAGAAGTGCAATTTCTTACGCCGTGAGGTGACATACTTGGGACACATATGCTCAGAGGCCGGTGCATTGCCGGACCCAGCTAAAACTCAATGTGTCACAGATTTTCCTGTACCTTCAACTATTAAACAGGTGCAATCATTTCTGGGACTCGCGAATTACTACAGGAAATTTATACCTCAATTTTCTAAAATTGCTGCTCCAATCAATAAGCTACTAAGAATCGACTGTGTTTTCGAATGGTCTCCAGACTGTGAGAGATCATTTCAGTCTCTCAAAAAAGCAATTTGTTCCCCCCCCATACTTATCTATCCAGATTTTACAAAACCTTTTATTTTGACTACTGATGCCAGCAACGAAGCATTAGGTGCCGTTTTGTCTCAGGGTAAAGTGGGTGAAGATAAGCCTATTGCGTATGCAAGCCGACAACTTGGCAAATCGGAAAAGAGATACTCTACAATAGAAAAGGAGCTGCTTGCGATAGTGTGGGCATGCAAACATTTTCGTACATACCTTCTTGGTCGCCATTTCACAGTTTTTACAGATCACCGTCCTCTTATAGGAGTTTTCAATGTAAAAGATCCAACTACTAGACTTATTAGATTCCATCACAAGCTGTCTGAGTATGATTACAAAATTATTTTCAAACCAGGCAGAACCAATTGTAATGCGGACGCACTCAGCCGAATTCAGACGGATCCCGAAGAAATTAAGGTGGTTCAGACAAGGGGTAAAGCGAAATTGAACATAGAAAGCTCAAAGGTACCTACAGACGAAATGAACAAGAATGACAATGTTGTGACAAAGCAAATTCCTGAAGGTGAAAAAACAAAAACAGACTGTACAAAGGAGTCATCGTTCATTACCTTAACAGATCCTGCTGAAATTGAAACTGTTCTTCATGATTTTCATGAGTCTGCACTCGGTGGACATCAGGGAGTAAAGAAGACATATATGCGTATCCGAAATCAGTTTAGATGGAAACATATGCAAAAGGACATTAATGAATTCATAAAAATTGCGAAAAGTGCCAAAAGAATAAGTTCTCGAAACTTACCAAAATGCCCATGCAACTGACTGATACTCCTAGTCGACCTTTCGACAAGGTATATATGGACATGGTGGGTATTTTGCCACTAACTTATTCTGGCAATAGGTACATATTAACATTCCAAGATGACCTGACTAAGTACATGGCGTGCGTGGCGATCCCGGATGCAGAGGCATCTACAGTGGCCAGAGCTTTCTATTCTGAAATAATTACACGTTTTCGTATACCCAAAATGCTCGTTACGGATAATGGCTCTAACTTTACTTCCAGATTGTTTTCTGAAACATGTAAACTGTTGGGAGTTAAGAAAGTCCATATAACCGCCTACCACCCACAGGCCAACGGTTCGTTAGAACGGAGTCACAGACCCTTAGCGGAATATCTAAGGAGTTTCGTTGACAACGACGACCGAAATTGGGATCAATGGCTTAGTCAGGCCATGCATGTACATAACAATACGCAGCATTCTTCCACTAAATTGACACCATTGAACAGTCTTTACGGCTTTGAGTTCGAAATGCCTACAAACTTGAAAAAAAAAGCCCGGTCCTTTATATAATACCGAAGACTATCCGCAACAGCTGCGATTTCAAATTCAGAAATCGCATGAAATAGCTAGGAAAAATTTGGACAATGCTAAGCTTGTGTCTAAAAAGTTTTACGATCGGCATGTTAACTCCGCATCATTTGCTCCAGGGCAAAAGGTATTATTGAAAAACCCGGCCCGTAAAAACAAATTTTCTTCAATTTGGTTGGGACCATATGAGGTGTTGTCTGTCGGCGGAGAGGTGAATACCCACATAAGAGTAGGAAAACATACAAAAAGCGTTCATAACAACCAACTGAAATTATTCCACTCTTAAGCACTAATTAACCGTAACTTAATTGTTTTCAGGCTTCACAGATGCTAAGACCTTTTGGAAAATATATATATATATATCTTGATTGAATAAATAATCAAACACGTTTATATTTTCAGATATCCAAGAGGCTCAACACAAAAAATTAAAAATAAAATTTTTCATTTGGTAGTTTTTTATCTACACATAAATTCCCAACGGACTTATAACTAAGAACTAATATTATCAGATATTTGGCTTGTAAACGGAGTAATGTACACATTAATACTTTTTTAAGTATTACAAAAATGTTAGTTTTAAGTAAAATAGACTACGGATTAAGCATATATGGACAATGCCCGAAATCAACCCGAAACATTATCAAACCTGTCTACCACCAAGCCGCTCGGAGAAGCATAAACGCATTTCCCACTTCACCTATCAAAAATATCCTTGTTGAAGCAGGACTCCCAAGCATCGAGGAACGAAGAGATTCGGCAACATTAAAACTCTTTGCCAAACTCATGTTCTCTAGAAACTCCATTCAAAGATACCGATATCAATAGGGCAAAACACCACAAACTTGCAAAAAGAATCCCATCCGCAATCGCTACCGTGATTGACAAAGCAAAGATAATCAATCTTTCACTAACGCGACACCAGTATGCCACTCCACTCCAAATACAGCGTATGCTGTAGCTCTCGAAAATTGTACGATCGCCTCCATTGGCAGTCTCCCAAACATCGCTTTTTCGTCAATCGCAATTCTGCAAGCTGAGAAAACGGTAATTAATAAGCCAGGCAAACATATCATTTGCTCCGATAGTATCTCCGTACTAAACGCGATAAAAAATCCAAACAACAATAATGAGCTTATATCAGAAATCCGACACCAACTCACAAAATCACCAAACAGCATTAAACTGATGTGAACTTCTGGTCACGTTGGGATTGTCGGTAATGAAAATTCTGACCTTGCTGCAAACCTCGTCAACAACGCTCCTGTATTTCTATTTGATACATACACAAAACTGGATGTTATAAAATATATACAGAAAGTAACGACATATAATTTAAAGCATGACTGGAGTCTTTACCACCATCACTACAAAAGCAAACCCCGAAAGACTTCAACCACGTTATTCCATAAATACTCCTAAGCAAAATATATCAAACTCCGTTCGCCTCAGACTTGGTCACACTGCTGCTTCACACGAACATCTTCTCATAAAAAACAGTCCACCAACTTTATTGTTATTTTAATGTCATCATCGTCATTATTGTAATGTCATCTTAGATTTAATACATATATTTGAAAATTGTTCTGTACTAACTCCTATATTTAAAAACTTATCAAAAACAAACCTATTTATAAGTAAAATCAATATTAACATCTAAGTTGTATATAATCAGAACCAATAGCCTATATAGCTAGGTTCATCTAATTCTATATTACCATGTAATTTTAAGTTACTTGTGAATAAATGTTAAAAAAAAATTAAATAGATGAAAAAAAAAAAATTGTTGTTTTATAAATTTCGGAAAAAGATTTAAATAGTGTAAAAATTTCATTATGTTACTTCGAATTAGATTAAATAGTAACTAAGAAATTTAAAAACAAAAAATTTATAAATTTAGAATTGGTTTAAGGTAATATAGAAATTTGGAAATGTTTTGTAAGACTTCAAATTAAAAATATATACATAATATATATATATATATATATATATATACAGAAGTTCGTTGGGAGGTATTCCAAATTACAATAAATTATATAAAGCAATTAGTGTATTCCAAATTATGAATATAAGATATTTAAATTTTAAAGATTTTGATCTAGATTTAAGTCATTATTTATTTTGTAATTATTAGACATAATTGCTATTTTTGTAATAAAAGTAAGTCAATTATCGATTGCCATTCGGCTGGTCGCGAACTTTTCCCGGGTAGGGAGGGATGTTGTGCTTTGATTTCCCACACCTTCAGAGGAAGTCGTCGTGCGTTGAACTCAATGCAATTTGAGTTGACTCGTTGCACATCGATTGCCCAATGCCTTGCATTGGGTAAAACGTGTATGCATTTTAGTCATCAAATTGCGCTGAGTTTTCAAACGCATCGGCTATCCAGTGTTGAACTTGGAGTTCGCGATCGGTTCTATGACACAATAAGTTGAGTTGTAATTTAACCATTGAAGTGCGCGGTTGTTTGTTTCTTTATTTAAATTTCATACATAACACTTTGACACTACAGCATCGATTTAAAAAATTCTTCCACCGTTGGAATGCTCCATAATCCTCGAGCAAAATAAGCTTTTACTCATCCCCATATTGCTTTCGGGAACGGTAACCATATTTCCACGGGAACAGGAGTCCTTACTGATATTATAAGTCCAAAGTTAAATCTGTCTGTCTATTTCTCTTTGTTACCATTAACCGCCCAAGCTATTGAACCTATTGTTTTATCCCTGTATTCCCATGGCAACGGGAACTTGGAAAATACAGCACCCATTTCAAAAAATGTCCACCGTTAGAATACGACACTATTCCTGCCCTCATATTCCCACGAGAATGGAAGACTTTAGTAACATTATAAATCCGAAATTAACTGTCTTTTTTTTTTCTTTGTTTATATTTACCGCCCAAACTATTGAACCGATTTATATGAATTTTGGTACAGATACAAAGATAGTCTAGAACCCGAATATGGACATCCTTACTAATATTACAAGTCCAAAATTAACTCAGTCTGTTCGTTTTTCTTCGTATCCATCTCCCGCCTAGACCACTGATCCGATTTAAAGGGAATTTTATTCAGAGATAGCCTAGAGCCTGAGAAAGGACATGGGCTTGAAAAGTAATCCCTATATTTCGACGGGATCGACACCGTAAACTTGAACCTTAAAACTGCTGGATCGATAAAAGTTCTTTCACTGCGGGATGAATTCTGTCAAACTGTCGAAAATACACTTGACCTGAGAAGAAATATCTGTCTTGATCTTCAAAAAAAAAAAAAAAAAAAAAATTGGCAATCGGGAATGGCTGTGTGAAAGGTCGATTTCGGCGCCGACTAATGAGATAGCTAACCATATTAACTAATAAACTACGTTTGACGTATTGGGGGATGTTGTCGAATGTCTATCAATAGACAATATTATGGACACTGAGCAAGTCACATCATACCCTAGAGAATTTCTCAATTTCTTTGGATTATTAGGAGTGGCAGTAAGTTGCAAATACAAATTTTGATTATGACTGGAACGGCAAAAAAAGAAAACGTTTTGATTCCCCGATTTCCTTTAATTCCCACTGATTGGTCATTATAAATAAGGCTCAGACGCTTTAAGTTGCAGGTGTTCGTTCAGAAAAGAATCCCATGGCAACTTTATGTTGCAGAATCACGTGTATCAATCCCACAAAACCTTTTTGTTTCGCAAAAGATGAAAAAAATAAGAACGTCGTGTGCAAACATATACTTTAATAAAATAATATAACAATAGCATGAATGTGTCTTATTTGCAAAATAAGTAGCCTAAAAAATTAAGAATGCTGCTGAAAGTCACTATTCCACGCGGAATAGTGACGAAGTCGAGGGCACAGCTAGTTTTAAATGAAGTAAACAATTTTCAAGCCAGAGAGCCAGAAAGCAGCCGTTCAATAGAGACGAAACTGAAATTAAAAAGCCAATCTTTGACCATCTTAAGAAACATTCCAGGTATAGTGATCATCTTCAAGGATAAAGGAAGTTTATTGAATAGACGATGTGAAGAAACATTATCAGCCTTATTTATTAGATTTCGCTAATACTCGGTTCAACCTGGTATTAGTTGATACTAGTATTAGCACTTAATACTCCCTTACGCCAGGTCGAGCGAATCCTTATTTATAAAACGTTTTCCAACCCGTATTAGTTAATACTTGCTTATGTCAAATTTTTCATAAGAAAAATGACCCATCTATAGCTTTGGTTACTATAAACGTCAACAAATGCCACTGTGCACGTTCAATGCATTAAGTTTTTTCAGATAATCTAACTTTTTTCGGGCTCTGATTGGCCAGAGTCTTAGATTTTCTTTTGATGCGTGACTTGTGACCAATCAGAGGCCAAAAAAGTTATAGATTATCTGAAAAACTTAATTGCGTTGAACCCGAGCATTATGGTTGTTTTTTTTTTGTGGTTGGCTGAAATTTTTCCAAAATGGATATTAAACAAAACAAAACAAGAAATACTAGTTTTCATTTATTAATTTATTTATCTCGTAGTTAAGGCGGAAAAAGAATTAAAATTATTCACAAAACCAAAATAATTTTCCACTTTTCCTCCAAAAATTTGAACAAAATGACATTTATACCTTAATACGACCTTAATACTCCCTTAAAACTCCTATGAACCAGTATACGCTTAATCCGCCGCTAATACTGGTGTATTTTTTTTATAAATAAGGTTTGAAGTATTAGTGGAGTATTAAGTTCGTAGTAACCTTAATCCGCCGATAATACGGGTTTATAAATAAGGCTGTATAAAAGTTACTATAAGTAGAAGTATGGAAGATCGGAATAGATACAGAGTAAGAAAAGTTTACACGCAAATTATAGTTTGAAATCAAGCGAAAGCTGCGATTTGCAGACTTCATAAAAAATGTTTAAGCACTTTAAAACAATGAAAATGACGAACAGGAAGAATTTTTTAGTCACGAAACAATGAATAACCAGGATGTCTGCCACGTTTGCCACATATTTTCCTCATGATATTTTTCTGTAGAATTAACAACGGTTGCATTTTGTTCTTATACGTGCCTCCCCAGCAAGTAATGCCATATTGTAATTACGAATGAAAGATCTCGTAATAAATAGCTTTAAGTAACGTAAAAGAACAATCATTACTTAGGAAATAAAAATGTATCAGTGTGCAACGTAAATATTTTTTTACAGCCTTATTTATTAGATTTCACTAATACTCGTTTCAACCTCGGATTAGTTAATACTAGTTTTAGCACTTAATACTCCCTTACGCCACGTCGAACGAATCCTTATTTGTAAAACATTTTCCAACCCGTATTAGTTACTCCTTGCTTATGTCAAAATTTTCATCAAAAAAATGACTCATCTGTAGCTCTGGTTACTATAAACGCAAACAAATCCCAACTGAGTTCATTGTGCACGTTCAACGCATTAAGTTTTTTCAGATAATCTTACTTTTTTCGGACTCTGATTGGCCAGAGCTTCAGTTCTTCTTTTGATACGTGACTTCTGACCAATTAGAGGTTGAAAAAAGTTAGATTACCTGAAAAACTAAATTGCGTTTCTAAAATGGATATTAAAAAAAAACAAAACAAGAAATGTTAGTTTTCATTTATTTATTTATTTATCTCGTATTTAAGGCGGAAAAAGAATTAAAACTATTCACAAAACCAAAATATTTTCCACTTTTCCTCCAAAAATTTTAACAATATTTTTCTTACACTTTTATCCTCAAAATGACATTTACACCTTAATACGACCTTAATCCTCCTTTAATACTCCTATGAACCAGTATTAGCTTAATCCGCCTCTAAGACTGGTGTATTTTTTTTTATAAATAAGGTTTGGAGTTTTAGAGGGGTATTAAATTCAAAGTAACGCTAATCCGCCGATAATACGAGTTTATAAATAAGGCTGTTAAAGTTTCTATATGGGACCCACAATTCATTCTTGAGTCTATAGTAAGACCTAGGTACTTAAATTCTGTAACTTTCTCGATTAAGAAACATTTATCATCATAGATTTCATCACAATCATATGTGTTAGATGATGTAACTGATGAGCAAAAACATGTACACATTTTGAACCTTTCGCATTCAGGACTATGGAAATAAATATTGACATCCAGATCCAGTCTAGGGGACAAACTAAAATACATTACTTTACTTTACCAGATCCGCAAAAAATTAAGATCCCAATTTATGTTAGCGATTAAATCAAGACGACTATCTGAACCATATGAGAAACCTACGTCATCAGCGAAAGCAGTAGGTGTACCTTTGAAATTAAGTTCAAACAAGGAATTTATATAAATAAGAAACAGATTTGGACACAGAGCCTTGTGGTACCCCTAGGTTTAGTATCATTTTATCACTCCTGATTTCATCCAATTTTACTTTTTGAGACCTGTTTGACACAAAGGATCTAAACCATTCCAGCATTAAACCACGGAACCCTGCCTTTTCAAGTTTTTTCAGAAGAATGACATGATTAACCATGTCAAATGCTTTAGTAATGTCAATGAACAATCCAGCAGTACACTTTTTATTATCAAGGTTAAACATTACTTCACCAAAAAATTTTAGAGGTGCATCTTCAGTTGATTTACCACTTTGGGAACCAAATTGAGAGGGATGAAAAAATTCATTTCTCATTAGATAACCCAATACTCTATTTTAAACAAGATTCTCGAAAATCTTGCTTACTACAGGAAGAAGGGAGATTGGTCTGTGATTGAAGATTTCTGTAATAGAACCTTTTTTGAATAAAGGAAGTACACCTGCGCATTTCAAGACTTCAGGAAATACTCCTTTAAAGACGCAACGATTAAAAGTGTATGACAGTATGCCAACCAAAAAGCAAGCTACTTCCTTTAGACATTTGCTAGAAATACCATCTATTCCACATGACTGTGTATTTTTAAGAGAGCCAATAGTTTTCAGGACTTCAAACGCAGAAAAAGGTTTAAACACAAAACTACTACAGACTGTCGGCTCATCAAAAGACATTGTTGTCAAACAGCTGGGACACAGAGATGGCATAGGACATGATTGAAGATTGGTTGCAATGTAAGTAAAGTAATTATTAAACTCATTACTAATGACCTGTTTATCTGAAACAACGTAGTTATTTACACGAATGCTGGTTGGTTTTTTAACAACAGATGATTTGTTTAGAATACTATTGACTGTTTTCCATTCGTCCTTTGAATTACCCCTAGCAGATGTGAATTTAGAACGGTAAAGGCCATATTATTCACCCAATAAACCCGGGTTTAAATTTACATCTGGATGTAAAATCGCATAAGCCCAGTTGTCAAACGCAAATCCATATTATTCACTCCAAATAAACCGCATTGCGTTGTCGGGATTAAATTTTTACATCCGGATGTATTTTGGGTTCGTTCGCATACTATAGGGAAACTACAAATATTGCAGCCAAATCAAGCAAACTTACCTAGATTTTGACATAAAAAGTGTGCTTTATATATGATACGCGAACAAACCCAACCCAATCTGTCAAAAGTAAACGGTGATGTAAAAGAAATTATTTGTTGTATTTTGTTCTCAGATTATTTATTGGAATTGCTTTACTTCTTCTAGCTTACAACTGTGACAACACCTATGTACAGGTCTCCAGAAATGCTAGACACTTGGAACAATCATGTGATAGGACCGCAGTTAGATGTGTGGGCATTAGGATGCATTCTTTACTGTCTGTGTTTTCAAAAACATCCATTCGAGGACTCCGCTAAACTTCGTATTGTAAATGGAAATTTTACAATACCCTCGGATTCTAGATTCAATTGTTTCCATGATGTAATCAAGGGATGTCTCACAGTCAACCCATCAAGTAGATTCAATGTATCTACAATATTGGACCGACTTGCAGCGATAGCTGAGACAAGGAATTGGTCTCTAAAAGGTCCAATTTAATTGGTGGTAGGTGTGGTGTTGTAAATTTATATCGCACATTAATATTAAATATCTTATTTTCTTGACTATTTTCTCAAGGGCAAACCGATAGTGACGCCTTCCAACGCGACCACCACCACCACAATCACAACCCCGAACCACAAACTCACCCAATCTAGGAGTCTATTCAGACAACGATAATACTTCGGATAACTTTCCTCAACAGCACCAACAACAACATCCGGCAAGACCTCCACCGCCAATGGCAAATAATATGCAGTACAATCAAGCTCAAATGCCTAATCTGGTAGTTTGTTTTCATCAATTCGTGGTGGTGCTGGAGGTTTCCTCAAAAATCTGAAAGACACTTCGTCAAAAGTAATGCAGACCATGCAGCAAACAATTGTTAGAGCCGATATCGACATTAGTTAGTTGAAAAATAAAATTTGTTTGATAGTCTTGTGATGAAAGAAAGAAAAGAGAACCTCAAATAAAAAGACCCAGAATATTTTTTTAGCAACATTGTTTGATTTATTTTTAAAAGACTATAACAAAACTTCTACCTTACTTCACATTCAAGTAGGACATACAAGGTCTTCCCAGTTAGACCATAGGTCGTAACGTGTACGCAGTCTTGACTGGTATGCTTGACTGTATTTGGTTTCGCTGGATTTGGTGTTTGTACGGTGGTACCCGTGGCGTGATGGTTAGCATGTCTGCTGTTAACCCAGACGTTCGTGGATCGAATATCAACGGAGGCAAAAATGATTTTTCATGGATGTGGCTTTTCTAAAGGAACTGGCAAGTCCTCCCTTAGTAAATTCCTTGTCATGAAGGGCGCTTTCTCGATTAGCCGTTCGAAACCGGCAGAAAATGTTGTCGTTTGTCTGGTGGAGCAGCAATTGGTGGAATTTCCATGTCTTGAACCTGAAACATCATGAAAAAGATAGAATATAAAATTAACCGACAATGCAAGATATACACTGCCAACCACTAGGATGAGGCCACAAATTTTGCGATCGATTTTCGCTTTTTATACCTGGTGGAAGTTTTGTACCCGGAAAAGTTTATTACCAGTTAATAGGTACGTATTTTCCCATTACAAATTCATTAATTTAACGGGTTTATTCGAAACGACTGTTGGAATTTCCCAAGATCAATTAATGAGGTACTGAAAATAGGTATAAAAAGGTGCTCCACTAGGATGAGGCCACTACGAATATTTCCGTGCAGAAGTGCGCAAGTGCGAATTTTTGTATAAATAATCTAATAGAGTGTTAAAAATAACCGTTTTAATTAGTTTGAAGCACACATGGGTTCCGGAAAGACTTTGACAGCGACAGAAAGAGCAAGAATAGACGCTTTCAAGGAAACAGGACTCTCAGGCCGTGAAATAGCAAGGAGACTTAACAGGAGCAAGACAGTCATAAACAATTATCATGCTGATCCCCTAAACTATGGGGAAAATCAAAAAGGACGCACGGGAAAAGTTTTTTTTTTTTTTTAGTTTAGTTGTTTTATTTAGCAGAACTCTGCTATTGAAATTCATTTTACAATTTTTAACTTAAAAATAAGTATATACATTTTTTAAATATTGATTTAATTACTGTAAGGATATTTCAGTTTTATAAATTCAATTACATATCTTTTAAATTTTTTGAAATCTATTTCATTTTTTATTTCATGTGGCAATGTATTGAATAGCCAACATCCTTTATATAGAACAGTGTTTTGGGTAATATTTTTAATATAGCTTGGTAGTCTGAAATCATCTCTATTCCTCAAGTTATATGGTTGAGATTCACCGACATATCTTAAATATTTGCGTAAATATTGGGGTAGAAGACCATTTTTAATTTTATAAACAAAACATAGTACATTAACAAAAATTCTTTGCTTTACACTCAACCATTTTAACATATTCAACATTATTCTTATCGGTGTATAACGATTACATTTAAGTATTATACGCATGGACTTATTTTGTAGACGTTGTAATTTTAACAGAACATTATCAGAACATTGATACAGAATTGATGAACAATACTCAAAATGGGGTTTTATCATTACATTAAAAACATTGATTGCGCACATTAAAGACAATTTATTTCTAATTCTGTTAAAGAATCCATTTTTTTTTGATATTTTCTTAACTAAATAATCTATATGCATATCAAACTTTAGTTTTTCATCTATGACTACTCCTAGATATTTAATAGATCTTACTTGTTCAACTTTTTCGTTGTTGATCTCTAGATTCAGTGTAACACTACAGTTCAGAGCCATACATTTTGATTTTGCCACGTTCAACTTTAGTTTGTTCGCCTTCAGCCATTCGTTTACTCTGTTAAGGTCATCTTGGATTAATTTTACGCAGTCGTCTCCATTTTCACCATTGATAAAGATAAGTGCATCGTCTGCAAACAGTACTATTTGTGAATGTCGAAGCACTTCTTTAATATCGTTTATGTAGATTATAAACAAGAGTGCGCCCAATATTGACCCTTGAGGAACTCCATGTTTTGTTTCAGCGCTCTTAGACATTATTCCATCTACTGATGTCCTTTGCGTTCTATGCGACAGATACGTGCTAAACCATTGTTTGCCACAACACCAAGAGAAAATCGGTCGATTCTACGACTTGCCTGAAATTCTACTCTACCAGCGACTATGATAAGGGCCAAAAGCGGAGTTTCAGCCAGCATAACAACGGTTCGAAGAATATTACAAAAGAGTAATACTATGCAAAGGAGGAAACTAAAATAGAAACCAGTTTTGAAGCCAGTACACAAGGAGCATGAACGTTGCAAGACAGCATGTTGCTTGGAGCAGTCAATGGAAACGCGTTGTCTTTTCGGATGAAAAAAAGTTTAACCTTGACGGTCCTGATGGTTCCAACTTCTATTTCCATGACATTAGAAGGGATGAGCTTATTTTGGCAAGACATCATAGCCGTACATCAGGTGTAATGGTGTGGGGAGCTATTACCTACTATCGCACGATCAAGGTTAAACTTTTTTTCATCCGAAAAGACAACGTGTTTCCATTGACTGCTCCAAGCAACATGCTGTCTTGCAACGTTCATGCTCCTTGTGTACTGGCTTCAAAACTGGTTTCTATTTTAGTTTCCTCCTTTGCATAGTATGGATGCATTCTTTACTGTCTGTGTTTTCAAAAACATCCATTCGAGGACTCCGCTAAACTTCGTATTGTAAATGGAAATTTTACAATACCCTCGGATTCTAGATTCAATTGTTTCCATGATGTAATCAAGGGATGTCTCACAGTCAACCCATCAAGTAGATTCAATGTATCTACAATATTGGACCGACCTGCAGCGATAGCTGAGACAAGGAATTGGTCTCTAAAAGGTCCAATTTAATTGGTGGTAGGTGCGGTGTTGTAAATTTATATCGCACATTAATATTAAATATCTTATTTTCTTGACTATTTTCTCAAGGCAAACCGATAGTGACGCCTTCCAACGCGACCACCACCACCACAATCACAAGTTCGAAGAATATTAATAGAAGTTGGAACCATCAGGACCGTCAAGGTTAAACTTTTTTTCATCCGAAAAGACAACGCGTTTCCATTGACTGCTCCAAGCAACATGCTGTCTTGCAACGTTCATGCTCCTTGTGTACTGGCTTCAAAACTGGTTTCTATTTTAGTTTCCTCCTTTGAATAGTATTACTCTTTTGTAATATTCTTCGAACCGTTGTTATGCTGGCTGAAACTCCGCTTTTGGCCCTTATCATAGTTGCTGGTAGAGTAGAATTTCAGGCAAGTCGTAGAATCGACCGATTTTCTCTTGGTGTTGTAGCTTTTCCCGTGCGTCCTTTTTGATTTTCCCCATAGTTTAGGGGATCAGCAAGATAATTGTTTATGACTGTCTTGCTCCTGTTAAGTCTCCTTGCTATTTCACGGCCTGAGAGTCCTGTTTCCTTGAAAGCGTCTATTCTTGCTCTTTCTGTCGCTGTCAAAGTCTTTCCGGACCCCATGTGTGCTTCAAACTAATTAAAACGGTAATTTTTAACACTCTATTAGATATTTTATACAAGAATTCGCACTTGCGCACTTCTGCACGGAAATATTCGTAGTGGCCTCATCCTAGTGGAGCACCTTCTAATACCTATTTTCAGTACCTCATTAATTGATCTTGGGAAATTCCAACAGTCGTTTCGAATAAACCTGTTAAATTCATGAATTTGTAATGGGAAAATACGTACCTATTAACTGGTAATAAACTTTTCCGGGTACAAAACTTCCACCAGGTATAAAAAGCGAAAATCGATCGCAACTGCCAACCACTAGGATGAGGCCACAAATTTTGCGATCGATTTTCGCTTTTTATACCTGGTGGAAGTTTTGTACCCGGAAAAGTTTATTACCAGTTAATAGGTACGTATTTTCCCATTACAAATTCATTAATTTAACGGGTTTATTCGAAACGACTGTTGGAATTTCCCAAGATCAATTAATGAGGTACTGAAAATAGGTATAAAAAGGTGCTCCACTAGGATGAGGCCACTACGAATATTTCCGTGCAGAAGTGCGCAAGTGCGAATTTTTGTATAAATAATCTAATAGAGTGTTAAAAATAACCGTTTTAATTAGTTTGAAGCACACATGGGTTCCGGAAAGACTTTGACAGCGACAGAAAGAGCAAGAATAGACGCTTTCAAGGAAACAGGACTCTCAGGCCGTGAAATAGCAAGGAGACTTAACAGGAGCAAGACAGTCATAAACAATTATCTTGCTGATCCCCTAAACTATGGGGAAAATCAAAAAGGACGCACGGGAAAAGTTTTTTTTTTTTTTAGTTTAGTTGTTTTATTTAGCAGAACTCTGCTATTGAAATTCATTTTACAATTTTTAACTTAAAAATAAGTATATACATTTTTTAAATATTGATTTAATTACTGTAAGGATATTTCAGTTTTATAAATTCAATTACATATCTTTTAAATTTTTTGAAATCTATTTCATTTTTTATTTCATGTGGCAATGTATTGAATAGCCAACATCCTTTATATAGAACAGTGTTTTGGGTAATATTTTTAATATAGCTTGGTAGTCTGAAATCATCTCTATTCCTCAAGTTATATGGTTGAGATTCACCGACATATCTTAAATATTTGCGTAAATATTGGGGTAGAAGACCATTTTTAATTTTATAAACAAAACATAGTACATTAACAAAAATTCTTTGCTTTACACTCAACCATTTTAACATATTCAACATTATTCTTATCGGTGTATAACGATTACATTTAAGTATTATACGCATGGACTTATTTTGTAGACGTTGTAATTTTAACAGAACATTATCAGAACATTGATACAGAATTGATGAACAATACTCAAAATGGGGTTTTATCATTACATTAAAAACATTGATTGCGCACATTAAAGACAATTTATTTCTAATTCTGTTAAAGAATCCATTTTTTTTTGATATTTTCTTAACTAAATAATCTATATGCATATCAAACTTTAGTTTTTCATCTATGACTACTCCTAGATATTTAATAGATCTTACTTGTTCAACTTTTTCGTTGTCGATCTCTAGATTCAGTGTAACACTACAGTTCAGAGCCATACATTTTCATTTTGCCACGTTCAACTTTAGTTTGTTCGCCTTCAGCCATTCGTTTACTCTCTTAAGGTCATCTTGGATTAATTTTACGCAGTCGTCTCCATTTTCACCATTGATAAAGATAAGTGCATCGTCTGCAAACAGTACTATTTGTGAATGTCGAAGCACTTCTTTAATATCGTTTATGTAGATTATAAACAAGAGTGCGCCCAATATTGACCCTTGAGGAACTCCATGTTTTGTTTCAGCGCTCTTAGACATTATTCCATCTACTGATGTCCTTTGCGTTCTATGCGACAGATACGTGCTAAACCATTGTTTGCCACAACACCAAGAGAAAATCGGTCGATTCTACGACTTGCCTGAAATTCTACTCTACCAGCGACTATGATAAGGGCCAAAAGCGGAGTTTCAGCCAGCATAACAACGGTTCGAAGAATATTACAAAAGAGTAATACTATGCAAAGGAGGAAACTAAAATAGAAACCAGTTTTGAAGCCAGTACACAAGGAGCATGAACGTTGCAAGACAGCATGTTGCTTGGAGCAGTCAATGGAAACGCGTTGTCTTTTCGGATGAAAAAAAGTTTAACCTTGACGGTCCTGATGGTTCCAACTTCTATTTCCATGACATTAGAAGGGATGAGCTTATTTTGGCAAGACATCATAGCCGTACATCAGGTGTAATGGTGTGGGGAGCTATTACCTACTATCGCACGATCAAGGTTAAACTTTTTTTCATCCGAAAAGACAACGTGTTTCCATTGACTGCTCCAAGCCACATGCTGTCTTGCAACGTTCATGCTCCTTGTGTACTGGCTTCAAAACTGGTTTCTATTTTAGTTTCCTCCTTTGCATAGTATGGATGCATTCTTTACTGTCTGTGTTTTCAAAAACATCCATTCGAGGACTCCGCTAAACTTCGTATTGTAAATGGAAATTTTACAATACCCTCGGATTCTAGATTCAATTGTTTCCATGATGTAATCAAGGGATGTCTCACAGTCAACCCATCAAGTAGATTCAATGTATCTACAATATTGGACCGACTTGCAGCGATAGCTGAGACAAGGAATTGGTCTCTAAAAGGTCCAATTTAATTGGTGGTAGGTGTGGTGTTGTAAATTTATATCGCACATTAATATTAAATATCTTATTTTCTTGACTATTTTCTCAAGGCAAACCGATAGTGACGCCTTCCAACGCGACCACCACCACCACAATCACAAGTTCGAAGAATATTAATAGAAGTTGGAACCATCAGGACCGTCAAGGTTAAACTTTTTTTCATCCGAAAAGACAACGCGTTTCCATTGACTGCTCCAAGCAACATGCTGTCTTGCAACGTTCATGCTCCTTGTGTACTGGCTTCAAAACTGGTTTCTATTTTAGTTTCCTCCTTTGAATAGTATTACTCTTTTGTAATATTCTTCGAACTGTTGTTATGCTGGCTGAAACTCCGCTTTTGGCCCTTAACATAGCTGCTGGTAGAGTAGAATTTCAGGCAAGTCGTAGAATCGACCGATTTTCTCTTGGTGTTGTGGCTTTTCCCGTGCGTCCTTTTTGATTTTCCCCATAGTTTAGGGGATCAGCAAGATAACTGTTTATGACTGTCTTGCTCCTGTTAAGTCTCCTTGCTATTTCACGGCCTGAGAGTCCTGTTTCCTTGAAAGCGTCTATTCTTGCTCTTTCTGTCGCTGTCAAAGTCTTTCCGGACCCCATGTGTGCTTCAAACTAATTAAAACGGTAATTTTTAACACTCTATTAGATATTTTATACAAGAATTCGCACTTGCGCACTTCTGCACGGAAATATTCGTAGTGGCCTCATCCTAGTGGAGCACCTTCTAATACCTATTTTCAGTACCTCATTAATTGATCTTGGGAAATTCCAACAGTCGTTTCGAATAAACCTGTTAAATTCATGAATTTGTAATGGGAAAATACGTACCTATTAACTGGTAATAAACTTTTCCGGGTACAAAACTTCCACCAGGTATAAAAAGCGAAAATCGATCGCAACTGCCAACCACTAGGATGAGGCCACAAAATTTGCGACCTGGTACCCGTGGCCTGATGGTTAGCATGTCCACCTGCTAACCCAGAGGTTCGAGGTTCGAATCCCAGCAGAGGCAAAATGAAAAATTGTTTTTCCACGGGTATCGCCTTTCGCGAGGAATTGGCAAGTCCTCCGTTAGTAAACTCATTGCCATGAAAAGCGCATTCTCAATTAGCCGTTCGGAACCGGCGAAAAATTGTAGGTCCCCTCCATTCCCTCACAAGGCATGGTTGTGAGAAATGCGCTAGGCCCAGGGGCTCCACGCTCTGTTGCGCCACCCTATTTATTTATTTTTTAATTAATGAGGTACTGAAAATAGGTATTAAAAGGTGCTCCACTAGGATGAGGCCACTACGAATATTTCCGTGCAGAAGTGCGCAAGTGCGAATTTTTGTATAAATAATCTAATAGAGTGTTAAAAATAACCGTTTCAATTAGTTTGAAGCACACATGGGTTCCGGAAAGACTTTGACAGCGACAGAAAGAGCAAGAATAGACGCTTTCAAGGAAACAGGACTCTCAGGCCGTGAAATAGCAAGGAGACTTAACAGGAGCAAGACAGTCATAAACAATTATCTTGCTGATCCCCTAAACTATGGGGAAAATCAAAAAGGACGCACGGGAAAAGTTTTTTTTTTTTTTTAGTTTAGTTGTTTTATTTAGCAGAACTCTGCTATTGAAATTCATTTTACAATTTTTAACTTAAAAATAAGTATATACATTTTTTAAATATTGATTTAATTACTGTAAGGATATTTCAGTTTTATAAATTCAATTACATATCTTTTAAATTTTTTGAAATCTATTTCATTTTTTATTTCATGTGGCAATGTATTGAATAGCCTACATCCTTTATATAGAACAGTGTTTTGGGTAATATTTTTAATATAGCTTGGTAGTCTGAAATCATCTCTATTCCTCAAGTTATATGGCTGAGATTCACCGACATATCTTAAATATTTGCGTAAATATTGGGGTAGAAGACCATTTTTAATTTTATAAACAAAACATAGTACATTAACAAAAATTCTTTGCTTTACACTCAACCATTTTAACATATTCAACATTATTCTTATCGGTGTATAACGATTACATTTAAGTATTATACGCATGGACTTATTTTGTAGACGTTGTAATTTTAACAGAACATTATCAGAACATTGATACAGAATTGATGAACAATACTCAAAATGGGGTTTATCATTACATTAAAAACATTGATTGCGCACATTAAAGACAATTTATTTCTAATTCTGTTAAAGAATCCATTTTTTTTTGATATTTTCTTAACTAAATAATCTATATGCATATCAAACTTTAGTTTTTCATCTATGACTACTCCTAGATATTTAATAGATCTTACTTGTTCAACTTTTTCGTTGTCGATCTCTAGATTCAGTGTAACACTACAGTTCAGAGCCATACATTTTGATTTTGCCACGTTCAACTTTAGTTTGTTCGCCTTCAGCCATTCGTTTACTCTGTTAAGGTCATCTTGGATTAATTTTACGCAGTCGTCTCCATTTTCACCATTGATAAAGATAAGTGCATCGTCTGCAAACAGTACTATTTGTGAATGTCGAAGCACTTCTTTAATATCGTTTATGTAGATTATAAACAAGAGTGCGCCCAATATTGACCCTTGAGGAACTCCATGTTTTGTTTCAGCGCTCTTAGACATTATTCCATCTACTGATGTCCTTTGCGTTCTATGCGACAGATACGTGCTAAACCATTGTTTGCCACAACACCAAGAGAAAATCGGTCGATTCTACGACTTGCCTGAAATTCTACTCTACCAGCGACTATGATAAGGGCCAAAAGCGGAGTTTCAGCCAGCATAACAACGGTTCGAAGAATATTACAAAAGAGTAATACTATGCAAAGGAGGAAACTAAAATAGAAACCAGTTTTGAAGCCAGTACACAAGGAGCATGAACGTTGCAAGACAGCATGTTGCTTGGAGCAGTCAATGGAAACGCGTTGTCTTTTCGGATGAAAAAAAGTTTAACCTTGACGGTCCTGATGGTTCCAACTTCTATTTCCATGACATTAGAAGGGATGAGCTTATTTTGGCAAGACATCATAGCCGTACATCAGGTGTAATGGTGTGGGGAGCTATTACCTACTATCGCACGATCAAGGTTAAACTTTTTTTCATCCGAAAAGACAACGTGTTTCCATTGACTGCTCCAAGCAACATGCTGTCTTGCAACGTTCATGCTCCTTGTGTACTGGCTTCAAAACTGGTTTCTATTTTAGTTTCCTCCTTTGCATAGTATGGATGCATTCTTTACTGTCTGTGTTTTCAAAAACATCCATTCGAGGACTCCGCTAAACTTCGTATTGTAAATGGAAATTTTACAATACCCTCGGATTCTAGATTCAATTGTTTCCATGATGTAATCAAGGGATGTCTCACAGTCAACCCATCAAGTAGATTCAATGTATCTACAATATTGGACCGACTTGCAGCGATAGCTGAGACAAGGAATTGGTCTCTAAAAGGTCCAATTTAATTGGTGGTAGGTGTGGTGTTGTAAATTTATATCGCACATTAATATTAAATATCTTATTTTCTTGACTATTTTCTCAAGGCAAACCGATAGTGACGCCTTCCAACGCGACCACCACCACCACAATCACAAGTTCGAAGAATATTAATAGAAGTTGGAACCATCAGGACTGTCAAGGTTAAACTTTTTTTCATCCGAAAAGACAACGCGTTTCCATTGACTGCTCCAAGCAACATGCTGTCTTGCAACGTTCATGCTCCTTGTGTACTGGCTTCAAAACTGGTTTCTATTTTAGTTTCCTCCTTTGAATAGTATTACTCTTTTGTAATATTCTTCGAACCGTTGTTATGCTGGCTGAAACTCTGCTTTTGGCCCTTATCATAGCTGCTGGTAGAGTAGAATTTCAGGCAAGTCGTAGAATCGACCGATTTTCTCTTGGTGTTGTGGCTTTTCCCGTGCGTCCTTTTTGATTTTCCCCATAGTTTAGGGGATCAGCAAGATAATTGTTTATGACTGTCTTGCTCCTGTTAAGTCTCCTTGCTATTTCACGGCCTGAGAGTCCTGTTTCCTTGAAAGCGTCTATTCTTGCTCTTTCTGTCGCTGTCAAAGTCTTTCCGGACCCCATGTGTGCTTCAAACTAATTAAAACGGTAATTTTTAACACTCTATTAGATATTTTATACAAAAATTCGCACTTGCGCACTTCTGCACGGAAATATTCGTAGTGGCCTCATCCTAGTGGAGCACCTTTTAATACCTATTTTCAGTACCTCATTAATTGATCGTGGGAAATTCCAACAGTCGTTTCGAATAAACCCGTTAAATTTATGAATTTGTAATGGGAAAATACGTACCTATTAACTGGTAATAAACTTTTCCGGGTACAAAACTTCCACCAGGTATAAAAAGCGAAAATCGATCGCAACTGCCAACCACTAGGATGAGGCCACAAATTTTGCGATCGATTTTCGCTTAAACTTAAACTTTACGTACATAATTGTCTTTTATAAAACAACCAGCAACACCTGCAGCATAGTTTTCGTTAGTGTTAGCATAGAACTTGAAACCAGGTATAACATAATCTTCTATTTGAAATCCATAGATCCAAATTTCGGATACAAATACTATGTCTGGAATGCATTGAAAAGAGTCAACATAAGTAACAAGTTACGTCTCTTGCTCCGCAACTTCCATTTGCTTATGTCGAATTCCTTTCAACAAAAAAATCGACTGCAGTCGACTGCAGTCAATTTTTTTTTCAATGGAATTCATTTAGGATGAAAAAAAAAATTGACTGCAGTCGATCTCTTTTTTGAGACGGATTTGCACACAGATTTTTACACACACAACAATTTTGACAGATCGAAAACGGCAAACAAAAACATCAGCACAAGAAAAAAATTAAAGGAAGCAGAATTGTTTTGTAATTAGTTGTGAATTTGGAAAACATTTGGTGGAAAAAAATATAAAAATTGTGTGCTCAACAATATGAATGTAATTGTTTTGTTCCATGGTGCTTGTTTTTGTACATTAGTCAGTTGGACACACACACATTCATAAAAATTAGAATCGCTACTTTTTAATTTCCTAAATACCCAAAAAAGAATCGAATTTAGTAGCGACTGCAGTCGACTGCAAATTGGTGAAAGGAAATCGACATTACATTGTTGTTTTTGTAATCGCAGCATCCATCTGTGAATACGTGTGAGCTGTATAATAAAGGAAAAATTGTGGAAGTATATATGTGGTGTAACTCTCATTATTGTTTGCTTATTTTTGCTTGGCAAATTAAGGCCGTGTCCGAATCGGGTTAAAATGTGGGTTAAAACTTGACGTCTGGTTAAATTTTGACACTAGCGTGGTGAATAAAATGTGTTAAAAATTATCCAGCTCCAGACCAGGTTAAATTTTGACACAAGTGGTTAAATTTTGACGTTTCTCAAGAAAGAAACTAGTGAGCAGCTAGTGAGAACTAGTGTTCGCAGACTTCATTAACAAGCAATACACAATAGGATTTGTTCCTAATGATGAAGGGATATAATTGATGCAAAAACTACAAAAGTAAATAAATTTAAAATTATTCTATTTCATTTGAGCCAAATTTGTATTTTAATACATTTCAAGCTGGTTTTTTTCATTAATATTTATGTTTTGGAATAACGATACACAAAAAAGGATAGGGAAATTTCTTAAATCTAGGGGGAATTTTTACTAAATATCCCATTTAACCCATTTAATTTTAACCCAGTTCGGACAGCAAAAATTAAAAATTGATCCCATTTTAACCAGACGTCAAAATTTAACCAGTGGTAGAAGATTTTAACCCAATTCGGACACGGCCTAAAACAAAACCTGAAATTTAATTTTCACCTCACAACTGAAAATTTCTTAAGGGCAGGGTTTGAATAACACCAAATTTATTGTTTTTTAAAAACAAATTTTTTTTTGGAAAAGCTGGGCAAGATGTGAAAACTCATGCAACTATACCGATTCTATTGGGACTCATTATATTGTGATTCGCTCCCCCAGCGCGATTATTTGCCTTAACTTTTTATTAATACCAAATGCTAAATATCAAACTGAGGCCGTGTGTGAATTGCGTTAAAATTTGCGTTAAAACTTCTACCACGATTAAAATTTGACGTCTTGTTTGAGGTGGGATCAAATTTAGCCACTTGCTGTGTGAATTGCGTTAAAACAATTATTTTAACCAAGATTTCTGCTTAGGCTAAAAAAATTTCCCTCGATAATATAAGAAATTTCCCTGAACAAAAATTGGTTTTCTTTTTCACGGAAAAATAATTTCTCTTACAAAACATATTTTTAAGAAAACAGGGTTAATAAAAAGTCTCTGAAACTGAAAAAAATCTTTTTTATTTATTGTTCTCGATTCTTATTCCATATTTTAAAACAACAATAAAAAATATTCAAACAAAATTCCCATTTTGATTAATTCATTTATTCGGTGTAGTAACACTGAAAATTAGTTTTCATGGCTGAAAAGATATCAGCCATACATTTCAAAAGAAACAAAAGATTAAATTCGTATTTGGCTTAAAAAAATTACAAATTTAAAGAACTTTGTATTAAATCTTGTTTTTTTCGTCCAGATTTATCCTAATTTCAATTAAATTTATTTTTTCTTTGTGAGACCCTAGAAAACAAAAGCATTGAATTTAAAAAAATGGATTGAATTCAAACTAATATTTAATGTATGGTTTTCCAGCCTGCCTTCGTTTTTTTTTTCTTGATTCATATTTCGTTGTTGTTTGAATTGAATGCAAAAGCAAGAGCAAATTTCTATATCACTAGAAACGTCAAATTTTAACACACTTTAACCTGCTCCACAGCTCAATAAATTTTAACCCATTTTATTCACCTCATTAGTGTCAAATTTTAACGCGGGTTAAATTTTAACACACATTTTAACGCAATTCACACACGGCCTAAGTAGACATTTTTTGAAAAATTTATCTCAGTTAAAATATTGAAATGCAGCAATCTTGTAGATATTATGCAGAGCTCAGAAAGCCTTCATTCATCTTTGTAACACTATTATTAACGAACCACCAACACTTTAAGTTTTAATTAATAATTAATGAATGAAGACTTTCTGAGCTCAACACAACGTGGACAAAAATTCCACATTAAAAGATTTTGATTGAGAAAAGTTATTCAAAACTTTTCTACTGAGCTTTAAATAAAAACAAAAAATAGAAGAAGATGTAGGATGCATTATGTAGGCACATTATTCCGATAAGGTATACCCTTATGTCCCGAAGTCATTATAATATGTGGCTACCATCGACACCGGTGCCACAGCCTCCATAGTACGTCGAGACCTGGTAAAGACGACGTGGCTTCATAACACCAATAGCTACCGTAGTACATATATGGAAAAATGTGTCTTAAGATCCGACTGGCCGATCTAGTGTCTACTCATCAATTCCTGGTGGCAAATATATGTGACGAGTGCATTATTGGATTCGACTTTGTGAAACAGCACGTAGTTATTTTGGACATCGGTAATCAAGTTTTGAAATACCAAAATAAAGAAATTCCAATGACCTATTCGAATGAAATTACGTCAACACTGAGGACTGTCATCACGGAAGATCTGATTCTGCCTCCTTCTTCTGAAGTGTTCGTTTGGAAAAAACTGGGAGGTGAGTTTGGAAGCCTTCGATACCTCGTGGTGGAACCAGACCCAGAGTGTTCTTCCCAAAGCGTCATCATTAGGAAAACCCTGGTAGCACCGAAAATCAAAATGGTCTTCGTACGATTACTTAACACCAGTCCATACGATGCAAGGTTGAAGAAAGGAGAAGTCGTTGGACGTTGCGAATCGGCTGCAGAAATTACGAAGATCACTTATAAAGCCCCGAGAAAACCTCTAACTCCGAAGGAGCTCAAAACCATCAGAGCTAAAATACTGAATTCATCAAACCTTGATCACCAACAAACAAGGATGACTGAAAATCTCCTACAAGAGTACACTGACATCTTCGCATCGCCAAAGCAGCAATATGGTAGGATACAGTTGGTGCAGCATCGCATCAATACCGGAGATGCAAGACCGATTCGTCAACCCTCAAGACGCCTTCCACTGGCCAAACAAGATGAGGTTGAAGAAATGATAGCAACAATGAAGAAGGAAGGTCTTATCGCAAATTCCAAAAGTCCTTGGGTGTCAGCAGTGGTGCTAGTGAAAAAGAAAGACGGAAGCACTCGTTTTTGTGTGGACTACCGAAGGCTGAATGATGTGACAAAGAAGGACAGCTATCCCTTGCCAAGAATCAGTGATACACTGGATGCCATGGTGGGAGCCCAGTGGTTCTCGACGCTGGACTTAAAGAGTGGATATTGGCAGGTTGACATCCACCTTGATGATCGGGAAAAGACGGGGTTTTCAACAGAAAATGGGCTCTGGCAGTTCAAAGCTATGCCGTTTGGCTATGCAACGCTCCGGTACCATTCGAGCGTTTGATGGAGTGCGTTCTTCAAAGACTGACGTGGAAAGCGTGCCTAGTCTACTTGGACGATGTCATTGTTTTCGGGAAACATTTGATCAACGTTGCAAGAACCCTTAAGGCTTGTTGTCCCTTGCATTTTTCGTTAAAATCTAAAAGGTTCGTTGGCTTATTGCTTCATAACTTCTGCAATTTTCTTTAGAATTTGATGAAACAGAATGTATTGTAATGTGCACCCAACATTTCATGCTGATTTCCTAATTGAAAACGTTAAACCGAAAACACAAGTGCTGGCAACGCTATAATGGAGTGCTATAATGGCAGACGTTGTTTGTGAGTTAGTGTGTGTGTGTGCAGGAAAATACCGGGAGGGGAACTTGTCTAGACATCATGGTTCATAGAAAAACTACTAGAAATCTCTCGATGTTTCACACTACTATATAAAGAGGGAGCTGACGCAACCAGAATGTAGAACTATTCTACTTTTGAACAATAAATAAAAATCTCGTCGTTTAAACACTTAAATAAATTATATTTATTGATAAAACATTTGACAATGAAACGCGCACAAAAAACCAATCAGTCTTGTCGCATTAAAAGGAAAAACAAGAAGAAAAAACTAGCGTTGTTTTGCCACCATAGCTGTAGCGTCCAAAAGTAAGTATTTGCGAAACTGTTTCTGTTTGTGTGTTCGTATGCGTGTGGGAGAGTGTTTTATCTTCCGATTTGTAGTTAGCGCTTCGAACGCTTGGTTGCGTGATGTATCCAGAAGAGGCGTGACAGAAGAAGTGCCAATGCCGCCACAACTACTCCCCTCCAAGTGACTTTTGGTGGGTTGTTTGAAAGTCGCGGTAAGGGCGTAGGTGCGTTTAGGTGGATCCAGAGAGGAACCCCAATGATGTGGTTGCATCTGTTGTGTGACTGACGAGGTGTCATCCTGAGCGAGTAGTTCGTCGTTTTTGCTGATGTAGCAGGGCTTGGGTCGGTCGACTGAAACGAGTTTTTCTTGGCCATCGATGTTGATGTTGAAAAGACGATCGGAGACTCGGTTGACGACAGGATAAGGGCCTTGGTATGGTGGTTCGAGTGGAGCCTTGACATGATCACTACGTAACCAGACGTGTGAACATGTACTTAAATCCTTCAGGATGAAAACTCTGGCCTTCGTGTGATGCGCCGTCTGGGTTGGACGAATGCCGCGCATATATTCGCGATGTTTCTCGAGGAAGATCTTAGGGTCCGATGAGAGATCTGATGAAACAAAAAATTCTCCGGGAATTCGTAAGCACGTACCATATAGTATTTCAGCAGGACTGGCCTGGAGATCTTCTTTGAGCGATGTTCTTAGGCCAAGTAGTACCGTAGGTAGTATGTCTAGCCAGGGTTTTGGAGAACACATTAAAGCCGCTTTCAATGTCCTGTGCATCCGTTCAACGATCCCGTTGGACTGCGGATGGTATGCTGTAGTTCGAATTTTTTGCGTGCCAACGAGATGAGTAAGAGCCTGGAAAAGAGAGGACTCAAATTGCGTACCTTGATCTGAGGTGATGGTGATTGGTGAGCCAAAGCGAGAGATCCAGTGGTTAAAAAATTCGTTAGCAACAGTATCTGCAGTCATGTTTTGCATAGGAACTGCTTCAGGCCACCTGGAAAAACGATCGATCATGGTTAGGCAGTATTGATAACCACGAACACTAGGTAGGTGGATGATATCCACATGTATGTGATTGAACCTGGAATCAAAAACTGCGATATGGTTAGGTTGAACTTTGGTATGACGCTGAACCTTGGATTGTTGACAGGCGAGACATTCTCGGGACCATTGGACTGTGTCTTTGCGAATTCCGGGCCAGACAAATTTTTCTCTGAGTTGTTTTGACGTGGTTCTGCCACTCGGATGGGCGGGGCTATGAATGATGTTGAAAGCGGTTTTTCTCAGGTTGACTGGTATGTAGGGCTTGACTGTACCCGTGGTGATGTCACAGAAGATGTGGATGCCTGGTTCGACCTCCAATTCTTGGAGTTGAAGAGAAGTGGTCCCCTGTATGAGATGTGGTAAGATCGCGTCATTGACCTGTTCATCCCGAATTTTTTCAGGACTCAATTCAGTGGGCATCTTGATGGCGTAGATGCGAGAAAGAGCATCCGCCACGATGTTGTCATCACCTTTGACGTACCTGATGTCTGTGGAGAAAGTGGAGATGAAATCGAGCTGCCGAAGTTGACGATCAGAAGCCTTGTTTAGCTTTTGCTTGAAGGCGTAAACCAGTGGCTTGTGGTCAGTGCGAATGACGAAGTTTCTGCAGTCTAAGAGGTGCTGAAAGAATTTAATAGATGCGAAAATGGCTAATAACTCACGGTCGTAAGTGCTATAGCGCTGCTCCGTGGGACTGAGTTTCCTACTGAAGAAACCTAGTGGTTGCCAGATGTCATTGACACACTGTTGAAGCTGGCCTCCAATTGCAGTGGACGAAGCGTCAGTGGTAAGAATCATTGGTGCATCTGGAGATGGGTAGGCAAGGAGAGTTAGATCAGCTAGCTTGCTTTTGCATTCTTCAAATGCTTTTTCAGTCTCAGCGGTCCAGGGGATTGGAGTTTTGTCTTTTCTGATGGAATGCTTAATGAAACTGTAGAGTGGAAGCTGAGAATGTGCTGCTAGTGGTATGCAAGTTCTGTAAAAATTAATTATTCCAAGAAAACGTCTAAGTTCCTCGACAGTGTTAGGTTTAGTATAGTTGATGATGGCCTCAACTCGTTCTGTGATGGGCGAATATCCCTGCGCGGTTATGTGATAACCTAAGAAGTTGATTTGAGTTTGGCCGAAGACACATTTGCTGATGTTGAGATTGAGTGAGTAGCGTTGAAGACGTTCAAAGACAATTTTCAGGTGTTTTAAGTGTTCTTCTTCATCCTTGGACATTATGAGAATGTCATCAATGTATACAAAGACGAAGTCAAGATCTCTGAATATCATGTCCATGAATCTTTGGAAAGTTTGTGTCGCATTTCTTAGCCCGAATGGCATGAATAAATACTCGTACAATCCCCATGGTGTGATAATTGCAGTTTTGTGGATGTCATCCTCATGCACGGGTAGCTGTTGATATGCTCTGTTCAAGTCACATTTGGTAAAAAAGCGGGCACCATGTAAGCGCCAGAAAAGCTCTTGTATCCACGGTGGTGAGTACATGTCAGGTTCGGTTCTCGCGTTGAGATGACGATAATCTCCGCAGAGTCTCCAGGTGTTATCCTTCTTCCGGACCATGTGTATAGGGCTGGCGTAAGAACTGCTAGAAGGTCGAATTATTCCGTTGTTAAGCATTTCGGAGATTTGTTTCTTCGCAGACACAGCTTTCTCACCGGCGAGTTTGTAGGGACGTGTTGAGACTGGTGGACCTTTGGTGGTGATCCGATGAGCATGTTCCATGTTAGTGAAACTTGGTTTGGTGACAGGTTTAGTGATTTCGATGAAACTGTTGAGCAAATCTGCATATGGTTGTGCCAGAGTTGAGTCAACAGTCGAAACATTGTAGGTGCGAGTGTGAATTGTCTCGCCTTTGGTTGAAAGAGATGTGAGAGGATCAATGAGGCGTTGGTTTTTGAGATCAATGAGGAGATTGAAGTGAGTGAGGAAGTCAGCACCAATTATGGGAATCTGTACATCTGCAATGATAAAAGACCAAGCAAAATCTCTTCGTAGATTTAAATCCACATGTACAATTTTGCTGCCATAAGTGCTGATGGCTGAGGCATTAGCGGCGTAGAGCTTGAGAGAATCTGGTTCGAGTTTTTTACTGAAGATTTGAGCTGGTATGATTGAAACGACTGATCCTGAGTCAATTAGAAAGTTCTGATGGGTTGAGAAGTCATAAATGTGTAGTCTGAGTTCCTGAGCGGGAATTTTGCTGGAGCTGTCATGGATTTCCCCTACCAATGACAGCGGAGTTAGTTTCCCTGGTCATCAGTGGAAAGTGGAGAAAATTTGCAAGGTTTCGTGCAATGACGAGCACTATTACCCCACTTGTTGTGGTAATAACAGTAACCATTGCGGTTAGGAGTGGCCGATCTGTTTCTGGTGTAACTACCTTGAGGATTCTGGTACTGCCGTGAGACATGCTGTGTATGAGGTTGCTGCTGCAACATTTGGGTGAATTGCTGTTGAGACAGATGTAAGCTTTGCTGTTGTTGCTGCAGTTGTTGGAACTGGATTTGAATCTTACCGACTTCTTGCTGTAGAGTTTTGAGTGTGAGTTGAACTTCAAGCAATGCACGTTCAGTTTTGCTTCCAGAGAGTGTTTGAGGAGCAATGCAGTTGTTGTTGACTGAAAAGATTGAGTTGTAGGGGGCGTTTTGCACGAATCGATCTGCAAGCTCGGCTAGAGCGGTTAAATTGTTCAAATCGGCTGACATAAGCAGGTAAGGACGTACCTGAGCTGGTAGTTGAGCAATCCAGAGCTCATGCAAGACCTCGTCAGCAATGGTGTCCTGAGCCAACTTCGCGCATCTCTCTCAGGAGTTGTGAAGGTTTTTTGTCATCAAGTCGCAGATCTTTGAGAAGTTTGCGGAGTTTCACTTGTCGAGTGTCAGAAAAACGCTTCAAGATTGCATCTTTCAAAGAATCGTATTTGTTTTGTGCGGGTGGACGACCGATAATGTCCCAGAGTTGCTTAGTAACCTTGATTGGTAGTGATTTCAGGATCTGACTGTATTTTTGGTTATCACTGGTAATACGATTTGCCAAAAAATCCGCTTCCGCAATTACAAACCACATCTCAGGTTCTTCAGTGGTAAACTGTGGCAAATTTAGGTTAACAGCATATACATGACCAAGAGGAAAATTAGGATTAGCATGGTTATTGTCACCTGAGTAACATTGGAGTGCTGGCAAAGCGTTGTTGCCCTGAAGTCTCCCGTTATTGGTGTTGATGTTGTTGCTGTGGTCAGAAGTTCTGCCAGGGATGATCGGGGGTCCGTCTGTAGCACCATTACCACGAGGAGGATCTTCCATGTCGATCAGGCTTTTGTTTAAATCTTCGTTGATCATGCTTGTCCCTGGATGTGTTTTGATAGGAGATCTAGGAAATACCATGGAGATCTTGCTGGAGGAAGGAATACGCCAAAAATCTATTCTTTTTTGAGAAAGAAGAGAAGAAAAAAAATGGCTGCTGGTATGGCGTCGTTTTTCACGGTCGACGTTTATTCGTTTTTAGAAAAATATACGCTATGTGTGATCAGTATCACGTCGGGGTCACCAATTGTAGAACTATTCTACTTTTGAACAATAAATAAAAATCTCGTCGTTTAAACACTTAAATAAATTATATTTATTGATAAAACATTTGACAATGAAACGCGCACAAAAAACCAATCAGTCTTGTCGCATTAAAAGGAAAAACAAGAAGAAGAAACTAGCGTTGTTTTGCCACCATAGCTGTAGCGTCCAAAAGTAAGTATTTGCGAAACTGTTTCTGTTTGTGTGTTCGTATGCGTGTGGGAGAGTGTTTTATCTTCCGATTTGTAGTTAGCGCTTCGAACGCTTGGTTGCGTGATGTATCCAGAAGAGGCGTGACAGAAGAAGTGCCAATGCCGCCACAAGAAGTCAGTTTTATTTAGAAAGTGATAGTGTGAATATTGGATAAACGTAATTGAGTTGAGTTCGAATAAAGTGTATATCGAAAGTAGATACTGAATAAAGTGGTAGAATTAAATTGAAAGGTAGAGTTTTATTTTTGCGAACTAAGCGCACGTTACATTGGTGTCAGAAGTGTAAATAAAACTTATTTGAAGTAAAGTGTAAAAAAAAAAAAAAGTAAAAAGAAAAATAATAATTATACAGTGAAAATGGGTAAGTTGTTGGAAGAGCTCAACTGCATTGAGCTTAAAAGTGAGTTAGGTAAGCGAAATCTTTCTAGAGTGGGATCGAAAAATGAGCTCGTCCTGCGCTTGCGTAACTATTTGGAACAGCAAGGGGAAGACGTAAACACTTTTGTTTTTGAAGTAGAAGTGGAAGAAGAGGAAGTTTGTGAAAATGTAGATTTTTCTAGTATGATGAAACTTTTGTTAGAACAACGAAACGAGCAAAAGAAAGAACAGCAGAATGTTCTCGAACGACTCGAAGTACAACAAAAGAAGCTGGAAGAGCAACGAAATGAGCAAAAGAAGGAACAGCAGAATGTTCTCGAACAACTTGAAGCACAACGAAACGAGCAAAAGAAGGAACAGCAGAATGTTCTCGAAAGACTTGAGGCGCAACAGAATGTTTTGGAAGGTCAGAAAAACATTCTAGAAAGCAAATTGAGCAGCATTGAGAAAAATGTCTGTGGCCTAGAAAAACGCATTGAATGTGTTGAAAAACGATTTTCCAAGCTTGAGAGTCAATGCGAAAGTCAGCTTGCCACTTTGGAGAAACGAATCGAAAACATGGCTAAGGAACTAGACCAGATGCGGAAAATGGAGCTACGGAAAACTTGTGGAGATTGTCTAAAGCAAAGAGAAGTACAACCACCAACATTCGACGGACAGTCGTCTTGGTCAGTTTACAGGAGACAATTCGAGGCAGCTGCGACAGCAAATGGCTGGGATGACGAAGACAAATACATAGCACTGACTCTTGCTATTAGAGGACCAGCAGCTGAATTACTTCAAACTGTTCCAGCTGGTAAGAGCGACGATTTCAGTTCTCTCGTGGCAGCTATAGATAAACGCTTTGGTGATAGCCACTTGAAAGAAGTCTTCCGAGTCCAACTCAATAACAGAGTCCAGAAAAGGGGTGAAAGTCTACAGCAGCTCCAAGCAGACGTCGAAAGACTGGTTCACCTGGCATACCCGGATGCTGGAGAAGAAATCATCAACCATCTGGCTGTTGAGTCCTTCGTTCGTGCCATTTCTGACAAACATCTTCAGAGATCTGTGCAAACTGCTAGAACACGAACTCTTTCTGAAACTCTAGAGTTTGCATTAATGATGGAAGCATCTGAGCAAGCTTCTCAAATGGTACATTGTCAAAGAGAAGCCATATTCGAGGCTGGATCATGCCCAGGAGTTAAGCTACAAAGGAACCAGCGGAACGGACTTGCCAGATGTTGGAATTGTAATAAGACGGGGCACTTACAGCGACAATGCCAATGCCGGTTGCCACCAATTAAAACTGAAACTGCTTGTCGACGTTGTGAAGTCCAAGAAAATCAATCCACGAGCTGTAGAGTAAGACCGCAGACTTATCAATACCGAATTGGACATCAGGTAGAAAACCCCCAATGGAATTGCTGGCGGAAAGTAGAGACCAAGACTCAGCGGATGAGAATGGAACCCATATTCGGATGCAACAAGGAAGAATTGAGGTCTGCTCAAACGAAGGATCCAGACATCGGACCGATTCTCAAATGGAAAGAGAACAACACGAGACCTAACTGGAACGACATTTCTGACCAAAGCCCTGTTGTCAAAGCCTATTGGGCACAGTGGGATTCGCTTCGCGTGCAAGAAGGCGTACTCCAGCGCAAATGGGAATCTCCTGACGGTAAATCTTTTGTAATGCAGCTTATTGTTCCTCAATCGAAAATCAAGGAGGTTTTACAAAAGATGCATAGAAGCCCTACAGGAAGCCACCTGGGAGTCAACAAGACGCTGGAGAACGTGCGAAAACGCTTTTACTGGCTGCATGTTAGAGGTGACGTGGAGAAGTGGTTCCGAAATTGTTATGTCTGCGATTCCAACATAGAGGTGGGTAGGCTTACAGATAGACCTAATAGAACAGGGACATGGGCCACAGTGTATGGCGACCGGATGAAGACCCGGTATGACACAAAAGCGACAACGGCAGGATTCCAAGCAGGAGATCGTGTGTGGCTTTATAATCCTCATCGTCAAAAGGGATTGTCACCGAAACTTCAGCAGAACTGGGAAGGTCCTTATACTGTTGTCACGAGGATTAACGACGTGGTCTACCGCATCCAAAGAGGACTAAGAGGCAAGTTAAAAGTAGTGCATTGTGACCGGCTGCATCGATATAGTGGGGAGGCTGCAAATGGAATTATTCGGGACGAACAATCTTAAGGAGGGGGCAGTGTAATGTGCACCCAACATTTCATGCTGATTTCCTAATTGAAAACGTTAAACCGAAAACACAAGTGCTGGCAACGCTATAATGGAGTGCTATAATGGCAGACGTTGTTTGTGAGTTAGTGTGTGTGTGTGCAGGAAAATACCGGGACGGGAACTTGTCTAGACATCATGGTTCATAGAAAAACTACTAGAAATCTCTCGATGTTTCACACTACTATATAAAGAGGGAGCTGACGCAACCAGAAGTCAGTTTTATTTAGAAAGTGATAGTGTGAATATTGGATAAACGTAATTGAGTTGAGTTCGAATAAAGTGTATATCGAAAGTAGATACTGAATAAAGTGGTAGAATTAAATTGAAATTAGAGTTTTATTTTTGCGAACTAAGCGCACGTTACAGTATTATGGAGATGATAAGCACACAAACATTTGTGTATCATTCAAATGCTGAAAGTTGTTCCATAAGGGTTTTTATAGGGACCGGAAGTTGTTTTTTTCTATTGAAAATTTCGATTTGTTCACAATTTTGGTCGGGGCATCCGTATTTATGAACTTTTTCTTTTTTTCTTTTTGGTTTTATAACAAGAAAATATATATGCAACTAACCTCCGAGCGTTATTTTTTTTTTCAAATTTTGTCTCCTTATATAAAAAAAACTTTCTTCAGCTTGTTGTAGTTTTTTGGTTTTCAGCATACTCTTATAGTAATTACTTTGCCGTTTATTAATATTTTTTCATGAAATAAAAAGGAAATAGTAGATATATCTCAGGCTCATCTTATAAAACCATTGGTGATAGTTTTAAGTTTTAGTTGGTGGATGGGCGTTGTACTATTCGGGTAGGCTCTGATTGGTGCCAACTTGGCGGCGCCCAGATGCTGTAACTTATAGTACACGTCAATTGTGCTTACTATACCTCCAAGCGGTATCCACTGGGACCTGGGATGCTCCGTCCAGAGCTGACCTGCTAAACTAGTAAGTGCGAGTGTTGGCAAGGGAATCTGGAACAAAGAATTGTGATCGATCAACACTATAATTGCTCTGCGAACAATGACTGACTGCACGAATCTCAGTGGTCTACGAGAGCTTTCGTGTTAATGTCCCAGCGGATGAATTCGAAGGACAGAATCAACGGTGGACTTCAGCAGCCATAAAAGCAGAAACCCCTGAAGGAGCTACTCCAACATATTTGGTTTAAAAGTCTTTCGGGGTCTTTCAATACTAGGACAGGGTATTGAAGTAGAGATGGTGGCGGACGAGCTCCTGGTGAGCCAACGGCAGCACTCACACCCCTGCAGATGGGTACTGATACTGGATATTCCAGCCCTTTGTGTCCGAAGGGATCCAAAAGGACCTGGACCTCCAGGTTGGGGGTTGTGCGTAGGGTTAACTACCCAACCACGTAAAAAAGCCCAGTTCCGAAACAACTAACAGCCTCGGATAACGATAATGATTTCAAAGTTGACGACCCAAGCAAACGAAAAAAGGACAACGACCTCCGGATCTGCACGTGGAACGTTAGATCTCTTAATGGATTACGTGCAGCTGGAGAATTAGCGGACGCCCTGGACTGCTGCAAAGCAGACATAACCGCCATCCAAGAAGTGCGATGGAGTAGAACGGGCATAAAGAAGATGAAAAACTGTGACATCTACTATGGCGACTGCTGCAGACAACAGAAACAGTACTTATTTGGGTGCGGATTTGTAGTTAGAGGAAGACTCAGGGATAAGGTGATTTGCCAAAATCCAGTCAATGAGCGTATAATGACCATCCGCATCAGGGCTAAATTCGCCAACATTAGCCTTATATGCGCCCACGCCCCCACAGAAGAGAAAGACGACGATTCCAAAGACTGTTTCTACGAGCTCCTCGAAGAAACCTATGAGCAGTGCCCTAGAAACGACGTGAAAATCGTTCTTGGTGATTTTAACGCAAAGCTAGGGAAGGAGGACATCTTTGGAAACACAATCGGTAACCATAGCCTATATGACAAAACCTCCGAAAACAGACTGAGGCTAACCGATTTTGCTGCGGGGCTAAATCTTGTTGTAAGTAGTACGCGCTTCCCGCATCTCAAAATTCATAAATGTACATGGCGATCCCCAGATCAATTAACCGTCAACCAAATTGACCATGTTGCGATCGACGCAAGGCACTCTTCCAGTGTACTAGATGTCCGAACTTTCCGAGGGCCAACTTTGACTCGGACCACTACCTTGTTGTAGCTAAGGTACGAATGTGGAAATCTTGTTCACGACCAGCACAAACTAACGCTGTGAAGAGATGTGACGTCGGAAACTACAATCGCAAGAGATTGCCAATGCCTTTTCCAATCGAGTGTCCCTTCAATTATCTTTGAATCCCATGCCGCCAGCATTAAGCATTGAAGACCAGTGGCAGCAATGCCAAGAAGCCATCAGAACCGCTGCCTCTGAGGTTTTGGGTTTCACTCGGCCACCAAAACGAAACCCATGGTTCGATGAAGAATGCAGGCAGGTAAATGCAGCCAAGCAAAAAGCACGACAAATGCTTATGCAAACACGAACGAGGGCTGCTTACGATCAGTATAACGAAATTTACAAGGAGAAAAGAAGGGAAGAACACCGACTTCTCAAAAAGACAAAGAAGCAGCATGAGAAGCGCTCGTTTGAGGAAATAGAGAGGTGCCATGACAACGAGATTCGGAAGTTTTACGAAAAGGTAAAAAGGTCCTGCCAGGGTGGCAAACCCTAAACTCAAGCCTGTAAAGACCAGCGGGGAAACATAGTTATAGAGTCACAGTCACTACTGAGGATCTGGAAATATCATTTCTGCAGACTGCTTAGCGGCGATGAGGACACAAATTCCGCTGTGAGGCAGATTGCCCTATTCAGCTTGGACGATGATCAAGAATGCCGTCCTCCCAACCAAGAAGAAGTAAAGCTTGCTATATGCAAACTTAAATCAGATAAGACTGCACAGGAGCAGATGGCCTTGATGCCGAACTCTTCAAGGCAGCTGGAGACCAGTTGGAGAGGAACATGCACCAGCTGATTTGCATGATATGGTCGGAAGAAAGCATGCCCGATAAATGGAACCTCAGTATCGTGTAACCGATCCTAAAGAAGGGAGACCCTGACAACTGCGCCAATTATAGAGGGATAAGCCTCCTTAACGTCGCTTATAAGATCTTGTCTGCTGTAATATGTGAACGTCTGAAACCCCACGTCAACAACTTGATAGGTCCTTATCAATATGGTTTTAGACCAGAGAAGTCCACAATAGACCAAATTTTCACATTACGGCAGATATTGGAAAAAACTCGAGTATATGATATCGATATTCACCATCTTTTTATCGATTTCAAGGTCGCGTATGACAGCATTTACAGAGACGAGCTGTACAGAGCCATGTCTAGTTTCGGCATCCCTGCAAAACTCGTACGACTATGCAGGATGACTTTGGAGAATTCACGCTGCTCTGTCAAGGTCGGTAAAGAACTCACCGAGACCTTTCATGTCAAAAAAAGGTTTTAGGCAAGGTGACAAACTGTCATGCGATTTCTTCAACATCATACTTGAACAGATTGTAAGAAACTCAAACGTCAACACCAGAGGAACAATCTTTCAAAAGTCTGTACAATTACTCGCCTATGCAGATATTGACGCAATGGGAAGAAAAGAGCGTGATGTCATAGGTGCTTTAGCGAGTATTGAAACAGAAGCGGCAAAAATGGGTTTGATGGTTAATGAGGGCAAAACGAAGTATATGCTGTCATCAAACAAGGACACAGAACATCGACGAATTGAACAAATCGTCACAATTGACAGACATAACTTCGAGGTAGTACAGGACTTCGTCTGCCTAGGATCCGCTGTAGACACGGACAACAACATCAGTGCGGAGATCAAACGGAGAATAACTCTTGCCAACCGTTGTTTCTTTGGGTTAAGAAGGCAATTGAGAAACATATGAGGAAGCCCTTGTTCGTTTCGAAAGAAAAATTCTCCGAATGATCTTTGGTCCCGTATGCAAAGATAATGTGTGGAGAAGAAGATACAACAACGAGCTGTATGAGCTGTACAGCGACATGGGCATAGCCAGAAGAGTACGCATCGCGAGGCTACGATGGTTGGGCCATGTAGAGCGGATGGACCAAACGCTCCGGCTCGTTGGGTGTTCGAAAGCACATTGCAGGGAAATCGCGGAAGGGGAAGACCTCGTCTTAGGTGGCGCAATCAAGTGGATGAAGACCTCAACCGACTTGGAGTGCGAAACTGGAAAGAGCTCGCCCGAAATCAAAATCGTTATAAAAGGAAGTTGGTTGAGGCCCAGGTTCACCCCGAACTGTAATGCCCACCGAAGTAGGTAGTAAGTAAAATAGTTTTAAGTGTTTTGAAACAGGTGTTATGATGAGAAGTATTTGAAACTGTTTTTTTTTGCTTATAAAGCATGGGGCAAGGGGTCTGTGCTTTCAAGTACATAATTATATGTATAAATTTTTTTTTTGAAGCACCTGAACTAACCTCCGAGCCAAAAATTTATATTTTTTTCTCCAAACCGCTGAAATTCAATTTCGATAAAGTCGTATTTGCAAACGATTTTTGAGGAACGAGAAGCCAAAAGAACCTCAATTCTTTTTTGGTATTTTTTTTATATAATTTTAATTAGTTTCAATAAAAAAATATACTGTTGTGGTCACAGAATTTGAAATATAAATTCTAGAAAAACTGTCTAATTTGGGGTTTTTACTAGAAAACCTTTCTTAAAGCATATACATACGCACGGTAGTTCGAAGCAAATGCACCACCAATCTAAGCACCGTTTTCTCTTTTTGTCTGCTCTCTGTGATTTGCAAAAGTAGTATCGCTCAGATGATCTTATGCGTCAAGCGTTATGCATCCCCTCATAGATATCATCTATACCTATGAGCTATGACCTTATTTTGTGATCTTTTGTGCTACTAATTTCTCATTACAAACTGTGTGCCTGTTGTTTTTTTTTGCTGGTGGCAGTAGCTTGCATTGTAAAAAAAGTGTGAAATTAGGAAGGATTGAAAGAAACGGATGTAGGCATACGCACAAAGTGAAAGGGATGAGAAAATAGCACCACTGCACTAATAGAATGGAATTCCTTGGTGAAGTGTACGCAACTTGTATGAAAGTGTGTTTAAATTTTTTGTTCAGCTAAAAAGCTTGTATTTGACTAGCAGGTATGTTTTGTATGTTTGAGAATTTCTATTGTTTTGTTGATGACAAGATGTAATTGGCATGAAATTGAATGTATGCAGGTAGGTCAGTAAAGCTAGCCCTTAAGCTAGTCCTAAACGACGAGCATGCTCGCTTCAAGCTTAAAGCTAGTCCTAAACGACGAACATGCTCGCCGAACATGCTCGTGCTGCGTATTTTCATCGTGAAGGGGTTGGTTCGCGAGCAGTTGGCGAAAAATTTCGATTTTGTCATGCTCGTTGGCTTCGTTGTTCGCCATGTAGGGCCATGGTGGCGAGCAAAGCGGATTTTTACTATGAAGCAAACCTCACTTTTGCTGTGAACGTCGTCATGTGCATAACGCGGATAAAGTTAAATGCCAACTCCCCTACAGTCTTTTGACTGCAGTGAATGTTCCGAAAGACTTTGAGTCTTTGTTTTTTTGTTTTTTTGACGAGAATAATTCAGATAACCCCATTTATTCAAATTTTCGACGAAATCTGTATGATCTACTATTATATATTTTCTGTGGCCCACAGGAACATTAGCTGCAGTCAAAAAGCCAAAAAAAAAGTCAAAATACAAAAAAAAAATTAAATGACTAAAAGTAAATTCACTACAGTCAAAAGGCTTGCAGCCGTATTTATTAGATTTTCTTAAGACGTCTTTTAGACGTTGATTAGTTAAGATTCAATTAAAATTTAATTGGAACTTAAGAGTGGATGATTAAATTCTTATCGATAATCAATTCTGCGCTGATGCCAAGCTAATTGATAGTTGTGTCAAAATAAAGTAGTAAAAACAGAAATCTAGTCCAATTTAAGCTGCGTTTTGACAGCCAATTTCTTTCGAATATTAATTCAAAACTAACGCAACGCATTGTTGGTCTTAGGCCCTTATTATGAGTAGCAAATCGACCGCTCAAACATGGAAAAATCTTTTTTTGCCAAGCAAAACTGCAATTCCCTAACAATCTCTTAGCTCTGGTTGTAGGCACACGACATCCATGGCGAAATGGATAAAGCAGGAAAATAAGCCTTGAAAAATGCTATTCCAATTTAACCTTTCAGAACCGCACTCACGAGAATGGTTGTTGCAAGAACAACGCGTTTGGCCTTGTAGCTCTGTGGAGCTTTTGTGCCAGCTTTTTAGGTTTCTATTTATTAATCATGACATCTGAAGAAAACTTAGCACATTGAAAACATTTAAATCGCGAATAAAATCTTTCATATTTTTGCTTTAAGAAGAACAACAGATCAAAATTGACACCGATTTTTCCGAAACGGCAGAATGAATTTTTAATTTGGATTTAAGAGACATTTAAATACCATTATTGGCATTTAAGTTGAACTGGTCTTAGTGTTTTTAGTCAAAAGAAATTCTTTTGCATTGGTGTAATAAAATTTTTAGTCAGCAACAGCCGAATCTATAAAGAACTTATAATCATTGACTAGATTTAATTGCCCTTTTAGTTACACTTAAGTAACGAATCCGTATCGATAATCAAATTTCACATTTTAGTAACCTTGCTAAGAGCCCTATTACTAAGAGCCTTAGTTACTTAAATGTGACATGTGTTTTTTTTTTTTTAAATTTGCAGTTAAGGTCTGTGAGACAGCCTAAAGAGGGGTTTTTAGAATATCATCTCTAGGTCTTGAAATAACGGTACCTGCCATACAACCGAAATGATAATACTTTTTTTTCTCGCAAATGGCTCCAACGATTTCGATGAAATTTTGTGTGGAGGATGCAATTTTGATTATCTTTCTTATTATATAAATTTATTTTTTTTTTAATTCTAAAAACGGTACCTGGCATAGCACCGCTACTTAATATGCAAACTCGTTAATAACAGACACGATTTTGACGAAATTTTGTATTTAAGAAGTCGTAGAATGTCTTAGAAAAATTGTATATAGATATTTAAAAAGTTTTTATTTTTGGAATTTTTATAAATTTAAAAATAAAAAAATTTAATTATTCGAAATAACTTCCAAGCCATATATTTATTTATTTATTTACTTTTTTTTCAAATTTTTTGTTAAAACAACTCCTAGTGAGATCTTTTAACTCTGCATACTTGACCTTTGAAAATCCTTTTTTTTAAAAAAAAATAAAAAATGAAAACTGTTTTTTGGAAAAAAAATTTTTTATTTTTTTTATTTTTTGTATTTGTATGTATTAACAACTGCAAAAGAATGGCGTTTTCAGATTTTCGCTTTGGTTTTATATCAAAGCATTCGTGCTTATTTGCATTTCATTCGTGCTAGTGCAAACATTTCAGCTCATTTGCACTTCATGTAATACAACTCTAAACATCTCTCATCTCCTTGAAAATTGCCAAATCTCGAAACCTGTTATAGAAGCCGAACCAATATTAGTATGAAATAATAATATAATGATAATAGGTGGGTTTTTTTGCACGCGTATAAACGCTTGTTCAAATTTTTGCATGTTAAAAACAACAACAAAATAAGCGTATAGCGAGGATAAACATCTACGTTTATTTCTGAAGCGAATATAAACTGGGAGTGCTACAAAGGTGTGGAAGATGATTTTTGGAAATGTAAAAGAATTCATTCAAAATTCATTCGCTTGACAAAGCAAATAAAAACAAATTCCGAAGTTTTTTTCTCATATGTCAATTCCAGTTGTCGAATTCGTTACAATAATCTCTATTATATGGTATTTATTTTCATTATATCACATAAAAATCACACTATTGCAACAAAAGCAATTTTTTTTTTAGAATTGTGTTTTCCAACTGCGCGCTCGCTTTAACTGGAGCTATAGCCTCACAACGCAACCCAAAAACCAGCCTGAGTCCGGGTCAAAATTTCTCGAGGAACTCTTTAATATAGAATAATTCCTCATTGAATGCAAGCACTCCTAGCAGCAATGCGTCTTTCATGTCTCCCTGAATGAATTCTCCCGTGGCAAAAGGACTCCAACAAAAGGTAAGCTTCAATGTGGTGAGTTCTAAGATTTTTCATAGGTTAGAACCTTATCCACAGATAAATGTCCAAGCAAGAGGAATCCGGAGTGACGGAATCATACGACGTGAGTAGTTCTTTCAACCCGGGCTCAATGCATTCGTTCTGGACCAACTGGAGCAACTGCAATACTGCCGTACATTTGTCAAAGAGGTCTATTTCTTAGACTGAACAACAATGAGCTGCTAACTAAGGTCCACAAGGAACTTCTAGACCAATATGTTAAAATTCAACAAGCTAATCGTGAAGTTAAAAAAAAATGTTTCCGTAAATTAAAGACCATAATTGTCGTGTGGTTGGCAATTAAAAGATCTTTTCTTGTTGTTCACTCACCAGCTCAAAACAATAACAAATAAAAAACAATAACAAATTTACATGAATTGAAATTTAATAAAAAACATACTTATGAGCTATACACATTGTTTTTACTTAGATACCTAATATACATGTACTTAAAAGCTAATACCTGCAAAAGGGAAAATTGATTTATATATATTTAAGATGTATACAAGGTACTCACCAAACAGAACAAAATTTGGCACCTTGCCAATATCCAGCGGGTCTTTGGTCTTGCTCACCGAAGCACCGCCATTAGAAAACATCTCAACTAGGTTCTGTAAAAAAAAAGAAAACACTTTTAAAACATATTTAATATGTGTCAATGAACACACAACACAGGTTATGTTTATAACCTGCAAGGGGACAACACTTTTTGAATCGCACTTCACTACTCGAATTATATAAACAATTGCATTTAAACAAAAAATAGAATACAACGATTAAACACTCGTGATAATTAATTCTACACAATTTAGACAAAACAAAACGAAGTTAAAGCGAAAACACACACGAAATTAAAACAAACGTCACCTTCAACATGTGTAAGTTGAAAGGTGTCAATTTGACGGCAAACTTCAACAACCCAAACGAGTGGGCGCGTTTAGTAAATAAACTTTTTAACGCCGAGCACGATTCCGACACAATTTTATTAAATTTATGTATAATTATCGAAAAAATTAATGTTTTAAATTTATTTAATATAGCCAACAGGTTAGATGGAGACAAAAATGGCAACTTTAGTCAAGATGGCGCATTATCAAAACTGCGCGAAAAAATAAACAGAACAAGAGACAATTCACAAATCAAATTTATGTGCATTAAATACACAGGTGGAATCTATGTATTTGCAACATTGATGATGAGTCGGCAGCATTTTCACTGCCCGAAAACGATACAATCGACGCAAAAGACCGTATAAAAGGCCCAGGATTTTCAACAATAACGCACTCTAGTCCCTGATCTCAAGGAGAAGACAACATATCAAGGTAAATTATAAAATTTGTAAATCAATTTGAAATTGTTCAGCGAGTTATATGCTAAACAAATATATTTGATCCCTGAGTAGAAATTTGTAGTAATTTGTAAAAGAGAAAAAGATCAATTTGAAATCGATTGACGATACTATACGTCATTCGAACATAATTTGAAACTTATCTCAGTTGAATAGAAGCTTAGCATTGTTATAATAAATCAATTGGAAAACGTTCACACGGATTTAAACGTGGAACGAATATCATTTGAGTATAATCTAAGAAATAAATGTAAATAGTAGATAAGTGAAGATTAAACAAAGCTTAGTTGTTTAAATTCAAAAATCAATTGGAAAGCGTTACACGATAGTACGTAAACGCATATCAATTGACTAACAAATAAACCTTGTCTATAATTAGCTTATCAGATATCGGCAATAAAAATCTTGTTAATTGAAATATCACGAAAATTCCGAATATTTTTATTTATAAATTTTTGCTTGATTTGAGTTTATCAAAAAGGGTAAGCACCAACTTTGGGCTAAAAAACACTTGTTTTTATTTAAGGAACATTTTTTTCATTATAATAAATGGTTTTTATGATATTCCAAACGTTCATTCTTCGGCAGGGCCGACTTACTAACTTTGATTGGCTGGATCGTAATCCCAAACCATTCTTAGCTCTGAAACTAGATCCACCAATGGTGATGGCACAGGTCGATCTGGTCGGGACAAAAATATTCTTTAATTATTGGTGGATGAATCCTTTCCATCAATATTCACGCTGGGCGTTCCCCTGAACTCGAAGCCTTTGAAAGAATTAGCGATAAGTATTTATGTATAAATACGAAACACGAAAGAAAACCTTTAAGGCATCTAGAATGTCAGCACCGTATGCATTGTTTCCTCCTTTTTCTCTTTGTGGCTTCAAAAAAATTTGCAAAAAATATCATGTATGTAAATGTTTTTATAATTGAAATTGAGTTCATTTGCTTTTTCATATGAAGCATTTCCAGCTTCGTTGTCCTAAGAGTAAGGCCCTTTGTATATTTTGCCAATCGCTTTCACCTTTCCTGGATCCGTGATGAATCTTTCACGCAATCTAGGTGTAGCTAGAGCTTGTTGAACTTTCTTGGTGTCAGCTAGTTGAGAATGAATTGAAGGAAATTTGATCACCTTCGAGTATTCAATTAAGTTTCGCGCATCCCATTCGTTTTGGGAATGATAATGACCCAATTCGTAGCCAGCTCAGAAATAAACAATACTGACTTATTGTCTGTTTCTTGAAACAAAAAAGAGCAATTATAGAAAATAACATATCAAATATTTGAATAAATTGGGGAAGACGTTTTTTTGGGCGAAGCTTATACCCGCGTGCAAAAAAACACTCATAATAAATTTATAAAAAATAAAAAATTATTAAAATTAATTTGATATTATCTGTGAATTTATATACTTTTTAAAGGAGCCATACCAGGTGATGGGCTCAAGAAATCAATTTCTTGTAGCAAATTGGTGTTCAAAAACTCGAGGTCGTTTTAAAGATACAGTAGTAAAAAAAATATTTCATACATTCATAGTAATAAGCGGACGTAAGACTTTAAACCCAATTTTCTTGTGACGATACGTCACACTTTTTTGTACCGCCGCCGAACCACCTACAGATAACACTACGATTTGCACCATCTACTCGACGCAACACCAGACGCAAAACGAGCACCGAGAAATAATCTACGCAGCCGTCAGCCCACCATGTGCGCATAGACATTATTCGGTTTGCGCACTTTATGAGTTTGGCTTCATATGAAATTAATTTCAAACAAGCAGCGGCAAGTAAGCTGCCATCGACCAGCGAATTTATTTTCCCCTAGGTTTGGCTCACCATAGAATGTAGATATAGTGGCCTTGGATATGCAAATATTTCACTCGCCTAATACACCTCACATTTCGTTACGCCTAAAAATATTAAAAGTAGAAATAACAATGTGCCAAAAATTCAGAGAAGAAACTTGTGCCAAAAATTCAGAGAAGAAACTTCAGCAATAGATTAGCTGTGGGAGTACCACTCTGTCTTTGAAAAATTCTCTTCTCCCCTTCCCCGAAACCTTTATTTTTGAGTTAGCCGGAACAAGTCAGGTGACTCCGCTCCTGACTAATTACTAGTCGGAATAGAGTCCGCCGGTTAATTCCCCGCAAATGCAAAGTCCATTAAAACTCAGTAACTTTGCCATAGCAAACTGTTTTGAATTGTTTGGAACAAGTCAGGTGACTCCGCTCCTGACTCATTAGACCGTTGGTCGCGAGTCGGAATAGAGTCCACCAATCAATTCCCTGAAATTGCAAAGTCGAAACAAAGTCCTGTGCCTACCACCTCAGCCACAGCCGCCTTTGCAAAAATAATATTTCATTTTGATTCGTTTGGAACAAGTCAGGTGACTCCGTTCCTTACTCATTAGACCTTGGGTCGCGAGTCGGAGTAGAGTCCGCCAATTGATTCCTCTGCTGTGGCCCTGCTACAATCACTCTCCCTGTTGTTTATACAAGCGTCGCTCTTTGAATGACGTTCCTAATTATAATTTTGTTTGACTATTTACAGAAGCGTAGCCAACCCCGAACCCGTGCCAGCAAAACTATCCACTAGCCTTACAGTGTTCCTTCACCATCCGGAAAACCCCGGGAGCTACCCCTCGTCCTGAAAACTGAAGACCAAAAGTGCTGCCCGCAGTCAGCGCCCTGATCGAACCAGGCCCGAAAGCCTGCATCGTATTTCTCTCGCCTACCAGAGCTCTAGTTAAAATCAAAACAACGTAGATCATTGACAATAATTGTAAAAACAAAAAAAAAACTTGTTTCTTGTCGATTTGACTAAACAAAAAAGAAAGGAAATAATAAATAATATTGTAATTCATTTTTGCCGTGTCCGGACTCGTTATTTCCAGAAGTTGGACTGCCGCTGCCCAAGTTTTCGAGCTTCCTTGGGAAAGACCCTGAGCCTGCTGCGTTCTGCCCCAGCTGGGAACAAAGAAGAAGTTCACAAATTGGCGCCCGAGCAGGGACGTTGCTGAAAGTTCAACCGTCGACCGCCCGTTACCTGGAACTGACGCATTGTCCACCGACCGCTTCCGATCGCAGCCGACCGAACACCGTCTAAAATGGCAAATAATGAAAACCAGCCCGAAATGTCCGACCAGACCTCCGACCATTCCGATGATTTCAACCCCTACGAGAACCTGGGGTTCATATACTTCTTGAAGAAACCGGAGCTCATCGAAACACTTAATCTGCGAGGGTAAAACATAACTGGCACGGTACGTGACATGCGCCAGAGACTAAGTCAACACCTAAAGGAATTACGCACACATAAATCCACCCAAAACTTATACATGGAATGGTAGAAAAAGATCGCGGCCCGGAACGACGCCGAAAAAGAGGACCCCAACCCATACACCCAAAGTCAAGCAGTCCGTGTACCAGACCAGCCTGCAAGTGCCTCTACTACAACCGGCTAACATGACATCCGTCTACGTCACGACTAGGGCACCGCCAGCAGAACTTCGAACGCGCTGCATCAGCTCCTCCAAGTAGCCAACATACCGACAATGGGACAGTCCATAGACATCCTTCCGGCCCCCATGTCCAACACCGGTTCCCGTTGAGCTACGAAGCCGAGCTGATGAACGTCGTACGTAAGTGGGGCCTTTGATTTGATTCTTCCGGCCCACCGCTGGAGTTTCGGGAGAGGATTGAAGAACTCGCGCAATGTTATGAAATTCCCCTCGACCAGATGGGGCGTGAGGATGTGATTCTGCGGAAACTACAAAGCCTACGAGAGAAAGCCAAGGATTACATCCGATCATTTTTATATATTCGATCCGCCAGCATCCCCGTATGACGGCTGCTGAACGATCTAGCATTATTTTATGCTAGATATATTTCGCAATTAAATTTGAATCGCGCTACGAAAATAAAACTCGAAAAGAAATTTTGATCGGATCTACTATATATAAAGATTTATTTCAAAATTGTAATGAAAATTAGAACTTATTAGTATGACGTTCAAAATTGTAAGGAATTCACAAAAGACTTTTCTTAATAATGAAAGCTTGGTTTAAGAATATAATTCAAGTAGTTATATAAAGAAAGTATGTAGGTAAAGTTTCACAGTTAATATATGCAATAAATTCATTTTAAGTGTTGTGAGACTTCATTTTCGTATAGTGGTGAATATTTCAAATGCTACTCCTGCTGCTTCGAACATTCTCCCTCCGTTGAAGACCGAAGGGGTTCAACTTTATCGTTGTCGATGGGTAAAATGCATAGCTTTGCTACCGCTCGTGTTGTTTCTCCGTGGCTTGATCGGACCGCTGCTACTCGTGGCACACCGTCAGCTCCTTTCATGATTTGGATCACCCTAGCGAACGGCCACTTTAATGGAGGAAGGTTTTCGTCTTTAAGCAGTACCATATCGCCGACTTCTATATTTGATGATGACGATTGCCATTTATTTCTCTCTTGAAGATTTGTCAAGTACTCGCTACTCCATTTTTTCCAGAACACTTGCTGTATGAAGGATACTCGTTGCCATCTGCTGAGACGATTGATATTCAGCATTGTAACATCAGGTTCAACTATTGATGTGAACGGGGCACCAACTAAAAATTGAGCGGGTGTAAGCACTTCAAGATCTTCAGGATTTTCTGTAATGGGACATAAAGGACGTGAATTAATTATTGCAGAAATTTGACAGACTAAAGTTCTAAGTTCTTCGAAATTCAAAATTTCATTTTTCACTGCTCGCCAAAAATGATGTTTAGCTAACTTGATGGAAGCCTCCCAAAGGCCCCCGAAATGTGGAGATCGTGGAGGAATAAACTGCCAATCTATTCCATCCTCTAGACATTGTTTCTGAACGTCATGCATGTGTTTTTCGTTGAGAAACAGTTTTCAAAGATCTTCCAGCTCTCTTTTTGCACCAACAAAATTTGTACCATTGTCTGACCATATGGATTTGGGCTTTCCTCTCGTACAGATGAAACGTTTTAAAGACGCAAGGAACGAAAGCGTTGATAGGTCCTTAACGAGTTCTAAATGAACTGCCTTGGTTGCAAAACAAATGAATAAGCAAATATAGCATTTTATTGGTGGCCTATTTCGTACTTCTGACTGATAGTAAAATGGTCCACAAAAATCCACCCCAGTAACCAAGAAAGAACGATTGCCTTGAACCTTTTCCAGAGGCAGATTACCCATGATGTGCTCTGCTAACTTAGGTTTTACTCGAAAACATCGAATACATTTATTTATTATTCGAGATACTGATTTTCTTCCTCCAATTGGCCAGTATTGAAGTCTTATTGACGCAAGCAATGACTGAGGTCCAGCATGAAGAAACTTCTGATGAAAATAGTTTATAATAGAATCCGTAAGTGGGTGGCTTTTAGGTAGAATGATTGGATGCTTTGACTCGAAATCCAGTAAGGAGTTCTGTAAACGGCCTCCTACACGCAGCAAGCCATTATTGTCAAGGAATGGATTCAAAGAGTAAATGCTGCTGGTAGAACTAATGCTTTTCTCTGCTTCAAGCGCTTTGTATTCATTAACTAAATGCACCTTTTGTACCATACGCAACAAGAGTTTAGTTCCTTGACGAATTTCATTGATGTTAAGGGGGCCACTGCACTTCTCACTCTTTATTTTTGTTAATCTATAGATGTAAGCGTAGATTCTTTGCATCTTCGAAAATGAGTTTAAGTATTTACAATCCAATGAATAGTCAACATTTCTCAATGTTGCAACGAATACTCTTTTTCGTTTTTCTGGCAAATCATGAGTAAGAGCAGGGCAATGCGGCCAATCGCTTTGAGAACCTCTAAGGAATAAGGGACCGTGCTTCCAAAGTAAGGAACTCAACAGTTCTTTGGGAGTAGCACCTTTCGACAGTATATCTGCAGGGTTCATTAGTGAAGGAACATAATGCCATGTCATGCCACTCGTCAGTTTCTGAATTTTGCTCACTCTATTTGCCACGAAAACGTTGTAATTTGTTGGCTCTTCTCTTAGCCAAAACAAGACTGTTGATGAGTCCGACCAGCAATGATATTCGCACTGAAATATATTCAATTTTGATATAGTGTAAGTAAGCTCCGCGAGGATAAGTGCGGCTGATAATTCAAGTTTCGGAACTGTGAGTGGTTTCAACGGGGAAACTTTTGATTTCGAGCAGAGCAAAGATATATGTGTGTCGCCATCAAGCTCAGATCTAATATAAACGCAAACGCCATATGCAAGCAGACTAGCATCACAAAACGCATGAACTTCCAACTTTGAACCAGGAATTAGGACTAGTCTAGGAAACAGGAAAGTGGAAATTATCAACTGACTTGAATTCTGCACAAAATTTCATCCAAACAGATTGCAGATACTGAGGCAGACTTTCATCCCAATTTACCTTTTCTTTCCATAAAATTTGTAAGTAAATTTTGGCCTTTGCAATAATTGGGCCTATCAAACCAAGTGGGTCGTAGAATCGGGCAATAAAGGACAGCACAGTACGTTTCGTAATTTTTTGATTTTCCGAAAATGGAACAAACGAAAATAAGAAATCATCTGAATTCGGATCCCATACCAGACCAAGTGTTTTTGTGATGTCAGTGCCATCATTAAATTTCAGAAACGTTTCTCGATCTTCTTCTGAGACATTTTTGAGAGTCATTGAATCGTTTGAACACCATTTTCTCAATTTGAAGTTTCCCCGTTGAAGTAATGCTGTTGTTTGTTTCATTATTTCAAGCACCTCTTCAGTTGAGTTGCCCCCTGAAATCAAATCATCAACGTAAAAATCTCGTCGAACAATTCTGGAGCCAATGGGAAACGTTGTTTCTTCGTCATATGCTAATTGATGCATTGTTCGTATCGCGAGGAACTTGGCTGGCTTTGTTCCATAAGTGACTGTATCCAATCTGGAGATGTTGATCGGCATCATAGGCCTTTCCCTCCATAGAGTACATTGCAGGTAATTATCAGGATTCCGAACACGAACACAGCGATACATTTTGCAAATATCTCCAGTCAATGCAATTTTAAAAGAACTAAATCTCAACAAAATGTCAAAAAGCTTATGTTGAATTGTGGGACCAGAAAGCAAAATGTCATTAAGAGACTTTCCAGATGTTGTGGTTGCTGAACCATTGAAAACTACCCGAAGTTTGGTTGTGGAACTATCGGCCTTCAAAACACAATGGTGAGGCAAGAAATATGTTGAAACTCCACTGGGAAATGATTCTACCAGGGACATATGCTTAAGCTTTTCGTACTCTTTCATGAAATCAGAATATTTAATTTTAAGATCAGGGCGACTTTGCAACTTTTTCTCTAAACTCAAAAAACGGCGTAGCGCTTGGTGATATGAATCTCCTAGCTGGTTTGGATTTGTTTTGAAAGGAAGAAGTACCGAATATTCACCCGATTTCAAACGAACAAGATTTTTTACAAAATGAGCCTCACATTCTAAATCGTCTTTCCTAGCTTTTGAGAAAATTTCAGCACAATCTTCTACTTCCCAAAAAGTTTTTACTAACTCTTGCAACTGGCTGTCTTCAGAAATTTCACCTTCCGTTAAATCTTTCTCTCTTACTTTTGGAGCTCTACTCGCAGTTTGGGAGTATGATTTTCCTTTAATTTGCTGACCACCACCCGAAACTATCCACCCTAATCTGGTCTTTTGAAGCAAAGGTAAACTTTCACTGAATCGAATTTGGCCAACGCACATTAACTCGAAGAAAAGACTTGCGCCTTAAAGGATGTCTATTTTCTGTGGTTTTAAAAAACGTAGAGTCTGCCAGCTTTATGTTGGTGGGAATATTCCAGTTGTCATGATTAACGGAATAGGTCGGCTGATCATCGGTGATGGTAGGAACAATAACGGCTTTGAAAATAGTTGTGAACTCTCCAACTCGTGAATGCATGACTAATTCAACAGCTTCATTCGAAACAAAATCTGCTTCTCCTATGCCAGATATAACTGTTGTTAGCTTCTTTTTCCTAAGCTGTCGTTGATTTGCAAGTCGGCTTGTGATGCAATGCACTTGAGAAGCTGAATCTAAGATAGCTCTGCATGGTATGTTGGAGCCAGTTACATTTTCTATCAAGACTATAGCTCTAGCAATCAACACAATATTTTCAGAACGATTCTCTACGACTACTCTTGGATTCAATCGACTATGAAAAGTGGAAATCAATGCACGATGTGAAAAAGATGGCGACTGAGATGTTTGAACATGGTTGGGTAGAAATTCGACAACAGGCTTAAGGTGGAGCAATGTGTGGTGTTTGTAATGGCAAATACTACAACGTCGAGATTGACATTTGCCTACTAGATGCCCCTTTTTCAGGCAATTGAGACACAAAGAGCGTCTTTTAAATTCTTCAAATCGCGTCGCAGGCGTGAGATCCTTGAAGGATTTGCAGTTGTAAACATCATGCTCAGGTGAATCGCAAAAATCACATTTCCTAATATTGGTATTATTCGATGCTACAAACACTTTTCGACTAAAGTTATGAGGATTTGGTTTTGTGCTCACCTGATTAGTTAATGTATTTTTTACCATAGCGTTTTCCACATTTTCAAGTGTTAGACATCTTTTATCCAGAAAGGCTGACATTGAGTCCCAAGTAGGTATAGTATTGCCTGGTGTATGTTCCTCCCATTTGGTCTGTGAAGTAAGGTCTAGTTTTTGGCCAACCAGATGAATGAGTAGACCATCAGCCAATTGCTCCTTTGTTCCCATGGTGTTTAAAGCTCGTAGGTGAGAGCTTACTTTGTCACTTAGTTCTCGGAGGCTGGTCACCGCACCTTTTTCCACCTTTTTAATGCAAAAATGTCCTTGATGTGGATCTGAAAACTTAAACGTTTGTTATCATATCTCTTTTTCAACATTGCTACTGCTAAATCATAGTTTTTCTCATTAATTTCTAGTGAATTTACTGTATCCAGAGCTGGCGGACGTAGGCTGGATTTGAGGTATTGAAACTTCTCAATTTTTGTTAACTCGATGTCGTTGTCAAACACTGTCTGGAACATTGAATAAAAATCCAGCCACTCTGCATAATTTCCACTAAATGTGGGTACTGGAAGAACCGGGAGTCTTGATTTCGGTTGCGTAATGATGAATGAAGGATGAGGTTCATCTAATGAAAACTGTCTTATAGTACTAGACTGACGAGCCCCACAAGCACGAACTAGGTTAAGTTGACGCGTGATCGCTGATTTTGTTTCAACGAAATTCTCCAAAAATATAGCACGTGTGTCACTATCAATTTCATTTAAATCTTCCTGTTCCAAACTGGTGTGGACTACCTCAAAGTTTGCCTCTAAACGATCTACTAATTGTAATCTTACCAAAAGTCCCGCTTCATCTAATTCACTTAAGAACTCCGGTGTGAATAAATTCTTCATGTCATTTAGCTGCTTGGCCATGGAAATGCTTTTGCGCTTCAAAAATGTTCCATCTTCAGACTGATTGTCAGTCATTATTAACTGTATATCAATGTGTTTTAATACGAAGCGTGTGCTTAGAACAAAAAAAAAAAAATGTACCATGGGTTGATATAACGGGTATGTCTTTGATCAATTAACCACCGTTCTCGCTACCGAAAGACGACCGTTTAGCGAATGCGTTGTATTGTGGAGAACGTTAATGATGTATGAATTTGAGTTGTGTAATTGTTTAAGTGTCTAATACTAAACGATAAATCGATAAGTGATAGCTTGGTCGGTGACGAAAATAAAGGCAGGTAAGGTATAAAGTCTGGTCAACCTTTTATTAAATTTCACTGTATGGTGTACGCGACGAATTTGATTAATTTTGCGTGGAGCTCTACAAAATTATACGAAAGATAGAAATTGTCTTCAAATATGCAATATATAAAACGGAGAAATGTCTTTGAGCTATCACGTCGGGGTCACCATGAACGATCTAGCATTATTTTATGCGAGATATATTTCGCAATTAAATTTGAATCGCGCTACGAAAATAAAACTCGAAAAGAAATTTTGATCGGATTTAATATGTATAAAGATTTATTTCAAAATTGTAATGAAAATTAGAACTTATTAGTATGACGTTCAAAATTGTAAAGAATTCACAAAAGACTTTTCTTAATAATGAAAGCTTGGTTTAAGAATATAATTCAAGTAGGTATATAAAGAAAGTATGTAGGTAAAGTTTCACAGTTAATATATGCAATAAATTCTTTTTAAGTGTTGTGAGACTTCATTTTCGCATAGTGGTGAATATTTCAAATGCTACTCCTGCTGCTTCGAACAGCTGCAGACCACCGAATATATGACAACCTCAGACCCGAGTACCGCCTATACGTCAAAAGAAAAGATTTCCGTAGCTTGGAAGAACTGACGGAATTGGCAGACGAGTTCGAGTTTATTCAGAAAGAGGACCGACCTAGTGCCCACGCCGCAGCTCCACCGAACTATAACCCCATCGCCATCCCGCGCATAATAGTGCCGCCGCCTGCACGCTTTCCTGAGGCTAACGTTATCGTACTGTGCGGCCAACCACCGTCGACTCCGATACCCGAATACGACAGAAACACCCACTGCTGGCACTGTAAACAGAGGGGTCACACGAAGAAGGACTGTCGTCGACCATTCCGGCTATTCTGTTCGTACTGCGGAACAGATGGCTGCCTTACGAAAGATTGCCTTTGCAAGCATTGCGTATAAATGCATTCGGTGACTCTGGCTACCTGTGTCTGGGCCACGTTGCACGCTGTTCCGACTAATTTTTATTATTATATTAGAAAAAACTAGGAAAAAAGCTATTTTAAAGAAAACACACAACTTCACTCTTTGACTTGAAAATTGGTTGTATTTAATTCTTCTAGACTTTTAGTCATATGACTTAATGTACATTTGATTCATTGCTTATAGACATTCGATGTTTTTGTTTACGTTTACAATTAGTGGAACGTATGTTTTAGTATTGTTTATTTGATTAATTAATTCTTCCCATCCAGTTCCAAACATTCTCCGGCCTCCAATAAAGTCGAAAACTCCATCTGCTTATGGTGCACCCTGTCCAAAAGTATGCACTGTAGTACCGACGACGACGTTCAGCTACTTTTCCACAGATGGCCTTTGACATTTAGGTGCCATCCGTAATTGATCTAAATATTGACTGATGACATTGGTACTCTTCTTTCTCATAGTGTACATGAAAATAGAAGAAGAGAGATTAGTACATTCAATTAAAACATAAATGGACAACACGAAAGAGTAGTACGAGAGACACCAAACAGAAATTTTAAAATGTTGCCTCTCATTTTGACGTGTATCATCATCGCATGTGTAAATTTTATTATCTTCCATTCAATCATAGTGTCGCATTCTTCCGTTGCCCTTTATCTAGCGGCTTGCGTAGTAAAATTAAATTATACTATGTTGTTGTTCCTTGTTCGTTTCATAGCTCATATGTAAATCGTTGTCGTGATTTGTGAGCATGGTGCCGACATGCTTTGCGCAAATTTATTCGCGATTTTTTTTTATTGTGAGTTTTGTTTTGAATTGTGTTTATTTTAGAAATATGGCATTGTTTTTATTCAACTTGGTGTTTTTGATGCGTGGAATAAGTGCGTCCCGCTCTATAATGTTGAAAGATTTTCCGATGGATGGATGATGGCTGGATATATATGTGTGCCTATACCCACATATTATAAAAAGTGATAAGTGTTTTGTTCATTTTTTACTTTTGATTATTGTTTTAAATTTTTAATAGAATATTAATATTCATTGATTTTTTTGTTGCTCATTCAGGAAATGTTTTAATATATATATATATATTAATATTGTTGTTGTTGTCCGTGGCGTTGTCGCGTAAATTTTATCGATTTTTTCGCGATCGCGGTTGTGTGTGTATGTGTGTGTTATTTACTTGTTGCTTTCGACAATTTTAGTAAATATAAGAAAAAAACAAAGTGATTTCGGTCTCTTTCTAGTCGGACATTTTCGGTTCCGACTAGAACTTTGTTTACATTTTTGCATGATAAACAAACGCGTACTATTTCGTGAATTTTTCCGAAATATATAAAAAGTGTAAGTTACGTGGTGTTAAATGTTTGTAGTGCAATTGCAAGACATTTTATTGCAATAAAATATGATTGCATTAATAAGTGGTTGTGAATTTGTGATTTTGTTGAACTGATACGATTGTAAGTGCAGCTCGACGCGTAGCACGTATTTTGTATCATATTTTGGGTAATAAGTACATGAATCGTCTTCGATGACGTTTATTAAGTTCAGTGAATTTTGATTAAATTATGGAATTTTGTATTTTGTAAATTTTACAGATGAAATTGTGGTTTTGTGTAGTTTTATTTTCGATCGGTTTTATACGCGATGTTTGTTTTGCCGACGGCTTTTTGACATTTGATGTCGATGTTTTTCCTTTTGTTTTGTGGAATGTGCCTTATTTCCATTTAAGACTTTTGGTTAATTTTTAATTAATTTAAGAATTGTTAAATGAAATTATTCAAATATTATTCTCTTTTGCATGCGTTGTGGCAGTGCTTTGTTGAATTGAAATTATAAAAAATAAAGTTGATAACTTGATAGGTATGTGCATTGTCGCAGCGTAATGGAATGTAGAAATGCTGTTTCAATTCAAATGTATTTTGTATTATGTACATGACCCGACATTTTAAAACAAATTTGTTCAGCCGATAAATATAAAAATACAAACTAGAATTCACGCCTGTTTTGACTTGACTAAGTCGTAAAAATAATTAGAACCAAAAATCACTTGAAATAAAGCGAAAATAAAAATGCAAACTTTTCCTTTTGTGACAATTTTCAATTGTAATTCTTGTATATAATTTTTTACACAGAAAATCTTTCATCTGACCTCTAATCTCATTACATAGTTACATTTATTATATGGCAAATATTCTACGTTTTTGTTGACAATTTAAATTTGCCATTTTTGTGGATCGTAACTTTAAGTATTGTTTGTTTACTTATTTATATTTTAACATTTGTAATATTTCATTGTACTTTCGTACATTCTCCCGCCTCGGAATGGTGAATGGTACAATTTTGATGTCGCAGAAATATACAGTAGTATGGCATCACCGTTTCCATTTATTTCAGCCACAAAGTATACTACATTTATCTACTCTGTGGTTTCAGCATTGAGGTCGATTCCAATATGTTCCAATATGACCACTCAGCAGTCAGCACTCAGCACTCAGGTAGCCATAAGCCATTCAAATATACGACAATGTTAGTGCATAAGAATAATACAATCCCATGTACACCCATGCCCAAGTAAAATAACAAGACTTTTTATTACAACATATATGCATACTACGTAAACACAGTGTACTAACGAAGTAGTGTTTTTTCATTCACGCTTGAATGAAATTTTGATGGGTTGCTGGTAGTAAGCGTAGTACAGCAATATCATTGATGAATGGTGTTCGGCAATAGTTGATTGTATGGCATTCGAATGCCATTCAGTTTCATGTCCATGTACATTTACATTATTATGTCGTGTGTTTTTCGATAGTGCGTGTCGCTGAGTGAACAATCGCGTCGTGTGTATTTTTTTTGTGTTGTTTTTCTTTTAAATTAAATAATGAAAAAATGAAAAGTGATCAATTGCGGAGGTATTCGATAGATCCAGTTAATGTTCAGGTGAGTTTTTCAATTAATAATTTGATTTAAATTTAATAATTTTTATGAAATGTGTGTTGTTGAAAGTGTGTAGAATGTGTAGTTGTTAGGAATCTCGTTCTCGTTTGACTAGTGCGCGTGAAATTTCTATGTAATGTGTGTGTGCGCATAGATAAATTTATTAAATTTATTCCTTTCGAATTTTAATTTAAGTCAATTTAAATTCATTGATATTTATATTAATGAAATATATAGATTAATGAAATTGACTTAATTCAATGGTGGGCTTAGACGCCGTTAATCCAGATAAGAATTTCGGTTTTTTATGTGCACACAGCTATGTTCTTTACATAAGCATAGCAATAGTAATGCACGTTTCGAGTTTGCATATAGCATATACCTACGATTGTTGAATAGGCTCGTCGCTCGTGCTCGTGCGTATTATTCGGTGTTTTTTTTTTGCGGTTTGCGTTAAATACATAATGTGCTAGCGTGTGAGCGAAATCCCTTGTTCAATTTAAATTGGTGATGAACAAGTGTTGTCTTCTTCTAGTTAGAAAAGAATGCGACTTCTAACTAGAAATTGTTGTTTACGTTTTGGTGTTATAAGCAACTCGCCATATTTAGTTATTTGTTTATAAGAAGTTGATTAAGTTTAAGGAGTGATTTATTCCAATTTAAGTGAATTTGCTTTAGTGTTTTCTCCATATATAATCATTTAGTGAACTGTAGTGTTGAATATAGAAAAGTGTTGTGTTGTGCAGTGGTTTGTCAAATGCATTTTGCCGACGGCATTTGACATTTCGCGGTTGACTTAAATTTGTTTTCGTGTGGATTGTGTTTGCATTTTACGTAGAAGATCTGTTTTCTGTGCAAGTTGACTTGGCTCAGAATTTAATATTTTGTTAATAATTGTGATTTAAAAGTGATCTTTTGTAAAGTTTATATTTTAAGCATTAAGTTTTATAATATATGCATGCGTTGTTGCAGTGCAATACTTTTATTAAAGAACATGCATTGTGACAGTGTTCTATGTTTTTTTTTATTTTTTTTTTATTATAAGTTTAATTTTGTGTATGCGGTGTTGCAGCACAGCATTTAACGATGAGTTGTATTCATGGCGATTGTTTGTAAATTCTTATATCTTTAATAAAGATGATTTAAAACAAAGTTTTGTTTGATTTATTTTTCTTTTAAAAAACTGCTTTCAGGTGATTTGAAGACGAGTTGATTGGTGTTTGAACAGCTTTATAGGTGTTTTAAAGATGTGTTGATTGCTGTTTTGAATGATTATGTTTTACAGATGCTTTAAAGCTGGGTTGATTGCTGTTTCGAATGAATGTGTTTTACCGGTGTTTTTTAGTAGGTTTTAGATTTTCTATTAATTTTACCTGAGTGATCATATGATGTCGATTTGTTCGGAAGTTTTGTTCGACGGTAATAAGCAAATTTTTGCTATAGGCCGCTTCAACTGTCCATTTTGTGTTTTTACTGTCACGACGCGTATCAATCCGTCCGATCCGGCGTGGGTTTCTTGAATTCTGGCAAGATTCCAATAGGTCGATGGAAGTCGCTCATCTTTGAGGAGAACCAAGTCTCCTACCTTCGGCATTTCTTTAATCTGCGTCCATTTTGGTCGTTGCTGAAGCCTTGCGAGATATTCGGAATTCCATTTTCGCCAGAATCCGTCTGCTAAAACTTGGACACGTTTCCAGCGAACTGCGTGCGTGATGTTGATATCTAATTCGCCTTGTGGTATAGCGTGCAATGATTCGCTGACTAGAAAGTGTGCGGGTGTAAGTGCATTTAAATCGTCTAAGCTGTCGGAGAGAGGGCAAAGAGGCCTCGAATTTTTTCAAGCTTCTATTTGAGCTAGAAGCGTCATTAGTTCCTCGAAAGTTAGCCTTTACGTTCCAACGACTCGTTTTAAGTGATACTTGACCGATTTCACACCCGCTTCCCATAATCCACCGAAGTGTGGAGAAGCTGAGAGAATAAAGTGCCATTCATTACCGTGATTCGCCAAGTCTTCCGCAATTTCCTTCCAATCGTGTTGTGCTTCTTTCAACAATTTAACTAACTCGTTGTTAGCACCAACAAAATTAGTTCCGCAGTCGCTATATACCTTCGTATAGATTCCTCTTCTGGCAGTAAATCTTTTAAACGATGCCAAAAACGCTTGTGCAGTAAGGTCTGAAACAACCTCCAAATGAATAGCCTTTGTTGCTAGGCAGATAAATACTGCAAAATATCCTTTGAGAATTTTCGCACCGCGTGCCTTCCAGGACTTAATCTCGATGGGACCTGCATAATCCACACCAGTATGACTAAACGGTCTAGACATACGCACTCTCGCTGCAGGCAAATTTCCCATTAATTGCTGCATTTCTGATGCCTTTTTTCGATAACATGAAGGACACCTGTGTAGCTGGTATTTAACGCTTCTTCTTATTTGCCCAATCCAGTAACGTTGTCGAATGTAGCTAATCATTTGCTGGATACCGCCGTGGAGTGTATTTTTATGAGCATCTCGGACAACCAAATTCGTAAAATGATGGTTGTTTTGAAGCAATATCGGATGTTGGGCATCATAAGGAAGTAGAGAGTTTTCCAGACGTCCTCCCACTCGCAGTACTCCGGTAGCATCGATAAAAGCATTTAACGCACTTAACGGTTTGGGTGTCTTATTATTACGAATTTGTTGCATTTCGTTTGCGAACATTTCCTTTTGTGCTGCCTTAACGATGAGTAGATGGGCAGCTTGCAATTCATTTGGTTTTAGTGGACCTGAAATGGGCCCCAGTTTTGGTCTACATTTTGCTACAAATCGACAACAGGTGGCAACAACTCTAATAACTTTGAGAAGGCTCGAAAAGTTACATAAAATTTGTAGTATACTATCACCTTCTATTGCGTTTATGCTCAAAACCTTGATATTTTGTTGCTCTTCCAACGTATCTATTTCGATGGGTTGATCTGGAAGATCGAATACCCATTTTTCTCCTAGGAATTCTGGACCATTCCACCACGATTTAAGTGATTCCAGTTCGGATGGATATACTCCCCTGGACGCTAGATCGGCTGGGTTATGAAGCGTTGCGGCATGTCCCCAGCAATCGATCCCCACTAACCGCTGGATTTCCGACACACGGTTGGATACGAACGTGGTCCATCGAGCGGGAGTGGCGCGTATCCAGGCCAATGCAATTGTGGCAGATGCCCACACATAGATTTTTACATCAGGAATTAGCAGAATTTCCTTGGTGTATTGTAACAACTCTGCTAATACAACTGCACCACAAAGTTCTAGACGAGGTAAAGTTATCGTTCGCTGATTTGGCGCTACTTTTGTTTTTGACAAAATAAGATTGACATGAATTTTGCCTTCACTATCCAAGACACGTACGTAAACTGCTGCACCATAGGCCTTCATAGATGCATCACAAAACCCATGCAACTCGATCGATTTGTTGGTCTTGCTCATCTGGGTGCATCTTGCAATCCGAAGCCGCTCGATCAGATGGAGTTCTTGGAAAAAAGCATCCCAATCCTTCTTCAAAGCAGCTGGAATTGGTTCATCCCAGTCACAGCCAAGCTCCCATAATCGCTGCATCATTAGTTTTGCGGTGATGACACATGGTGAGATCCAGCCCAAAGGATCAAACAATTTGGCTATAGTTGACAGCATTGATCTTTTTGTTGTTGATTCCGTTGCAGCTTGTAGATTTTGATAAGAGAAGAAGTCATCGATGGGAAACCACTTGATACCTAACGTTTTGACGTGATTTGCTAGATTAAGCGGAAGTTCAAAATCAAGTTCCCTATCCTGAACTGGGATATCTTCGACGAGTTCTCTCCTGTTACTCGTCCACTTTCTGAGGTTGAGTCCCGCTGTTGCCAAAAGTTATTTTGCTTGATCACGTTTCTTTCTCGCTTCTTCAATGGTGTCCGCTCCACTTATCAGATCGTCGACATACATATCTTCACGAACAACCTTCGCCCCCTCCGGAAAATTTTCGCTCTCATCATCAGCGACCTTCTTCAAAATTTTGATTGCAAGGTATGGTGCACTCGCTGTACCAAAAGTAACCGTTTTTAGTTTGAAAATTTTCACAGGTCCGGTCTTCTCATCTCTCCACAGGATTAATTGATAGTATCGATCTGCTTGATTGACCCAAATTCGCCGATACATTTTTTCAATGTCGGCGATGAAAGTAACTCGATGAGTTCGCCATTTCAGCACCAGATCAATTATACTTGATTGTAGTTTTGGACCGACAAGCAACCAATCGTTGAGGGATTTGCCATCCGTAGTTTTCGCTGCAGCATCGAACACCACTCGGAGTTTGGTAGTAGAACTCGCTTCTTTGAAAACCGCATGATGCGGTAAGAAATAATGGAATGGGGTGTCTAAAACCGCATCATTACCATCTACCTCTTCCATTTGACCAAGTTCTTTGTATTCTTGGATACATTTCTTGTAGCCTTCAGCAAGTTTCTCGTTAGAATCTAGCCTCTTCTCCAGATGAAGAAACCGTCGTAAGGCGTTTTGCCGACTCGATCCCATTTCAGGATAGCCTCCACCTCTAAATGGTAACTTCACTTGATAACGACCATCAGGTAAACGTGTTGTATGTTGGTTAAAGTATCTTACCATTTGCTGCTCGAACCTTTACCACAGCTGTCGCCATGAGCACCTGGTGTGCGTAACCACCTTGCAACGCGTGGTAACTAAAAGATTGTCCTACCGATGGCTGAAAGACAGGCGCATTCGGATTTATGGACGTCTGAAAAGTTTTCGCTTGAGACGAAGACGCACTGGAGCTGGTTGCAGGAAATTGTTGTCCATGTCTGTTGCTTGACGATTGTTGCTGTTGTTTGTCATGTAGCAGCGAATGATGTCTTTGTTGGCAAAAGTAACATGAAGTGAGACTGTAGCATGTCCCAACAAGATGTCCGTAAAACAAACAATTTTCGCATATCTTTAGCCTGGAAACAGTTTCTTGACGACTTTTCACATCCATGTTGAGGAATTGTTGGCATTTCCTCAAAGTGTGGCTGAAAACGAGGCCTTGTTTTGACGTGTGGCTCTTCTTTCGTCCTGTATGCAGCTTCATGTTCCTGTTGACCCATCACTTCCAGAGTTCGGAAACGGATCTCCAAAAACTCGGTAAATTCTTTGAACGAAGGCAAATCTTTCCTATTACCAAGCTTTTCTTCCCACAGGTTTTGACAGGAATGCGGAAGTTTCTGGAAAAGGAACCATATAAGGACGGTGTCCCAGTAAGACACAGGCACATCCATTTTCTCTAGCGCGAGAAAACACTCTCTGGTGGTGTACAGCAGATCTTTGATGCCCGTGGCAGTCTCACGAGTCAAGGATGGTTGACCAAAAAGTGCTTGCATTTGGGTATGCACCAAAATGCGCTTATGATCGTATCGATCATTTAATAATTCCCAAGCCTTACTATAGTTGGCAGCCTCAACAGCAAAATTCTGCAGAAACCGATCTGCATCACCTGTCAAGCATGATTGCAAAAAATGCAGCTTTTCGATGTCATCAAGACTGTTGTTGTTGTTGTGGATCAGAGACTGAAACCTGTCATGAAAAGCGCGCCAGGTAGTATATGAACCGTCGAATTTTGGTAGATCTATCCGTGGAAGTCTTATTCCCGAATGAGCTGATGTACCAGCTGTATTTTGAGGCGTGGCACCCAAGTTTGGAGCGTTAGTAACGATCGTTGCCCATTTTTCAATTACTTCCAACAGCTCAATACGATACTCCAGGTAAATTTCATCTATTTGTTCATAAACTACCTTTAATTTCTCAACTTTCATACTCTCTTCCAGCATTCCACCTCCAAAAATGGCTTCATAATATGTTTTGGCCGATGACATATCTTCTTCCAACTTGCTTAGCCGAGCTGACGCATACGCCTTTGTTCGACGTTCTTTAGAAGATTTCTTAAAATTGGTGAAATCCTTTATAATTTTCGCTAAAAGGTCCTTTTGCAACTGACCGTATTTGAAATTTTTTGTTTCACCCATAATAATATTTTATTTCTTTCTTTTTATCAACAGAAATACGAATGAAAGTGAATCAGACAAGTTTACGACATGTAAATCAAAAAACTTACTGCTTGTCTGCAACTGTTGCCGCTTTTTCTGCTGCTAATGCTGCTACTGCTGCTAATGCTGCTACTCGAATACTATATCGATTTGTACTGTCTCCTCTATACACTTTTATTTAGAAATTAGTTAAATTTGTTAATTTAAACCACTTTTTAAACGAAAAAACACTTGTTAAAACGAACAAAGTATATTTTAAGTTAATTTAATTAATGTTAATCAACAAAAAAAACTATTTTTCAATGTACATATAAGTCATGTAATATAGATTGTAAAATCTTTTTTCTTATGGGGGTATATACCGCACACACTTTAATTGTTTTTAATGTTTATCTTATTAAACTGATTCTTGAAAGCAAGAAGGACCAAATGTTTTGGTCTTGACTAAGTCGTAAAAATAATTAAACCCAAAATCAATTGAAAAGTGTCACAAAAGCAAAAGTTTGCATTTTAATTTTCGCTTTTTTATTTCAAGTGATTTTGGGTTTAATTATTTTTACGACTTAGTCAAGTATAAAACATTGTGGTCCTTCGAGCCGCAAGTCAAAACATCCGGCTCGAATATAATATTTCATTGTACTTTCGTACACGCCACTTATTACTTGCTTTGATTATTTAAAAATAATAACAATAATAAAAAACCTTGTAAAACACTAGTAACTTTTTTTTATTACATAATTCCGAATATGTCCCGCTTTGACAAAAAAAAAATAAATGGTCACGTTAATTATGTTTGATATTATAATAAAGATGAATTAATTTGTATAATTTGATGTTTTATTTCGTAAAGTTGAATGTTGTATAGTGTAATATTAAAGATGAGTTGATTGAAGAATATAATTCTTTGAATCAATTATGTTGTTTGATTTTCAGGAACGTATGTGTAGATGATCGTGTATGTTTATTTGCAGGTGCTTTATTTATTGAAGAAATTATTCGTTACGACAATTTTAAAGTTGGGTTGATTGTTGTTTTCAGCTTGCGTTGAGCTTGAACTAAGCCTTATCCAGAGGTTTTGTTCAAAGTTTTGCATAATCTTCGAGGAAGATGTAAGTATGATTCAGCTGTTTGGTATTGATATTCTGAATCCAGGGGCGTTGTATTGAAGTTTTGAATAATCTTCGAGGAAGATGTACGTATGATTCAGATAAGGTTGGTGTTGATTCGTATGTTGAATCCAGGGGCGGTGTATTTTGAGGTTTTCAGGTAAATTTTCGGGGAAGAAATTTAATTCAGCAGATATTGATTCGTACTGAATCCAGGGGCGGTGTATTAGGGTTTGTTGTAATGAAGTTTCGATTTTTGTTTTGCGGTTGATTGATAGCGACGGTTTTAAATCTACTATCTTCGGTGGCTTCATTTGACGGCAGCCAACATAATTTGGATATTGAACGCTTTAAGCATCCGTTCCTTGCCTTCAAGGTGACGACTTGGATAAGTACGTCTGATCCTGGATGCGCCTCAGTGATTCTGGCCATGCTCCAGTATGTTGCTGGGAGACGCTCATCCTTGATTAGCACCAAGTCACCTACGTTTGAAACCTTTTCCGTGTTCGTCCATTTCGGGCGTTGTTGAAGCCTGCAAAGGTATTCGGAATGCCACTTCTTCCAGAATTGGTCAGCCAGGACCTAAATTCTCTTCCAGCGTTCTAAGTGAGTGATGTTATGGGTAAGTTTCCGTTGCGGTAAGGCGTGAATTTGTTCTCCGATGAGACAGTTAGCGGGTGTTAAGACATCCAAATCGTCCACGTTGTCGGTTAGTGGACACAAGGGTCTCGAATTGAGACATGCTTCTACTTGTGTTAGAAGCATCGCGAGCTCCTCAAATGTGAGTATCTCACTTCCAACAACTTGTTTGATGTGGTACTTGACCGGTTTCGCACCTGCTTCCCATAATCCTCTGAAATGGGGAGAAGCGGGAGGAATAAAATGCCATTCAGTACCGTGGTTTGACAGTTCTTCCGCTACTTCCTTCCAGCAATGCTTTGCGTTCTTCAACATTCTGCCTAGCTTCGCGTTATCACCTACAAAATTTGTTCCACAATCAATGTGCAGCCTTCTGCATATACCTCTACGTCTTGTAAAGCGTTTGCACGCTACTAAAAATCCCTTGACTTTGCGACAGTTGGATGCAGACCTGAGATATGTAGCAATCTTCCGGATCACTCGTAACAGCTTCGAGAATTTTTGCACCACATCGAGTATCCTATTATCCTCCGCGCTCATCTGCACGGCGTGCGTTTGAACTGAGCACTCCTCTTCGGCAGTTGCAACCTCTTCAGCTTCCTGGAATCCTCGTACTTCCGACCCTAAGTCTGCGAACTGCGTAAAAGTTCGGACATGAACCGTGGTTTCGGTCGGAACTTTTCCAAAAATAATCCAGCCGAGATGTGTTTTTTGAGCCACTGGACCTTGGCCGTCTTGACTCCGTACTACTTGTGGAAGGAGTATGTCGGCGAGAACGTTGCTTCCAAGTAGTAAGTCCACCGGAGCAGGTAAAAAGTAAGTGGGATCTGCTAAACAGAGTCCCTCTAAATGTTGCCATTTCTTTGGATCGATTCGGTGGGCTGGAAGATGCCCAGTCGTGACGTGAAAACCAGTGCTCTTACAGCACCTTAAAACGTCGAGTGTTGCGACGCAAGCGTTAGATCGACGCTGCTATACGTTGTGCCACTGCTGACCAGACCCAACCCACTTACTCTCGCCACGGTCTGACACCGTTTTAAGTTCAGTAATTGTGCAGCTGCTGCTGTTATGAAAGTGGCTTCTGATCCTGGGTCGACCAGAGCTCTTAGGCAATGGAGGCTTCCATCTGCTGCCGTTACTTTGACAACGGCTGTTGCCAACAAAACCTTCGCTGATGCACAGCTGCCTGCTGACGCATGGAAGGTGTTTAAATCTCTACCGCTCGAGCTAGTTCTGCCGCGTCTGGGTTGACTGAGACCTGAGTAGCGGTGAAATCTGTTTGTCTTCTGGGCTGGCTAGGTTGTGATGTTGTGTTTGTATGTAGCAGTGAATGGTGGCGCTTTAAACAAAATGTGCAATTTTTGTCGCTTGGGCAGTTTGAGGCGAAATGACTGTACCCCAGACAGTTATTGCACACCTTTGCCGTCTTGACTACCTGCGCGCGCCTTTGAACATCCATATTCAGGAACTTCTGGCATTTCCTCAGTGAGTGCTGGCTCTTGGCACACGAACTCCGTTCTGGCAGCATTCTTCACGTGAAACACCTTCCGCACCTCCGAACCGGCTGTGTTAGGAGCTGGGAGTCCACAGGGGATGAACTTCGGTACTATTGAAAGGAGCAGTGGCACGCTTGTGGTTGCTCGGAACTAACTCGTCGGATGGGGGGGATTCTTGCTCTTTCTATAGTACCTCCCACTCACAAAGCAAAATTATCGTGCCTAGGATTAAGGAAGGAATGGAAAAGGAATAGGAAGGGAAGCTACTATATAAGGATAGGACAAAGGAAAAGGAACAAAAGGAAATGCAAAACCTAGAGACGTGAGCTCCATCCAAGGACCAAAGAAGGTGGTGTTTCGACTCAAAAAATTCAAATTTCTACTGAAAGAAATTTTTTTCCAAAATAAAAAAAAATAAAAAAAATAATAAAAAAACTTAATCCCTATCTAACCTACCTAACCCAACACCAAAATACCCTAAACTAACCTACTACCTACTTAATACTATTTACTACTAACCTACTACCTTACTACTACCTTTCAAACCGAAAACACCCTTGTCTCCTTTCACCGTCGGATGGAACTCTGCTGGAGGCTCCGACGCGCTCGTCAGATGTTGGTGACGAAGTCATGGCCAACCCTCCCTTGCATCGGTTCGATACAACCAAATGCCATCCTCTTGGCCTTGTTTGTGAAGATGGCCCCTGAAATGACCTACCAGCTGAAACCTAGTCTGTTATGTTACGTCTTTGTCAGTCATATCGTCATAATCCAAAAAAAAATTAAACCAAACTTCCCAAGCATAACCGTTCAGCCATCACACACCCTTACGCTTGCTTTAGCAATCCATAATGTTTATCAAAACCGAACTTTTCAAAAAAAATCGTCTTTTAAAGATTTTATATGCATTTATTTTTCGGTTAAAAGAGAAGAGAAAAAAATTCAAATGCTAGCAACAAACTATGCTTCTCTATTGACTTCAAAAATAAAAATTAAAAAATGGAAAACTTTGTGTGATACAGAACTTTGTATCTTTATATATACGCATATATATATATATCTTCAAATCATACCAATGGAAAGTACAAAAAAAACAGAGTTACAGTTTGTTATCTTTGGAGATATCCCTCGTTGTCCTGCCGGCAGCACTCGTGAGACACTTACACTGTATTATTATTTAAATTATTATGCATACATATATATATGTATATATTATCTTCCCAAAAAAATTTCCTTTTTTTTTCTTTGTGGGGTTTTTTTGTTCAACACCCTCTTAATAACTACTAATATAAAAAAAATTCACTACACTATTTTTTTTTCTCCTTTTTTTCTTTTTTTTTCTTTCTTTACTTTACACTTTTTCTTTCTATTTAATATTCTTTATACTTTTATCTTTCTTTTTCTTCCAATCTTTCTTTAAATTCGCTTTCAATTCACTTCTTATGCTTTTAGTTCACTTAAAATTTACTATTAACTTTCTTATTCTTTCAATTCATTTCAGTTCTTTTTCTCTTTAATTTCACTATTAACCTTATATTCTTTATCTTTAAATTCACTTTTTTTTTTTAAATCCACTTTTCTTCATCTAGTCCTTCATTTGTAACTCCTTCTTCCTTCTACTGCTCAGCTTCTTCCTATATGTATCTGTCTACATATATCTTCTTATACGGGTCCTTGCCCTTGGCTTGACCTTAGTTAGGCCGAGAAAAAAAACCTGGCAGAGGTTGTCTTACCAACCTATTAAATTTCAAATTTTTAATATCTTCAAAAGTAATCCTGCATATTCTTTTACATACCTCTGCTTTTTTCTCCTTTTTTTTTCTAATTTCTCGAAAGCTTTCCTCAATTTCCTTCAGCTTTCTAAATACAAAAATTCAAATATATTATTTCCCACATTATTTCAAAATCTTATTTACCTTTTCTTTCTATTCTTTCTTTTATATTTCCTCTTTCTTTTTACTTGCGATTATTTTCTTTACTAGTGTAAAAAAAACTAGTTTATTTCTTTATTCGATTTGAGATTTTACTTTCAACCACTAGACTTGTTTTGTCTTTACTTAACTTGACTTGACTTTTGATCACTTCTATAGCAAAAAAAACTTCACCGAACTTTTCCTTCGGACTGATCTTTTGCAAAAGAAAGTTCTACAATTTTCTTTGCCTTGCGAACTCTTTTGCTCCTCGGGTACATAAGCACTTGGTTCGAATTCCGTTGTCAAATCACATACATAATTACCTCTCAATTTGGATGCATAAACAGCTGATTAACGTTTTTTCATTATTCTTTACAATTTGCCATCTGTTTCTATGTTACCATCTGTATTTCTCACTAACTGTCCACCCCCTTTCTTCACACACCTACATACATACCTACTTTCTCCTACCTCACTCTTTATTAAGCTATAGTCATACCCAATTTAATACTTACACTACCTATCATCTAATCAATAACACAAACATACATTAATCTACCAAAAAAACTTACATAACTCTCTCTCTCAAATTTCACTTACACTTAGCTTTCTTTGCAATCTTATATTGCTGAATAACATTAACTCATTACTTTGAGTTAGAGGGAGATGGGTAGTGTGCGCAACCCAGTGCGTAATCAAAGTGTCAAAATAATAATTGATAACGTACATAGGTGTTTCGCGAAATTATATTTCGTATTCTCTTTTTTTTTTTTTTTTTTTGTTTTGCTTCCTAATTTAATAACGCGAGTTAATTCGTTGTTTTGTTTTGTTTTCCTATTACTTTTTTTTTTTTGTTATTATTTAGGTGTTTTTTTTTTATTTTCTTTTAACTTTCACAGGTAAGTATTCTCTTCTTGTTCTTCTTTTTGTTTTTGTGAAATCTCAGGTGGCAGTTTGTTTACATATGTTACATACATACATTTTGTAGGCACTTGCATTTTGTAAACAAACTCTACCTATTGTCTCTTGATCAATTTTATTTACTTTATTTTGCTTTACTTTATAGGGTTGACGATAGCAAGATTAAAACAACAAAAAAAGGAAGGAAATCTTTTTTATATGAACTATGGTAAGTAGAGTGAAGTTGTTTGATGGAATTAATGATAGTTCATTAGGATATCTTTTATTTTTTTCAGGTTTTGCTACGTAACAGGCTCGGTGGAAGTCGATGAGTGGTCGCGAGAACAATTACATCGTAAAAAAATTCATGCGTTGCAAAACACTTTGTTTATAAATAGGGTCTCGTAACGTGTGGTAGAGCCTACTCCCTGAGTTAATTAATAAGTCTCATGCTATCTTTTATTTTAAAATTAAGTTTAGATTCTTATTTTATAATATTCTTAAACTGAAATAAACTTATGCAACTGATATATATAATGTGTGCTTACTATTTATTTTGATACCTATGCTAATTGTTCAATGTCTGAGTTGGGGGGTGGTAGTTAGATCGTCTTCTATTCTATATTGCACTATGGGTAATGAACGAAGTCGGACTTCACTAAATAAATTAACATATAAATACGCTAATAAATAAATAAATAAATATATAAGTAAATAAATAAATAAATAAATTAAACTATAGATATGTAAATAAATAAATAAAAATATATATAACTAAATAAATAAATAAGCAAAAAAAAAAAATATCACAGATGAATAAGAGAGGTAAAAAAAGGTTTATCACAGAAAAATGGGTGCTAATAATTAGCAATATCACAGAATACGTTTTATCCAGCGGTGCTGTTTGATATCACAGTAGGCTGCTATATGCTTATAACTAATAAAATATCACAGTAGGCTATATACTTATAACTAATAATATCACAGTAATAAAGATTGTAATAAATAGGTACAAATACATAATAAATAAAGAAATTAAACATTTAATAAAACTAACTATCAGGTACTATTCGACTAAAGACAACATCATCTGAGTGCGTCATGACCATGCGTACTTTAAGCGTGCAAGTCTTTGGCATGGAAAACTCCTACTTTTTCGCCTCTTAAATTACCAATTTCATACAAGGAGTTACCTATCTTTCTTAAAACCATACTTTTTGTAAATTTAGCAGCGAGTTTAGCATTGTAATTCTCGGCAGCGTTACTTTGTTTAAAATTTCGGCGATATACAATCTGTCCTGGTTGGTATACTACATTCTTACTTCTGGTTTTATAAACTTTCATACCTTTTTGGTGCGCTAGTTTTAAATTTTGAAATATTTTCGCGCGAATCAATTCTAATCGATCTTCTCGGTTTAGAATCTCAATATTGGATTCTTTCACCGCGTCAAGTCTTCGAAGGAGGTCATATGTTTCGGATTTTGGATCATATGGTAACCAAACACAGCGTAATATGGTTCCACCGCGATTGCTTCGTGCATCACACTGCGAAGTGAGAATGCAACGTTGCTAACGTGGAGGTCCCATTGCTTTTGGTTTGTGCCTAGATAGGCTCTTATTTTTGCCAAAACCGATTGGTTTACTCTTTCTGAGGCATTTGCATGCGGAGAGTAGATGGCTGTACGGGTGTGTCTTACACCGTATCGTTTCAAAAAGCTGGTAAATAATTCTGAGACGAATTGTTTACCATTGTCTGAATGGACAAATTCAGGTACACCAAAAACATGAAAGACGTTTTCTTCTAAAAATTTAACTACCTCAGATGATGTTGCTTTCCTAATTGCTTTCAAAAACACAAACTTACTAAAATGATCAAGTACTATGAATATGTGTGTATTTCCGTTTGAAGTCCGTGGGTATGGTCCTAAGAAGTCAATGTATAAGCGTTGAAATGGTCGTTCAGTGATTGTCTGTTGTCCCATCGGCGGTCGAGTCGTCTGGTTTACGGATTTATTGCACTTACAACTGTCGCATGAATTCACCCAGTGTTGAACATCGGTGGCCAACCCAGGCCAATAGTAAAACTGACGCAGCTTCGCTAATGTTTTGCCTATACCTCCGTGTCCAGACTCTGGTGAGTCATGCGCAGTCTTTAACAACTCCTCTCGCAGTCCTTCGGGTACCCACAGTTTCCAGGCGCGGTCCTCCTGTATTGCGTCACCTGTCCGTACGTCAGTGCGTTTGTAAACGTATCCGTCTGATATACAAATGTCGGGAAGTCGGTCTTGTTGTTGTTCCACTAATTTCTTTAGTTCGTTATACTCTTCGGACGAAAAGTGCGTGGAACTAAAGTCAATTCCAGGAGTCGAGTCGGTTTTCACGATCTCTTCCATATGGATGCGCGACAAAGTATCAGGTACCACGTTTTGGACACCTTTCCTATGTTCGATGGTGAAATCGAACGCCTGTAGCTTAAGGCTCCATCTTGCCAATCGCCCTGACAGGTCCTTCTGTGTCATCAACCACTTGAGACTGGCGTGATCGGTGATGATAGTGAAAGGTAGGCCCTCAACGTAGGCTCTGAACTTCTTCACCGACAGAATCGCCGCATAGAATTCGAGTTCAGTCACGCTGTAGTTCATTTGAGCTGCATTAAGCTTCTGGGACATGAATGCCAGCGGCAACTCGTTCTTGTCGTCATCCATCTGGAAGATCACGCTCCCTACTCCTGTGGTCAAAGCGTCACATTGTATGTAAAAATGTTTCGTAAAGTCTGGGTTGTTCAGTATTGGTGCTTCTACAAGTCGTCTTTTCAGTGTGTCAAATGATGTCACCGCTTCATCCGACATCTCGAACTGTTTCCCTTTTTTCAGGCAGTCAGTCATTGGGGCTGCTATCGTCGCGTAGTTCGGGATGAAGCGTCTGTACCAGCCCGTCATGCCTAGAAATCTGCGGAGTTGTTTTGGGGATTTCGGGATTGGGAAATCTTCGATCGCCGACACTTTGTCTCTGTCCGTTCGAATGTGTCCGTCTCCTACTACATATCCTAAGTACTTAATCTCCTTAAAACAAAACCTCCTTTTTTCTACGTTAATGGTAAGACCTGCCTGACGCAAAGCAAACGCAACTTCTTCTAAAGTTTTGATGTGTGATTGGAAGTCAGGAGAGCAAATCAAGAGATCGTCTAAATAAACAAAAACATTCTGGCGTAAGCGACCTGGTATCACTTTGTCCATCAACTTGGACATCCTCTCAGCCGCATTGCACAGTCCAAACGGCATCACGGTGAACTGATACAACGGCCGGCCAGGGACTGTAAATGCTGTTTTCTCTCTCGATTTACTCTCTAGAGGAATCTGCCAAAATGCATCTTTTAAATCAATACTAGATATATATCTAGTGTCTTGCAATCTGCTAAATATTCCCTCAATGTGTGGCAGAGGATAAGCAAACTTCTTCGTTCTAGCGTTTACTTTGCGCGAATCTAAGCATAATCTATTTTTCCCGGGTTTTCTAACTAATACGACTGGGGAGCTCCAAGCACTGTTGCTTTCTTCAATCACACCCATTTCAAGCATCCGATCAATCTCTGCGTAAAGCAGTTTTTGAACGGCTGGTGAAATGGGGTAATGTCGCTATTTGATGGGAATTTTTTCGTCGTCCACCTCTTTGATATGTTCCTCAAGATTGGTTTTACCCAATCCGAGTACAGCGAAAGAAGGAAACAGTACCTTGACGCTCTCCAGTCGCTTAGTCTGTTCCTCGGTTAGCTCTATGTTTTGTTGTTTCTCGGTGCTAGGCACTGTCGTCACATTGAGTTCGCTCACAATATTTGGAGCAACATTGAAAGAGCTCCAAAAATCTACACCCAAATAGAGAGGTTGTTGTAGGCTGGGGACCACGAATACTTCCAAGATTTTGGATCTTCCACCCCACGAGACATTCGCGTTAAGACTACCTTCGATTTTCTGATGGTTTCCGTCAGCAGTTTTTATCGCATGTTGCATGTTCGTCATTTGTATGTTTTTTCTTTTGACAAAGTCTATTGCACCTTTCCCTAAACACGTCACTGAGGCTCCACTATCCAATAGACCTAAAATGTCCTCAACTTCTAATTGCACTTTTGTAAAAGGTCTATTGTCGTCACTTATTGTCAAAATTGAAGCTTCTATCCTGCTTTTCATTCGTCTTTTTATTGCACTTATTTCCCTTAGCCTAGCTATTTTCCTATAGTTCCTACTTTTCGTCTTTGTAGTGTCCAGTTCTTCACCGAAGATTCGCTTTCGCGCTTCTTCATAGCGTCTCTTCCTTTCGTGTAGGCTCAACCTAGGGTCAATACCATTAGTCGGGTGAGTCACTGGGCTTTCAGTCTTTTGAATCTCTCTCTTTAATAGGTTTACTTGTTCGGTTTGTCGTCCGTTTTGTTGTTCTCCGGGATTGTCATTTTCGTCGGCTGTTGGCTCCCGGGTACACTGCCGACCCTGGAGTTTTCCTGACAACTTTGGCATCTATAGGGTATGTTACCTTGTCCACATCCAAAACAAGTCAGAGTATGAAACGTCGAGTTACATACTCCCGTCTGTTGTCTATTTCTAAAATTGTCATTTAGTTTTTCCCTGTCATTGATTATTGGTTTGTGTTTGTCATTATACCTGTCATGTCTTTTGTCGTTTCTATTTGGTTGGAAGGCTGCTACCTCTAGTTCTTCGTCATCTGACTCGTCATATCTCCTAGTATTAACTTTCCTCTCTTCTCCTAGCTCATTTACAAATCTCCTCTTTGCGTCTCTAGCCGTCAAATGTTCTTCTGCTCGTCTACATTCGTCTCTCAATTCCCTTATACTACTGATAGAGCAACCAAATATTAATGTCGCTACTCTTTCTTTTAAATTTTTCTTAACCATCGATATCAGGTCCGGTTCGCTTGGTTTGACTTGCATTTGTAATGTCAAACTCCTGATATCGGCGTAAAACTCGTCAAATGTCTCGTGAGGCTGCTGTTTCCGATCCATAATCGATCGCAGGATCTCGAAATCTCTTTTGTTTGGTTTGAATTGCCTAATGAGTTCACTCTTTAAATCATGATAATTTAGGAGATCTTGGTCTTGGTTCTCCTCTAGATATTGCCAGTACCATTGTTCTGCCGCTCCGGAAACGAGGTGGTGGAAGTTCGCAAACAGCTGATCGTCTGTCAGTCCTGTCTTCTTTCGTATTGTCTCCACTCTAAAAATAAAACTTTCAACCGACATGGTTTTTGACGTTCCATCAAACTTCACCCCCCATTTATGAACATCAACCCTCGGGTTGTTGTCCCTAGATGAGTGATGAGCGTTTGATGGACCATGTCGAGGTTGACTATTTCTCGAGTGGCTGGCCCTTTCGTTCGTAAGCGTTTGGTCTTGGTCTGATCTCCTGGTCGTCGTGTTCCTGTGTTCTGTCAACGAGAGTTCTAGCGCGTTGAATTTCTGGTCCATTGTCGTCATCGTTTTGTCCAGTAGCTTCATCACGCTACTTAAGCCTTCCGCTAAGAAGCCCATCGTCCTTGTCTGGCTTTCCTTCACAGCTAGATTCGCCACCGTCTCCATTCTTTCGTATAGGTCTTGCGTTGTTAAAATTCTTGGCCTTATAGCGTCCCCTCCATTCGCGCTATTCTGGTTTTGTCTTTGTTCTTGTAGCAGTCTCGCATGTTCTTCTTGTAGTTTCCTGTTCTCTTCCAAAAGTCTGTCGCGTTCTGTCTGGCCAGGTTCGTTGTTAAAGTAATCTTCATCCCCACCGTGTTCTTCTTCGTCTTCACTGTGGTTCCTTTCCTGTTCGTACTGTCCTTGTTCTTGGTTCCTGTTCATATCTGTTGGGTCTCTGTCTTCGTTTTGCAATCTATCCTTCAAATTTCGTATCATGTTTATTACGTTTTGGTCTGGTCTAGTACCGTCTATCGCGTTTCTTCCTTCCGGAACGTCAACCGCCGGTACTGGCACACCTGATCTTCCTGCGATCGGGTCCCCAACTTGATTAGCCGAACTTCTCGTGGTTGGCCCGTTTCTCGGAATGGCTCCTTGCTTTCGAGCTTTGTCAGCCATCCTACCACGATTCGGAACAGAATTCAAACCAAGCACCTTATTCCCAAGAACACCGAAAAGAAAATTTTCTTCAGGTTTTCCTTTTTCTTTTCCTTCAAGGCTGAAGGGAATTTTTGCAAAAGCCACAAAAAAAAACTCATGGAAAATCAACTAAAAAAACTAAGTTCAACCTTCAAAACCTAAAAAAAGCTGCTAAAAAAACTTTTTTTTTGTGTTGAAAAAAAAAAACAAAATATAATCCAAAAAAAAAAAAATTCAAAAACTAAAAAAAACTAACCTATTCAAAAAAAAAATAAATGCTGAAAAGAAAACTAACCCTAATAAACTTCAAAAATCTAAGGAATTCAAAAAAAAAAAATTCAATCTTTCCTACAAAAAAAATTCAAAAAAAAGTAAAACCTTTTTTGAACCATTAAAAAAAATCAATAGAAAGGAAAGTGAATTCAAAAAAAAAACAAAATGATAAAGTAAGAAATTAAAAAAAAAAAAAAAATTATATAAAAAAAAACCAAAGAAATTCAAAAAAAAAATTCAAAATTGAAAATATTCCAAAAGAAAATAAAAAAAATATATATAAAAAAATAATAAAATGATAAAAAAAATAAAAAAAAAAACAAATCCAAAATTTCAATTATTCGTAAAAAAAAAATTATAAGTTTTGCTGTTGTTGTTGTAGGTATCTCTATATTTTGCTAAGGTGTGTGAGGCTGTACCAGGTTTCCTTTCTGAATGCTTACTGGTTGCTGGTTACTTGATTCAAAGTTTTGGTTGTCTTGTCTAAGTATTTGTCCGTCTGTTTCAGCTGGTGCGCTCGGAGTCCAGCTGGTGCTTCAGTTCATCCCCACTTCAAAACCACTACATAAACCACGGCGTCTAGCCAGAAATATGGTTGGCTCCGAAGTGAGAATTTACTTCCACATGAATGAGGTTCTCGACGCCTAATCCTCTACCTCACGAGAAGTTGGGTAAACCCTACTCAACGGATAGCTGAGGGTCAGACGTCGTTAACCTCACTCTACTCTTGGCGTCATTCTGAATCAAAAGTGAACTACCTCACTAGGTCTCAGACGTAAAGCCTTCAGACTGGATAGCAGTCACCGATTCATGACCACCAAGAGTTCCCTCTGTCCCTAGATTTGCATTGGGTTTTGGGAAAAAGTTAACTTATAAAAAAAAAATAAAAAAAAAAAATGAAAATTATCTGCGATAGGCCAAGGTCGGACTGGGAATCCACAGGGGATGGACTTCGGTACTATTGAAAGGAGCAGTGGCACGCTTGTGGTTGCTCGGAACTAACTCGTCGGATGGGGGGGATTCTTGCTCTTCCTTTAGTACCTCCCACTCACTAAGCAAAATTATCGTGCCTAGGATTAAAGAAGGAATGGAAAAGGAATAGGAAGGGAAGCTACTATATAAGGATAGGACAAAGGAAAAGGAACAAAAGGAAATGCAAAACCTAGAGACGTGAGCTCCATCCAAGGACCAAAGAAGGTGGTGTTTCGACTCAAAAAATTCAAATTTCTACTGAAAGAAATTTTTTTCCAAAAGAAAAAAAATATAAAAAATAATAAAAAAACTTAATCCCTATCTAACCTACCTAACCCAACACCAAAATACCCTAAACTAACCTACTACCTACTTAATACTATTTACTACTAATCTACTACCTTACTACTACCTTTCAAACCGAAAACACCCTTGTCTCCTTTCACCGTCGGATGGAACTCTGCTGGAGGCTCCGACGCGCTCGTCAGATGTTGGTGACGAAGTCATGGCCAACCCTCCCTTGCATCGGTTCGATACAACCAAATGCCATCCTCTTGGCCTTGTTTGTGAAGATGGCCCCTGAAATGACCTACCAGCTGAAATCTAGTCTGTTATGTTACGTCTTTGTCAGTCATATCGTCATAATCCAAAAAAAAATTAAACCAAACTTCCCAAGCATAACCGTTCACATTGAGGCCTAGTTCAGCCATCACACACCCTTACGCTTGCTTTAGCAATCCATAATGTTTATCAAAACCGAACTTTTCAAAAAAAATCGTCTTTTAAAGATTTTATATGCATTTATTTTTCGATTAAAAGAGAAGAGAAAAAAAATTCAAATGCTAGCAACAAACTATGCTACTCTATTGACTTCAAAAATTAAAAAAAAATGGAAAACTTTTGTGTGATACAGAACTTTGTATCTTTATATATACGCATATATATATATCTTCAAATCATACCAATGGAAAGTACAAAAAAAAACAGACTTACAGTTTATTATCTTTGGAGATATCCCTCGTTGTCCTGCCGGCAGCACTCGTGAGACACTTACACTGTATTATTATTTAAATTATTATGCATATATATATGTATATATTATCTTCCCAAAAAAATTTCCTTTTTTTTCTTTGTGGGGTTTTTTTGTTCAACACCCTCTTAATAACTACTAATATAAAAAAAATTCACTACACTATTTTTTTTTCTCCTTTTTTTCTTTTTTTTCTTTCTTTACTTTACACTTTTTCTTTCTATTTAATATTCTTTATACTTTTATCTTTCTTTTTCTTCCAATCTTTCTTTAAATTCGCTTTCAATTCACTTCTTGCTTTTAGTTCACTTAAAATTTACTATTAACTTTCTTATTCTTTCAATTCATTTCAGTTCTTTTTCTCTTTAATTTCACTATTAACCTTATATTCTTTGTTTAATATGATAGTTTTCATATAGTTTAGTTTAGTTTAAGCTTTATATTGAAATAAAAACACTTTTAGTTTTTTACTTTAAATTCATTTAATTTCCGTTTTATAAACTGCTGCTGGGATAGTGGCTCTACAACGACTGACTTAATCCTTCTCTCAAAGAATTTATGAGTATCCAACTTTCGTTAAGTTTCGATTGAGTGCATCTTATTTTAGTGTTTACTTTTATGTTAAATCTTAGTAGCATTTACAAAGGTAGTTTAAGAAACTTTAACACTTCAAGATAGTAACTTATTCAATTCAAGTTATTTTATTAAGTAGTATTAAGTTATGTTATTTAATATTGTATAATTGCATTGGCATTAACATTCTGCCCGCCTTGAAGTATCTTACGGATATCTTCAATCATCTATTGGTAGTGGTGCGATTCGATGAATCGATCTGCGAACAACTCCTTTTATTGTCTTGACATCAACGACTCGAACCTTACCATCTGACGATTCGACCAAATTTGTTATTCGTCCCATTAGCCAGTTTTGCGGAGGAGCATTTTCATCACCGACTAAAACGAGTGTGTTGAGTTTGACGTTTTTGAACTCAGCCTGCCATTTTACTCGCCTTTGTAATTCAACAAGGTACTCCTTCGACCACCGGTTCCAGAAATGTTGCTTTATCAACGATAATCGTCGCCACCTGTTTAACGCCGACGTCTTTAAATCAGTTAGCATAGGTTCAACCACAGCATTGATTGGGGCACCAATTAAAAAATGACCTGGTGTAAGGACTTCTTCATCACTTGGGTCACTGGACATCGCATACATTGGCCTAGAATTCAATATCGCTTCTATATCTGCAACAACCGTAGATAGCTCTTCAAACGTTAGAAATGCTTCGCTGATGGTCCGCACAAGATGTTTTTTGGCTGACTTTACGGCAGCTTCCCAAAGGCCACCAAAGTGGGGAGTTCTGGGCGGTATGTGATGAAATTGAATTCTCTCTGTAGCACACCAGTCACTTATCCTTTTCTCCATCTTCTGGTTCAGAAACTTCTGTCTAAATTCATCTAGCTGGTTACGGGCTCCAACAAAATTCGTTCCGTTATCACAATAAAGGTCTTGGCACAAACCTCGCCTGGCTACAAAACGCTTTAATGCAGCAATGAACCCTTCCGCTGATAAGTCCGAGACTACCTCCAAGTGTACAGCTTTCACAAAAAAACAGACGAAGACTGCTACATAGGATTTTGTAGTTCTCTGCCCTCGTAACTTATAAGTCGTCAGGAACGGACCGCAAAAATCGACACCAGCCTTTAGAAATGGCCTTGCGTATTGCACTCTGTCGTTCGGTAAGTTACCCATTATTTGTCCCAACATCCTTGGTTTATATTTGAAACAGTCCCAACAGCTGTCAACGACATTCTTTGCAAGCCTTCGGGCATCTATGACCCAGAACCTCTGACGTACAATGCCAACTAAAGCTTGAGGACCTGCATGATAATTTTTAACATGTAAAGATTTTATTAAGTTTTTTACAAAGGGATTAGATCTAGGAAGAAGGATGGGACAGTTAACAGAATAAGGAATGTCCGCATTCAGCAGACGCCCACCCATTCGGAGGAGTTTAAATGAGTCACCATCAAGGAAGGGATTGAGATTTTTGACGGGACTCGTAGGGCTAATCATATCTCCTTTTTGTAGTCTCGAAATTTCCTCCTGGAAATTCCTTTGTTGAATATTCCACACAATCTTCAGCAGTGCTTTATCTATTTCTTCAGCTTTGAGAGTTGTGTTATAACGAAGTTCAGTTGCTTCAAAATATTTAGCTCCTTTTATCTTCCTACGCACCACATCTATCCAACAAAGTATGAATGAAAATATTCTACATGTCTTATTAACACATTTAAAACGCAAGTAGTGTTTATCAAAATTATCGTCTATGAGTTTTGATATAAGAACCGCATTACATTTTCTCATTCCAGGAGTATCTTTTTTTATCAAGGAAAAATCTTTTTGTTCAGGCCATGTAATTTCTGGCAATTTAAGAAATTTCGGACCCGAAAACCATATACTTTCTGTCAAATCACTTGCAAATGCGCCTCTTGATATAATATCGGCCGGATTGTGTTTTGTACTCACGTACTTCCAAACACCATGTGGCAAGCTCGTTTGTATCTTTGATACTCGATTGGCTACAAATACTTCCCAATTAGAAGGATGGGCTGACAGCCAACACAAAACAATTTCTGAATCGGTCCAGAGGTTGATATTTTCAACTAAGTGCGAAAAATTTGGCAGGATTTTTGAAATAACTGAAACCAACATTTCAGCTGCACACAATTCCAACTTTGGTAAACTCTGAGTTTTGATTGGAGCTACTCTTGATTTTGCTGTTATCAAGTTACAAGATATAGCATCACCATCGTCAATTACACGTAAATAGACACAACAACCATACGCACGCAAAGATGCATCCGAAAACCCATGAAGTTCAGCGGTTTTTGGTCTCAAAGCCAAAAAATATCTCGGAATTTTGATCAACTCTAGATCCTTCAGGCCCTTTCGAAATTCTTCCCATTCAGTAAAGATTCTTTTTTGAACTGATTCATTCCAATCCGTCTTTTTTACCCAAAGACCTTGCAACAAAATTTTACCCTTAACAACGACTGGGTTAATTAGTCCTAATGGGTCGAATAAAGTGGACAGTTCGGAAAGAATGATTCGCTTAGTTACTTGCGGCTTAGACTTGAATTCTGGTACAACATACTGCAATTCGTCTGATGATGGATTCCATTTAATGCCTAAAGTCTTAATGATATCAGCATCGTTTATTCTAAGAGATTTCTCTCGGTCCATTTCTGGGACTACTTCCAACAACGTTTTTTCATTTGTCCACCATTTTCGAAGTTCAAACCCTGCACTATGTAAAAGAGTTCTAACTTCTTCGTAAATTCCAAAAATCTCCTCTGGCGAATCTCCTCCACTGATTAGATCATCCATATAAAAATCTTCGTTCAAAACCTTAGAACCCAATGGAAACTTTAAGACCCCTTCTTCTGACAAAGTTCTGAGACAGCGAGTGGCCAGATACGGAGCGGAGGTAGTTCCATAGGTTACTGTATTTAACTGATACACCTTCAAGTTATCTGAGCGCTTTTCCCTCCAGAGAATGCATTGATATTTTCGATCCTTCTCGTTCATAAGTATCTGACGATACATTTTCGAAATATCGGCTGTCAATGCAAACTTGTAACAACGAAAACGTAGGATAATGGAATAAAGGTCATCTTGCCTTATTGGACCTTTCATCAATATATCATTAAGAGATTTGCCTGATGAAGTTTTAGCGCTACAATCGAAAACAACTCTTAGTTTTGTAGTTGAAGAATCTGGTCGAAGTACATACTGGTGGGGGCAAAAGTATTTCATATTTTTGGCTTTATCAAAGTTAACTTCTGACATATGTCCAAGATTCTCATACTCTTTCAAAAAGTCCACGTACTGTTCTCTAACTACGGCGTTTTTTTCAAGTCTTCTTTCTAGTGACATAAATCTGTTTTTTGCTATTTCAAAAGATTCTCCTAGTGCTGACGGCTCTTCTTTGAAGGGAAAACTCACAACAAATCTACCGTCCGTGGTTTTTTCAGTTGTACTTATGAAGTGTTCTTCACATCTTTGCTCCTCAGGTTTAAGCAATTCCGAGGATTTGGGATAGTTTTCAATTTCCCAAAACCTTTCAACCAATTTTTGAAGATAATCATCCTTTGATTGTTCTTCACTTCCTAACAGACACACTGTGTCTGTTGAACTATCTGATAGCTCGTGTGAGCCTGAGACGACCCAACCAAAAAGAGTCTTTTGAAGAGTAAGCTTCTCTTCTAATTTGATCTGTCCAATTGCTAACAGCTCAAAGAAATGATCTGCACCTATCAACATATCTATTTTCGCTGCTTCATTGAAGTTAGGATCGGCCAATACTATATTTTTAGGAATTTTCCAATTATCTACCTTAAATGATTTGCTTGGCTGAAGATGAGTGATATTCTTCATTACGAGTAAATCTAATTCAATTTGAAAGTCTGAAACTCTGGATTTGCAAGCAGTTTTTGTAGTATGTCGAACATTAGTGATTTCATTTCCGATTCCACTTATTTGCAAATCCGACCTTGATTTTGACAGTCTCAGTCTTTGAACCATTCCTTCGGTTATGAAATTCAGTTGTGAGGCTGAGTCTAACAAAGCGCGTGCCGGTTGATATCTACCAGAACTATCCTTGACTAACACAACAGCTGTGGCGAGTAGAGTTTGATTAGTTGCCCTTCCTACTAACGTAGCTGAATTAGATGAGCCTTGACCTGAAGCACTGACTTCGAATCTGTGAAGCAGTTTATGGTGAGGGGAAGAACAAATGCTGCACTTTGGTTTTGAACAATGTCGGACAGAATGCCCTTTTTTCAAACAATTTATGCAGAGTGTTCTTTTTTTTACTTCCAGGAACCTCCTTCCCACTGGTAGGCTGAGAAAATTTGAACAAGAACCAACTAGGTGTTCTGGAGACTGACAATATTCACACTTCGTGCGTTCCACTGCTAAAGTTGTTCCTTTAAATTTCCTAAATTGTTTCTTTCCACCAGTTTCTAAAGTTGACGGATCGACTTTGGCCTGACTTTTTGTATAAAAAATTGGTTTTTGTACTCTAGACTCCTTAGCTTCTAAGCTTTTGCAACGACGGTCTAAAACCTGGCCGAATTCTTCCCACGTTGGGAGCTTATTATAGTCCATTGAATCCTGCCACTTAGATTGAGTTTCTTCATCAACTCTATCCATAGCTAACGAAATCATGATTGAACTAGCGATATCTTTGTAATTTCCAATGGACAGCATTGCAGTCAAATGCGTATTGAAGCTATCTTCTAAATGTCGTAAAGAAGACGCAGATATCTTAGCGATTTTAGGAAACTCGAGCAAACTATTTATATGCTCTTGAAATATAAGAGTCTTGTTATCAAAGCGTAATTTCAATCTATCAAGGGCTTTCTGATAATTTGAGCTGATGACATTAAAATCTCTGACAGCATCCAACGCTGAACCAGAAAGACTTCTTAATAAATAATTAAACTTTTGCAGATTATCGAGGGTTTCATCTTTATGAACCAAATTGGTAAATAATCCAATGAAGTTGTGGTAATCTGAAAATTTACCAGAAAACGTGGGTAGCTTTATAGGTTCTAGTTTCGATCGCGCACGAGGCTGCGCCGGAAAATAAGTTGCATTTAAATGCTCAGCAGCAGTCGTGTTGCCTCTCAATTCAGCCAAAAGGGTCATACACTTCGATTTGGCGCTAACATATATTTCTTCTACCTCTTCACGAAAAACTTCATTGGCCGATTCTTCATCCTGATTATTAAATTTTTCAATCGATGTCTGAACATTTAAAATCTGCTTGAAGTACGACTCTAATATTCCTAATCGACATTCAAGCTCTGGTTCGGATAACATACTTCCCCTCTGCAAAATAATATTTTTCGTTCGACTTAAATAGCCTTTGGCCGATGATCGCAACCCTTTCAAGTCGGACAATGTTTTTGCTGAACTAGTAGCACCTTGCGATAGTTCATCTTTACTTCTTTGTTCCTCCTGCATTGTAAGTGATTAACGTTACAAACTAATTAATCAAAGAAATTCCAACGATATATAAATCTGCACACCTCTACAGGAAATCAAAAAAAAACAACCAAATTATATTCTGATCTCCTCAACAAATTGATGTGTCCACGCAAATTTATTAGCAACAAATTTTTCTTCAATTTCACCAGCAACAGGAACAGCAACTCCACCAACAGCAAATTAAAGCAATCCAACAATAAACTATCCAACTTAGATGCGGTGTTTTCCCAACAACAATCGTTCTCTTCTCAACAAATTTCTTGACTATTCAATCAAGGCTTACTCAAATTAGTAAATCTCGCAACGTTATTTTTCAGAAAGGTAATCAAATAACAACAATATTTCTTCTGTTTGTTTACCCTTTCTATCAACTTTGTTGATTGCTAATAGCGTATAGCAACAATGTTTGGAATCATGAATTTTATTCACCACAGTAATCTTTCCTAGCAACAGGTTCTTATAAATTTGTTTCACGACAACCTTAGTTAGCAACAACAATCAATAAGCAGCAACTTATAAATTAGCAACACAATAGTTTATCAACCAAGCTTACTTGTTTTATAAAACGTTCCTTGATACTATCCACCGTGCAACATTCCAGCAAAGCTTACCAACTTTAAGAGAGTTCAACTGATGTACACACAGGTTAATTGATTCCACACTGTGCAAGCTCTCGATCAAAGCTTCTTCGATTTAGATTGATTCAAATAGCTGGATGGCTGTTGAGTGATTGATCTAATGACCGTATGAGCTTTTTTTCCATGTGCGATGACCTTCTTATGCTTTGTAAGTCATCCACGAAAACGATGACAAAAGCTTTCAGGTACATATATATGTATATATATAATTACGATGACAGATATCTTCTCTTGTATGAAATTCACTGAAAATACGAGATGATAAATCAGTTTATGAATATTACCAGTTTTTTCTCTGTTTATGAAACTTTGTAGGGTAAATTCTCGTTCGTTCTGATGTTCATCCGACGCAATATTGTTGCAAACTTTTCTGAGGTTGTTTAAAGGTGAATTTTATGGTGGGAATCTAAAATTCCCGGGTTTCGGCACCAATGTTTAATATGATAGTTTTCATATAGTTTAGTTTAGTTTAAGCTTTATATTGAAATAAAAACACTTTTAGTTTTTTACTTTAAATTCATTTAATTTCCGTTTTATAAACTGCTGCTGGGATAGTGGCTCTACAACGACTGACTTAATCCTTCTCTCAAAGAATTTATGAGTATCCAACTTTCGTTAAGTTTCGATTGAGTGCATCTTATTTTAGTGTTTACTTTTAAGTTAAATCTTAGTAGCATTTACAAAGGTAGTTTAAGAAACTTTAACACTTCAAGATAGTAACTTATTCAATTCAAGTTATTTTATTAAGTAGTATTAAGTTATGTTATTTAATATTGTATAATTGCATTGGCATTAACATTCTTTATCTTTAAATTCACTTTTTTTTTTAAATCCACTTTTCTTCATCTAGTCATTCATTTGTAACTCCTTCTTCCTTCTACTGCTCAGCTTCTTCCTATATGTATCTGTCTACATATATCTTCTTATACGGGTCCTTGCCCTTGGCTTGACCTTAGTTAGGCCGAGAAAAAAAACCTGGCAGAGGTTGTCTTACCAACCTATTAAATTTCAAATTTTTAATATCTTCAAAAGTAATCCTGCATATTCTTTTACATACCTCTGCTTTTTTCTCCTTTTTTTTCTAATTTCTCGAAAGCTTTGTACAATCTTGCCAAATTGTATATTTCTTTTTAATAAATAAAAATGTTTGTTTTACTTAAGATTGTAATTACTTTTTATTCAATTTCTTTTTCTTACAATTTTCTTTAACTTCTCGCGTTGGCTGCTATCTATCTAATGACTTCCCTCTCTCACGAACTTAATAAAACTCTACATGAACACTAAAATCACAATGCTACCAACTTCACTTCCCTTAAGGTTGCATCACAATAAGCCTGTATGCTACACGCTTTTCCTTTTATTACATAATGAAATGATAAGCTAAAACTGTAAGCATTATATTAGTCTTCATATTCCCAGTCCCCATAGCGATCAGGCGGGCGACGTGAACGTGAACTATACCGCTGTGGACCACCAAAGCCCCCATCTCCAGCAGCCGACTCCGAACTCGGCGCAGGCTCTTTTGCGGTTGAGCGGCCTCTATTATAATGAGCATCACCGGCGAGTTCAGCACCAGATGATCGAGATGGTCCAGGATTTGCGGCACACAGAGCACCATCACCTCCATTTATTTCAGCTTCATCAACTAAACCACCATTTGGGACAGCATTACTACTATTATTACTATATTTGATATCATCAGTGTCATCTAATATATCTTCTTTACTATTTAAAGTTACTGCTAAATGTCGACGGTTACGTCTTAATATCTGACCTGTCGATATATCTAGAACTAAAAATGAATGATCATTAACCTGTCCAACTATTTTACCATAACACCATTTTGAATTTTTCTGAAATATTACTTTATTGTCAATGTCAAGCTTGGACAACGGACGCGTTTGACGATCATAATATAACTTTTGTCTTTCACGTTTTTTAATTAACTTATTTTTGATAATTTCCTCTGGCAACTGTTCACGTAATAAAAGTGTACTATTAATTGGTGTCTTTGTTTTGATTCTCCGTCCAAAAAACATTTGAGCAGGTGACATCATCATAGATGCCAATGGAGAGGCATTATACTCAAGCAAACGATTACAAAATTCATGAGGGTGACCTACATTCAAACATTTTTTTAACAAATTCTTTGCAATTGCAACACCTTTCTCAGCAAGTCCATTACTTTGAGGATATCCTGGGCTCGAAAATATTAACTTAATGTTGGTCTTTTCAGCGTATTGAGCTAGTTGTCGACTATTGAAAGGACTGTTATCAGACCTTATTTCTGAAGGATAACCATATCTATTGAAGACACTTTCCAAATATTCAATGACAGTAGTCATGGATTTGTCTTTGATCCTGTCAGCTACCAACCAGTTTGAATACGCATCAATTATTGCCACATAGTCTTTTCCAGCTAGCTCAAATAAATCGATTCCCAGAGATTGCCATGGATATTCTGGAATTTCATATTGTGTTAACGGTTCTTTTGGATTAGCATGTGTATATTTTTCACAAACGAGGCACTTTTTAACTTCTTGTTCTATATCTCCTGCCATCTTTGGCCAGTAAAACAGTGGTCGAGCTCTCAACAGTGATTTTTGAATACCCAAGTGCGGCTCATGAATCATTGTCAAAACCTCCTTTCTTAAAGATGTTGGTATAACCAATTTGTCTCCAAAAAATAACAGCTTCTCTTCAAACTTCAGTTCATCCCTTAATTTATGATATTGCTTAGCTTCACCGATTAACTTTTTGAATTCTGGCCACCCACTTTCCAAATACTTGACAATTAACATTAACGTCTCATCATTTTGGGTTGCCTGAGAATACTTCAACTGATTCTGATCTGACAAACACATTCGTTTTCTAACTGCATGAATCACCGCTTGCAACTCCTTATCATCTTCTTCATCTCGTTTAACTATTGTTCTTGATAAAAAATCAGCCACTGGGATATTTTTCCCAGGCACATATTTAATTGTAATAAACGGATATTTTAAAAGTCTCAGAAATAGTCGTTGTAATCGCATAGATACATCATCGATCTCTCTTTTAATTAACGTCTCTAAAGGTTTATGATCCGATTGGATTTCAACTTCACGGCCATATATGAAATAGTGGAATCTCTCACAAGCGAAAACAACCGCCAGGAGCTCCTTTTCAATCTGTGCCCATTTTTGCTCGCTTTTAGTCAAGCTCCGAGACGCATATGCTACTGGTTGGTTTTGTTGCATTAGCACTGATCCTAATCCGTCTTTCGATGCGTCAGTCTGGATCACTATTGGCAGAAATGGATCGAAAAATCTTAATACAGGCCCTTCAGTGAGGTTCTTTTTTAAAACCAGCACCTCATCATCATGCTCCTTGCTCCAATGCCAATCTACGTCGGCTCGCGTTAGTTGACGAAGTTTTGCCGTTCGTTGTGACAAGTTTGGTATGTATTGACTCAAGTATTTCAACATTCCAAGAAATCGACCAACATCTGTTTTATTCTCAGGTGTTGGCAAACTTGTAATTGCTTCAAGATACTCTTTGTTAGGTCTGACTTGCGACGCTGATATTTGTTGACCCATAAATCGAACCTCCTCTGATGCTAGCTGTAATTTTTCTTTATTGAATCGAACTCCGTTTTCTCGTGCAATCTGTAACACCTTTCTGAGTACTTGATTGTGTTCCTCTATTGTACGGCCGGATATAAATATATCATCAAAGTACAGTTCAACGCCACGAATATCTCCGAAAAGCTGCACCATCTTACGCATGAATAGTTCCGGCGCATTGTTTAGTCCGAACGGGACCCGATTCCATCGATATCGGCCAAACGGAGTCATGAAAGTTGTTAAATCAGCACTTTCATCGTCCAACTCTAAATGCCAAAACCCATTTTTTAGATCCATAACCGTAAACACAGTCATCCCGGCCAGTCTTCCAATAATTGATTCAGCTGTTGGAATCATAAAATGCTCCCGGCGGATACATTCGTTTAACGGCTTTGGATCCAAACATAACCTGAGAGATCCATTCGGTTTTTCTACAATTTGTAGGTTATTAACCCACTCTGTGGGATAATCTATAAGTGAAATTACTTTTGTCTTTTCCATCACTTGTAATTCCTCCTTTAAACGCTCATGCAGGCTTTCTGGAATTCTTTTTCTGTACCTGAGCACAGGCACAGAGTCTGGCTTGAGATTAATGTGACATGTCCCTGGTAGCTTACCTAGTCCTTCAAAGACATCATCGAACTCTTTAATAAGCTTAGCAGCTTCTATTTTTCCATCTACTGAAATCGAATCAATACTCCCATTTCGACTGATCAGACCCAAACTTGAGCAAGCCTCACGACCCAATATAGGCTGCAGATCACCATCCACCACCTCAAATAATATATTTTGTTTTCTCTTTTGAGCCGAATCAAAACAAGACAAATAATTTGACCAAACGTATTTATCTTAGTATTATTATAGCTTAACAGTTGCGTATTGGAATTACGAATTAAATGATCAAAATTTCATTTTTTTAACAACTAATAATGGAATGCAATTAGCGTCTGCACCCGTGTCCAGCTTGAAGTTGACCTTAACATCATTAAAAGCGAAGTCTTGACACCATGGTTTATTTATGCTATTAACAAAATTAGTATTTAGTACACTACTTAAAACTAAGCTATAATCCCTAGACATTGCTTCTCATAACCACTTTTTTTGATTGGTGCTCGCTTTTTTTGGTACTGGATCATATCTTGCTTCATATGCGGAACATCTAACAAATTTTTGTTGGCAGCTGCTAATTCGGCTGCTTTGCACTTGTCAATGGTTTGCTGCAGTGTGTCGTCACTATTTTCCAATAATTTAGCCTGAAGGCGTTTGTCACCAACACACAGGACAATGCGATCTCGCAGCATTCGATCAGAATACGCCATCTGGCAATTACTGCACACAAAATTACAGTGACGCATCTGCAAGCGCAGCTCAGTTTCAAATTCACTAAAAGGCTGGCGTTCCTTTTGGACTATGGAGTTGAATTTGAATGACTCCATCACCACATTCTTTTGTGGTAAACAAAAACTCTCGAATCTTTTTAGAACTTCTTCCATCGTTATTTCATCTTCCCCTCCCGGCAATGGCTCACCATCAAAACCCTTATTGAACAATGTGGAGTACAGTTCAATTCCTTTTTCTCCAATCAAATGAAGAAATGTCGCGATTTTGACATTGTTGGATTCGTTGCTGCGGCCAGATGCCAGCATAAAAATGCTGAATCTTTGCTTCCACAAAGACCACTCTCTGCCAGCATTATCAAAATTCATGGGCGGCGGCCCATGCAAATTATTTGGGGCCGAGGATGCTATGGGCATAGGGACAGCAGCGACAGCAGCTTCTTCATCCACCATTTTGTACTTTTTTTTTTCTTTTTACTACTTTTGTACACTTTTCTTTTGGTTTTTTTTTTTTTAAATTTAGTTTACATCTGACACCATGTACAATCTTGCCAAATTGTATATTTCTTTTTAATAAATAAAAATGTTTGTTTTACTTAAGATTGTAATTACTTTTTATTCAATTTCTTTTTCTTACAATTTTCTTTAACTTCTCGCGTTTGCTGCTATCTATCTAATGACTTCCCTCTCTCACGAACTTAATAAAACTCTACATGAACACTAAAATCACAATGCTACCAACTTCACTTCCCTTAAGGTTGCATCACAATAAGCCTGTATGCTACAAGCTTTCCTCAATTTCCTTCAGCTTTCTAAATACAAAAATTCAAATATATTATTTCCCACATTATTTCAAAATCTTATTTACCTTTTCTTTCTATTCTTTCTTTTATATTTCCTCTTTCTTTTTACTTGCGATTATTTTCTTTACTAGTGTAAAAAAAACTAGTTTATTTCTTTATTCGATTTGAGATTTTACTTTCAACCACTACACTTGTTTTGTCTTTACTTAACTTGACTTTACTTTTGATCACTTCTATAGCAAAAAAAACTTCACCGAACTTTTCCTTGGGGCTGATCTTTTGCAAAAGAAAGTTCTATAATTTTCTTTGCCTTGCGAACTCTTTTGCTCCTCGGGTACATAAGCACTTGGTTCGAACTCCGTTGTCAAATCACATACATAATTACCTCTCAATTTGGATGCATAAACAGCTGATTAACGTTTTTTCATTATTCTTTACAATTTGCCATCTGTTTCTATGTTACCATCTGTATTTCTCACTAACTGTCCACCCCCTTTCTTCACACACCTACATACATACCTACTTTCTCCTACCTCACTCTTTATTAAGCTATAGTCATACCCAATTTAATACTTACACTACCTATCATCTAATCAATAACACAAACATACATTAATCTACCAAAAAAACTTACATAACTCTCTCTCTCTCAAATTTCACTTACACTTAGCTTTCTTTGCAATCTTATATTGCTGAATAACATTAACTCATTACTTTGAGTTAGAGGGAGATGGGTAGTGTGCGCAACCCAGTGCGTAATCAAAGTGTCAAAATAATAATTGATAACGTACATACATAGGTGTTTCGCGAAATTATATTTCGTATTCTCTTTTTTTTTTTTTTTTGCTTCCTAATTTAATAACGCGAGTTAATTCGTTGTTTTGTTTTGTTTTCCTACTACTTTTTTTTTTTGTTATTATTTAGGTGTTTTTTTTCATTTTCTTTTAACTTTCACAGGTAAGTATTCTCTTCTTGTTCTTCTTTTTGTTTTTGTGAAATCTCAGGTGGGAGTTTGTTTACATATGTTACATACAATAAAGTTGTCTTTGAGCAGGCTCAAGGTCAACATACATACATACATTTTGTAGGCACTTGCATTTTGTAAACAAACTCTACCTATTGTCTCTTGATCAATTTTATTTACTTTATTTTGCTTTACTTTATAGGGTTGACGATAGCAAGATTAAAACAACAAAAAAAGGAAGGAAATCTTTTTTATATGAACTATGGTAAGTAGAGTGAAGTTGTTTGATGGAATTAATGATAGTTCATTAGGATATCTTTTATTTTTTTATACTCCCTGAGTTAATTAATAAGTCTCATGCTATCTTTTATTTTAAAATTAAGTTTAGATTCTTATTTTATAATATTCTTAAACTGAAATAAACTTATGCAACTGATATATATAATGTGTGCTTACTATTTATTTTGATACCTATGCTAATTGTTCAATGTCTGAGTTGGGGGGTGGTAGTTAGATCGTCTTCTATTCTATATTGCACTATGGGTAATGAACGAAGTCGGACTTCACTAAATAAATTAACATATAAATACGCTAATAAATAAATAAATAAATATATAAGTAAATAAATAAATAAATAAATTAAACTATAGATATGTAAATAAATAAATAAAAATATATATAACTAAATAAATAAATAAGCAAAAAAAAAAATATCACAGATGAATAAGAGAGGTAAAAAAAAGGTTTTTCACAGAAAAATGGGTGCTAATAATTAGCAATATCACAGAATACGTTTTATCCAGCGGTGCTGTCTGATATCACAGTAGGCTGCTATATGCTTATAACTAATAAAATATCACAGTAGGCTATATACTTATAACTAATAATATCACAGTAATAAAGATTGTAATAAATAGGTACAAATACATAATAAATAAAGAAATTAAACATTTAATAAAACTAACTATCAGGTACTATTCGACTAAAGACAACATCATCTGAGTGCGTCATGACCATGCGTACTTTAAGCGTGCAAGTCTTTGGCATGGAAAACTCCTACTTTTTCGCCTCTTAAATTACCAATTTCATACAAGGAGTTACCTATCTTTCTTAAAACCATACTTTTTGTAAATTTAGCAGCGAGTTTAGCATTGTAATTCTCGGCAGCGTTACTTTGTTTAAAATTTCGGCGATATACAATCTGTCCTGGTTGGTATACTACATTCTTACTTCTGGTGTTATAAACTTTCATACCTTTTTGGTGCGCTAGTTTTAAATTTTGAAATATTTTCGCGCGAATCAATTCTAATCGATCTTCTCGGTTTAGAATCTCAATATTGGATTCTTTCACCGCGTCAAGTCTTCGAAGGAGGTCATATGTTTCGGATTTTGGATCATATGGTAACCAAACACAGCGTAATATGGTTCCACCGCGATTGCTTCGTGCATCACACTGCGAAGTGAGAATGCAACGTTGCTAACGTGGAGGTCCCATTGCTTTTGGTTTGTGCCTAGATAGGCTCTTATTTTTGCCAAAACCGATTGGTTTACTGTTTCTGAGGCATTTGCCTGCGGAGAGTAGATGGCTGTACGGGTGTGTCTTACACCGTATCGTTTCAAAAAGCTGGTAAATAATTCTGAGACGAATTGTTTACCATTGTCTGAATGGACAAATTCAGGTACACCAAAAAAATGAAAGACGTTTTCTTCTAAAAATTTAACTACCTCAGATGATGTTGCTTTCCTAATTGCTTTCAAAAACACAAACTTACTAAAATGATCAAGTACTATGAATATGTGTGTATTTCCGTTTGAAGTCCGTGGGTATGGTCCTAAGAAGTCAATGTATAAGCGTTGAAATGGTCGTTCAGTGATTGTCTGTTGTCCCATCGGCGGTCGAGTCGTCTGGTTTACGGATTTATTGCACTTACAACTGTCGCATGAATTCACCCAGTGTTGAACATCGGTGGCCAACCCAGGCCAATAGTAAAACTGACGCAGCTTCGCTAATGTTTTGCCTATACCTCCGTGTCCAGACTCTGGTGAGTCATGCGCAGTCTTTAACAACTCCTCTCGCAGTCCTTCGGGTACCCACAGTTTCCAGGCGCGGTCCTCCTGTATTGCGTCACCTGTCCGTACGTCAGTGCGTTTGTAAACGTATCCGTCTGATATACAAATGTCGGGAAGTCGGTCTTGTTGTTGTTCCACTAATTTCTTTAGTTCGTTATACTCTTCGGACGAAAAGTGCGTGGAACTAAAGTCAATTCCAGGAGTCGAGTCGGTTTTCACGATCTCTTCCATATGGATGCGCGACAAAGTATCAGGTACCACGTTTTGGACACCTTTCCTATGTTCGATGGTGAAATCGAACGCCTGTAGCTTAAGGCTCCATCTTGCCAATCGCCCTGACAGGTCCTTCTGTGTCATCAACCACTTGAGACTGGCGTGATCGGTGATGATAGTGAAAGGTAGGCCCTCAACGTAGGCTCTGAACTTCTTCACCGACAGAATCGCCGCATAGCATTCGAGTTCAATCACGCTGTAGTTCATTTGAGCTGCATTAAGCTTCTGGGACATGAATGCCAGCGGCAACTCGTTCTTGTCGTCATCCATCTGGAAGATCACGCTCCCTACTCCTGTGGTCGAAGCGTCACATTGTATGTAAAAATGTTTCGTAAAGTCTGGGTTGTTCAGTATTGGTGCTTCTACAAGTCGTCTTTTCAGTGTGTCAAATGATGTCACCGCTTCATCCGACATCTCGAACTGTTTCCCTTTTTTCAGGCAGTCAGTCATTGGGGCTGCTATCGTCGCGTAGTTCGGGATGAAGCGTCTGTACCAGCCCGTCATGCCTAGAAATCTGCGGAGTTGTTTTTGGGATTTCGGGATAGGGAAATCGTCGATCGCCGACACTTTGTCTCTGTCCGTTCGAATGTGTCCGTCTCCTACTACATATCCTAAGTACTTAATCTCCTTAAAACAAAACCTCCTTTTTTCTACGTTAATGGTAAGACCTGCCTGACGCAAAGCAAACGCAACTTCTTCTAAAGTTTTGATGTGTGATTGGAAGTCAGGAGAGCAAATCAAGAGATCGTCTAAATAAACAAAAACATTCTGGCGTAAGCGACCTGGTATCACTTTGTCCATCAACTTGGACATCCTCTGAGCCGCATTGCACAGTCCAAACGGCATCACGGTGAACTGATACAACGGCCGGCCAGGGACTGTAAATGCTGTTTTCTCTCTCGATTTACTCTCTAGAGGAATCTGCCAAAATGCGTCTTTTAAATCAATACTAGATATATATCTAGTGTCTTGCAATCTGCTAATTATTCCCTCAATGTGTGGCAGAGGATAAGCAAACTTCTTCGTTCTAGCGTTTACTTTGCGAGAATCTAAGCATAATCTATTTTTCCCGGGTTTTCTAACTAATACGACTGGGGAGCTCCAAGCACTGTTGCTTTCTTCAGTCACACTCATTTCAAGCATCCGATCAATCTCTGCGTGAAGCATTTTTTGAACGGCTGGTGAAATGGGGTAATGTCGCTGTTTGATGGGAATGTTTTCGTCGTCCACCTCTATGATATGTTCCTCAAGATTGGTTTTACCCAATCCGAGTACAGCGAAAGAAGGAAACAGTACCTTGACGCTCTCCAGTCGCTTAGTCTGTTCCTCGGTTAGCTCTATGTTTTGTTGTTTCTCGGTGCTAGGCACTGTCGTCTAATTGAGTTCGCTCACAATATTTGGAGCAACATTGAAAGAGCTCCAAAAATCTACACCCAAATAGAGAGGTTGTTGTAGGCTGGGGACCACGAATACTTCCAAGATTTTGGATCTTTCACCCCACGAGACATTCGCGTTAAGACTACCTTCGATTTTCTGATGGTTTCCGTCAGCAGTTTTTATCGCATGTTGCATGTTCGTCATTTGTATGTTTTTTCTTTTGACAAAGTCTATTGCACCTTTTCCTAAACACGTCACTGAGGCTCCACTATCCAATAGACCTAAAATGTCCTCACCTTCAAATTGCACTTTTGTAAAAGGTATATTGTCGTCACTTATTGTCAAAATTGAAGCTTCTATCCTGCTTTTCATTCGTCTTTTTATTGCACTTATTTCCCTTAGCCTAGCTATTTTCCTATAGTTCCTACTTTTCGTCTTTGTAGTGTCCAGTTCTTCACCGAAGATTCGCTTTCGCGCTTCTTCATAGCGTCTCTTCCTTTCGTGTAGGCTCAACCTAGGGTCAATACCATTAGTCGGGTGAGTCACTGGGCTTTCAGTCTTTTGAATCTCTCTCTTTAATAGGTTTACTTGTTCGGTTTGTCGTCCGTTTTGTTGTTCTCCGGGATTGTCATTTTCGTCGGCTGTTGGCTCCCGGGTACACTGCCGACCCTGGAGTTTTCCTGACAACTTTGGCATCTATAGGGTATGTTACCTTGTCCACATCCAAAACAAGTCAGAGTATGAAACGTCGAGTTACATACTCCCGTCTGTTGTCTATTTCTAAAATTGTCATTTAGTTTTTCCCTGTCATTGATTATTGGTTTGTGTTTGTCATTATACCTGTCATGTCTTTTGTCGTTTCTATTTGGTTGGAAAGCTGCTACCTCTAGTTCTTCGTCATCTGACTCGTCATATCTCCTAGTATTAACTTTCCTCTCTTCTCCTAACTCATTAACAAATCTCCTCTTTGCGTCTCTAGCCGTCAAATGTTCTTCTGCTCGTCTACATTCGTCTCTCAATTCCCTTATACTACTGATAGAGCAACCAAATATTAATGTCGCTACTCTTTCTTTTAAATTTTTCTTCACCATCAATATCAGGTCCGGTTCGCTTGGTTTGACTTGCATTTGTAATGTCAAACTCCTGATATCGGCGTAAAACTCGTCAAATGTCTCGTGAGGCTGCTGTTTCCGATCCATAATCGATCGCAGGATCTCGAAATCTCTTTTGTTTGGTTTGAATTGCCTAATGAGTTCACTCTTTAAATCATGATAATTTAGGAGATAATCGTCTTGGTTCTCCTCCAGATATTGCCAGTACCATTGTTCTGCCGCTCCGGAAACGAGGTGGTGGAAGTTCGCAAACAGCTGATCGTCTGTCAGTCCTGTCTTCTTTCGTATTGTCTCCACTCTAAAAATAAAACTTTCAACCGACATGGTTTTTGACGTTCCATCAAACTTCACCCCCCATTTATGAACATCAACCCTCGGGTTGTTGTCCCTAGATGAGTGATGAGCGTTTGATGGACCATGTCGAATTTGACTATTTCTCGAGTGGCTGGCCCTTTCGTTCGTAAGCGTTTGGTCTTGGTCTGATCTCCTGGTCGTCGTGTTCCTGTGTTCCGTCAACGAGAGTTCTAGTGCGTTGAATTTCTGGTCCATTGTCGTCATCGTTTTGTCCAGTAGCTTCATCACGCTACTTAAGCCTTCCGCTAAGAAGCCCATCGTCCTTGTCTGGCTTTCCTTCACAGCTAGATTCACCACCGTCTCCATTCTTTCGTATAGGTCTTGCGTTGTTAAAATTCTTGGCCTTATAGCGTCCCCTCCATTCGCGCTATTCTGGTTTTGTCTTTGTTCTTGTAGCAGTCTCGCATGTTCTTCTTGTAGTTTCCTGTTCTCTTCCAAAAGTCTGTCGCGTTCTGTCTGGCCAGGTTCGTTGTTAAAGTAATCTTCATCCCCACCGTGTTCTTCTTCGTCTTCACTGTGGTTCCTTTCCTGTTCGTACTGTCCTTGTTCTTGGTTCCTGTTCGTATCTGTTGGGTCTGTGTCTTCGTTTTGCAATCTATCGTTCAAATTTCGTATCATGTTTATTACGTTTTGGTCTGGTCTAGTACCGTCTATCGCGTTTCTTCCTTCCGGAACGTCAACCGCCGGTACTGGCACACCTGATCTTCCTGCGATCGGGTCCCCAACTTGATTAGCCGAACTTCTCGTGGTTGGCCCGTTTCTCGGAATGGCTCCTTGCTTTCGAGCTTTGTCAGCCATCCTACCACGATTCGGAACAGAATTCAAACCAAGCACCTTATTCCCAAGAACACCGAAAAGAAATTTTTCTTCAGGTTTTCCTTTTTCTTTTCCTTCAAGGCTGAAGGGAATTTTTGCAAAAGCCACAAAAAAAAACTCAAGGAAAATCAACTAAAAAAACTAAGTTCAACCTTCAAAACCTAAAAAAAGCTGCTAAAAAACTTTTTTTTTTGTGTTGAAATTCAAAAAAAAAAACAAAATATAATCCAAAAAAAATTATTCAAAAACTAAAAAAAACTAACCTATTAAAAAAAAATATAAATGCTGAAAAGAAAACTAACCCTAATAAACTTCAAAAATCTAATGAATTCAAAAAAAAAAAAAAATTCAATCTTTCCTACAAAAAAAATTAAAAAAAAAAGTAAAACCTTTTTTGAACCACTAAAAAAAATCAATAAAAAGGAAAGTGAATTCAAAAAAAAAAGCAAAATGATAAAGTAAGAAATTAAAAAAAAAAAAAAAAATTATATAAAAAAAAACCAAAGAAATTCAAAAAAAAAATTCAAAATTCAAAATATTCCAAAAGAAAATAAAAAAAATATATATAAAAAAATAATAAAATGATAAAAAAAATAAAAAAAAAAAACAAATCCAAAATTTCAATTATTCGTAAAAAAAAATTATTAATTTTGCTGTTGTTGTTGTAGGTATCTCTATATTTTGCTAAGGTGTGTGAGGCTGTACCAGGTTTCCTTTCTGAATGCTTACTGGTTGCTGGTTACTTGCTTCAAAGTTTTGGTTGTCTTGTCTAAGTATTTGTCCGTCTGTTTCAGCTGGTGCGCTCGGAGTCCAGCTGGTGCTTCAGTTCATCCCCACTTCAAAACCACTACATAAACCACGGCGTCTAGCCAGAAATATGGTTGGCTCCGAAGTGAGAATTTACTTCCACATGAATGAGGTTCTCGACGCCTAATCCTCTACCTCACGAGAAGTTGGGTAAACCCTACTCAACGGATAGCTGAGGGTCAGACGTCGTTAACCTCACTCTACTCTTGGCGTCATTCTGAATCAAAAGTGAACTACCTCACTAGGTCTCAGACGTAAAGCCTTCAGACTGGATAGCAGTCACCGATTCATGACCACCAAGAGTTCCCTCTGTCCTTAGATTTGCATTGGGTTTTGGGAAAAAGTTAACTTAGAAAAAAAAATAAAAAAAAAAATGAAAATTATCTGCGATAGGCCAAGGTCGGACTATCGCTAGGTCTCGTTGGGCGCCATTGTTAGGAGCTGGGAATCCACAGGGGATGAACTTCGGTACTATTGAAAGGAGCAGTGGCACGCTTGTGGTTGCTCGGAACTAACTCGTCGGATGGGGGGGATTCTTGCTCTTTCTATAGTACCTCCCACTCACTAAGCAAAATTATCGTGCCTAGGATTAAGGAAGGAATTTAAAAGGAATAGGAAGGGAAGCTACTATATAAGGATAGGACAAAGGAAAAGGAACAAAAGGAAATGCAAAACCTAGAGACGTGAGCTCCATCCAAGGACCAAAGAAGGTGGTGTTTCGACTCAAAAAATTCAAATTTCTACTGAAAGAAATTTTTTTCCAAAAGAAAAAAAATAAAAAAAATAATAAAAAAACTTAATCCCTATCTAACCTACCTAACCCAACACCAAAATACCCTAAACTAACCTACTACCTACTTAATACTATTTACTACTAACCTACTACCTTACTACTACCTTTCAAACCGAAAACACCCTTGTCTCCTTTCACCGTCGGATGGAACTCTGCTGGAGGCTCCGACGCGCTCGTCAGATGTTGGTGACGAAGTCATGGCCAACCCTCCCTTGCATCGGTTCGATACAACCAAATGCCATCCTCTTGGCCTTGTTTGTGAAGATGGCCCCTGTCTGTTATGTTACGTCTTTGTCAGTCATATCGTCATAATCCAAAAAAAAATTAAACCAAACCTCCCAAGCATAACCGTTCACATTGGACGGCCTAGTTCAGCCATCACACACCCTTACGCTTGCTTTAGCAATCCATAATGTTTATCAAAACCGAACTTTTCAAAAAAAATCGTCTTTTAAAGATTTTATATGCATTTATTTTTCGGTTAAAAGAGAAGAGAAAAAAATTCAAATGCTAGCAACAAACTATGCTACTCTATTGACTTCAAAAATTAAAAAAAAAATGGAAAACTTTTGTGTGATACAGAACTTTGTATCTTTATATATACGCATATATATATATCTTCAAATCATACCAATGGAAAGTACAAAAAAAAACAGACTTACAGTTTGTTATCTTTGGAGATATCCCTCGTTGTCCTGCCGGCAGCACTCGTGAGACACTTACACTGTATTATTATTTAAATTATTATGCATATATATATGTATATATTATCTTCCCAAAAAAATTTCCTTTTTTTTTCTTTGTGGGGTTTTTTTGTTCAACACCCTCTTAATAACTACTAATATAAAAAAAATTCACTACACTATTTTTTTTTCTCCTTTTTTTCTTTTTTTTTTTTCTTTACTTTACACCTTTTCTTTCTATTTAATATTCTTTATACTTTTATCTTTCTTTTTCTTCCAATCTTTCTTTAAATTCGCTTTCAATTCACTTCTTATGCTTTTAGTTCACTTAAAATTTACTATTAACTTTCTTATTCTTTCAATTCATTTCAGTTCTTTTTCTCTTTAATTTCACTATTAACCTTATATTCTTTATCTTTAAATTCACTTTTTTTTTAAATCCACTTTTCTTCATCTAGTCCTTCATTTGTAACTCCTTATTCCTTCTACTGCTCAGCTTCTTCCTATATGTATCTGTCTACATATATCTTCTTATACGGGTCCTTGCCCTTGGCTTGACCTTAGTTAGGCCGAGAAAAAAAACCTGGCAGAGGTTGTCTTACCAACCTATTAAATTTCAAATTTTTAATATCTTCAAAAGTAATCCTGCATATTCTTTTACATACCTCTGCTTTTTTCTCCTTTTTTTTCTAATTTCTCGAAAGCTTTCCTCAATTTCCTTCAGCTTTCTAAATACAAAAATTCAAATATATTATTTCCCACATTATTTCAAAATCTTATTTACCTTTTCTTTCTATTCTTTCTTTTATATTTCCTCTTTCTTTTTACTTGCGAATATTTTCTTTACTAGTGTAAAAAAAACTAGTTTATTTCTTTATTCGATTTGAGATTTTACTTTCAACCACTAGACTTGTTTTGTCTTTACTTAACTTGACTTGACTTTTGATCACTTCTATAGCAAAAAAAACTTCACCGAACTTTTCCTTGGGGCTGATCTTTTGCAAAAGAAAGTTCTACAATTTTCTTTGCCTTGCGAACTCTTTTGCTCCTCGGGTACATAAGCACTTGGTTCGAATTCCGTTGTCAAATCACATACATAATTACCTCTCAATTTGGATGCATAAACAGCTGATTAACGTTTTTTCATTATTCTTTACAATTTGCCATCTGTTTCTATGTTACCATCTGTATTTCTCACTAACTGTCCACCCCCTTTCTTCACACACCTACATACATACCTACTTTCTCCTACCTCACTCTTTATTAAGCTATAGTCATACCCAATTTAATACTTACACTACCTATCATCTAATCAATAACACAAACATACATTAATCTACCAAAAAAACTTACATAACTCTCTCTCTCAAATTTCACTTACACTTAGCTTTCTTTGCAATCTTATATTGCTGAATAACATTAACTCATTACTTTGAGTTAGAGGGAGATGGGTAGTGTGCGCAACCCAGTGCGTAATCAAAGTGTCAAAATAATAATTGATAACGTACATAGGTGTTTCGCGAAATTATATTTCGTATTCTCTTTTTTTTTTTTTTTTTTTTGTTCCGCTTCCTAATTTAATAACGCGAGTTAATTCGTGTTTTGTTTTGTTTTCCTATTACTTTTTTTTTTGTTATTATTTAGGTGTTTTTTTTTTTCATTTTCTTTTAACTTTCACAGGTAAGTATTCTCTTCTTGTTCTTCTTTTTGTTTTTGTGAAATCTCAGGTGGGAGTTTGTTTACATATGTTACATACATACATTTTGTAGGCACTTGCATTTTGTAAACAAACTCTACCTATTGTCTCTTGATCAATTTTATTTACTTTATTTTGCTTTACTTTATAGGGTTGACGATAGCAAGATTAAAACAACAAAAAAAGGAAGGAAATCTTTTTTATATGAACTATGGTAAGTAGAGTGAAGTTGTTTGATGGAATTAATGATAGTTCATTAGGATATCTTTTATTTTTTTCAGGTTTTGCTACGTAACAGCTGGTCTCCGCATATCGTTCTTGAAAGAAGTTGGTTGCACTGTATCTGCACTCACTGCTTCCAAGGTCCTGAAGCTTGCTTCCAAAAACTCCAGAAAATCGTTCCAGCTTGGCAACTCTTTCTGGTTCCCCAACTTCTCTTCCCACAACTGCTGCAAATTACCAGGTAACTTGTTGTATACCTAATGCACCAATATAACATCCTATTTATCCACAGGTACACCCAGATTTCAGAGTGCATGGACACACTCTTGCGAGGTAAAAATTACCTCCTTCAGCTCATCAACTGACTCCTTAACAAGGCACTTTTGGTTAAAAAGTAGTTTTAGTTGCGCGTTTACTAACACACGCTTGTTGTCGTATCGCGCCTTTAATAACTCCCATGCTTTGTCAAAATTACCCGCGACACAAGGTAAATGCTGGAGCAAACGATCCGCCTCACCTTCTAAACTCGACTTCAGGAAGTGCATCTTGTCGATGTCCGTTAAATTATGGTTTGAACAGACCAGGGAATCAAACCTGTCGTGAAACAACCGCCATTTTGTATATTCCTCATCAAACTTAGGGAGATCAATTTTGGGTAACCTCAGTTCGGTACGAACCATACCTGACTGGCCTAAACTCTGACCAGCCTGACCTGCTGCCAGCACTGACGTTGCAGGAACCGAAGACAAGCTTTCCAACAACTCAGTTAAATCGGACCTGTAATCTATGTACGTATCGTTGATTTTATCATAGACCTCAAAATAAACTTCTTTTTCTATTTCAGCTTCCAACTTTGAACCCCCAACGACGTTCTGGTGGTAAATTTTTGCTGAAGCCATATTAGAACAGCGAAGAACCAAGAGCAGGAACTGGATTCGACATATTTATTTGTTTGGGTATATTTATTCGTTTATAAAACAACGTACACAACAAGAACGAACTTACTTAAATTCTTCTTCTCTTTGCAGTGGCAACCTTGGATGACCTTGTTGTCCTTGATGACTTGACTTCTGCAGCAGATTTTATTTTAAGTCTTTTAGTTTACTGGCTTTTTTAATCGTGCGTTTACTTATTTCTTAAGCTCTGAAAGAGTTCTTTTTATATGTATATATATGCACCTGAGTGTTCGAAAAACGACTCAGCACTTCACACACTTTTTGTCTTTAAAAATGTTAATGTTTTCACACACAAATTAATTGTTTTTAAACACTGTTCGTAAAACGGCTACGAAGGACCAAAATGTTCCGACTAGGTTTTATTACTATATTAGAAAAAACTAGGAAAAAAGCTATTTAAAAGAAAACACACAACTTCACTCTTTGACTTGAAAATTGGTTGTATTTTTCTTCTAGACTTTTCGTCATATGACTTTATGTACATTCGATTCATTACTTATAGACATTCGATGTTTTTGTTTACGTTTACAATTTGTGAAACGTATGTTTTAGTAATGTTTATTTGATTAATTAATTCTTCTCATCCAGTTCCAAACAGTCTCTGAACAGATGTTTCATTATATTAGCATCAGATACAGTTGCAGCATAAGGTCCTATAACGTCCAGGATATTCCCATCACAGCATGTGATCACAAAAGGCTTAACCAGATTTTGATACTTATGTAGGCTGTATGATTGTTTCTGGAAGCCGTAGTTTGAACTTTTTTGAAGGTACACATATGATCCATCGCAAATGACTATAGATGGACGATCATTTTCATTTAAATTGCAAATCACTTCATATGGTGTTTTCCAGGAGGCTAAAACTAACCGCATTTCATGGCTTTGAATACTTCGATATTGAATCAAGTTATTCAAGCGAACTCTACAATTTGCACGGTTATTAGCATTACTCATTTTCACACTTCTTAATTCAAAACACTTTTTTCTTAAATCTGGAGCGCTGCTACAATTTTTCTCAATTTTTCTCTCGTTAATGGAGTACAACACCTGAAGACCGCGAAATTGTGAATTACTTGTTTTTGTGTCACTACATAATTTACTCACAAGCCAACAATCAGTTATCAATTAATTAGGCCTAACGGTCGCGGACTTGTTTGTTTAAACCTGGTACCTAGCAACCAGTTTTTTTAGATTTGTTTTTGGATGGTATTTTGATATAGATCTAAACGAAGATTAGTCTATTCTTTCTCATTTGCAGCATTAAAATGTATTTTGTTTTTTTGTTTAGTAAAAAACAAAGTAGGAACTGCGAAAAATTTAATGAAAAAATGCATTTGCTGTGGAACATATTTTTTGTTTATTTTTTTTTAGGAATTGTGTATAATGTACGTGATATGCCTTATGTATGATAGCGTAATTATGTATCAAATTAAAGCTTACCAGTTCAGTTCAGTTCATATTTATTTGTAGTATAGAGAATATGTTATTTTACAAAGAGTGTAATTTTAGAGATTTAGAAAAATTTTCTTTACAACTATGATAAAATAATTTTATAACAATATTTAGATAGGGATAAACAAACAATATATAGCATTTGAGGGAAAACACTACAAGAAAAAACCCTCATATTATTAAACTTAAAAAACTACTATTGCACATAAACCCAATTACTTGGAACTGAGTAATTTATTGCAAATTTAAGATTAAATTATTATCTGAATAAGAAGATCGTTGAAAAAAGTTGTCTTGCAACTTGTACAATACAATTTTGACAGGGCTGACGTTTGCTCTTTCATGGAGACGTGCTGTAGAGTAATAACGAGGCAAATTTAGCATTAGTTTAAGTACTTTGTTTTGACTAATCTGCAGTTTTTAAGATGAATCTCAGCGCAGTCAAACCATACTGGTGCACCGTAGGTAAGAACAGGTTGAAAAATGGATTTAAAAATTAATATTTTATTGTGTATGCTAAGGCGAGACTTTCTATTGATAAAAGGGTATAGGATTTTTACTAGTAAATTTGCTTTGTGAATTGAGTTAAATATATGCCTTTCAAATGTCAGTTTCTTATCAAGTGTGATGCCAAGGTATTTACAACTTTCCGCCCATGGGATGTTGGTCGAATTTATTTTGAGTGTGGTTTGCGGGAGGAAATTATGCTTTCTTCGTCGAGTGAGCCACATTGCTTGACATTTTTCTGCGTTGACTTTTATCTTCCACTAGGTAAAGTAATTAAGGATAGTATCCCTTTTCACTCCTTATTCTATCCACTTTCACTTTTTGACTTCTATTCTTAAGGTATGAGCTAAACCAATTCAGCATAAAACCACGAAAGCAAGCTTTTTCAAGTTTTCTTAATAAACAATTATGGTTAACCATGTCAAATGCTTTTGTGATATCAACAAACATACTTGTAGTACATTAACTACTATCTAAATTAGACATAATTTGGTCACCGAATTATATCAAAGCATCTTCAGTAGATTTTCCACTAAGAAATCCGAATTGAACCGGATTAAAAAACTTTCTTCTGGTTAAAAAACTAATCATTCTCTTTTTCAAAAATCTTCTAAAAACTGGAAGGAGGGTCTATACTTGCTCATGTCAAAAGAAAAACCTTTTTTAAAAAGAGGAACAATATCAGCACACTTAAGAGGTTCAGGAAATACACTTGCCAGAACACAACGGTTAAAGATAAAAGCTAAAACATCAGCAATTAAATATGCAGTATTCTTGACAATGATGAATTGGACTTCCTTAAACTTCCAATAGCCTTAATAATTTCAAGTGATGAGATAGTCTCAAAAACAAAACTATTATTTGTCAGCAATAGAAATAAAGAAAGTATTAAAAGCATTAGCAATCAAATGCTTATCAGTGATATCACAACCATTAATATTAATAACATTAGGAGCTTTTGACATAATGGTTCTGTTAATCAAGCTATTAACTAATGACCTCTCTTTTTTCAAATCACCCTTAGCATTTATTTCGATATCACAAATTACTGCAAATTGGGATTTCCCTTTTAAGTTCAGCACATACATTTTTATATTTACGTTTAAGTAATTCATTACTAGGATTCTTAAAGCATTTTTGCCTAAGTCTGCTTTTACCCTTAACTTTGTTTACTAAACGATTACTGATCCATGGTTTCAATTTCTTATAATGTTTTTTGGGTAGAGTAAGGTTAGTACAGTTTGAAATATGATGATCAAGACAGTCGACAAATTTTGTATAAGAAGTTGATTCATCTAGACATGAGTAGGAGTACATATCTTTCCAAAACTCATACAGCAGGACATATTTTAAATTTGAGAAATCAATAATACGTTTTTTACTTGTCGGCAAACTTTCAGATTGACATTTTTGATTAGTTTTATTTATAAGCAAGCTCGTCATAGAGTGATAAGTTTGACATTTTATCAATAGATCATTTATCATTAGATCAAGCACAAGCGATTCACATTCAGAAACAGACATTTTACTGAATATGGTCTAAGCAACTACTAGATACTTTACTTGTTGGCTCATTAATAAATGAAAAAAGGCCATGTGAGGCTAAAAGAGATAAATAATTAGAAGTAAATTCATTATTCTCAAGAATATCAATATTCATGTCTCCCAAAATAATCAAGTTTTTAGAATGTTCATTTTCTAACAGAGCAGAAAATTCCTCCATAAAATAACGAACATCAAACGAATGCAGTCTATATAAGCAATATATGACGTAAACATCATTATTAATTTCAATGGTCACTCTTAAAATATCAGCACTTTTAAAATTAACGCAAGTAAAATAAACTGCTTAAAATTCATCTTTAACAAAACATCCAACTCCTCCAGATGCATTGGTTTTAGATATAAATTTAAATCCAGGTAAGCTATAATCATCTTTTTCGAAACTATAAATTCAAAGGAGGTGGTGCATACTTGGGCCCAGGGCGTACACCTATGAGACTAGTACCAAATGAAAGCTTACGTTCAGCCCAATCAGCCTGCCAAATATTTTTGAATTCGGTTTTGATGATTTTGAGATAATTAGACTTGAATTTGAGCGCCGGAAATGGGAAAAATCTGACATTTCTGCATATAATTACGTATATCTCGAAAAGCATAGCACGTAGGACAATGATTTTGGTATCATATGAAAGATCATAAAAATCTTTCACTTCATTCAAAATGCCTTATATTTCGAAAAAAACGAACGTTTGCCAGCCAATATCTCGAAAAAATCACTGATGACCTATAATTTTTTTGGCACCACTTTAATCCTTAATTGGTAAGCTTTAATTTTATATATAATTACGCTATCATACATAAAGCATTTCACGTACATTATACACAATTCCTAAAAAAAATTAAACAAAAAATATGTTCCACAGCAAATGCATTTTTTCATTTAATTTTTCGCAGTTCCTACTTTGTTTTTTACTAAACATAAAAACAAAATACATTTTAATGCTGCAAATGAGAAAAAAAATGACTAATCTTCGTTTAGATCTTTAGCTACTTGAGCCAATGAAACACAATAATATATATTAATTGACAAATGTTTAATTTTTTATTATATAAGTAAATGAACGATTTAACTTGAAAATATGTAAAAGCAGGAGAGTACAAAAACACTAGTTGACCGGTTGAAAATGCGCAACAAAAGTGAACAGAAAAAGCAACTACGTCGTTGTTCGGCAGTTGAGCAATATTCAAATTCTCCTTATGACATCTAGTGGTGAGTTTGGTACTGCGGTTTAAGTTGGCTGAACGCCGCAAGTCGCCACATAACTCCCCCTCCAGTGACGAAGTTACGAAATAATCTCAGATGTCCAATCGTACTTTCCTTGGAACATCTGTTTTGTGTTTTGATGTTGTAGAACTAATTTTTGTTGAAATCGGAAAATGTTGTTTTCTGTTCTCGTTAGAATTAATTTGCTGAAGACGTTGTGCTCGTATTTGTTGGAGATGTTGTGCTTGTTCCTGTGATTGTGGCTGATGACGAACGCTGGAAAAATGTTGAACGGTGGCTGTTGTGCTCCCAGGAAGAATATACGCTGGTTTGAGTCTTTCTGTCGAAACGTTGATTATTCTTCCATGTGCATTTATTTGGAATAAACGTTCATTAATTCTTTTAATCACAGGATGCGGGCCAGTGTATGGTTGTTCCAGCGGTTTCTTGACGGCATCACAGCGAAGGAAAACATGTGAACATTTGTGGAGGTCAGGCGAAACGAAGAGCGTTTTGTTGTTGGCATGGTTGGATGCGGCTGACGACCGAAATTTGCGCATGGCCTCTCGATGCTTCTGGACAAATATCTGTGGGTCGGATACAATGTTCTGGTTAGCGAAAAACTCACCAGGTATTGTTATATTTGTCCAATAGAGCATCTCTGCTGCTGAAGCCTTAATGTCGTCCTTATAAGTTGTCCGTAGTCCCAATAGTACTGTAGGAAGTGCCTCGACCCAGTTAGTTTGTTCGTGGCACATGAGGGCGGCTTTCAAAGAACGATGCCATCGTTCCACTAGTCCGTTTGATGCGGGATGGTAAGGTGAAGTTCTGATCCTTGTTGTTCCGATCATCCTCATGAGTGATGTGAAAAGCGCAGACTCAAATTGAGTGCCTTGGTCGGTAGTTAATGTTGTTGGCGAACCGAATCGAGCAACCCAATTGGTATAGAACGCTGTTGCGACAGTTTCAGCACACATGTCTTGAAGTGGTACTGCTTCTGGCCATCTGCTGAATCGGTCGATCATGGTCAGACAATATTTGTTTCCTTTGCAGAGTGGAAGGACGATCAGGTCGATGTGTACATGTTGAAAACGTTCATCTGGTACATCAATTGACTCAGAAAGTTGTCGAGTGTGTCGATGTACTTTCGAGCGTTGGCATTGGACGCAAGTACGAGACCACTCCAATGCGTCCTTCCTAATGTTTGGCCAAACGAATTTTTGCCTGAGTTGGCGGCTGGTTGTCCTTCCACTTGGATGGGAAAGACCGTGCACTGAGTCGAAGGCTTTTCGACGTAGAGTTGCAGGAACATATGGCCGAATAGAGTTGTCCGTTGTGTCACAGTAGATTTTTACTCCTGGTTCTAAAGTTATCTTGGTTAATTTTAGGGATGTTTTCCCTGACCTTAGAATGTCGCGCAGTTCCTCATCCAGTAGTTGTGAAAGGTGTAGTTCACGTTGGTCGAATTGCAGCGGCATTGATATAGCATTGACTCGTGACAAGGCGTCGGCTACTATATTGTCTTCACCGGGCAGATAGACGAGGTCTGTCGTAAACTGTGATATAAAATCCAGTTGCCTCAAGCGTCGTTGAGGAGCCTTGTCCGAGCGCTGTTGAAATGCATATATCAATGGCTTGTGGTCTGTTTGTACCACGAAGCGTCGCGTCGACCATCTAAGATGTGTTTGAAGAACTGAATGGCAAGGTAGATAGCCAGAAGTTCGCGATCGTAAGTGCTGTAGCGACTTTGTGCACTTGCTAGTTTGCAGGAGAAAAATCCAACTGGTTGACTTAGGCCATTTCCTTTCTGCTCCAACTTGGCACCGACTGCTATGTCCGAAGCATCAGTTGTTAGTACCAGTTGATGGTTGAAGTGCGTCAGCATAGTTGTTTGCTTCAAGCTGTTTTTGCACTGTTGAAACGCTTCTTCTGTCAGGGGGGTCCATGGAACTGGTCGCTTGTCGTTTTTCTTGGAATCCTTGATGAAATTATTCAGGGGTGCTTGCATATGAGCACAGTTCGGAATGTAGCGGCGGTAGTAGTTTATAATTCCAAGAAAACGACGTAGCTCGACTATGGTAGTTGGCTTCGAATAGTTGGATATGGCTTCAACTCTGTCTTCTGGTGGTCTGCAACCAAGGTTGTTGATGCTGTGTCCTAAATAGGTGACTTCAGTCTTCGCGAACAGGCATTTTTTGATGTTGATGATGAGGCCATGTTCTTGAAGTCGTTTGAGGACTAGAACCACATGTTGTTGATGATCTTGTTCTGAGTTGGAGGCGATCAGAATGTCATCAATATAGCAGAAGACGAAGTCTAAACCACGAAGTACCATATCCATGTGTCTTTGGAATGTTTGAGTTGCATTCTTGAGTCCGAATGGCATGACAACAAACTCAAACAAACCAAAGGGAGTTGTGACCGCTGTTTTTTTAATGTCCTCGGGTGCCATTGGGATCTGATAATAGGCCTTGTCGAGATCCAGGATGGAAAAGTGGGTTTTGTTATAGAGATTTTCCGTGAAATCCATTATGTGTGGTATCGGATATCGATCTGGTTGTGTTTGGGCGTTCAACCGTCGAAAGTCACCACAACATCTCCATCCACCCGTCTTCTTTTCCACCAGATGTATTGGACTAGCCCAAGGACTGCTGGATACGCGACAATATCCCTTCCTCACAAAGTCCTCGAAGTCGGTTTTGGCTTGCTTCAACTTGTCTCCGGTGAGTCGTCGTGGACTTTCAGCAACTGGTCGACCTGTGGTGATTATGCAGTGTTGCATGCTGTTGGACTTCGACTTTGATCCAGAATTGTCACTGTTGGCCAGGATGAATTCGTTTACCAGACGGATGTGGGGTTCAGGTCCATTAATGGACAACAGTCTGGTGACGTCAGTTGCGAGAATTTGTCCTGGCACAGTTAGTGACGTTGTTTTGTCGATAATCCTTTTTCCTTTGAGGTCGATTAAGAGGCCGTAGTGAGCAAGCAGGTCTGCTCCAATTATCGCTGTTTTGACGTCTGCGATGATGAAAGGCCACGTTATTGCTCTCCGGAGGCCGAGGTTCAATGTGAGGGTTGTGTACCCATACGTGTTGATCGGTGAGTTGTTGGCGGCGAGAAGTGTTGTCTCCGTTTTGTTGTTGTTGCAATCTCTGGATCGGGGTAGGACGCAGATGGTGGATCCAGAGTCGAGAAGGAACTTTTGGTTCGTTTCCTTTTCGAATACATAAAGTCGGCATTCTCGGTTGAGATGTTGTTGACTTTTGTCACCCGCCTTTGGTAAAAACAGGCTCGCTAGTTTTTTGGAGCGAAACTGCAAGGCTTGGTGCATTTCCGCGCATCATCGCCGATTTTCTTATGGAAATAGCATGGACGTCCTTCTTTTGATTGTGCACTTCGTGATCTTGAGGTCGATCGGCTTTTTGACTGCACTCGGCTTCTGTTTTGGCCGAGTTTGAGATTTTGCACTAATGCAGTCAAGTTGGAGAGAGTAGTCTCGATCTCCGTTAGGCGTCGTTCGAGGGCAGTGTGGGCTCGAGGCTCCTCGTTGGCGACCTCAGCAGAGAACACAGAACTTGGTGCTGCTGCCATGTTATCCATGATTTTGTCGGCTATTTTCGACAGTGTTTAGTTTAGTTTAGTTTAGTTTATTTCGTTTCATCAAACAGAGAAATATTCTCTTACAGACTAATACAGGACTTTGTGAGGAAGGGATTATTTCTAGAATTTAAAGTAAAATGAATATAATAATAAGAAAATACAAATTTATCTAATGTAGATTAACATTTACAATATTAGACACATATATTTTAAAAGTATCTCTAGAGCAATTATCAAAAATATCTATTCTGCTACAAACAAAGTTAGTTTCTCTGATGCAACGTGTTATTGGCTCGTTAAGGCCATAATTAGTACGATGAAAGTATTCTTTAAATAACTTATTATTTCGAAAATTTTTTTGAGTAACGTTAAAGCTTATCAAAGCGAGTAAAGGTGGACATTTTATATGAAATGTTATAATATCTCTAATGAACATAATAGAGAAGCATGTTCGTCGATTTTCAAGAGTTTTAATATCAAAAAGCAAGCATCTTGATTTATAAGCAGGCATAAATGTACGCCAGTTTAGTTTAAAAATTAGATATCTGGTAAACCTTCTTTGAACTTTCTCAATTCTTTCGCAAGAGTTATTATAATAGGGGTTCCATACAATACTACAATACTCGAGAACTGACCGTACTAATGAGTTATATAGTATCTTGACAGTATATGGGTCTGTAAATTCCCTTGTATTCCTACGAATAAATCCAAGCATTTGGTTAGCCTTATTCACCATATAGTCAATGTGGGGCACGAATGACAGTTTAGTGTCAAGAACAACTCCAAGATCTTTTTTTCTTTCAACGCGTTGAAGGTTGGTAGAATTTATTCCATAATTGAAAATGATAGGAGAAGTATTTCTGTAGCAGGACATAATTTGGCATTTAGATACATTTAAATGAAGATAATTCACAGAACACCATCTTGTCAAATTTTCTAAATCTTGCTGAAGCAGATAGCAATCGGATGGAGTTTTTATTTCTCGGTATAATTTGAGATCATCTGCGAATAACAAGGAGGATGAAGACAAGAACACATCCGGAATATCGTTAATAAATATTAGGAAAAGCAAAGGTCCCAAATGGCTACCCTGTGGGACGCCTGATGAAACATTAATATTAGTTGAAAAACTGTTACCAATCTTAACAATTTGGATTCTTTCTGTAAGGTAAGAGATCAACCAACGCAAAACTCTAGAGTGGAATCCAAAGGCTGACAATTTATGTATTAATACTCTATGGTTTACCCTGTCAAATGCTTTCGCAAAGTCTGTGAAGATTATATCTGTCTGCGAAAAATTCTCGAATTTGTTTATTATGAAGTTGGTAAAAAGAGATAAGTTAGTTGCTGTAGATCTACCGGATATAAACCCGTGCTGTAACTCCGATATATGTTCTTTGACTTCAAAGGTAAGTCTATTACATATAATTTTTTCAAATAGTTTCGGCAAGGCTGAAATTTTACTTATGGGTCTATAATTTGTTACATCCTGTTTAGACCCTGATTTATGAACTGGAGTTAAGAAGGAGACTTTCCAGCTTTCTAGAAATTTTCCTTCAGAAAGTGATATATTAAAAATTAAAGTTAGCGGTTCAGCTAAGGAAGATGCACATTTCAGAAGAAGAACTGGCGGAATACCATCCGGTCCTTCTTTTTTCATTGGATCAAGATTCAATAAAGCTTCCTTGACCTCATCGATTGAGTACCATAGAACCCACATTGACAGCTTGTGAAATAACTGGAATACTGATATCAGAAAGAGAATCTAAAGAATATACCGATTGAAAATATTTAGCAAAAAGATTACATATCGCATGAATATCACTAGTCGTTGTATCTAAGTACTTCATAGAGTTTGGATACCCACTTGACTTTCGTTTTGAATTGATGAAGTTCCAGAAACATTTACTATTATTTTTTACATTTGATTCAATAGAAAACATATAGGAACGATATAAAAATTTATTTAAAACATCAAACTCATGTTGGATAGAGTTGTAAGCAGAACGTAGAGCACTGCAACTACGGTTCATTTTATAACGCTTAAAAGCCTTGTTTTTCTTATTTTTAAGATTACTTAGTTTTCTATTGAACCAAGCCGGGTTTGAATTTAGTTTTGATATTTTCTTGGGAACAAATCGATTCACCGCTTCTCCAATGACTGAAAAAAATGTTTGATTAGCGTTCTCCAGTGATGTATGGTTCAATAAAGATACCCACGGAATAGACGAGAGGTAGGTATTCATTGCATCAAAGTTTCCTTTACTGAAATTTGCAACAGAAATGCTATCTTCAAAATCATTCTTAATATAGTCATAAAAATGAAAATTTCCTTCTAGTGCGACATGGTGCATTACATTTCTCACAATAGGGAATTCAGACTTTTCAATATAAATATCAAAATCCTTGTCAACAAACATAAGATCAAGTATTCTTGACAATTCATTTTCATTATCATTTATTTGAGTTAAATCAAATTGACTAAAGAAATCGACAACTTTAACTTCAGTTTCCGATACAACATTATAAGGAATAAGATATTTATCTTCCAAGTCTAAACTCCATTTAATGTCACCTAAGTTAAAATCACCAATGCAAATAACATGTTGTGAGCCATTTAGATTTTCTAGAATAGATTTACAATTCTGTAAGTGAACACAATAATAATCTAGAGAACTCCTGGGAGGAATATAACTTAGCATAATAAATATTTCTGTATTATTTTTTAATGAAATTGATACAATTAGCTGATCTATATCGAAATTAAGATAAGAGTTACTAGACTCTGAGTTCAATTCAATTTGCGTACATGATAATGACGAACGAATGGCAATTAAAACACCTCCACCCATTTCCATACCAGTTAATAAGTTATTTCTGTCCTTTCTAAAAACTGTATAATTTGTCATATTGAATAACTCTGTGCTTAATTGGTTCTCTGTTAACCATGTTTCTGTTTAAAGGATTATGTCATATACACAAGACGATAAAGTAACATATAAATTATGCAATTTAGACCTAATGCCTCCAACATTCTGATAATAAATTGATAGACTATTAGAAGCTGAACTGTTACTTGAAAAGTTGTTTGTGTCGATTCTAAGCGGAATGTTGTCAGGAACTATAAGTTTTTTTTTTTGAAATGGTGCTGTTAGGTCGATTTTGCTGCTTGCAGAAAGAATGACACGGACGTGGTTTGGCATCCTCGACATCCAAATTGTCGACAGCATCTCGTCTGGTACATTTTCCCCTGCTAATCTCCTCATTTCCCTCAGAAGACTTGAGGGGCGTTTGTCTCCAAGCTCCAGTGACGTCATTAGTCGATTCAGTTGTCGCTCCTTGGACTCAGTGAAACGTGAAATCTATTGGGTCTTAAACGCCAGATATTTGTCCTGTTCTGGAGGTTTCTGGATCAAATCAGACACTTCATTCAGGATTTCTGGATCCAACGAAGCGATAATGACGTTGAAGCGGCTGTCGCGGACACAATTCTGTTGTTGTGGAATTGCGCTTCGATTTGGAGGAACCAAAACGCTGGATTAATTTTCCAAAATGGCGGAATTTTTATATTTTTTATTGCTGCTATTTCCATAAGCTCAGTTGGTATTTCTGCAGCAGAAATACTTGCTGCTGAGCCAGCTGCATCGTCAATTTGTGGAGTCGCCATTTTGAGATGAGGAAAAAACAGAAATAATTTTTTTGGCCTTAGTTTTGGACGAATAAAAAATTGTGAGAGATCACGTTGGGGTTACCACTTTAGCTACTTGAGCCAATGAAACACAATTATATATATACATATATTGACAAATGTTTAATTTTTTATTATATAAGTAAATGAACGATTTAACTTGAAAATATGTAAAAGCAGGAGAGTACAAAAACACTAGTTGACCGGTTGAAAATGCGCAACAAAAGTGAACAGAAAAAGCAACTAAGTCGTTGTTCGGCAGTTGAGCAATATTCAAATTCTCCTCATGACATCTAGTGGTGAGTTTGGTACTGCGGTTTAAATTGGCTGAACGCCGCAAGTCGCCACAGATCTATCAAAATACCATCCAAAAACAAAGCTGGTGCTATATTCATTGCTTCCTGGTGTCTTGCGTAACCCAAATACCATAAAATACTCATGACATGAGCGCAAAAACCAACAGTCCTCATTCCAACGAGACAGTTACAATAGTAAGCTTTTATTGCGTTCGAACTATGTGCTACGTTTGCATCGCTATTCACCAAGATATAAGTGAGATACACTTTTCTACTTACATGCCTGGATTTGATTCGCCCTCGCAATAAAAAGTTATTGTTGCCTAAAACACTATTATGAGCAGTAGAGGCAATTCGCATCCGATCTTCGCAGACTTCGATTGTATAGGTTCCCTGGTCTTTTAAATGTTCACCACAGAAGAATCGAGCCTGTTTTATTTGGTAATTCCCCAATGATATCATACGAAGTTCTTGAATAGTGAGTTGTGGGAAATTACTTAAATTCGGGATATTACCATCGATGCGGCTGAACATGGCTCTGGTTCTGTTAAGATTATTTTCTCTTACAAAGGCACCTAAATAATTAGGAGTATTAAAACGATTTAAAGCCAGTTCTAGCAGAACGTTCGCATCAGCACTATCTTCAATGGTTGGATGAAACTTATTAAGAATTGCAGCTGCAACTTTGAAGTCGTCCATCAAATGACAAGCAGCTAGATTAAAAAAATCCTGCCGAAATAGTTTAAAATCCCTTTTAAATCGTCCGTTCACGACTTCAACGACCCATCTGACCATAGTTACACACCTGGATCTATTGAAAGTTACCTTCAGCAACGGATTCAGACATGTAAGTCTTATATCCTTGAGATTCAAGATGTGGGATTGCATCTCTGTATCCTCTGTCCAAAATAAAAACATCGTTTTGTCTAAAGTATTGCCTGAACGTTCCATAATCGTCTCTGAACAGATGTTTCATTATGTTAGCATTAGATACAGTTGCAGCATAAGGTCCTATAACGTCCAGGATATACCCATCACAGCGTGTGATCACAAAAGGCTTAACTAGATTTTGATACTTATGTAGGCTGTATGATTGTTTCTGGAAGCCGTAGTTTGAAATTTTTTGAAGGTACACATATGTTCCATCGCAAACGACTATAGATGGACGAAATTGTGAATTACTTGTTTTTGTGTCACTACATAATTTACTCACAAGCCAACAATCAGTTATCAATGAATTAGGACTAACGGTCTCGGACTTGTATGTTTAAGCTTGGTACCTAGCAACCAGTTTTTTTAGATTTGTTTTTGGATGGTATTTTGATATAGATCTAAACGAAGATTAGTAATTTTTTTTCTCATTTGCAGCATTAAAATGTATTTTGTTTTTATGTATAGTAAAAAGCAAAGTAGGAACTGCAAAAAATTAAATGAAAAAATGCATTTGCTGTGGAACATATTTTTTGTTTAATATTTTTTAGGAATTGTGTATAATATACGCGAAATGCTTTATGTATGATAGCGTAATTATATATCAAATTAATGCTTGCCAATTAAGGATTAAAGTGATGCAAAAAAAATTATAGGTCATCAGTGATTTTTTCGAGATATTGGCTGGCAAACGTCAACGAAAATGTTTCTTTTCAAACAACTTTTAGGTGTGTTTTTTCGAAATATAAGGCATATTGAACATTTATTTTATATTTTAAACTAAATGAAAGATATTTTTATGATCTTTCATATGATACCAAAATCATTGTCCTACGTGCTATGCTTTTCGAGATATACGTAATTATTTGCAGAAATGTCAGATTTTTCCCATTTCCGGCGCTCAACTTCAAGTCTAATTATCTCAAAATCACCAAAACCGAATTCAAAAATATTTGGCGAGCTGATTGGGCTGAACGTAAGCTTTCATTTGGTACTAGTCTCATAGGTGTACGCCCTGGGCCCAAGTATTCACCACCTCCTTTTCACATTACGGCTGATCTTGGAAAAAACATGAGATAATAATATCGATATACACCATTTAAAGAGACGAGCTGTACAGAGCCATGTTTAGTTTCGGTATCCCTGCAAAACTCCTACGACAAGGCAGGATGACTTGGAGAACTCACGCTGTTCCGTGAAAGTCGGTAGAGAACTCTTCGAGACATTTGATTTCGAAAAAGGTCTAGGCAAGGCGACAAACAGTCAAACGATTTCTTTTACATCGTATGTACTTGATGTACAAAACTCAAACCTCAACACCAGAAGAACACTAGACTAGACTAGACCACACGCGAGTGATAAATAGTTTAGCAAGTCTGCTTCCCGGATCCCGGCCCTCCAAAATAGTCAACTATCAGATTAGACACAATCTAGTTTTCAACCATTTTTAAGCCAATGATAAAGGTGTAGTAGATACTAGATACTCAAAATATGTTCTTGCAATTAGGATGCTTTAGCCTTTTATAAATCGAAAATCTGCTCTCACAAATGAAAACAAGATTTTTATTCACAAAGCTATTTTTATGCAATATGGATGTCCAATATGGGCTAAAGTAGCTTTTTGGAATAAATAGAAATTACAATTATCACAAAATAAAGTTTTGAAAAAAATGCTAGATCTTCTTTGTTACACTTTAACCCTAGATCTCCACAGAAAAGTGAATGTTGAGTCGATTTTTGAAAGAATTGCAAACTTTCGCTTATTTTTTAATTAATCTTTGCATTTTGAATACTTCACCCTATACTGATTGTGTGTTTCTCTTTTCCTTTAAATATTATTTTCATTTTGAATATTTGAATACTATCTTCATGTGTTCTGTTCATAATGTATTGCCATCATTATTATTACTTCTCTTATTATTATTATTTACTTGAGAATATCATTACGATAGAAAGAGCTATACACACAGGAACTTTGTTTTGGAATACACCCAAAAGATGTATTGGCAGTGAAAAAAGTTGTTATTAGTTATTATTATTAATTCAAAACCAAGTGGAATCCAATTTAAATTTTTTTTTATCGGAAAAGTTTCAAGTAGATAAAAATAATATTCCAAAATAATCAACAAATCAATCCCGAAATCCCGGGATTTTACGATTCTAATCCCGGGATTTTCGGGACCGAAAAAAGACTCGGGATCCCGGGATCTCGGGATCCCGAATCCCGGGATTGCAATCCCTACATACAGCACTCTTGCTCCACCTGAGCTTGTGAGTATGAACTGTGTAATGATGCAGATATCATTCCGTACTCGTTCGGTAGCAAGGGTCCTAAACGATCTCAATATACATAAATCCGCTGGTCCAGGTGGTATCATCGCCGTTATTAAATTTTAACTTTTTAATTAAAAAATATAATTTTATTATAATTTTAAATGAAACATTTTACGTTTAGCCAATAGTTCACAACACATCCTCGAATTTAACAAAAGTATATCTTCCCTTAAAAGAAATTTGTATTCCAATCCTCCATAGTCCCACAAACACATTTAGTTTTTAAGATAGATTTAAGTTATTATTGTTTGTTTAAGTATCTTTACATAGCTTCAATTAAGCGAATTAATAAATTATTCTGAAGAGGTGTTCTTCTACGCTGGCAAACCACTGCGTAAGCTTTTCTGTTTATCCTATTCTTCTGGAATCTTTCCGAGTAGATGGGAAACAGCGTTTATCCCTAAGAAAGGCGAACCCTCCTCCTCTTCCAAATACCGTCCAATTGCACTTACGTCCCTTCTTTCCAAGGTCATGGAAACGTTGATAAACCATCAACTCATGAAATACATAAGTATCTCGAAGACCGAGAGCTTCTCAATGACCGACAGTACGGCTTTCGTAGCAAACGGTCCACTGGTGATTTGATGGCTTATCTCACCGAAAAGTGGAACCAATCTGTATATTGTTTTGGATAAAGTAAGATTATTGCACTTGATATTTCTAAAGCATTTGATAGAGTTTGAGATCGAGCTCTTCCATCGAAAATGCGTGCTTTTGGTATCGATGTGCCTCTTCTTCGTTGGATTAGAAACAACAATTCCGACCGCTCCATACAAGTTTTATTAGATGGCTTCAAGGCTGATACCCACTTCATAACTGCTGGTGTGCTCCAGGGCTCCGTTTTGTCTCCGACTCTCTTCCTTAATTTCATAAATGATTTCCTGTCTGAAACTTCTAATCCTCTCAACTGTTTTGCAAACGACTCAACCCTCAGCTTTTCATATTCGTTTCCAAATTTACGTTCCTGCTCTTCGGACGTGGAAATGAAACGGTTGCGTATGGAGTAGAATAAGTGCTTCAAAAACTCAATGTTGTTAATTGTCGTTAAGGCTTAACATGCCTTCATTACCATTATCCATGAATGGTACCATCCAAGAAACCGAAAAGCTGTCAGTACTTGGTATGTGTGTAAACAACACCTTCGTAGGAATGACCACATATTTGAAGTCACCAAAAATGCTGCATAGTGCTTAGGTTTCCTAAAGCGATGCAGAAAATTTTTCACCCCTTTTGATCTGGCTTCAATCTATAAGGCCTACATCCGCCCAAAACTAGAGTATCATTCTCATATCTGGTCAGGTGCTTCTCAAGCATCTTTGCGCCTACTTGATAGGATACAAAACAGAGCGTTGAGATTGATAGGTGATAGTTCAATTGTAGAATCGATTGATTCTCTCGAACATGGTCGAAATGGTACTTGCCTCACTTTTTTTTATTGCTTCTTTTACAGACAGTCCTCTAGAGAAATAGCCAGTTGCATTCCTCCTAATGCAGGTCACACTCAAAGTGGGACACCTGCTGTTTTCTAAGAAAACTATATGTAATTGCCACGTTATCTAGTACTTAGTTGCAGTATTTGTAGAGCTTTCATTGTGATAGCATTAAAAAAAAAAATCTAAATGTCAAGGCAAACAGCCTTTGAAGAAAGACAAATTGTGATTTTCAATTACCATAAAGGAAAATCCGTTCGCAAAATAAGTGAAGTTGTTAAAAAAGTAAATCTACGGTGTTTAGTGAAATAAAACGGTTTCGGGAAGGTCGAATAGAAAATAAACCAAAAAGTGTTGAAAGTACAACAAAAATTTGCGATAGAAATGTACAGTTTCTTTTAAGAAAAATAAGAAGTGATTCCTTGCTGTCCGCCATTGGCCTTTAAAGAATGTTAAAGGACACTAAAAATGTTGACTTAAGGGCAGAAAGAGTTCGCCGGTTTGTTAGGAGGAACGAATTGAGTGGCTGAGTTGCACGCAAAAAGCCGTTAATATCAGAAAAGAATAGTCGTTTAAGAATACAATTCGTCAATCAATCAAAAAGATTAGGACTGGTTTCGTCAGTAAAAAGGACTTTAAATGAATTGACCGAATTATGATTGAAGTTGGAGAACAAAATGCGACTTATCTTTGACCAGAAACTCATATCCTTTGTCACATTTTCTTTGGCGAATTGCATTCTTAAACGACGATTCTATTCTGATATTTCTTTGGCGAATTGCATTCTTAAACGACTATTCTTTTCTGATATTAACGGCTTTTTGCGCGCAACGCAGCCACTCAATTCGTTTCTCCTAACAAGCCGGCGAACTCTTTCTGCCCTTAAGTCAACATTTTTAGTCCCACTTTGAGTGTGAGTGACTGTACCTACATACAATTACCTTCAGTGCAGTGCATGCAAAAAAAAAATCAGTGCAGTGCGCGCACCCAAAACTAAATTCAGTATTGTGCGGAGTGTAATCTATTTTTCCCGTTTACCATCTCCTCCATTTTTTCCCATCTCATGATCTCTGAAGCTGCAGCTGCACACAATTTATATGACATTTTGGAGCTCTTTAGAGATATGAAGTGTTACGAATGGTTGCTTGGGCATAACACCAGCAGCTGTTTGTAATTGGGCGCGTTCGGTGCAATTCAGATTTTCAGATTAACTAACTATTCTCGGCCTCTGATTGGCCAGACGTTAAGTTTTTCAGTTGACAACTCATCAGCTGTTAGTTTTTACCGATTCAGTTTTTCAGTCAAGAAAAGCAGGCTGAAAATCTAGATTTAGTTTATTAAGCTGTCAGATGCGATAAATAGCCTACATGACAATTGAACTTTACTTTGTATTTTTCGGTTAGCTTTTTGTGGAAACATTTTTGTAGTGAACTTTTTCATTAAACTGAACTCTAATTTATTTTTAGGCAATTTGTCGTATAATTAAAGATTATTAATGGAAACCCTTACAAAGGAAATAGATTTTTAAGAAAATTATTTGCTACATTTTCACTCGAAGTCTATTCAAATTGTAGTTACACGCATATTTCTAATCACAAATATTGAAGAGAAATGCTTTGGACTATAAGTTAATACTATTTTGAACCAACTACAAGAAATTATTTATTTCTTATCAAATCTTTCCTAGCAGAATTGAAAGGTGAATCCCAATACCATTCAAATCTGACAAAAAATTTAGAAGACCGTTCGACGCAAAACTGAATAAGTTTTTCAGTTAATCTTAAAATCTGAATTGCAACGAACGCGCCCATTTTCACTTCTGTCTCTTGTCTGGAAACTTCACTTGATGTTTTGACTTAGTGGCGTCTTAGTTGTAATTTTATTCTTGTCCTTCTGTGTTTTGTAATGCGTGGTATATTTTGTCGGGGGGCTAAGACCCAATCGCTTTGCAGTGTTCGCCCATACTGCTAAATTGAGGCCTGCTGTTTTGGCATTAAGTGTAACACAGGAAGCGAGAATTTTGATCCTACAGAGTTTTTCCTTCCTGGGTATTGCTTTGTGCCTTTATTCTTTTCCTCTTATGGCCTCACCGTGTATGTTCGTAATGATGTTGCCTATCAAGTTCTACCACAATACGTCCTCTGTTTAAATAAGAACTTCAACTTCATGTGGTTTAAATTCAGTGTCCATAAGCACATCATCCATTATTGTTTCATTTATAGAAGCCCCAATCTAGATAGTAATTCAACCTGAGCGCTCAACAATTTCTGTCGAAATTTCAACTGGTCTTTGTGCTTTCTCGACGGTAACGTGGATACATCAGCTGATATGATATCTACCGTAATTCTCAACGGCATGACTAACTTTGTTCCGCATAGATCAAAGAGCATCATCCCCAAAGAAAATTCGTGGTTCGATTCGGGCTGTAAGGAGATGATTAGAGAAAGAGAAAAATGTTTTAGGATTTTCGAAAATGACCCTACCGTTGGAAACAAAAATAGGTTCAAGCGCGCCAGGAACATCTGCAATACTCACATACAGAAGACCAAATTTTTATAGAACCAAAAGGTAAGAGCAAAAAATACTATAACTATTTCCAAAAGGAAGTAAAAACTTTTGGTCTTTTGTTAAGAATATTAAGAACTCGACCAAATCAGCGGTTCCTACGCACGTCTTCAATGACTCTGCTTACGTCAACTCCATCGACAAAGCAAATTTGTTAGCAGCTCAGTTTGCTGCCAACTCGACACTACCATACAGCACTCTTGCTCCACCTAAGCTTGTGAGTATGAACTGTGTAATGATGCTGATATCATTCCGTACTCGTTCGGTAGCAAGGGTCCTAAACGATCTCAATATACATAAATCCGCTGGTCCAGGTGGTATCATCGCCGTTATTAAATTTTAACTTTTTAATTAAAAAATAAAATTTTATTATAATTTTAAATGAAACATTTTACGTTTAGCCAATAGTTCACAACACATCCTCGACTTTAACAAAAGTATATCTTCCCTTAAAAGAAATTTGTATTCCAATCCTCCATAGTCCCACAAACACATTTAGTTTTTAAGATAGATTTAAGTTATTATTGTTTGTTTAAGTATCTTTACATAGCTTGAATTAAGCTAATAAATAAATTATTCTGAAGAGGTGTTCTTCTACGCTGGCAAACCACTGCGTAAGCTTTTCTATTTATCCTATTCTTCTGGAATCTTTCCGAGTAGATGGGAAACAGCGTTTGTCCAGCCTGTCCCTAAGAAAGGCGAGCCCTCCTCCTCTTCCAAAAACCGTCCAATTGCACTTACGTCCCTTCTTTCCAAGGTCATGGAAACGTTGATAAACCATCAACTCATGAAATACATAAGTATCTCGAAGACCGAGAGCTTCTCAATGACCGACAGTACGGCTTTCGTAGCAAACGGTCCACTGGTGATTTGATGGCTTATCTCACCGAAAAGTGGAACCAATCTTTACATTGTTTTGGAGAAAGTAAGATTATTGCACTTGATATTTCTAAAGCATTTGATAGAGTTTGAGATCAAGTTCTTCCATCGAAAATGCGTGCTTTTAGTATCGATGTGCCTCTTCTTCGTTGGATTAGAAACAACATTTCCGACCGCTCCATACAAGTTTTATTAGATGGCTTCAAGGCTGATACCCACTTCACAACTGCTGGTGTGCTCCAGGGCTCCGTTTTGTCTCCGACTCTCTTCCTTAATTTCATAAATGATTTCCTGTCTGAAACTTAGAATAAGTGCTTCAAAAACTCAATGTTGTTAATTGTCGTTAAGGCTTAACATGCCTTCATTACCATTATCCATGAATGGTACCATCCAAGAAATCGAAAAGCTGTCAGTACTTGGTATGTGTGTAAACAACACCTTCGTAGGAATGACCACATATTTGAAGTCACCAAAAATGCTGCAAAGTGCTTAGGTTTCCTAAAGCGATGCAGAAAATTTTTCACCCCTTTTGATCTGGCTTCAATTTATAAGGCCTACATCCGCCCAAAACTAGAGTATCATTCTCATATCTGGTCAGGTGCTTCTCAAGCATCTTTGTGCCTACTTGATAGGATACAAAACACCTGCTGTTTTCTAAGAAAACTATATGTAATTGCCACGTTATCTAGTACTTAGTTGCAGTATTTGTAGAGCTTTCATTGTGATAGCATTAAAAAAAAAATTTAAATGTCAAGGCAAACAGCCTTTGAAGAAAGACAAATTGTGATTTTCAATTACCATAAAGGAAAATCCGTTCGCAAAATAAGTGAAGTTGTTAAAAAAGTAGATCTACGGTGTTAAGTGAAATAAAACGGTTTCGGAAAGGTCGAATAGAAAATAAACCAAAAAGTGTTGAAAGCACAACAAAAATTTGCGATTGAAATGTACAGTTTCTTTTAAGAAAAATAAGAAGTGATTCCTTGCTGTCCGCCATTGGCCTTTAAAGAATGTTAAAGGACACTAAAAATGTTGACTTAAGGGCAGAAAGAGTTCGCCGGTTTGTTAAAAGAAACGAATTGAGTGGCTGAGTTGCGCGCAAAAAGCCGTTAATATCAGAAAAGAATAGTCGTTTAAGAATACAATTCGTCAATCAATCAAAAAAGATTAGGACTGGTTTCGTCAGTAAAAAGGACTTTTAATGAATTGACCGAATTATGATTGAAGTTGGAGAACAAAATGCGACTTATCTTTGACCAGAAACTCATATCCTTTGTCACATTTTCTTTGGCGAATTGCATTCTTAAACGACGATTCTATTCTGATATTTCTTTGGCGAATTGCATTCTTAAACGACTATTCTTTTCTGATATTAACGGCTTTTTGCGCGCAACGCAGCCACTCAATTCGTTTCTCCTAACAAACCGGCGAACTCTTTCTGCCCTTAAGTCAACATTTTTAGTCCCACTTTGAGTGTGAGTGACTGTACCTACATACAATTACCTTCAGTGCAGTGCATGCAAAAAAAAAAAAAATCAGTGCAGTGCGCGCACCCAAAACTAAATTCAGTATTGTGCGGAGTGTAATCTATTTTTCCCGTTTACCATCTCCTCCATTTTTTCCCATCTCATGATCTCTGAAGCTGCAGCTGCACACAATTTATATGACATTTTGGAGCTCTTTAGAGATATGAAGTGTTACGAATGGTTGCTTGGGCATAACACCAGCAGCTGTTTGTAATTTTCACTTCTGTCTCTTGTCTGGAAACTTCACTTAATGTTTTGACTTAGTGGCGTCTTAGTTGTAATTTTATTCTTGTCCTTCTGTGTTTTGTAATGCGTGGTATATTTTGTCGGGGGGCTAAGATCCAATCGCTTTGCAGTGTTCGCCCATACTGCTTAATTGAGGCCTGCTGTTTTGGCATTAAGTGTAACACAGGAAGCGAGAATTTTGATACTACAGAGTTTTTCCTTCCTGGGTATTGCTTTGTGCCTTTATTCTTTTCCTCTTATGGCCTCACCGTGTATGTTCGTAATGATGTTGCCTATCAAGTTCTACCACAATACGTCCTCTGTTTAAATAAGAACTTCAACTTCATGTGGTTTAAATTCAGTGTCCATAATCACATCATCCATTATTGTTTCATTTATAGAAGCCCCAATCTAGATAGTAATTCAACCTGAGCGCTCAACAATTTCTGTCGAAATTTCAACTGGTCTTTGTGTTTTCTCGACGGTAACGTAGAAACATCAGCTGATATGATATCTACCGTAATTCTCAACGGCATGACTAACTTTGTTCCGCATAGATCAAAGAGCATCATCCCCAAAGAAAATTCGTGGTTCGATTCGGGCTGTAAGGAGATGATTAGAGAAAGAGAAAAATGTTTTAGGATTTTCAAAAATGACCCTACCGTTGGAAACAAAAATAAGTTCAAGCGCGCCAGGGACATCTACAATACTCACCTACAGAAGACAAAATTTTTATAGAACCAAAAGGTAAGGCAAAAAATACTATAACTATTTCCAAAAGGAAGTAAAACTTTTGGTCTTTTGTTAAGAATATTAAGAACTCGACCAAATCAGCGGTTCCTACGCACGTCTTCAATGACTCTGCTTACGTCAACTCCATCGACAAAGCAAATTTGTTAGCAGCTCAGTTTGCTGCCAACTCGACACTACCATACAGCACTCTTGCTCCACCTAAGCTTGTGAGTATGAACTGTGTAATGATGCTGATATCATTCCGTACTCGTTCGGTAGCAAGGGTCCTAAACGATCTCAATATACATAAATCCGCTGGTCCAGGTGGTATCATCGCCGTTATTAAATTTTAACTTTTTAATTAAAAAATAAAATTTTATTATAATTTTAAATGAAACATTTTACGTTTAGCCAATAGTTCACAACACATCCTCGACTTTAACAAAAGTATATCTTCCCTTAAAAGAAATTTGTATTCCAATCCTCCATAGTCCCACAAACACATTTAGTTTTTAAGATAGATTTAAGTTATTATTGTTTGTTTAAGTATCTTTACATAGCTTGAAGTAAGCTAATAAATAAATTATTCTGAAGAGGTGTTCTTCTACGCTGGCAAACCACTGCGTAAGCTTTTCTATTTATCCTATTCTTCTGGAATCTTTCCGAGTAGATGGGAAACAGCGTTTGTCCAGCCTGTCCCTAAGAAAGGCGAGCCCTCCTCCTCTTCCAAAAACCGTCCAATTGCACTTACGTCCCTTCTTTCCAAGGTCATGGAAACGTTGATAAACCATCAACTCATGAAATACATAAGTATCTCGAAGACCGAGAGCTTCTCAATGACCGACAGTACGGCTTTCGTAGCAAACGGTCCACTGGTGATTTGATGGCTTATCTCACCGAAAAGTGGAACCAATCTTTACATTGTTTTGGAGAAAGTAAGATTATTGCACTTGATATTTCTAAAGCATTTGATAGAGTTTGAGATCAAGTTCTTCCATCGAAAATGCGTGCTTTTAGTATCGATGTGCCTCTTCTTCGTTGGATTAGAAACAACATTTCCGACCGCTCCATACAAGTTTTATTAGATGGCTTCAAGGCTGATACCCACTTCACAACTGCTGGTGTGCTCCAGGGCTCCGTTTTGTCTCCGACTCTCTTCCTTAATTTCATAAATGATTTCCTGTCTGAAACTTAGAATAAGTGCTTCAAAAACTCAATGTTGTTAATTGTCGTTAAGGCTTAACATGCCTTCATTACCATTATCCATGAATGGTACCATCCAAGAAACCGAAAAGCTGTCAGTACTTGGTATGTGTGTAAACAACACCTTCGTAGGAATGACCACATATTTGAAGTCACCAAAAATGCTGCAAAGTGCTTAGGTTTCCTAAAGTGATGCAGAAAAATTTTCACCCCTTTTGATCTGGCTTCAATCTATAAGGCCTACATCCGCCCAAAACTAGAGTATCATTCTCATATCTGGTCAGGTGCTTCTCAAGCATCTTTGCGCCTACTTGATAGGATACAAAACAGAGCGTTGAGATTGATAGGTGATAGTTCAATTGTAGAATCGATTGATTCTCTCGAACATGGTCGAAATGGTTCTTGCCTCACTTTTTTTTATTGCTTCTTTTACAGACAGTCCTCTAGAGAAATAGCCAGTTGCATTCCTCCTAATGCAGGTCACACTCAAAGTGGGACACCTGCTGTTTTCTAAGAAAACTATATGTAATTGCCACGTTATCTAGTACTTAGTTGCAGTATTTGTAGAGCTTTCATTGTGATAGCATTAAAAAAAAAATCGAAATGCCAAGGCAAACAGCCTTTGAAGAAAGACAAATTGTGATTTTCAATTACCATAAAGGAAAATCCGTTCGCAAAATAAGTGAAGTTGTTAAAAAAGTAAATCTACGGTGTTTAGTGAAATAAAACGGTTTCGGGAAGGTCGAATAGAAAATAAACCAAAAAGTGTTGAAAGTACAACAAAAATTTGCGATAGAAATGTACAGTTTCTTTTAAGAAAAATAAGAAGTGATTCCTTGCTGTCCGCCATTGGCCTTTAAAGAATGTTAAAGGACACTAAAAATGTTGACTTAAGGGCAGAAAGAGTTCGCCGGTTTGTTAGGAGAAACGAATTGAGTGGCTGAGTTGCACGCAAAAAGCCGTTAATATCAGAAAAGAATATTCGTTTAAGAATACAATTCGTCAATCAATCAAAAAGATTAGGACTGGTTTCGTCAGTAAAAAGGACTTTTAATGAATTGACCGAATTATGATTGAAGTTGGAGAACAAAATGCGACTTATCTTTGACCAGAAACTCATATCATTTGTCACATTTTCTTTGGCGAAATGCATTCTTAAACGACGATTCTATTCTGATATTTCTTTGGCGAATTGCATTCTTAAACGACTATTCTTTTCTGATATTAACGGCTTTTTGCGCGCAACGCAGCCACTCAATTCGTTTCTCCTAACAAACCGGCGAACTCTTTCTGCCCTTAAGTCAACATTTTTAGTCCCACTTTGAGTGTGAGTGACTGTACCTACATACAATTACCTTCAGTGCAGTGCATGCAAAAAAAAAAAAAAATCAGTGCAGTGCGCGCACCCAAAACTAAATTCAGTATTGTGCGGAGTGTAATCTATTTTTCCCGTTTACCATCTCCTCCATTTTTTCCCATCTCATGATCTCTGAAGCTGCAGCTGCACACAATTTATATGACATTTTGGAGCTCGTTTGAGGCGTAAGGCGAATAGTTGTGTTGTTCTCCTTTAGAGATATGCAGTCGTATTTATAATCCCATTCCAAAGTATGTCTAACTTTGGACAGCTCTTAGAACAATGTCCAACTCCAAATCGTATTTATAAACACTTTCATCGCTGTCTAAGAAATGTCTAACTTTAGACACCGAAATTGGTTGTCTAAACTATGGCTTAAGTGACCATTTATACAGCAACAAACAATTTTGTTGAACATTTTATATAACACTGTTGAGAGTGTTAAGATCGAAAAAAATAAGTAGTTTGAGGTGCAAAAATACTACTTTCAACAATTCCATTTATAAATTGCACAAATTGGATCATTTTATGAGACTTGGAAAAGCTGAAACACAAAGTCAAATCAGCTGTTTTTTTCGGTCAAGTTCAAGTCCTACACCACTCTCTTTCAGAGCCTTATAGTTGTTGTACTCGTATACCAAAACGCAGACAGTGGTACTGCACGGATACATCACGAACGCTGCCATTTAGTTTTTCATTCGAAGTTGACAGTTTAAGGGGTTGTTTAGACAACTGTTGGAATGCATTTATAAATACAAAATTGGCTAAGCCTTGTCCAACTCTTTAGACACCGTCTAGTTGGACAGTTGTCTAAGGATGTCCTAAGCAAATTTTATAAATACGACTGATGAAGTGTTACGAATGGTTGCTTGGGCATAACACCAGCAGCTGTTTGTAATTTTCACTTCTGTCTCTTGTCTGGAAACTTAACTTAATGTTTTGACTTAGTGGCGTCTTAGTTGTAATTTTATTCTTGTCCTTCTGTGTTTTGTAATGCGTGGTATTTTTTGTCGGGGGGCTAAGATCCAATCGCTTCAATCGCTTTGCTGTGTTCGCTCATACTGCTAAATTGAGGCCAGCTGTTTTGGCATTAAGTGTAACACATTCAGTGTCGATCTGCCATTCACCGTAGCCACACGCACCGCGCTTAGTGCCCGAGTAATTCGCGAACTGTGCCACCTCCTACCACCCAAATTACCAAAATAAAATAAAAAAAAAAAAAAAAAAATAAACAATTAAACAAAAAATCCAACCAAAACAATCAATTCAATACAATAATCACAAATCTCTCCACCCGCGCCGCGAAAACGAAAAAAAAAATTTCAGTGCAATAAAAAATCAGTGCTGTGAAAGTGAAAAAAAAAAAAACAAAAGCGCATGTCTATCCAATAGCCCAAACACTAAGTGCGTTACCTCTCCATCGTCTACTCCCCCACATCACTCTCGCAGTCCCAGTGACTGCACACATTTCTCTGATTTGATAATCTCTTATCTTATCTGGGCAGTGTGTGCAGTCAATGAGACTGTGCGTTTGTTAGGCGGATAGTCAATCAACGGTCTCGATCCCGTTGGTGAACTAAAGTCAAGTTGCTAGCTGGGCATAACACCGCTAGTAATTTGATTTTGTTTTCTAATAGGATATACAGATATAAATTAAAACATTAGATGTTGAAATGAATTTTTAAAAAAGATTTTATTCAAACGGCAGCGATTCTGCCTCACAGAAAATTCACAAAAAACTGAACAAAATTCACATAATTCATTAGGCTTAAATACTAACTCCGCACACCCAAAGCCAACATAAAATAATTCATTCTCGTCTTCGAATTACCGCATCTTTCCCACAGGTATGCTGGTCATTTTGCTGACCTGTCGTCTGGGATGCCGACACCACTTGCATGCCGTTGTCTCTGCATGCGCTGAGTTCGTATTTCAGCTTCTGTGTCGTTAACTCCTCCGCCGTTAAGATCGAACGTCCGCGTTCGACGACGTCATTGGTTTCAGAAAATGTGAAACGTCATCCAAGCCTAGAGTGATGACTGAGGCTGCACTTTTAGTTTCTGAATTTTTTTTCATGTCGATTTTATTTTTCTTCCGTAGGAGTTTTGATACCAGGTAAAACATAATTGATAGGAGGACTACCACTGTTAGCGAGATGTTTGTAGCTAAATTGATGGTGTTTTTAGTATTAAGAAGACTTATTTGTGCGGTTCCATTTAGACTTAGTTCCTTCATCATTTCGAGAGATAGTTCCTCTTCTACCGCTGCAGCTTTTGACTTAGGTTGAAGAATAGCGGGCAGTGGCTGATGTTTTGTGACCTCATTAGTTTCAAACAGCTTATTATTGACTTCGATCCTAGTGTTAACATGCTTTATGATATAGGTACCATTTAGCCAGATTGTTTCGTTATTAACTCTTACAGGGCCATTGAATTGATTTAGGAATAAAACGTCTGGGGAGATTTCTTCCATTGATGGGATGTGTTGGTTGTTGACTAAAGGGCACGTTGAGATTTGGCTCTTGAGCAGCTTGGGTATGCATGTTGAATTACTTATATCTATGATATCGCTTAAACTACAAATAGTATGGCTATTGAATGATGGACATTTATTAATGATGCCATATAGTTTATCTTTACATTCTAAAATGGAGTCATATGGGATTTTATTTATATTAATTCCTGTTCTTACTGTTTTTAAAAGAAATGTATTACATGAGTTTGGACCAGTGGTCGGTAAACTAATTATATAAATAATATTTTTCCCGTCAGAAGCTATTTTTACATTGGTGAATTCGAATGCTTCGTCTATGTTTACAAATGGGATGTTTTTTAGTATTTGTTCGGCTATGCTTATTTCGGAGCTGGTTAAGATATAAGAATTTACAATATTCGCTTTTGCCCAATGAATGGCGTAGGCTACGTTAACTATTTCTTTTTTAATAATATCAAGTTTGTATTTTATTTCCCATATGATCCTATCTTTATCTTGGCTATTTTCCTTTAAAGTTTTCAAAATTTTATTTGTTATATTTGTTATTTCATTGATTCTTCCTACTGTCAATTTATTGATTACAGTTTGTCTGTTGTTATTTATCAATACATTATTCATTTTATTTTTTATAATTTCGTGATCGTGGTGATCAGGTGATCCCGCGATCCACTTCCAGGCAGTTCCAATAAAATTCAGAGATCTTTTATTTTTCGTTTTAATTCTTAATCTTTGTAAATGATTTTTTATTATTTGGACTTCATGTGACAGGAACGGGTAAAGGGAATGGTTGGATTCGGGGTAAAGTGTGTCTTCCAGGCTTGCGATGAGTTTCTCGTACCCTTTCAACTCTATTATATGGATGATTTTAAAAGTGCCATTTTGAACTTTGGCAGGTTGTTTATTTTTATGAGTTGAGAGTTTGAGTAATCTAATATCTGCACTTCAGCGTGGTATATGGGAAGCAGGACCCTGGTAGACAGAAATTAATTTTTTATCAAACTTTTATGGACTATTCTACCTGATCTGGTTTTCACTGTGGAATTATAATTTTCAAGTACTTCTTCTTTTTTATACCTACGATCTAACTTATTTCCTACTCTTTTATTTGCCTTAACATAAATAATTTCTCCTACCTGGTAAACCTTCAAGGGTTTCTTCTTTTTGTTATGATAATTCAAATCAACTTGTTGTTTGGCTTGTATTTTTGCCATGTTTTCACGTCTTGTATGTTCTAGCTCTTCGGGATTGTTAAGCAATCTTCTACCAAAGAATATATCAACGGGTTTCTTCTGAGTCGTTGAGTGTATGGATCTATTATACTCGTAAATGGATCTATCCAATAATTCGGAGAACATAGAATGGAGGTTGTCTGTTTTGAGACAACGAATTAATTCGGAAAGTGTTGAATGGAACCGTTCAACCTGTCCATTCACACAGCTTGCATACGGAGGTGCTTTAAAGACGGGTATTCCAAACATGTTCTCCAACATGAAGGTTATAGAACTTGAACCAAGTGACTTTTCATTATCCATAACCACCGTTTGTGGAACTCCGAACGCTAAAATTAATCCTCTCAAGGGTTCTTTTATGTCTTCTGCAGACCTCGATTTAAGTATTTTTGCAAGTGCATACTTAGAAAACTTATCAATACCGGTTAAAATAATCTTTTTGTCAGTGAAATATATATCGATATGTATTATTTGACCGGGATATTCAGGAATTGGGGTCGGTTGCAACTCAGGATTGTTTGGATGTCTCTCGTATTTATTTTCCTTGCAAACTTTGCAAGATTTTGCAATCCTTTCAGTTTTTGCCTTCATATTGGGGAAAAAGAAATTTTGCGAAATTTGAATTCTGTTCTCTCGAGCATTTCTATGTGCGCGATTATGTTCTTTTATTATTTCTTCCTCCTGTCTAACTTCGTCTATAAGATCTACTACTATGCTTCTAGAAAAGCGTGCTTTATATTGTCTAAAGTGCGTAGGGTATATTTCTTGTATTAGTCCGAGAATATTTTCCTCTGTTTTAATAACATTAGTGACAGATGGATTTAGATATTTCTTAAGAATGCTCACTAGTTTATCCCGAGTATAATTTATTTCAACTATATTGTGTCGGTGATATGTAGGAAAAACAATTTTAAATTCGTATGAAGGAGTACTACCTATAGCTAATATTATTTGATTTTTAAATCCATTTATAGGTGCGTCAATGATTTGGAGGAGTTCTTGGCCAGAACTCTCGTCACTGTGTTGGGATACCGTTAAGGTGTTAATATCAGAATGAATAGGTGCTCTAGACAATGCGTCCGCCACCACATTTGTCTTTCCAGGTTTATACCTTAATTCGTAGTTGTATTCCTCCAGCCTAGCCTTCCACCTCTTCATCTTGGTGTTACTGTTTTTATTGCTGAGAGCAAACGTAAGAGGCTGATGGTCTGTGAAGATACGTACTTTTGCTGAGCCATATAAGTATGATCTAAGGGAACTTAACGCCCATACGATGGCCAAAAGTTCTTTTTCATTTGCAGCAAAGTTTTCCTCTGCTTTAATCAAGGTTCTTGAAATAAAGGTAATAGGTTTGCAAAATTCGAAGCGTCCGTGGTTAGATCAAAGGGTTTTGAGTAATCAGGATATGCCAACATTATATCCTGAGAAACGAGAGCATTTTTCAATTTTTGGAAGGCCTTAATGGCTTCGTCGTTAAGATGTACCGGTGATTTTGCAGATTTGGTCTTGGACACTCGTCCCTCCTCCCATCTTAAAAGGGCCGTTAAGGGTTTGGCAAGCTTTGCATAATCATTAACGAAGCGCCTATAATACCCTGAGAGGCCAAGGAAAGAACGCAATTCTTTAAGGGTTTCCGGCTTCGGGAAATCAAGAATCGCTTTTACCTTTTCCGGATTCGTTTTTATACCACTGGCAGAGATGATAAATCCCAAAAATACAACTTCAGTTTGAAAAAACTTACATTTGTCCAATTGGACCTTCATGTTTGCTTTCCGTAAGGTCTCAAAAATTGTCTCAATATGCTTAGCATGGTCAGCTTCATTTTTACTGTAGATAATAATATCATCTGGGTTGGCATGTAAGAAACTCAGCCATGTAATCTACAAAACTTTTACGTAAATTACATGAAGTAAATTACATGAAAATAGTGGGGTTTGTTACACGATTTTTTGTAAGAAATGTAGGAAACTATTTTTTGATTTTTCAAGTGAAAAGTAATTTTGAATTTTGGTTGATTTTGAATATAATAAGAAGAATGTTATGATTTATTTCTGAATTTCATGACTTTAACATAAATAATAAGAGGTAATGATGAAGTAAAATGAACGTAAAATATTTTAATATCAATCGAATTCGGCTTTGTCGTCCTCTATTCCATTTGCAGATCGTAGAGTGAAGTAAATGTATATGAGTTTTTTTGATGATTCAACAGATAGTCTGTTTCTGATGTCACTGTGAATGTACGACCAGTTGGAGAAAAGTCGTTCTAATTGAGCTGTAGAGGCGGGAATTTTAATGAATTTAATCGCAAAGGTGGCTAGCTCTTCATGACCATGTTGCGCAGTGTAATACCAAAATGTTTTCAGGGAAGTGATTTTCTTTCCTTGCAAAGTGGCGAAAATTCCTTCGCTTTTTATGAACAAGCGAGACGATTCAATTCCATTAGCTTCAAGTTTGTCCAAAATGTAGCATGACACTTCTTTTTGTTGCTCTTTGTCCAATTTTTGACCACGATATATCGGATGTAAATAATTATCCGTCATCGTGACGATGTTTAACACATTGCATTTCTTGATGCGTTATTCAACAAAATCGCGCAATTCTTCAGGTCCTTCGACCAACATTTGCAACCATTTTTCAGCGGCATCGGCAGCTGACGAATCGCTTTTCTGACAAAAGTTCGTTAATTCAGCCACCGGATTGAGTAGTTCGCACAGTTTTTTGGCCGACGCGATAAAATTTGCATTGAAGAGCAGTGAACAGACACTTGATTTTGGTTGCAATGCCTTTGAATCAAGTTCAGTTTCTGCATTGCAAGCGGCAGTGACTGTTTTCATGGCTGACATATTTTTATCAACGAATCGATAGCATTACGTTGGCTCGTCCAACGTGTAGCACAAGACAATACTGGCTTGTGTCCGCCAGCTTTTAACAAACGATCTTCCAGGCCAGTCTTTTTGAATTCCAGCCCATTGATTGTGCTTTGGCCGTCCGCCTATGCTTGATTTTGATGGTTTTTCACTTTTTTTTACTAGAATCCATTAATTTATCGAATGCATTCGACATTTTGTGCAAAAATCGTAGTACCAAAGTCACTGAATAATATCAATTCGGAAATATATACGTTTTTTCACGACTGGCTTGTGTTTTAGTTTGACATTTTGGTTGACAATTCAGAATATGAAAAGAATGAAACGACAACAGTAAGTCACGAGCCGAATAGCGGTAAGGGAAACAAAATGTAAAAGAAAGAGTCTGATATATTGTTTCACATTAGCTGCTTACACACAGAACGTTGATTATTTCCTTTTTCTGTTAAACATTTCGCTTCGCACAGCAGTGATGCTGTTTATTTGATATGTAAATGTGAGCAGAAAAAGTCACTAACACATTTTTGATTCAACAAATTTTGGATTTTTAGTCGTTTTGAAGTTTCTTACATGGAATAGACTATCTTACATGTTTTACATGTAAGAAACGTAAATTACAGATTCTTTCGTAAATTACCCACGCGTCTCAAAAATCATGTAATTTTGCCAACACAGAATATTATCTACATAAACTTGGCAGAATTTTCCGATATATTCGTTGAGTATATCGTCCAATGTTCGTTGAAAAATTGCCGGGGCGTTTTTTAACCCAAAAGGCAACCTTACAAACTCATATTTCCCATTGTTAATTGAGAAGCTGGTTTTCTCGATATCTGATTCCCTCAAGGGGATCTGATGAAAACCGCTCTTTAAATCCAGTACTGAAAAAAAGGTGTTCCTTCCTAAATGTGCGATCACTTCATTGATATCCGGGATGGGATATCTATCCGCAATGGTGACAGTATTGAGTTTCCTGTAATCTATTACCATGCGATATTGTTTGGTACCAGAGGAGTCTGCCTTTTTTGGCACAATCCATACAGGTGAATTATATGGAGACCGTGAAGGTCTTATGATGCCATCATCAAGCAATTGTTGCACCTGCTTCTCCACTTCCTCCTTCAAGGACATGGGAAACGGGTAATGTCTACTATGAACGGGTTCCTCCGTAGAGGTTCTAATTTCTGCAATAATTTTGGTTGTGTATGTTAGTTTCTCGTTTGGATCAGCGAATAGGCTCAGATTCTTTTGCATAATGGGTAATAATAAATTTTTCTGTGGAGAGGTTTGAAATTTTTCTTAAAGAGTGTGAATGTCGAGTGAGTTGACCGACTGTGATTTAAGTTGTTTAATTTTTATACGAAATTGGTTACCGATTAGCATGTAGCTATCTTTAGTATAAATAACAGCTGATAATTGTTTCAAACTGTCATTCCCTAGAATTCCATGGAACGCTTTTAAGGATGGTAGTAAGAAAAACTTAATCGGTGTATTTTTCAAGCCGAATAAGCTTATGAATGTATGTTGGCAGACTTTGACGTCGCCAGCTATTGATTTAGCATAAAATATTTGTTGATTATTAATAGGTTTCGAAACAATGTCAGGTCTAATGTAATTTTTACTAGACCCTGTGTCTATGAGAAATTTTAGCATTTCCCCACTTCCAGTTCGACACTCAAAATACGGAAGCGAGGAATCGCTTAACCTAAAAAATGAATATCAGTGTATTCGTTGAATTCTGAATGCAAATGCGTATCGGGAAGATTTTGGGTATATTCCTCTAATGATTGTTCGTAAAGGTTATCTGAATCTAAAATAGATTGCTCGTATTCAGCATGCAACATATCAGGGTTTTCTAAAGCTTCAGATATGTGAAAATTTCTTTGTGGTTCGCCGTAGTTACCGCTTGGCCGAGGTTGTTGGGTTGCATTAACCTGACGGAAGTTTTGTTTATTATTCTGGTTGCCGTATTGCTGCTGGTTTTGCTGGTGAATACGCCTTAACTGAGCAGAAGGACCTTGGGTAACAGGTTCTGTTTTAATTAATTGCTTATTATTAGCAGAAACGAAATTATTATTCTGAGGATTAGGATACCTCGTGAAAAATGGTTTGGGGGAATAGTTTTTAGGATCTTGTTGGGGATAGGAACGTGTCTGGTTTGACTGAATTGGATTTGTCTTCTTAAACATGCCATTCTGTTGGTCATGCATAGGTTTTCGAAAAAAACCATGTGTATTATTTGTTTGGCTAGAGCGATAGCTTTGATTTTCTAGTTTCATACATAAACTCAAAGCTTGGGGTAGGTCTGTGGGCTCACGCATACCCAGTAATCTTGGTAGATCACCTTTCAGACCTCTAATGAACGTATCAAGGGCTTTATTCCGATACGTTTGTTTAAGCACTTTCATAGCTTCTGGACCTATATCCATGCTAGCAATAATGTTTAAAATTAACGAGAGGTGTGAATATACCGTATTATAAAATTCATTGATGTCTTTCCCACCCTGTACTAATTTCATCATCTGAAATTCTAAAGTTCCTAAATCGCGTTTATCTGTGTAATGATTAGCTAGACACTGAGAAATGCTAGCCCAATCTAATGGTGTATTAAATGATTCTAAGGCTATATCTGCCTTCCCAATTATCTTATTTCTAATAATGTTAAGTATCCCAAAATATTTTGGGGTTCCCCTCAGGTGATCGTAAACACCTAACACCCTATCAACGCTTTTCTTCCAGGAGTTAAACTCGTTCGGATCACCAGAAAAATCCCTAATACTTTTTACTATCGCTGGGATAGTTTCTAACTCACGAAGCCTATCCCGAAATTCAGGGGAAAAAGTCTGATCGTAAATTGGAGCAGAATCTGCATAAGGATTAATGTTGGAATGCATCGTTCTTTGTATTTGCGTTTCAACGACCCGCGAGACAATAGAAGTTATTAGTGCTTCCAGAGCCGGTGTTGCTTGAGGTATTGGTGCTGCTTGAGGTATTTGTGCTGCTTGAGATACTGGTGTTGCCCGGGGTATTTCTACCTTAGGCTGAGACGCACTGGTCGATTGAAAAGAAGCATTGTTATCGCTGGACTGCGAAATTAATGATCTGATCTACCACACTATTTCCGCTGGTTTCAGCTTGATTTTGTTGGCCCCCCTGGTTTTTTATTATTAACTTGGATGGGATTGGGAGAGAACTGGGATGGATTTCAGGAATCTAATTTTTGCACTTTTTTTCCCTTAGTTAACAACTAAACAATATAACTTTCTCAATAATAATAATAATAACTTTCACAACAATATAACTTTCACAATATAACTTAATTATTCTTACATAAAAGTGGTTAGAAACCACATCTTCAACGCTGATGGAGGGGCTAATTCCTTTTTATCGTAGTTACTGGGGCACCTTTCTCCACTCTCCCTCGTTGCCAACTTTAATCTACAGATGTAAGCTGGATTTTTTTTTGTGTCCGTTGGTTAACTCAGGCCTGTTTTTAGTGTCTTTTTCCGCGTACTAGTTTTTTGTCGCGGCGAGCTAACTTTTAGGTCGACTTATACGGCAAATTAAACTTCAACTTCTCGAAACGCGGCGAGCTAAACTTTTAGGTCGACTTATACGGTTTCCGGAAAAACGCGAATGCACTTTTTCAAAACTTTTTAAACCTGAGCCCCACGTTGGGCGCCAATTAAAACATTAGATGTTGAAATGAATTTTTAAAAAAGATTTTATTCAAACGGCAGCGATTCTGCCTCACAGAAAATTCACAAAAAACTGAACAAAATTCACATAATTCATTAGGCTTAAATACTAACTCCGCACACCCAAAGCCAACATAAAATAATTCATTCTCGTCTTCGAATTACCGCATCTTTCCCACAGGTATGCTGGTCATTTTGCTGACCTGTCGTCTGGGATGCCGACACCACTTGCATGCCGTTGTCTCTGCATGCGCTGAGTTCGTATTTCAGCTTCTGTGTCGTTAACTTATACACTTGTTGATTCGACTTAGTTAGCGTCTACGGTTGATATTTTGTTTTATGTGTTTTTGTGAATTGTAATGTCGGGTAGATTTCGGGTCGATTTTAGCAACATTCGGGGGCTAAGATCGAATTTCTTTGCTGTGTACGCTCACACTGTAAAATGCAGGCCAGCTGTTTTGGCGCTGAGAGAAACACAGGTGGGTGTTGATTCTGATCCCTCAGAGTTCAACCTGCCTGGATGTAGCTTAGTGCTATTATTCTTTTCTTCACATGGCCTCGCGGTATATGTTCGAAATGATATTGCCTACCAACTTCAACCACAATACGGCCTCTGTTCCAACACGAACTTCAATTTCATGTGGTTAAAATTCACCGTCCGTAAGCAAATCATTCACTATTGTTTTATATACAGAAGCCCCAATTTAGATAGCAATTCAACCTCTAACGAGTTTGATGCGCTATCTGACTCCATAGTAAGAATTGTTTCCCTTTATCCTCACACTGAAATCGTAATTGCGGGCGATTTCAATGTACACAATTCAGGTTGGCTTCGACATTCTGGCCAGACAACACCCGAAGGAAAATGTGTTGAGATCTTCGCTGAGTTTAACGAACTAACTCAACTTGTTGATGAGCCCACTCGGGTTCCAGATATTGAAGGCCATGCGGCCAACACTCTTGACCTATTTCTCACTTCTCATCCCGAAAAATACAGGGTTGTAGTATCATCTCCTTAAGGCAAATCGGACCATTGTGTCATAGCGGTAGATTTTTCGATTTCCGTCATAGTAAAAAAAAATAAAGTCCCTAAAAGAACTGTGTGGCAATACGAGAAAGCCAATTGGGACGGCCTGAATAATTTCTTTCGAAATTGTAACTGGTCATTGTGCTTTCTCGACGAAACGTTGATGCATCAGCTGATATGATATCTAACGTAATTCTTAACGGCATAAGAAATTTCGTTCCTCACAGAACAAAAAGTATCATCCCCAAACAGAATTCGTGGTTTGATTCAAGCTGTAAAGAGGCGATTAGGGATCGAGAAAGTAGTTTTCGAAAGTTTAAAGACAACCCTACTACAGAAAACCGAAATTTGTTCAAACGGGCCAGAAATATCTGTAATGCTCAAATAAAAAGGGCTAAGTTTTTACATGACCAAAAAGTAAGGCAAAAAATACTATTGTGTCCAAAAGGAAGTAAAAACTTTTGGTCTTTTGTGAAGAACATTAAGAACTCGACCACGTCATCGGTTCCAACGCTCGTCTTCAATGAATCTTCGTATGTCAGCTCCATCGACAAAGCCAATTTGCTGGCAGCTCAATTTGCTGCCAACTCGACACTTCCTCATAGCATATTGGCTTCACCTGAGCTCGAGTCTGCAAATTCTTTGATGAAGCAGATATTTTTTCGAACTCGCTCGGTTGCGAGAGTCCTAAAAGATCTCAACATACATAAATCCGCTGGTCCAGATGGTATCCCCGCCTTTATTCTGAAGAGGTGATCTTCTACGCTGGCAAAACCACTGCGTAAACTTTTCCATCTTTCCTATTCTGCTGGGATTTTTCCGAGCAGATGGAAAACTGCATTTGTCCAGCCCGTCCCTAAAAAAGGCGAATCTTCCTCCCCTTCCAATTACCGTCCAATTGCACTAACGTCCCTTCTTTTCAAGGTCATGGAAACGTTGATAAACCGTCAACTTATGAAATATCTTGAAGAACGAAAGCTTCTTAATGACCGTCAGTACGGCTTTCGTAGCAAACGGTCCACTGGTGATTTGATGGCTTATCTCACCGAAAAGTGGAACCAATCTTTACATTGTTTTGGAGAAAGTAAGATTATTGCGCTTGATATTTCTTAAGCATTTGATAGAGTTTGGCATCAGGCTCTTTTATCGAAAATGCGTGCTTTTGGTATCGATGAGTCTCTTCTTCGTTGGATTAGAAATTACCTTTCCGACCGTTCAATACAAGTTGTGTTGGATGGCTTCAAGTCTGATACCCACTTCATAAATGCTGGTGTGCCCCAGGGCTCCGTTTTGTCTCCGACTCTCTTCCTCATTTTCATTAATGATCTCTTGTCTGAAACTTCTAATCCACTCAACTGTTTTGCTGACGACTCGACCCTCAGCTTTTCATATTCGTTTCCAAATTCACGTCCCTGCTCTTCGGATGTGGAACTGGAACGGTTGCGTATTATAAGCTCATTGAATTCTGACCTTGACAGCATTGTTGCATGGGATCTTATGAACCGAATAGAATTCAATGCTTCGAAAACTCAATACTGTCTCTTGTCGTTGAAGCTTAACATTCCCCCATTGCCATTATCCATGAATGGTACCTGCAACGAAGAAACCGAAAAGCTGTCAGTACTTGGTATGTGTGTAAACGATGATCTACGTTGGAATGACCACATATTTGAAGTCGCCAAAAACGCTGCTAAATGCTTAGGTTTCTTAAGACGATGCAGGAAGTTTTTCACCCCTTCTGATCTGGCTACAATTTACAAGGCCTTTATCCGCCCAAAACTGGAGTATAACTCCCATATCTGGTCAGGTGCTGCTCAAACATCTTTGCACCTGCTTGAAAGGGTACAAAACAGAGCGCTAAAATTGATAGGTGATAGTTCAATTGTAGAATCGATTGATTCTCTTGAACATCGTCGAAATGTTACCTGTCTCACTCTCTTTTATCGCTTTTTCTATAAACAGTGCTCTAGTGAAATAGCCAGTTGCATTCCTCCCCTGAAACAATTTAGCCGCAACACCCGCCTCGCTAGGAATGCTCATCAGTTCTGCCTTGAGCCCAACTTCGGGCGTACAGTCAAGTATAGAGATTCTTATTTTAGTCGCACCACCCTGCATTACGATTTGCAAAGATTCAAAAGCAACGTGCATCGGTGTCTCCTTTCAAATCCTCTCCTATTTTCCTAAATGCTCGCACTGTGTTTTTATAACATTATAAGGGTAGTCATAACCCCTTGATGTGCGCGCTAATTATAAAAAAAAAAAAAAAAAAAAAAAAAAAAACACAGGAAGCGAGAATTTTGATCCTACAGAGTTTTTCCTTCCTGGGTATTGCTTTGTGCCTTTATTCTTTTCCTCTTATGGCCTCACCGTGTATGTTCGTAATGATGTTGCCTATCAAGTTCTACCACAATACGTCCTCTGTTTAAATAAGAACTTCAACTTCATGTGGTTTAAATTCAGTGTCCATAAGCACATCATCCATTATTATTTCATTTATAGAAGCCCCAATCTAGATAGTAATTCAACCTGAGCGCTCAACAATTTCTGTCGAAATTTCAACTGGTCTTTGTGCTTTCTCGACGGTAACGTGGATACATCAGCTGATTTGATATCTACCGTAATTCTCAACGGCATGACTAACTTTGTTCCGCATAGATCAAAGAGCATCATCCCCAAAGAAAATTCGTGGTTCGATTCGGGCTGTAAGGAGATGATTAGAGAAAGAGAAAAATGTTTTAGGATTTTCGAAAATGACCCTACCGTTGGAAACAAAAATAGGTTCAAGCGCGCCAGGAACATCTGCAATACTCACATACAGAAGACCAAATTTTTATAGAACCAAAAGGTAAGGCAAAAAATACTATAACTATTTCCAAAAGGAAGTAAAAACTTTTGGTCTTTTGTTAAGAATATTAAGAACTCGACCAAATCAGTGGTTCCTACGCACGTCTTCAATGACTCTGCTTACGTCAACTCCATCGACAAAGCAAATTTGTTAGCAGCTCAGTTTGCTGCCAACTCGACACTACCATACAGCACTCTTGCTCCACCTAAGCTTGTGCGTATGAACTGTGTAATGATGCTGATATCATTCCGTACTCGTTCGGTAGCAAGGGTCCTAAACGATCTCAATATACATAAATCCGCTGTTCCAGGTGGTATCATCGCCGTAATTAAATTTTAACTTTTTAATTAAAAAATAAAATTTTATTATAATTTTAAATGAAACATTTTACGTTTAGCCAATAGTTCACAACACATCCTCGACTTTAACAAAAGTATATCTTCCCTTAAAAGAAATTTGTAATCCAATCCTCCATAGTCCCACAAACACATTTAGTTTTTAAGATAGATTTAAGTTATTATTGTTTGTTTAAGTATCTTTACATAGCTTGAATTAAGCGAATAAATAAATTATTCTGAAGAGGTGTTCTTCTACGCTGGCAAACCACTGCGTAAGCTTTTCTATTTATCCTATTCTTCTGGAATCTTTCCGAGTAGATGGGAAACAGCGTTTGTCCAGCCTGTCCCTAAGAAAGGCGAACCCTCCTCCTCTTCCAAATACCGTCCAATTGCACTTACGTCCCTTCTTTCCAAGGTCATGGAAACGTTGATAAACCATCAACTCATGAAATACATAAGTATCTCGAAGACCAAGAGCTTCTCAATGACCGACAGTACGGCTTTCGTAGCAAACGGTCCACTGGTGATTTGATGGCTTATCTCACCGAAAAGTGGAACCAATCTTTACATTGTTTTGGAGAAAGTAAGATTATTGCACTTGATATTTCTAAAGCATTTGATAGAGTTTGAGATCAAGCTCTTCCATCGAAAATGCGTGCTTTTGGTATCGATGTGCCTCTTCTTCGTTGGATTAGAAACAACAATTCCGACCGCTCCATACAAGTTTTATTAGATGGCTTCAAGGCTGATACCCACTTCATAACTGCTGGTGTGCTCCAGGGCTCCGTTTTGTCTCCGACTCTCTTCCTTAATTTCATAAATGATTTCCTGTCTGAAACTTCTAATCCTCTCAACTGTTTTGCTGACGACTCAACCCTCAGCTTTTCATATTCGTTTCCAAATTTAGGTTCCTGCTCTTCGGACGTGGAAATGAAACGGTTGCGTATGGAGTAGAATAAGTGCTTCAAAAACTCAATGTTGTTAATTGTCGTTAGGGCTCAACATGCCTTCATTACCATTATTCATGAATGGTACCATCCAAGAAACCGAAAAGCTGTCAGTACTTGGTATGTGTGTAAACAACACCTTCGTAAGAATGACCACATATTTGAAGTCACCAAAAATGCTGCATAGTGCTTAGGTTTCCTAAAGCGATGCAGAAAATTTTTCACCCCTTTTGATCTGGCTTCAATCTATAAGGCCTACATCCGCCCAAAACTAGAGTATCATTCTCATATCTGGTCAGGTGCTTCTCAAGCATCTTTGCGCCTACTTGATAGGATACAAAACAGAGCGTTGAGATTGATAGGTGATAGTTCAATTGTAGAATCGATTGATTCTCTCGAACATGGTCGAAATGGTACTTGCCTCACTTTTTTTTTATTGCTTCTTTTACAGACAGTCCTCTAGAGAAATAGCCAGTTGCATTCCTCCTAATGCAGGTCACACTCAAAGTGGGACACCTGCTGTTTTCTAAGAAAACTATACTTATTTATCTTTGACCAGAAACTCATATCATTTGTCACATTTTCTTTGGCGAATTGCATTCTTAAACGACGATTCTATTCTGATATTTCTTTGGCGAATTGCATTCTTAAACGACTATTCTTTTCTGATATTAACGGCTTTTTGCGCGCAACGCAGCCACTCAATTCGTTTCTCCTAACAAACCGGCGAACTCTTTCTGCCCTTAAGTCAACATTTTTAATCCCACTTTGAGCGTGAGTGACTGTACCTACATACAATTACCTTCAGTGCAGTGCATGCAAAAAAAAAAAATCAGTGCAGTGCGCGAGTTACAGAACCAGCAGAACCAGGGTTCAATCAACCTCAAAACCAACACACGACCGGACGACCCCATCCGGCCACGGGCTTAGTAATTCCGCTGAATTTGCAGCAGACGAAATATAATCCAATGTCCCAATTGTAATGCGCAAGTGATTCCTAGAATGCACTTTAAGCATATTGATCACTTGCAGCAATCGAATATCCAAAGTTTCCATTAGCCAAAAATAACATTTGTGAATAGTCTTTAAGTTGAAGTGAACCAATAAACATATATTTTTTTCTAAAATTCAAGGTGTAAACTTATAATTGGCGCAGTCGTCCGGTTCAGTAAGCAATCGAAATAAATTCATTTTCGTGTGTATCTATCGCAGTATCGCGAAAGTATATAAAGTACAAAGAAAAAAAAAGTGAAAGAATATCACCATAGATTTTTCCCGTGTCGCGAAAGTGAATAAAGTGCAAAGGAAAAAAAAAGTGAAGGAACATCACTATAGACTTTTCCAGTACTGAAAGCATATCAGTACCTACACAGCACCGATTGTTGGATTTTAATCCTTAATAACTGGAACCAGCACCCACGAACCACGATGGAACAGACAACCCTGATCATCTTTATAGTATGCCAGTGAGTAGAGTTATTATTGATGGTGAAGTTACTAAATTTAAAATAATCAACTGAAAAGATCAAAACGAATGGGAAAGAAGAAAAATTATTGAGATAGAAATGTTGTGAAGTAACCAAATAATAAGTAGAGAAGAAAAAAAAACCGCTTAGTTAGAAATAACCGCGTGAAGTAACTAATTTAAATAAATAGAGAAAAAAAAAGAAGAGATACTATTGAAATAGAAGTATTGTGAAGTTACCAATCGAAACAAATAGAAAGAAAAACTACTTATTTCGAAATATCTGTAAAGTAATCAATTGAAAAAATAAAAATAAGGAAAGAGAAGAGAAGTTTATAAAGTTATTGTGAAGTAATCAACTGAAAAAATAAAAATAAGGAAAAGAGAAGTTTATAAAATTATTGTGAAGTAATCAATTGAAAAAAGTAAAATAAGGAAAAGAGAAGAGAAGTTTATAAAATTATTGTGAAGCAATTAACAAAAAAAAAATTTACGAAAAGAAGTTACCCTATTAAAAGATATTGAAAAGTCAATGGAAGAGAAGAACATATATTTTACATAGTTGAAAGATATTAAAATAAATTAAATAGAATAAATAAAAGAAAAAGCACAAAAAATATAATAATCAAACAACTAATAGACGTAGGTACATATTAATATCAAATTTGAATTGAATTTATAAAACTTTATCTAACATTAATATTCCCTGATATCCTTCAACCTTCCTAGTTTCCTATCGAATAATTCATGCCTAAGCCGCATTTCAAGCCATATTCGAAACTAACACGTATGTTCAAAAGCTTAAGTTCTATTCCAGAATCAGTAGAAAACTTAGAAAATATGAATTCAAACCCAAATTTATCTGCCCCTTCGGCAAATACATTGTCAACTAACGAAAATAGCTTTGCTCAAGATAATATAGCTTCCGGATCATCCGCCTCGATGGTCTTCAACTATCAATCAGTTTTTGAATCCCTAAAAATTCCAGGCGCGGTAAAAGACTTACCACGTTTTGATGGAAACCCAAGACTTCTGTATGATTTTATCAACAATGTAGAAGAAATTCTAATGCACCTTAGAGGTGTTGTGCAAACACCTTATGCACAAATAATTCTTCGAGCCATTAGAAACAAAATCGATGGCCAAGCGAATGAAGTATTGAATATGTACGGGACAAGCTTAAATTGGGACGAGATTAAACAAAATCTCATCCTACATTATTCTGACAAGAGAAATGAAACATCCCTTATTAGAGATCTCCATTTACTCAAGCAAGGCAGTAAGACAATCGAAGAATTTCATTCCGAAGTTGTAGAACTTCAAGCTGCACTTAACAACAACGTCCTAATACATGACACAAACCAGAATGTTATTGTAGCGAAAAGGCAACTTTTCGGTGAAATGTGTCTTAACGCTTTCTTGTCCGGGTTAAGAGAACCATTAGGCTCTAACATTAGAGCCATGAAACCAGAGACTTTGGCTATGGCACTTTCTTATTGCGTACAAGAACAAAACATGTTCTATATAAAATACGAAAATAAAAATCAAGTTAGGAAACAATACCAAATGAAACCGCAAGGCTATTACTATAACACCCCTAACCAATACTCAAGAACACAAACATTTTCCTCAAATGCCCAACACTTTCCCAACACACATCTTAACCAACCATTTAAGCGATCTAACTTCCCTAATCAAAACCTTACTCGTGATCATACAGCACGTCAAAACTACCCAACTCCACACTTTAACAACTTCCAAAAACCATAACAATATAATACCTTCAACAACAATGTTAATTCCCAAAGGAATCAAAACTTTGAAAAACCAAATTTCGGGACGCAAAAACAAGCAAGCCCATTACCACCCGTGGAACCTATGGAACTAGGTTCTGGACAATCAAGATTCAGACAATCCACACTCTATAGGCTTTCAAACATGTCGAACCAAACTCGAAGAACTAATAACACACGGCAATTCCAGGAAATGAACAATATAAACACATATAATCCAAATTATGATCAAACTCCTTCCCACTCACCCGACCTAAGTCCTAACTATTCATACCAGCATGAGAACCAAAACTCTAATATAGAAGACCAACCAGTTCTCGACGCAATGCACGACTTGGAATATGGAAATTTTCAATTAGCAGCCTCGAACAACCAGTCGGATTCTTAGATATTAATAAACATGGTTTCATATTACCCTATATAAATATTTCCTCACCATTCGGTCGTCCACTAAAATTTTTAATAGATACAGGAGCCTCTGCCTCGTTCATTAGACCCGAATTTACAAGGAACTCAAATATTGAAAAATGTTCCCCAATAAAAATAACAACAGTCCTTAATAGCCATCAACTAGATAAAAAAGTTTCAATACCAATGTTTAACGAATTTAATGAACCAGGAATATTAACTTTCCTTTTATTCAAATTTCACAATTACTTCGACGGGCTTATAGGTCTAGACATACTTTCACAGATTAAAGCAAAAATCGACTTGGGTAACAAAACCTTAATTACACAATATTCCAAAATCCCTCTCCAATATAAGCCTAATTTTAATTCAGGAAAACTTATCATACCCTCCAACACAAAAACAATTGTTAAAATCCCAGTAGATTTTAGGAACGGTGATATTTTTATCAAAAACACCGTAATAAAACCTGGAGTCACAATTTCCGAAGGCATTTACACTGCTAATGAATGGTTTTGCCAAGCAGAAATTTGTAATAACTTAATAACCGACCAGACCTTGTTGATAGAACAACCAATTAAAGTCGAACCGTATTCCTCTAGCAAAACTATAGAAATAAACAACTTCAATTTCAACTACGCTACTCCGGAAACAGATATAGACATTGACATTTCGAAACAAATTACTACCTCACATCTCAACCAAGAAGAAAAAAGCGGTCTGTTGAAAGTTTGTAGGAAATTTGAGGACTTATTTTTCAAAGAAGGTCAGAACCTAACTTTTACAAATAAAATTAAACACGAAATACAAACTTTAGATGATATACCCATCTACACGAAGACATATCGATACCCTTACTGTCACAAAGAAGAAGTTCGCCAACAAATCGACAGAATGCTAAAACAGGGTATAATTCGCCCAAGCTACTCTCCCTGGAGCGCACCCGTCTGGGTAGTTCCAAAAAAGAAAGACTCCAGCGGTAAGCAAAAATGGCGTTTAGTAATAGATTATAGGAAGTTAAACGAGAAAACAATCTCAGACAAATACCCAATTCCAAATATCAATGATATTTTAGACAAACTAGGCAAGTGTCTTTATTTCTCCACAATAGACCTTGCAAGCGGGTTTCACCAGATTGAGATGGACCCCAGGCACACCTCAAAAACAGCTTTTTCCGTAGACGGAGGCCACTTCGAATACTTGCGTATGCCTTTTGGCTTGAAGAACGCCCCGTCCACATTCCAAAGGGTCATGGACAACATCTTAAAAGACCTCATAGGAAAATGTTGTCTAGTATACCTAGACGACATTATCATCTACTCAACTTCTTTGCAAGAACACTTGCAAGACCTAGAAAAAGTTTTAACAAAATTAAAACAATCAAATCTCAAAATCCAACTGGATAAGTCTGACTTCCTTAGAAAAGAAACTGCTTTCCTAGGTCACATAGTGTCAACGGACGGCGTAAAGCCAAATCCGGATAAAATTAAAGCAGTTCAGCAATTTCCCATCCCTAGAACCCAAAAGGAAATAAAGTCCTTTCTAGGCCTACTCGGGTACTACAGGAAATTCATTAAGGATTTTGCAAAGCTTGTAAAACCCTTAACGATATGTTTAAAAAAAGACCGTAAAGTAGAAATTACGGAAGAATATATTAGAACTTTTGAAACGTGCAAAGACATACTAACGAACGATCCAATTCTACAATACCCTGATTTTTCTAAACCTTTTAACCTGACAACGGACGCTAGCAATTTCGCCATCGGTGCCATCCTATCGCAAGGCCCCATTGGCAGCGATAAACCCATATGCTACGCAAGTAGAACACTTTCGGCTTCGGAGATAAATTACTCCACTATCGAAAAAGAATTACTAGCGATAATCTGGGCAACGAAGTATTTCCGGCCCTACCTCTTTGGCCACAAGTTCAAAATAATAACAGATCACAAACCTCTGACATGGGTAATGAACCTAAAGGACGCTAACTCCAAATTAACAAGATGGAGGCTAAGACTTGAGGAGTATGATTATGAAATTATACACAAGAAGGGCACAGCAAACACTAATGCTGACGCTCTTAGTAGAATCAGGATAGACAACCACCCGAACTTCCAAACAATAGACATTAACGTTAACGACTCTCTTTCCGTACAAGGTACCAGTGGATCAACCATTCACTCAGCTACAGAAAATCTAAACGATGGAATATATATTGCTGAAAGACCACTGAACGAATATAGCCTTCAAACCATTCTGGAAAAGAGCGGAAAAGGATCGCCAATGTCTCTAGAAACAATTTTCAAGAACAAACAAAGAAGAGTCATAAGAGATCCCCATTTTACAGAAAACTCAATAACAGACGTATTCAAAAAATTCTTATCGCCAAACAAACTTAATGCCATCTACACAGATGACGAAACTTTTCGAGTAGTTCAAGCAGTATACTCTAAATATTTTTCGGCCAACAGGTCATTTCAACTAGTACGTTGCAAAGAACTTCTGATAGACATAAGAACAGCAGATGAACAGGAGGAACTCATTAAAAACTACCATTCTAGCTTTAACCATAGAGGTATAGAAGAAACACTATTACATATCAAAAGAAAATACTACTTTCCATACATGAAAACAAAAATTACGGAAACCATTAACAATTGCGACACATGTCAGCTATTAAAATACGACAGGAAACCTCAAAATATAGAATTCGAGAAACCCGAAACCCCGATTAAACCCTTAGACATCTTACATACAGATATTTACACTATTAACAACAAAACCATTCTTACGATAATAGACAAATTTTCAAAATTTGCCGCAGCATATACACTTCCTTCCAGAACAAGCATTCTTGTTGTGAAAGCGATCAAACAATACATAAGCCTACACGGCACCCCAGCAAAAATTATCACTGATCAAGGATCGGAATTTACATCCAACATTTTTAAAGACATCTGTAGGAAATTCAACATAAATATCCACACAACATCCTTCCAACAAACTTCTAGCAATTCACCTGTTGAACGTTTGCATTCAACCTTAACCGAAATATATCGAATCATCCTAACTACATATAAAGAAAAGAAAATCCCAATCGACCATGAGGAAATCCTTTTCGAAACCCTCTTCACGTATAATAACGCTATTCACTCATCCACAAAATACACCCCTTTCGAACTCTTTTACGGGAGACCGTACAAATTTACCAAAAATCTCTCCTGTAGTGGAGAACACGATTACATAACAAAACTAACTAGATTTCAAGACGAATTTTTTCCACAAATAAAGGAAAAAATGGAACAAACCACTAAAAAACGAATTGAGAAATTAAACACTAACAGAACAAAAGCAGAAGACAGAAACATACATGACACTATATTTAGAAGAGAATGTAGGAGAAACAAATTAACCCCTAGATTCTCTAAGCATAAAGTTAAAGCTAACAACAAAGTAACAATTATTACAGCAGAAGACAAAAAAATTCACAAATGCAGAATAAAGAAAAAAAAGAAATTTACCTAAGTCAACAAAATAAAAACTTTTAACTATTTCACTCTAGGCTTTCAACAATTCATGGACAAAGGATCGAAATTCAGAACCTCGACAAAAACCAAGGAATACTCGAACTAAAACTGGGACCGGCAAGGACAATCACTGACTACAATAAATTGATACATATAATAGACCTAGACACATACCAACAAAACATACAAAAAATTTCAAACTCTTTAGACACCTTCGAAAGAGAATTTACGCTCAAAGACACAACGAAAATTATCAGACTCAAATTGAAAGACTTGACAGAGAAAATAACTACCCTTACACCAAAATCTAGAGACAAAAGAGGAATAATTGACGGACTAGGAACAGCAATTAAATTCATAACGGGAAACATGGACGCAAATGACGCACAAAAACTCAACACAGAAATAGAAGCCCTGCAAAGCACAGATATAAGTCAAAAACAAACCGCATCAAATCAAGCGAGAATAAATTCTCAAATGATCGAAAGATTCCAAAACTTAACAAACCACATAAATAACCAACAAGATACCATCCAAAACTTCCTTAACAACAATTTCGAACAAACCAATAACAGCATAAAAAGAAGCGAAAATTTCATATTACAGTCTCAATACCTCAACCAGGTCAACTACAACATAGACCTCCTGACAAACCACATAAATAACATAGCCGAAGCTATTATCTTAGCAAAACTTAACGTTATCCCAAAATTTATATTAAACTCAGAGGAGCTTAAACAAATTCATAAACTTTTCGAAAACCAATCTTTTGAAATATTATCGAATGAACATATCTACGAGCTTCTGGAATTGCAAGCTTATTACAATAACAATAAAATAGTATTTAACATCCAGATTCCGATATTTTCTCCTGATATTTATTCCTTATCACACATAATCCCTCTCCCCATAAATAGTACTAAAGAAATTGTAACCAAACCTTATATTATCAAAAATAGTGTAACCATTCAATATTTTGACACAAAATGTCCTAGAATAGAAAATTTGTTCATATGTAAAACTTCAAACCATCAAGAAAGACTCGACAATTCTCCTTGCATCGGACGCATACTAAGAAACGAAATCGCCCATTGTACCCTCAACGACTTGGGGAAAATAAGAAACATCCTTCAACCAGAACCAAACCATATAATTTGCATTAATATTCCTTTAACAAACATTCAGTCTACTTGCAGCAATATAACATATACCATAGAAGGGACAGCGCTGTTAAAGTACAGAAACTGCTCCGTCAACTTAAATGGCATAACATACACCGACAACTTCATAAGCTACTTAGACGAAATCCACGTCATCCCGGCATCATACGGCCAAGTAAACGCCAACCTGACAATAGAGAAAATCACCCTCGAAAAGATCAAAGAATACAACTTTAAAAACGAAGCCACCATAGAAACTACCCACCAACGAATATTCTTCACCGACATAGCAGTTCTGATACTATTCATCTTTATAGCTATCCTAATTATCAAATACATCTCAACACAAAGAGGAAACCACACCATACAACATGTCGCTCAAGCCCCATCAAATCCTCTGGGACCCTCGCTCCATTCTAAGGGGGGAAGAGTTACAGAACCAGTAGAACCAGGGTTCAATCAACCTCAAAACCAACACACGACCGGACGACCCCATCCGGCCACGGGCTTAGTAATTCCGCTGAATTTGCAGCAGACGAAATATAATCCAATGTCCCAATTGTAATGCGCAAGTGATTCCTAGAATGCACTTTAAGCATATTGATCACTTGCAGCAATCGAATATCCAAAGTTTCCATTAGCCAAAAATAACATTTGTGAATAGTCTTTAAGTTGAAGTGAACCAATAAACATATATTTTTTTCTAAAATTCAAGGTGTAAACTTATAATTCGCGCACCCAAAACTAGATTCAGTATTGTGCGGAGTGTAATCTATTTTTCCCGTTTACCATCTCCTCCATTTTTTCCCATCTCATGATCTCTGAAGCTGCAGCTGCACACAATTTATATGACATTTTGGAGCTCGTTTGAGGCTTAAGGCGAATAGTTGTGTTGTTCTCCTTTAGAGATATGAAGTGTTACGAATGGTTGCTTGGGCATAACACCAGCAGCTGTTTGTAATTTTCACTTCTGTCTCTTGTCTGGAAACTTCACTTAATGTTTTGACTTAGTGGCGTCTTAGTTGTAATTTTATTTTTGTCCTTCTGTGTTTTGTAATGCGTGGTATTTTTTGTCGGGGGGCTAAGATCCAATCGCTTCAATCGCTTTGCAGTGTTCGCTCATACTGCTAAATTGAGGCCAGCTGTTTTGGCATTAAGTGTAACACAGGAAGCGAGAACTTTGATCCTACAGAGTTTTTCCTTCCTGGGTATTGCTTTGTGCCTTTATTCTTTTCCTCTTATGGCCTCACCGTGTATGTTCGTAATGATGTCGCCTATCAAGTTCTACCACAATACGTCCTCTGTTTAAATAAGAACTTCAACTTCATGTGGTTTAAATTCAGTGTCCATAAGCACATCATCCATTATTGTTTCATTTATAGAAGCCCCAATCTAGATAGTAATTCAAGCTGAGCGCTCAACAATTTCTGTCGAAATTTCAACTGGTCTTTGTGCTTTCTCGACGGTAACGTGGATACATCAGCTGATATGATATCTACCGTAATTCTCAACGGCATGACTAACTTTTTTCCGCATAGATCAAAGAGCATCATCCCCAAAGAAAATTCGTGGTTCGATTCGGGCTGTAAGGACATGATAAGGGAAAGAGAAAAATGTTTTAGGATTTTCAAAAATGACTCTACCGTTGGAAACAAAAATAAGTTCAAGCGCGCCAGGAGCATCTGCAATACTCACATACAGAAGACCAAATTTTTATAGAACCAAAAGGTAGGGCAAAAAATACTATAATTATTTCCAAAAGGAAGTAAAAACTTTTGGTCTTTTGTTAAGAATATTAAGAACTCGACCAAATCAGCGGTTCCTACGCACGTCTTCAATGACTCTGCTTACGTCAACTCCATCGACAAAGCAAATCTGTTAGCAGCTCAGTTTGCTGCCAACTCGACACTACCATACAGCACTCTTGCTCCACCTGAGCTTGTGAGTATGAACTGTGTAATGATGCAGATATCATTCCGTACTCGTTCGGTAGCAAGGGTCCTAAACGATCTCAATAAACATAAATCCGCTGGTCCAGGTGGTATCATCGCCGTTATTAAATTTTAACTTTTTAATTAAAAAATAAAATTTTATTATAATTTTGAATGAAACATTTTACGTTTAGCCAATAGTTCACAACACATCCTCGACTTTAACAAAAGTATATCTTCCCTTAAAAGAAATTTGTATTCCAATCCTCCATAGTCCCACAAACACATTTAGTTTTTAAGATAGATTTAAGTTATTATTGTTTGTTTAAGTATCTTTACATAGCTTGAATTAAGCGAATAAATAAATTATTCTGAAGTGGTGTTCTTCTACGCTGGCAATCCACTGCGTAAGCTTTTCTATTTATCCTATTCTTCTGGAATCTTTCCGAGTAGATGGGAAACAGCGTTTGTCCAGCCTGTCCCTAAGAAAGGCGAGCCCTCCTCCTCTTCCAAATACCGTCCAATTGCACTTACGTCCCTTCTTTCCAAGGTCATGGAAACGTTATAAACGTATAAACCATCAACTCATGAAATACATAAGTATCTCGAAGACCGAGAGCTTCTCAATGACCGACAGTACGGCTTTCGTAGCAAACGGTCCACTGGTGATTTGATGGCTTATCTCACCGAAAAGTGGAACCAATCTTTACATTGTTTTGGAGAAAGTAAGATTATTGCACTTGATATTTCTAAAGCATTTGATAGAGTTTGAGATCAAGCTCTTTCATCGAAAATGCGTGCTTTTGGTATCGATGTGCCTCTTCTTCGTTGGATTAGAAACAACATTTCCGACCGCTCCATACAAGTTTTATTAGATGGCTTCAAGGCTGATACCCACTTCATAGCTGCTGGTGTGCTCCAGGGCTCCGTTTTGTCTCCGAATCTCTTCCTTAATTTCATAAATGATTTCCTGTCTGAAACTTCTAATCCTCTCAACTGTTTTGCTGACGACTCAACCCTCAGCTTATCATATTCGTTTCCAAATTCACGTTCCTGCTCTTCGGACGTGGAAATGAAACGGTTGCGTATGGAGTAGAATAAGTGCTTCAAACACTCAATGTTGTTAATTGTCGTTAAGGCTTAACATGCCTTCATTACCATTATCCATGAATGGTACCATCCAAGAAACCGAAAAGCTGTCAGTACTTGGTATGTGTGTAAACAACACCTTCGTAGGAATGACCACATATTTGAAGTCACCAAAAATGCTGCAAAGTGCTTAGGTTTCCTAAAGCGATGCAGAAAATTTGTCACCCCTTTTGATCTGGCTTCAATCTATAAGGCCTTCATCCGCCCAAAACTAGAGTATCATTCTCATATCTGGTCAGGTGCTTCTCAAGCATTTTTGCGCCTACTTGATAGGATACAAAACAGAGCGTTGAGATTGATAGGTGATAGTTCAATTGTAGAATCGATTGATTCTCTCGAACATGGTCGAAATGTTACTTGCCTCACTTTTTTTTATTGCTTCTTTTACAGACAGTGGTCTAGAGAAATAGCCAGTTGCATTCCTTCCCTGAAAACATTTAGCCGCAATACCCGCCTCGCAAGGAATGCTCATCAGTTCTGCCTTCAGCCCAACTTCGGTCGTACAGTTAAGTATACAGAATCATATTTTAGCCGCTCGGCCCGGATGTGGAATGCTTTACCCAACTCAATTTTCCCCACGCATTATAACCTAGGGTATTCTATAGACTCGGATAACAACATCAGTGCGAAGATCAAACGGAGAATAACTCTTGCCAACCGTAGCTTCTTTGGGTTAAAAAAGCCAAGGTTACCCTGTTTAAATCCTGTATGAGCTTTTTCGCGACGTGACGTGGGCATAGCTAGAATAGTAGGTACGCATCGTGAGGCTACGATGCGATGGTTGGGCCATGTAGAGAGAATGGACCCAAACTCTCCGGCTCGACGGGTTTTCGAAAGCACATTGCAGGGAAATTTAGTAAGGGGAAGATCTCGTCTTAGGTGCAATCAGTGGGAAGAAGACCTCAACCGTCTTAGAGTGCAAAACTGGAGAGAGCCCGCACAAAATTGAAGTCGTTATGAAAGGATGTTGGTTGAGGCCCAGGTTCACCCCGAACTATAATGCCCACCTAAATAAGTAAGTAAGTAAGTCCGTTAAGTATCTCGTCTTATTTAAAATGTCTTAATCCCGCCATAAAAATAAAAATTTTACAAATTTTCAAAAAGGTGATAAGAATGTGTTTGTAATTATTTATAGACCAATTTCTAAGCTACCTGTTCTGAACACATACTTTGAGATGAGGTAGATTTTTTCGCTCCGTACTCTGTGCATTGTATATGAAAGTATAGTAACACCATGAACACTCCCGATGCTTTCGCCACCTACCTGCTCGATTAAAGGACTTCTCTTTTGAATCGAAAAAATAAATTTCAACAGAACCGCAAAGTTCGTTAATCGAGCAAGTAGGTGGCTATAGCATCGGGAGTGTTCATGGTGTTACTATATGTTTCATATACAATGCCTCTGTGTTTGACTAAAAACTAATAAAAGCATCTACAATTGAAGGAAAAAGTGACCGCGCGTCGGAGCACTTTTGCGATAAAGGTAATGCATTGAACTCGCGACCGACACCATTTTTTTGCACATCGTTAGTTGAATAGTCAGAGCCCATCGTCACAAGTTCGATTCCCAGCCATGACTTCCAATTTTTTATTTATTTATTTATTTAAAAAGGAAACATAAACAAAAATTGATCGCCACGGCTGGGACTCGAACGCGAGATCCTGAAAATACTAGGTAACGACATTTTTAGATTAAGTTTTAAAAATTCATTTTCTATTTTTATTTTACTTACAACTATGCTAACAAAAATGTTGAAACTACCTTACATAATAACTCAACTAACTTACTGACCCTAGGTGGGTACTCCAAATTAATCAATAACTTATTATTAATGGCTTTCGGCCTGAAGAAACAATATATGTACAGTTGCGGTCAAAATAATAGTAGTGTGAGTAAAAGCATTGCACAGATTGGTATTTTTCCACTTTGCATTGCGTTGATAGTGAGAACCCGTTACACTTTAATTGTTTTAAGGGGTGGAAAAGGATCTCGTCAATATGTAAGAAGACCTCCAAACACCGAATATAATCCACACTTTACAATCATAATGGTATGGGCATGTTTTTTCTTCTACGAAGTTGGACCCATAATCCGGATTGAAGGCATTATGGATCAGCATCTCTATGTTAGAATAATGCAGGAAGTAACGCTACCGTATACTTAAGCTGAATGCTACCGTAAATGAAGTTGCTTCTTGCTAAAATGGGTCTTTCAGCAAGAAGCAATGGTTCCAGGAAAGTAAAGTAGATGTGATGGAGTGGCCCGCACAGTCTTCGGAATTTAATCCCATTGAAAACTTTTAGAGCGCTGCAAAAAAATATGCTTTAAGATGTAAATCAAGCAACAACACAGTCTTTTGTGAAGCGTTACAGCAATCATGGAGTTCGATAAGCACAGGAAGGTGTGGAAACCTGATAATCTCTATTTAACATCTTTGTACTGCTGTTATAGCTAAAAAAGGAGATGAAACTAAATACTAATTAAAGGTACGAACACTCAGCCACATATTGTTATAAAAATTTTGACCTAATTTTTCGATTTCGTAACATTTCAAGGTAGATTTTCCTATCACTACTATTTTTTTGACCGCTGAATTTCAACATCTGTTCAATAAACTTGCAACTATCGGATAATAATATTAAACTAATGTTTTTTTTTTTTTGTAAATAAAAGCTTAAAACCCCACTTTGAAAACCACGTTATTGGTTTTTTAAATTAGAATTGACGGATAAGTTTTTTTCAATTTTGTTCTTTCTTAAGCTATATACTACTATTATTTTGACCGCAGCTGTATATTTCGAACTTTAACTATCATTAAAGTTAAGAAGATGGGAAAAACTTTTTAGAACACAATTTTTGGTTTCTTCTCAAAACTAATTAAAACAACTCTAAACTTCTAAAAACTAAAGCAGCCCCAGTAGCTTTTATATTTTTTTTTCTTGTGTTTAACATAGTGTTTTTTGAAGTGAAAACTTCTTTAGGCGCGTTTGGCACTTTTGCGATGGGGGTAAAGCAATGAGTTCGCGACCGACACCATTTTTTGGCTCATTGTATTTCGTATGTAAAGTAAATTCGTCATAGCCCAGCGTCTCAGGTTCGATTCCCAGCAATGACTTCCATTATTTTATTTATTTAAAGTGAAAACATAAACAAAAATTGTGGCCACGGCTAGGATACGAACCTGAGACCCTTAGTCTAATAGCCATCGACTCTACCATTGAGCCAAGAAACACATTAAAATTGATTTGCTAAATGACTTAAAAGAATAGAATAGCAACATTACCTAGTATACTTACCGACTCGGAAAAATACAGAGAAGAAAGAAAGGAATTGAATTGAAGGACAGAGAAAAGTTTATGCAACGCAGAAAAAATAAAAAGCACCAAATATTTTACTACCATTTCAATGAAGTGGATGAGTGAAGCTGGATTCATGGCAGAGTATGAGACGCACTGGTCGATGATTCGAACTTTACAACAAAGTAAAAGAGATCAACAACTCATCGCGATGATTTATCGATGGAAAATAGTTTGAAAAACCATTACTCAAATATTCACAAATTTCCTTTCTAAACTTAATGCATTGTCCTTTCATTTTATTCATCCCTGTTCTGGTTTTCGTTCGGATACCATATCCTCTCGTTTTAGAATATTTGCGGTTCTCAATTCCGAATCCGTACGTTTTCAATTCGCTTATCATTTTGTTAGCGGAATTGAATCCGGTTAATGAATTCTGTAGAACATTATTTATTGCTAGAAATGAAAAATAATAAACTTATATTAGCACTAACATGCAATAAGGCTGTAAACAGTTCCAATAAACACAAAAATTTAATGTCCAACACGTTTTTGTGAAAAAAATCAGTAGTGAATCCGTTCGGAAATAAGAATACACTTTTTAAATCCGTACGGATTCAATTTCGGTTTCCGTTTTGAATCCGTACGAAAATCAGAACAGCCATGATTGTCAAAGTTTACGAGCGCAGTAACAAAATCTGTAGAAACTATCGACTATCGTTAAAAAATTGAATGTATTGATTTTAACAGAATTTCACAAGGGTGACGAAGAAATATAGATATGATACTCCAGATTTCAATTTAGTTGCTAGTTTCAGAAGGCACGATCGTCCAGCAGCAGGAGCAGCTATCTGTAAAAGGTTGTCTGATACAACTGCCATATTTTCCTCAAATCATATGGATTTGCATACGAGGTACCTACACTAATATACTCGTATGTTTAGTAGTAATGTTTTTGATATCGGCGATTTGTGTGTTTATCGTTGCCTTTCTGGAAATGGACAGCAAGTTATAACAGTAGGGGTTTATAATTCACCGACTACGTTTTTAAGTGCAATACGACAGCTTTTATATAAAAATTTATTTATTTAGTCTGAAGACGCTTCTGCATACCTTCACGATAAAATTGGGGAGAGATTTGATGATTTCCCAATGATTTTGAGTGGTGATTTTAACATCAACTTCGGCGATGCAACAAATTTGCCACTTTTTCAATTTTCAAAAGAAGAATACTATTTTACCATGACGAATGACCGCAGCCTTAGTACAACGAAATATAAAGCGACAATTGATGCAGTCTTTGCGATATATTTAAATAGATTTGTAACAAAATTATTCGTTTCCTATTTAAGTTACCATAGACCTATAATTTCAGTATTAGAATACGATGATTGTAGGGATGAAATTGTGAATGAAAACTCATAATTTTCATTGATGTTCCTCTATATATACATCTACATAAGTATATTGTAACGTGCGCTTAGTTCGTAAAATAAAACTTCACTTTTCAATTTATTTCAACCACTTTTATTCACTATCTATACTTTATTCGATCTTAACTCGACTTTTGGACTTGTAGACAATTTACTCTTCACTTTATCACTCTATAATCAAAACTGACTTCTGGTTGCGTCAGCTCCCTCTTTATATAGAAGTGTGAGACATCGAGAGATTTCTGGTAGTTTTTCTATGAACCATGATGTCTAGACAAGTTCCCCTCCCGGTATTTTTCTGCACACACACACACTCACTCACAAACAACGTCTTCCATTATAGCACTCCATTATAGCGTTGCCAGCACTTGTGTTTTCGGCTTAACGTATTCAATTAGGAAATTAGCATGCAATGTTGGGTGCACATTACACTGCCCCCTCCTTAAGATTGTTCGTCCCGAATAATTCCATTTGCAGCCTCCCCACTATATCGATGCAGCCGGTCACAATGAACTACTTTTAACTTGCCTCTTAATCCTCTTTGGATGCGGTAAACAGCGTCGTTAATCCTTGTGACAACAGTATAAGGACCTTCCCAGTTCTGCTGAAGTTTCGGTGACAATCCCTTTTGACGATGAGGATTATAAAGCCACACACGATCTCCTGCTTGGAATCTAGCCGTTGTCGCTTTTGTGTCATACCGGGTCTTCATCCGGTCGCCATACACTGTGGCCCATGTCCCTGTTATATTAGGTCTATTTGTAAGCCTACCCACCGCTATGTTTGAATCACAGACATAACCATTTCGGAACCACTTTTCCACGTCACCTCTAACATGCAGCCAGTAAAAGCGTTTTCGCACGTTTTCCAGCGTCTTGTTGACTCCCAGGTGGCTTCCTGTAGGGCTTCTATGCATCTTTTGTAAAACCTCCTTGATTTTCGATTGAGGAACAATAAGCTGCATTACAAAAGATTTACCGTCAGGAGATTCCCATTTGCGCTGGAGTACGCCTTCTTGCACGCGAAGCGAATCCCACTGTGCCCAATAGGCTTTGACAACAGGGCTTTGGTCAGAAATGTCGTTCCAGTCAGATTTCGTGTTGTTCTCTTTCCATTTGAGAATCGGTCCGATGTCTGGATCCTTCTTTTGAGCAGACCTCAATTCTTCCTTGTTCCATCCGAATATGGGTTCCATTCTCATCCGTTGAGTCTTGATCTCTACTTTCCGCCAGCATTTCCATTTGGGGTTTTCTACCTGATGTACAATTTGGTATTTATAAGTCTGCGGTCTTACTCTACAGCTCGTGGATTGATTTTCTTGGACTTCACAACGTCGACAAGCAGTTTCAGTTATAATTGGTGGCAACCGGCATTGTCGCTGTAAGTGCCCCGTCTTATTACAATTCCAACATCTGGCAAGTCCGTTCCGCTGGTTCCTTTGTAGCTTAATTCCTGGGCATGATCCAGCCTCGAATATGGCTTCTCTTTGACAATGTACCATTTGAGAAGCTTGCTCAGATGCTTCCATCATTAATGCAAACTCTAGAGTTTCAGAAAGAGTTCGTGTTCTAGCAGTTCGCACAGATCTCTGAAGATGTTTGTCAGAAATGGCACGAACGAAGGACTCAACAGCCAGATGGTTGATGATTTCTTCTCCAGCATCTGGGTATGGCAGGTGAACCAGTCTTTCGACGTCTGCTCGGAGCTGCTGTAGACTTTCACCCCTTTTCTGGACTCTGTTATTGAGTTGGACTCGGAAGACTTCTTTCAAGTGGCTATCACCAAAGCGTTTGTCTATAGCTGCCACGAGAGAACTGAAATCGTTGCTCTTACCAGCTGGAACAGTTTGAAGTAATTCAGCTGCTGGTCCTCTAAGAGCAAGAGTCAGTGCTATGTATTTGTCTTCGTCATCCCAGCCATTTGCTGTCGCAGCTGCCTCGAATTGTCTCCTGTAAACTGACCAAGACGACTGCCCGTCGAATGTTGGTGGTTGTACTTCTCTTTGCCTTACACAATCTCCACAAGTTTTCCGTAGCTCCATTTTCCGCATCTGGTCTAGTTCCTTAGCCATGTTTTCGATTCGTTTCTCCAAAGTGGCAAGCTGACTTTCGTATTGACTCTCAAGCTTGGAAAATCGTTTCTCAACACATTCAATGCGTTTTTCTAGGCCACATACATTTTTCTCAATGTTCCCCAACTTACCTTCTAGAATGTTTTTCTGACCTTCCAAAACATTCTGTTGCGCCTCAAGTCTTTCGAGAACATTCTGCTGTTCCTTCTTTTGATCGTTTCGTTGCTTTTCTGGACGTCCGAGAATATTCTGCTGTTGCTCTTCAATCAGCTTCTTTTGTTGTTCCAGCAAAAGTTTCATCATACTAGAAAAATCTACATTTTCACTTACTTCCTCTTCTTCCACTTCTGTTTCAAAAACAAAAGTGTTTACGTCTTCCCCTTGCTGTTCCAAATAGTTACGCAAGCGCAGGACGAGCTCATATTTCGATCCGCCTCTAGAAAGATTTCGCTTACCTAACTCACTTTTAAGCTCAATGCAGTTGAGCTCTTCCAACAACTTACCCATTTTCACTGTATTTTACTCTCTACTTCTTTTTTTTTTTACACTGTACTAGTCTTTTTTTTTATATCAAATAAGTTTTATCACACTTCTGACACCAATGTAACGTGCGCTTAGTTCGTAAAATAAAACTTCACTTTTCAATTTATTTCAACCACTTTTATTCACTATCTATACTTTATTCGATCTCAACTCGACTTTTGGACTTGTAGACAATTTACTCTTCACTTTATCACTCTATAATCAAAACTGACTTCTGGTTGCGTCAGCTCCCTCTTTATATAGAAGTGTGAGACATCGAGAGATTTCTGATAGTTTTTCTATGAACCATGATGTCTAGACAAGTTCCCCTCCCGGTATTTTTCTGCACACACACACACTCACTCACAAACAACGTCTTCCATTATAGCACTCCATTATAGCGTTGCCAGCACTTGTGTTTTCGGTTTAACGTATTCAATTAGGAAATTAGCATGCAATGTTGGGTGCACATTACAATATTATAATAGATTTTCCTGTACCTACATTAAAATATTTACTGAAAATTCAATTCTGTTTTCACTTCCGTCGGCACTCCCGGAGTGCTTCTTTTTTTTTTTATTTTAGAAGCAGCTTTATTTTTATACTTTATTTTGAATTTCTATAATTTTTGACTTTTTTGGTTTTTGATGCAGCTTTTTTTTATATACAGATATTTTTTATTTTTTTATTTTTTTGATTGCCACTATGCCCACTCCCTATACCCTAAGACTTACACTCTAAAGCGTTGTAATAGGCGTCTCGCTTTCAGTATCGCTTCCAATTTGTTTTGACGATTTAATAACGCCTCATCGATCGCGATCTGAGACCACCCTACTGAACCGGAAGAGCTCTTCAACTTCTACCCTACTGTGGCGACGCCGACGTCTCAGTTGTACAGGAGCCGCCGTTCTAGAGACTTACGACATATGTACGTGGTAGATTAGCGGAACCGCCAACCTATACTGAATCAAACGTGACATGTCAAAGTAGAGAAAAGCCTACTGTGGGACAAATCCACTGAAACGAGTTCTTTCCATATATTCTATGTTGGGGTTGATCAGCAATGAAATAATAGCCGCATGTTATTATTGATCTGATCCGGATCAGATCATGGGTTTATTAGCGTTACAACAACAAAGCGAAATCCTGCTTTTTAGTTGGATCTATTTTTGTGAACTAAAAATTAGTTCTTCTATTTCACACAAGAGGAGACTTTCCATTGAAAACGTTGGTATCATTTCCAATATTTCCAATAACAACAGTATTGCCACATGAACATTTTTATCTGTGTGAAATGAAATATATTTTAGATAGATAGCGAGAAACTTCACATTTATTCATTTTTGTATAATACATGACATAATGAGAAAGTTTTACAAAACAAAACATATAATCGTGAAATTAATAAGAATTAGTGCAAAAAAATATATATTTGACAAAGTGCATGAGTATCATATTTCCCTAAAAAAAAGAACAAAAAATTAACCATTGGAAAAAAAGTTCGTAAGGCAACTCTGCAACTCTTTTGAGAAGTCAGTTGAAAGAGCGAGTCTCTCACAACTTCCAACTGAAAATATGATGATCCAAAGTTGTTTTATTATCAAGATCTGATCCGGATTGGATCATTGTGATAATAAAACGCGGCTAATGTTAAAGACAAATTTTCAAAACGTTATAAATTTATTTCAAGGATCAAGACAATGAGCAAGTAAACGTTCTCAATGGTGGTTGCTGTCAAAGTGATGATCGAGTGATATCGAGTGCTAAGCAAATGCCTCGATGCTACAAAATTATTTAGGCAATCAACATACTCAGCCGTATTTATTAGATTTTGCTATTACACGCTTAAAACGCATAATAGTTATTCAGGGAATAAGAACCTATTAAGACTTTATTCAGTGAATAAAAAATCCTTATCTATAATCTTTTTCATCACCCATTATAGTTATTCATCCCTTATGTCAAAATCATAAAGAAACTCTCTATTTTTGTTTCTCAATGGTTGAACTGACAACAGAATTTTGTTTTGTTTTTATTTTCGTTCGGTGTTCGGTCTAAGTATAAAACTGTAAGTACAAATGAAATAACTAAAGCTAACTTAAATTTGTCATGGTTATTCCACCATCCAATGTCCCTAGGTCTCTGCACTTGGGTCATCCTCTAACTAATGCCATAGAATATGCTATTACTCGATATCATCGAATGAAATGTTACACGACTCTGTGGGTATCAGGCTGTGTTCATGCTGGTATAGCAACCCAGGTTGTGATGGGGAAGAAGCTCTGCCGGGAAGAAAACCTTAGTCGACATGAACTCAAGTGTTTGGGATCTCTCTATGACTGAAGTCGCGTTGCATTTATTATGGATCCGAAGTTGTGTCGTGCAGTGACTGAAGCATTTGTGCGGTTTTATGAAGAAGGAAGCACTTAAAGAAGTTGTTGCTATGCATCCCAGCAAAGAACGGCCAAAAGCAAGACTTCCCTAATGACATTCTAGAATGTGGAACTGATGCTCTGACAATTGCCCTTTGTGCATACATAACGCAGGCACGCGACCACAACTTGGATATCAATCGTGTTCAAGGCTATCGATTTTTTTCAAATTGTGGAATGCTACTAAATTTGCTCTGATATAAAAATGAAATGGAAAATTTTATTTTTATTTGAATAAATACATAGAACAAATGACATAAAAAACACCTTTTAATGGTTTAACTTCCCATGTTAAACGTGTAACATGGTACATGGTCGGTCTTCCTTTTGGAGGTTCTTATGCATCCGAGAAATTGTAACTCAGCCACGACGCGTGTGAAACGGGCTCTGAAAAAAGGAAACATTCTTATATTTCTGCCTAAATAATGACTCCTTCATTGGATCAAATCTTTTTTGTACACCTTCTGCGCTCTACTTCTTTCAGTGGATAACACATTTACACCATCCAAATTATGCATAAAGTTAATGTAATTTGAGTACATTTCCATTTTAGTTGCTTTTAAAACTCTCAAAGTTGTAAATAAACCACTGAATGACAACTCAATACTCAAAATCAAATGACATTTATACGCTAAAATACGCTTAAAACACACATTTCTGCGTTTAAGCTATTCAGCCCCTATTCACTGACGAAAAATGATTATAAATATGATTTCTGATTTATTCAATGAATAGGCGTGTTATAAAGTTGTTCGGAGTTTATTATGCGATTATAAATACGGCTGACTATGTATAAAAAATTGACATTGCATTGAAAGCATAGGTCTATGCAAACTCTATGCACAAAATGTTCTTAAGAATAACAAGTGGATCAAGATAACGATTTAAAAAGATAAGCTTGAACAACCAACCAAGGATTAAGATGTTAGGAAAATACATAGGGTATATTACGATATGTTTGGCAAGTAATTAACATTAAGCATTGACAAAATATTTATCAATAGTTAAATCAAAATTTGCAAATTAAACAAGAAAAATTATCATTTCTGAACACGCCGCCCCCTCGAAGGAATTTCAGGAATATGGTAGCAACGCCAGCTTTGTGAGAGGGTATTTAAAAATGCCATTTTTTGTTCGAACCGATACCACTCGTACAAGGTTGTCCTATCCTTGATGCAGGACTTCAATTCGCCCTAGGCATCACTGGTTTTTTCTGTGTTGGTTTACGTGTAAATTAGGTCTGATTATTTTTTCATTTTTTTGATAATTAACCTTTTATTTAATTGTGTTCCTTATCAGTTTTTTCTTTAATAACAGCCTGTTAATTCTTACTAATAATTCATTGTATAGTGTTGTGTCTAATTTAGCATTTATGCTTTCGTGAAGTTATTTGTTAAATTATTCTTGGTAAGCCATTGCATGTGTAATAAACTTTCCTACATACCTATATTTTCCTACTTCAATCTCTCTTAGATCGTAGTTTACCACTAATCTGAGTGTTATCCACTAACTAAAAAAAAAATTACTCTTGAGTGTTTTTCTCTTTATTCATTTTATATTTTGTTCACAATTTACACGTTTACCTCCTTTATTAAATAAATATAAAATTTTTTTTATCATAATTTTACTCGTTCTATTTCAATATATTCTTCAGCGCAGGTGCTAGGAGCTTCGACTTTGAATCTCAATAACTCAGGTTCAATCCCGGTACTTCCCTTGAAAAAAATTTTTTTTTTGTTTTTTTTTTCTTTCTTTTTTTTATTATTTCTGCTATTTTCATTTTGATTTGTTCAGACATTTTTAAATTAGAAAATGAATTGCGCAGCAGACAAGTGCATTGATAGCTCCAACAACAACCCACTTTTTGCCTGCTTTGGCCCATGTGGCAAGGCCTTCCATGCAAAATGTGTTGGTTCTACTAGTGCATTTATTGAAAAAGTTACTGCATCGAAAATTGCTTTTTGGTACTGCAGCAACTGTAGAAAAATTTCTCTTTCTCAATTAGCCTTCAAGTTAGAATCATTTAAAAATGATATAGCAAAAATATCAAAGGGTTTTAATGAAATTTCAAGCTGTTTTAATATAGCAGTTGCTAATGTGAACTCATTCTCTAGCGCCCAGTACTCGGTAGATATTTCTACCTCTACTGACGACTTAAACTATCAACTTCCTCCTATTCCTTCTAATTCCTACCAATCTTTAAAATCTAGTAAGGGTTTGAAGAAAAAACAGGACAGCGTGTCCTCTGTAATTGTTGGTAGGAAACGAAGTGGTTTGCGAAGCAATATAGCTACACCTCTTAACTCAAATGTGACTGAAATACTCAACTTAAGCTCTTCTGTTCAGCCTAATCCAATTGAGCCTTATAATTCAAACACGACTGAAAAAGTCACTTTAAGCTATCCAAACTCACCTAATCCAATCGAATCTGTCGCCCCTATGGTTTCGAACAATGAGGCTATTATAATATCTGATCATGATAGACCCCCACGGTTTGTGGAATCAGTGCCTAAACCAAAGACTATATTTATATCTCGTCTCAAATCGGATACTACTCCAGAAGACATAATTTTCCACCTTAAAACTAATAAATGCATCACAAACGATTCGTTTGTTAGGTGTAATAAAATAAGTAAGCCAAACAACTATGTTGCTTCTTTTAAGATTATTGTTTCTCCAACGCTTTTTGACGCTATTTGTAACCCTCAGATTTGGCCGCCTGATACTCTTATTAAAGAATTTTCAGCTCGTCATACCAAAAGTAACGTAAATAAGGGATCAAAAAACTTGAAAGTATCTCCCTCTTCTACCAAAATGTAAGAGGGCTTCGCAGTAAAACTGCCAATCTTTATAACAACTCTCAAGCATTCTCTCATGACATTTTTGCTCTGACTGAAACTTGGCTTAACTCTGCCATTTTAGATACTGAATTGTTTGACCGTGAGTACTTAGTGTATAGAAAAGATCGTACCTACAATAAACCCTCGGAAGTTGGAGGTGGCGCACTTACTGCTGTTCGTAGCAAATATATGTCTTCTCTTATAACCTTTCCATTTGATTTAACTGTAAATGTATTATGTGTAAAAGTCACAATCAAATCAAAAATTGTTTATATCATTAATACATATATTCCACCAAAGAGCTCTGCTTCATCTTATAAAGAATTAACGTTAGTTTTAGATTATATTAATGAATTGCTGTGCGTTGAAAATTATGTATTGTTCTTAGGTGACTTTAATTTACCTTATATTCAATGGTTACCATCTTCAGATGAAACCTATTGTAACGTGAACCCAACATTTTATACCAATTTCCTAATCGAAAAAAACGTTCAACCGAAAACACAACTGGCAACACTTTAATGGAATGGTATAAATGACAGGCGCTGCTTGTAAGCCAGTGTGTGTGAGTGTAGAGAGACAGACAGACAGAGAGTAGACAATGTAGAAGTTACTGGAGAGTTCTAGATGGCGTGTCACTCGATATAAATAGCCCGCCCGAGGCAACCAGAAGTCAGTCTTGTTTATAGAGTGATATAGTTAAGAGTAAATACAAGTGATAGTCCAAAAGTCGAGTTGAGTTCAATAAGTGTATATCGAAAGTAAATAAAGTGGTAGAATTAAATTGAAAAGTAGAGTTTTATTTTTGCGAACTAAGCGCACGTTACATTGGTGTCAGAAGTGTAAATAAAACTTATTTGACTAGTAAAGTGTAAAAAAAAAAAAAGTAAAAATAAAATAATAATTATATACAGTGAAAATGGGTAAGTTGTTAGAAGAGCTCACTTGCATTGAGCTTAAAAGTGAGTTAGGTAAGCGAAATCTTTCTAGAGCGGGATCGAAAAATGAGCTCGTCCTGCGCTTGCGTAACTATTTGGAACAGCAAGGGGAAGACGTAAACACTTTTGTTTTTGAAACAGAAGTGGAAGAAGAGGAAGTAAGTGAAAATATAGATTTTTCTAGTATGATGAAACTTTTGTTAGAACAACGAAATGAGCAAAAGAAGGAACAGCAGAATGTTCTCGAACAACTTGAAGCACAACGAAACGAGCAAAAGAAGCTGATTGAAGAGCAACGAAGCGAGCAAAAGAAAGAACAGCAGAATGTTCTCGAACAACTTGAAGCACAACGAAACGAGCAAAAGAAGCTGATTGAAGAACAACGAAACGAACAAAAGAAGCTGATTGAAGAACAACGAAACGAGCAAAAGAAGGAACAACAGAATATTCTCGAAAGACTTGAGGCGCAACAGAATGTTTTGGAAGGTCAGAAAAACATTCTAGAAAGCAAATTGGGTAACATTGAGAAAAATGTTTGTGGCCTAGAAAAACGCATTGAATGTGTTGAGAAACGATTTTCCAAGCTAGAGAGTCAATGCGAAAGTCAGCTTGCCACTTTGGAGAAACGAATCGAAAACATGGCTAAAGAACTAGACCAGATGCGGAAAATGGAGCTACGGAAAACTTGTGGAGATTGTCTAAAGCAAAGAGAAGTACAACCACCAACATTCGACGGACAGTCGTCTTGGTCAGTTTACAGGAGACAATTCGAGGCAGCTGCGACAGCAAATGGCTGGGATGACGAAGACAAATACATAGCACTGACTCTTGCTCTTAGAGGACCAGCAGCGGAATTACTTCAAACTGTTCCAGCTGGTAAGAGCTACGATTTCAGTTCTCTCGTGGCAGCTATAGATAAACGGTTTGGTGATAGCCACTTGAAAGAGGTCTTCCGAGTCCAACTCAATAGCAGAGTCCAGAAAAGGGGTGAAAGTCTACAGCAGCTCCAAGCAGACGTCGAAAGACTGGCTCACCTGGCATACCCGGATGCTGGAGAAGAAATCATCAACCATCTGGCTGTTGAGTCCTTCGTTCGTGCCATTTCTGACAAACATCTTCAGAGATCTGTGCGAACTGCTAGAACACGAACTCTTTCTGAGACTCTAGAGTTTGCATTAATGATGGAAGCATCTGAGCAAGCTTCTCAAATGGTACATTGTCAAAGAGAAGCCATATTCGAGGCTGGATCATGCCCAGGAATTAAGCTACAAAGAAACCAGCGGAACGGACTTGCCAGATGTTGGAATTGTAATAAGACGGGGCACTTACAGCGACAATGCCGGTTGCCACCAATTAAAACTGAAACTGCTTGTCGACGTTGTGAAGTCCAAGAAAATCAATCCGCGAGCTGTAGAGTAAGACCGCAGACTTATCAATACCGAATTGGACATCAGGTAGAAAACCCCCAATGGAATTGCTGGCGGAAAGTAGAGACCAAGACTCAGCGGATGAGAGTGGAACCCATATTCGGATGGAACAAGGAAGAATTGAGGTCTGCTCAAAAGAAGGATCCAGACATCGGACCGATTCTCAAATGGAAAGAGAACAACACGAAACCTGACTGGAACGACATTTCGGACCAAAGCTCTGTTGTCAAAGCTTATTGGGCACAGTGGGACTCGCTTCGCGTGCAAGAAGGTGTACTCCAGCGCAAATGGGAATCTCCTGACGGTAAATCCTTTGTAATGCAGCTTATTGTTCCTCAATCGAAAATCAAAGAGGTTTTACAAAAGATGCATAGAAGCCCTACAGGAAGCCACCTGGGAGTCAACAAGACGCTGGAGAATGTGCGAAAACGCTTTTACTGGCTGCATGTTAGAGGTGACGTGGAGAAGTGGTTCCGAAATTGTTATGTCTGTGATTCAAACATAGAGGTGGGTAGGCTGACAGATAGACCTAATAGAACAGGGACATGGGCCACAGTGTATGGCGACCGGATGAAGACTCGGTATGACACAAAAGCGAGAACGGCAGGATTCCAAGCAGGAGAACGTGTGTGGCTTTATAATCCTCATCGTCAAAAGGGATTGTCACCGAAACTTCAGCAAAACTGGGAAGGTCCTTATACTGTTGTCACGAGGATTAACGACGTGGTTTACCGCATCCAAAGAGGACTAAGAGGCAAGTTAAAAGTAGTTCATTGTGACCGGCTGCATCGATATAGTGGCGAGGCTGCAAATGGAATTATTCGGGACGAACAATCCTAAGGAGGGGGCAGTGTAACGTGAACCCAACATTTTATACCAATTTCCTAATCGAAAAAAACGTTCAACCGAAAACACAACTGGCAACACTTTAATGGAATGGTATAAATGACAGGCGCTGCTTGTAAGCCAGTGTGTGTGAGTGTAGAGAGACAGACAGACAGAGAGTAGACAATGTAGAAGTTACTGGAGAGTTCTAGATGGCGTGTCACTCGATATAAATAGCCCGCCCGAGGCAACCAGAAGTCAGTCTTGTTTATAGAGTGATATAGTTAAGAGTAAATACAAGTGATAGTCCAAAAGTCGAGTTGAGTTCAATAAGTGTATATCGAAAGTAAATAAAGTGGTAGAATTAAATTGAAAAGTAGAGTTTTATTTTTGCGAACTAAGCGCACGTTACACTATTTTAAACCATCTTTGACTTCACCTCAACAGGAATTAATGTTGTTGGATAATTTAATATCAACCGACTTACGGCAAGTAAGCTGTATCAAAAACTCTAAAAATCGAATTCTCGATTTGGTCTTCTCTTCAGACTCTGTTAGTACCGTTGTTATTGAATCTAGTTTCGGTATTACTGATCCTAGCCTAAATGAAACTAACATAGATGACTACCACCCACCTCTGAATATTTTTCTTGACTTGAGTGGTGAAATCCACACTAATAGTAACTCTCATGATTGTTCCTATGTGTTTGACTACCGCAAAGCTGATTTCGATTTGCTCTGTGGTGAATTAATTATGTCTGGTATTGAAAACATATCAGTTTTTACCAATATTGACGAAGCTGTTAGCAGCTTTTATTTGATTCTGTATAGATGTATAGAAAAATCAATTCCTAAAAAAATTTTTAAAAATTCAGTCGTATTTATAAAAATTGCTTAGAACATCCTTAGACAGTTGTCCAGCTAGACGGTGTCTAAAGAGTTGGACAAGTCTTAGCCAATTTTGTATTTATAAATGCATTCCAACAGTTGTCTAAACAACCCCTAAAACTGTCAACTCCGAATGAAAAACTAAATGGCAGCGTTCATGATGTATCCGTGCAGTACCATTGTCTGTGCTTTGGTATACGAGTACAACAACTATAAGGCTCTGAAAGAGAGTGGCGTAGGACTTGAACTTGACCGAAAAAACAGCTGATTTGACTTTGTGTTTCAGGTTTTCGAAGTCTCATAAAATGATCAAATTTGTGCAATTTATAAATGGAATTGTTGAAAGTAGTATTTTTGCACCTCAAACAACTTAATTTTTTCGATCTTAACACTCTTAACAGTGTTTTATAACATGTTCAACAAAATTGTTTTTTGCTGTATCAATGGTCACTTTAGCCATAGTTTAGACAACCAATTTCGGTGTCTAAAGTTAGACATTTCTTAGACAGCGATGAAAGTGTTTATAAATACGATTTGGACTTGGACGCTGTTCTAAGAGCTGTCCAAAGTTAGACATACTTTGGAATGGGATTATAAATACGACTGTCTGACTCCAACCATCCATGGTATACTAAAGAGTTGAAAATCTTAAGAAATAAAAGAAATAAAGCTTGGAACACTTATATTAAAACTCATTCCGTTTCCGACTATGAGTTTTACGTTTTTCTTTTTGAAGAATTTAAGACACTTTCTAAAAATCTTTATTCAAATTATATTGACCGAATGGGAAACTCTTTTAAAAAAAATCCAAAAACGTTCTGGCAGTTTGTTAACTCAAAGAAAAAATCAGATGGTTATCCAGCTAGTTTTGTTTATGAGAACTGTTCTTATGAGAACATCTCTGATATTTGTAATGCATTTGCTGACCAGTTTCGCAGCTCATTTTGTGATACTACTGTTGACATTGATGCTGATTTCTTCAGTTATCTTCGCAACTGTAATCAAGTATGCTTTAATAACATTGTTATTGAAATTGATAAACTTTTTTGGAGTCTTGAAACCTTAAATGACGATTTTTCTTCCGGGCCGGATGGCATTCCTCCCATTGTACTAAAAAAATTTAGGTCATGCTTAGCATACCCGTTACAATATTTGTTCTTACTTTCTTTGAAATCAAGTAAATTCCCTCTACTTTGGAAAAGATCATTTATTACTCCAGTTTTTAAGAAAGGGGACAAATGTGATATAAAAAACTATAGACCCATTGCCAAACTTTCTAGCATTCCTAAACTATTTGAAAAACTAGTTTGTGACCAGCTGGCTTTCAGTGTAAAAAACGTTATTTGCACACAGCAACACGGTTTTGTTAAAAATAGATCGACTGTCACAAACCTGCTATGTTTTCTTCAAAAATGTTCCTTAGCACTAGAAAATGGTAATGAGCTCGATTGCATCTACACGGATTTTTCTAAAGCTTTCGATCAACTTTCACACAATATTATTCTGTTCAAACTTAAGGCAATGGGCTTCCCACCTGTGTTCACTGATTGGGTACTTTCTTATCTATCTATGAGATCATACCAAGTAAAGTTCCGTAATATCCTTTCCCACCCTTTTAATGCTGGCTCAGGTGTACCTCAGGGAAGTCATTTAGGACCTCTTCTATTTATTTTAGCTATCAATGATGTTGCGTCTTGCATTTCCTTCAGTGAAATATTAATTTTTGCTAATGATATGAAAATTTTTAAAAAGATAACTGGTTCGCTTGATCGCTCTCATCTCCAATCCGATGTTAATCATTTTGCAGTTTGGTGTTTTAAAAACGGGCTCAACCTAAACCCCAATAAATGCCAAAGCATGACTTTCTCTAAAAAGAAGGAACCTAGCAACCCAAGTTATTCTATTTCCAATAATATTTTGAGTCAAGTGAAATGCTTTAAGGATCTTGGCGTGTATTTTAGTTTCAATATGGACTTTACTCAACATGTCAGCTACATCGTTAGTAAGGCCAATAGTATGCTTGGTTTTATGAAAAGATGGTCAAAAGAGTTTCAAGACCCATATGTTACCCTTGCTCTATACAATTGTTTAGTACGACCTCATCTAGAGTATGCTTCTCAAGTGTGGTCCCCTTTTTATGAAATACACAACTCAAGAATTGAATCAGTACAACATAAATTCATAAGATTCGCTCTTAAAGGGCTTCCGTGGGAAAACCCTTACGATTTACCACCATATGAGCATAGAATCCAATTATTACATATGCAACTTCTATCTCAAAGGCGTACCATTAACGATCTGGTGTTTTTTCATCAACTTATTACCGGACATATCGATGCACCTGAGTTACTTTCTGGTGTTCAATTCAACTTTCGAGGCGGATCTTACCACCTGCGCAACTTAGTTTTAATATACTGCCCTTACCATAGAACGAATTATGGCATGAACTAGCCATTGACTCGTATGGGTAGACTTTTTAATCTTAACTCATGTTTAATTGATTTCAACTTAAGTAAATCTAGTTTAAAAAATTTGTTAAAATCCAGTGCTCCACTTTCTTAAGTTTAGTTTGCATGTTTGCATGTTTGCATGTTTCAATTAATTTTAGTTTATATATCACATTTTGTATGTTTTTGTTTATTATATCACATTTTGTACGTCTTATTTATTTTATAGTGTACTTTATTGAAGATAATTTTGTAATATTTATTTGATAGTTCTTGTTATAATGTCTTTTTTTTGTTTTTACTTTTCTTACGTTCTCTATGTGCTGGTGTTGGTGTTATACTAACACTTGCATTCATGATGAAGAGCGTATATAAGTATGTACATATGAGCTTGTTCTAAGCTCAGTACTACTTAGTCTCTGAAATGCAAAAAAAAAACCCATTTCGATGGAGGCATATTCGGTTCCTTAACCACAACTAAATCACCGACTTCAAAATTTTTCATTTTCTTCTGCCACTTAGGACGCTAATGCCAAGATGTGTGGTAGTCGTTATGTCACCGCTGCCAAAACCCTTGTAGCATATTTTGGATCTGTTGCCATCTTCCAAGCCGGTTTACTGGAACTTCTTGACAGCTGGGTTCCGGTATTGCAGTATTAGGTCTGCCTATAAGAAAATGAAAGGGAGTAAGAGGGTTCAGATCTGAATCGGAAAAAGAACAAAGTGGCCTAGAATTTAGCAAAGCTTCAATTTGAGAGAGCAGCGTAGTCATTTCCTCAAAGGTCAAAGAATTGTTCCCTATTACCATTCGAAGATTGTATAAAGTTAAAATTTGGTACATTAAGATTATTATCTTTTATAGTACTTAGAGCTAACTGAGTTTACAAATTAAAAATTAATAAAAAAAAGTTTATTAAACGAAGAATTTTTATGATAGTAGAGTAAAGAAGAGGATAGTAAAAGTAGAAAAAGTATTAGAAAATTAAAGAGAGAAGTGAGAAAAAATAGCTTTTTTAAAACGGTTTAAAAGATGGTGCCTGACACTTTTAACGCCCGCTTCCCAAAGCCCTTCAAAGTGCGGGCTGTGTGGTGGAATAAACTCCCACCTAATGCTGTCCGTCGCCAACGTTCTCGATATTTTTGCGTTATGGTTATCAGACGGAACCAAATTTTACCACTTCGACAAGGTGTTTGCAGCTCCACGAAAGTTTGTACCATTGTCCGTGTAGATTACACTGCACTTTCCCCTCCTAACGATGAATCTCCGCAAAACCACTAAAAACGCCTCTGTTGACAAGTCATTAACCACTTCCAGATGCAAGCCCTTCGTTGCCATGCACACAAAGATTAAAAAGTTACCTTTTACAAACTAAGGGTTTCTTCCTCTGGCTAAACGAAGAGTAATAGGGCCTGCATAGTCACATACAGTTTGATCAAAAGTGAATGATGGTGAAAGCCGCGAAGATGCCAGGTCTCCCATCAGCTGCTGTGATGTGGCTTGCCGTTGACGAAAACAAATCGTACAGTCATGGACGACCTTCCTTATCAGATTTCTGCTTCCCAAAATCCAAAACTCCTGGCGAACTATGGAGAAAAGCTCCGAAACACCAGCTTGAAGAAATCTCAAATGAAGGCCTTTAAGAAGAAGTTTGCGTAATAAATGAGTTTTTGGCAATATAATCGGGTGTTTCATGCTGAAAGAAACATCGATGGCTTTTGAAATTCTGCCTCCCACACGAAGTAAACCATCATCGTCAACAAAAGGAGCCAACGAGGGGAGTTTGGAAGAATTGGAGACACATTTCTTTTCTCTTTAGGCCGATATTTCTGCGTTCCTCTGATTTGCATAAAGCAATTCAGAGGAACGCAGATACCCTTTTAATCGCTCCCCAGCAAGAAGCTTAACATTTTTGGCCCGCTGAACAAATTTCGCTACAATGCGAATGATACTATCCCACGAAGAAATGTGTTTGCAAAGTCTCTCAAAGAAGTATTCATGGGTAGATAAAACATTGCCAACTATCACTTCTTTCCTACTCTCCGGAACTCCCTTCCGTTCATCGCTCTCCGTTGAAATTGGCCAACACTCATAACTTCTTGAAAGCCATTCCGGTCCTGTCCACCAAATATCTAGCTCTAGTAGTTTATCAGGAACTACGTCGCCTGATGCGCAATCCGCAGGATTCTCTTCAGACCGAATGTAGTTCCAATGACAGTGGGGTAGAGTGCCAAGGATTTCCGAAGTGCGATTGGCAACGAACGTATTCCAACGACGGGGGATGCGGACAGCCAGGCTAATATAATTTGCGAATCGCAAAATTCAAAGGTTCAAATTATTCTAGAGTTGAAAGAATTTCTTACAAGTTGCACCAAACGACTAAGCAGCAAGGCTCCACATAGTTCCAGACGGGGAATGGTGAGTTGTTTATTTGGAGCGACGCGAGTTTTTGCAGAAACAAGTTGAATTTTGATTTCGCCAGTTTCAGTAAGACTTCTTGCGTAGAGTACGGCTGAGTATGCTTTTTCGGATGTGTCAGAGAATCCGATCAGTTCAAGACCGTCTGCATTCCCAGTACACCTTCGAGAAATCTCAACCTTTTCAAACAGAGCCAATTGTTCTCGATAAGAATTCCATTTATCGGAGGGTTTAAAAAAAAATGATATCCTTGTGGACGATATATTTGTTGTTAGGCGCACGCGAGTATGTGTTTACAAAATGGTGTCTACAAAATCATTTGAGTCCAACAAATGCAATTTGGGATCAATATCTTCAATTTCCCAAAAAGACCTCAAAAGTACATCAACATCCTCATCAATTCCAACTCGTAGCGAAACAAGTCCCTCGCTGGGAGTACAACCAGTTATCAACCAACCAAAGGTAGTTTTATAGGCAACCAAGTTACCAGTCTTGTCTGTGCGTTTACCCTCACGCAAAATGCTCCAAGCCTTATCAGATCCAAGTAAAATGTCAATGGGACCTGGTTTGTTAAATCTTGGATCAGCCAAGTTTATGCACGAGAAAAGATGGATCAAGTTTAAACGATCTAAAAGGAGTATTTGAAGTAATGCGATTCAAAATGAAAGCTTCCACTGCTACTTCATTGGAATCAACACAAGACTTAACATTGACCAAAACGACACTGTACTGAAATGTACTGAATGCAAACAACAAACAAAAACATAGAATTTATTTACAAAATTAATGAGGCTACTATACACAAGGTCATATGACTAAATTTCTTGTTACAAAAAGGCGAAATACAAAGTCAAAGTGGTTCAAAGTGAATTTTGTGTGTATTAATTCTTCGGAATATCTTTCTTACGGAAAATTTCTGAGTTTTATATTTTTCAAACATAGACAATATCATTTGGTCCTTCAGCCTTCAATTTGGAACCGTTTTTACAAACAATAACATTTAAAAACAATAAAGTGTGTGAATATAAAATGTGTGCTTGAGAACAATATCCAATTTACAATTTATATATATACAATTCATATATAATAACTAGTGAGAACAATTTTTTAAAAAATCGTGTCTGTTTAAGTAATAAGCTTCGCGTAGCTTATTTAAATCAAACTTTAAAATAATTTAAAGCTAAAACTTATTTTACGAATACTAATAAACGTTCAGCGCAGACTCTGGTGAACATCTTTAAATAGATACATATGCTTATATAGACGGCAGCAGATCCTGAATAAGCAGTAAGTCTTACTTGTTGCGTGTTGTAAACTTGTTGACTATTTTTTATATATATAAAATAAAGAAAGATTAACCCTTTACCGCATCGTGGATCATATATGAACCAAACTACAATTTCACCGATATTTCCCAAAGGAATATTTTTTTTTTCGTTTTGTGCGTAGCGTACCAAATAAGATCCATATTCCATATACCTTTCAAATTATTCACAACAGATCCATCGAACGGTATATTTTATGATTTAGATCGTCGTCCAAATGTCAAAAACCGGTTGTGACTAGTACGGTATACATTATCGTTGGTGGAAAGTGTGAAAAAAATAGAAATTTGGGTCTACCACGATATCTAGAAATTAATTATCTAGAAAGTAAAAATCTCGAATATGAAAATCTCGAAAACAAAAATCTAGAATGGAAAAAATCTCAAAAACAAAAATCTAGAAAATAAAATCTCGAAATGGCAGAATCTAGAAAAAAAAATCTCGAATGAAGAAATCCAGAATGTATGTTTGAATTTTTGAGGCAAAATTCGCGCGAATTTTAAACATTGTCTCAAAAATTCAAACATACATTCTGGATAACTTACTTCTCCTTCTTCTTCTCTTCTTTTTCATTTCCGGCGTTACGAGTAGTGATCTTGAAGCGATCACAACTCTCCCACTTTTCCGCTTCACACTAGTGATCCGCCTGTGGGGTACGCCGCGTTAACCTCAGAAAGCGTCGGCAAGCCTCCCGGTTTTGGATTGTTCCATGTCTGAGGCCAACCAAATGCTGCTGTTTTTGCATTTGCTTGTACCAGGAGTGTTTTGGCCTGCCTTTTCTTTTTCGTCGCGAGTTTGTTGAAACGTTATACGATATTGCCTTTTGGACGGGGTTCTGCGGATTTCTCCTTTGAACATGACAATACCAACTGAGCCGGTCGTGCTGAATTTTGTCCAAGATGGTACTTTTGACATGAAGGCTTCCACGGATCTTAGTACTTCTAATTCGATCAAGCTTTGTTACTCCTGCTGTCATCCGAAGCATCTTCATTTCGGCTGCCGTCAATTTGCTCTCATACTTTTTGTACATTGTCCAACATTGTGAACCGTATGTCAGAGCTGGACGGACAACTGCTGTGTAGAGTCTTCCCTTCAACTTAGGGGGCATTTTTCGATCACAAAAGATAGCAGAGTTTTCTCGCCACTTCATCCACCCTACGCTTACTCGATGATTGATGTCGTCATCACAAGTTGCTTCACTATTGATCATAGATCCCAGATATTTAAACTTTTCACACTTGGGAAGCACATTTCCATTCAAATAAATGTCTGGAATAGGCTTGTCTGGATCAGAAAAAGGGCAGCACAGGTATTCAGTCTTTTTAGCGCTAATACGGTACCCATTTCCTTCCAGAACATCAATTCAAACGTCAAGTGCTCGTTGCAGGGATGTAGGATGCTCGCCTATGATGGCTCCATCGTCAGCAAAGAATAATTGTTGTACTTTATTGTCCGTTACTTTTCCTTCGAGCAAATAATCCAGAACAGCAATAAAGAGCAGTGGACTCAAGACACTTCCCTGATGTACACCTACTGTTATTTGGAATTCTTCGGTGACTCCAGCTGGGCATCTCACTTTTGTAACTGCTCCCTCGTACATGTCCATAATTATTCGCACATAGGCTTCAGGAACCCCTCGGTGTCTGAGGGCCACCCATATCAGATCTCGTGGTTGTCGATCGAATGCTTTTTCGAAGTCAACCAACACAATATGCAAGTCCTCTAAGGCATCTCGGTGTTTTTCCATAATGATCCTTATGCTTTGGATTGCGTCTGTAGTTGACTTACCCGCGACAAACCCGCATTGGTCATCAGACAGCCTTATTATTTTCGCAGTCGGCTATCCAAAACCCGCTCAACGATCTTCATAGTGTGGGACATCAACTTGATTGAACGATAGTTGTCACAGCTTCTGGTATCTCCCTTTCCCTTGTACATTGGAAGAAGAAAACTTTCCCTCCATTGATTAGGCAAACTGTCACCTCTTACAAGTTTGGAGATGAGAATCGTGAGCCATCTTAACCCGATGTCTCCCATATTTTTCCAAAACTCATATGGTACCTCGTCTGGCCCAATCGCTTTGCCTTTTTTGGAGTTCTTAACTGCCTCCCTAACTTCTTCGACTGTGACGTCGGATACTTCCGTAAAGTTTAATGCAGCTGTTGGAAAGTGGCGCCGAGGAAGCTGTTCATTCAAAAGATCATCAAAATACTGTCGCCACCTGTGAAGAATTTTGTCGTCATCCACAAGTAGCACTCCTTGAGCATCATTGATGAACTTCGGCGAACGAATCTTCTGCGCATTTCTCCTTCTCTGAGCGGCTATTTAGAAAATAGTTGCTCCCTTATTCAAGTTGCTTTGTCTTAGCTCTTGGATTGCCTGATTTGCTTCAGCAGCTGGGGCAGAAATCTCTTCCAGCTCTCGATACAGGCCCTCCGTGCTTTTTGCTTGAAGTTGGGCGCACTTTTTCTTGGCTTCTTTTCTGCAGCTCTTGTATTCCATTTTGAAACGCGCTTTTTCATTTGTATTTCTTGAGGGGCACTTCGACCAAGCTTGGAAAGCTGCTTTCTTCTTTCTAATCACTGCTTTAGCTTCATCATCCCACCACCAGGTTTCTTTAGCTTGTTGGTGGTGTCCTTTTGAGACTCCTAACAGTGATTTGGCTCTCTCTAAGCAGGTTCGTTGTAGGCGATCCCACATATTTTGTGCCGTGATTGCATTTGAAACTGCGTCGATGGTATTACACAGCTGACTTTGCATATACGAAATGAATTGCTGTCCTTTGGTTTTCTCCAGATTGTACCACTTGATTCTCCTAGGAGCCTTTGTTTGTTTGACTTCCTTCACCGCATCCGTAAAAAATTCTGTTAAAAGAAGACGGTGTTGTTGAGCGGCAGCTTTTCCTAGTATCACTTTGCAGTCTTTCACCCGAGATTTTATGTAATTGGTTACCAAATGGTAACCACTCCACTGCTGTAAGTGATAAGGTGTCGGTCTTGTTTGATGAACATGGTATTTAGTACGATTAGACCGTATGACTTGCACATACTTAGAATATCTTCACCAGGAGTGTTCCTGGTGCCGAATCCCAAACCTCCATGGCAGTCTTCATAATCCTCGTTTGTCTTCCCAACATGTCCATTCAAATCTCCTCCAACCAACAAATACTCTTCTTTTGGGATGTTCTTAAGTAGGTTATGAAAATCAAGCCAGAATGCATCTTTTTCCTCCTGCTCACACCCTATTTGGGGTGCATATGCACTGATAATATTCTAGACCTTTCCTTCCATCACCAATTTAAGAGACATCAAACGGTCACTGGACTTCAAAATGGTCAACACGCTGTCACATAAACTTTGGTCAAGGATGATACCGACTCCGTTCCTACCTTGTTCCGTTCCATAGTAGAACATCTTGTAAGCTTTGGTCTTTGCATCTAAGAAACGGGCTTTGTTTGCTGTGTTTCGCCATTTCGTTTCCTGAACACACAAGATGTCCACTCGCCTCCTTCTCATCATCTCTTCGAGTTCGAGACTTCTACCAGTCATACTTCCAACGTTCCAACTCGCGACTCTAAATTTTCGTCCAACTCGTCGCATTACTTTGCTAGCCCCCGGAATCCGTATAACTCTGACCCGAACATTGCTGCTCGGTCCAGGATCAGCTCCATGCATAGCAATGGAACTGCCTGGCGGGGTAGTGCTTCTTATGTTCGCAAGTACTTCCATAATGCTCAAAATTTTTCAAAAATTTTCCTTTCATCCTTTTCGACACATGCATGCTCCATTTAATGAGTTTGATTTCCCTTTTACTACACCGGTGATCTCCAGTCGTGTAAACCCCGGGATCTGCATGCATACTTGGGGAGAGTTTTTAGGTGGTATGTGTGTCGCTAGACTCACTTTGATGTTAGTTGTCTAGATATGATTGTTCCTTTAGTCGCCTTTTACGACAAGCGGGGAGGCGCTCCAGTGCTATTCTAACCCGACACTGCACGGGTGTTAGCTTACTTCTCCTTAACAAACTTAAAGTTGACAAGTAAAGTTATCAATCATACAATTGTACATTGCTGCTCTCGCACCTGTGAGAACAGTTACCCATCTATTTTTGTTGCTCAGAAAATAAAATATTGGGTAAAATGATGTATTTTTTTTTTTTTTTTTTATAATTAACGCGCACATCAAGGGGTTATGAATACCCTTATAATGTTGTTAAACACAGTGCGAGCATTTAGGAAAATAGGAGAGGATTTGAAAGGAGACACCGATGCACGTTGCTTTTGAATTTTTGTGAATCGTAATGCAGGGGAAAACAGAGCCAGGTAGAGCATTCCACATTCGGGTGGTGCGACGAAAATATGAATCTCTATACTTGACTGTACGCCCGAAGTTGGGCTCAAGGTAAAACTGATGAACATTCCTAGCGAGGCGGGTGTTGCGGCTAAATTGTTTCAGGGGATGAATGCAACTGGCTACTTCACTAGAGCACTGCTTGTGAAAAAAGCGATAAAAGAGAGAGAGACAGGCGATGTTTCGACGATGTTCAAGAGAATCAATTGATTCTACGATTGAACTATCTCCTATCAATTTTGACGCTCTATTTTGTACCCTATCAAGGAGGTGCAAAGATGTTTGAGCAGCACCTGACCAGATATGGGAGTTATACTCCAGTTTTGGGCGGATGAAGGCCTTATAAATTGTAGCCAGATCAGAAGGGGTGAAGAATTTCCTGCATCGTCTCAAGAAGCCTAAACATTAAGCAGCGTTTTTGGTGACTTCAAATATGTGGTCATTTCAACGAAGATCATCGTTTACACACATACCAAGTACTGACAGCTTTTCGGTTTCTTCGATGCAGGTACCATTTATGGATAATGGCAATGGGGGAATGTTAAGCTTCAACGACAAGAGGCAGCATTGAGTTTTCGAAGCATTGAATTCTACTCGGCTTATAAGACCCCATGCAACAATGCTGTCAAGGTCAGAATTCAATGAGCTTATCATACGCAACCGTTCCAGTTCCACATCCAAAGAGCAGGGACGTGAATTTGGAAACGAATATGAAAAGCTGAGGGTCGAGTCGTCAGCAAAACAGTTAAGTGGATTAGAAGTTTCAGACAAGAGATCATTAATGAAAATTAGGAAGAGAGTCGGAGACAAAACGGAGCCCTGGGGCACACCAGCATTTATGAAGTGGGTATCAGACTTGAAGCCATCCAACACAACTTGTATTGAACGGTCGGAAAGGTAATTTCTAATCCAACGAAGAAGAGACTCATCGATACCAAAAGCACGCATTTTCGATAAAAGAGCCTGATGCCAAACTCTATCAAATGCTTTAGAAATATCAAGCGCAATAATCTTACTTTCTCCAAAACAATGTAAAGATTGTGTTCATGCAATTGTGCATCTCTGCACTAAGAAAAATCTGCATCCAAAAAGGCTGTATCGATGAACCGAGCCGCCGCCAAAAATCAACCGAGGTTTATTGGCATCACTGCCATAAACTCTTCGTTGAGTTTTTTTGACAGCCGGTTTCATCGATACAGCACGAGGATGATGTCATCTTTCAATTTGCTCATTATTCATTTTGCATTTGCCGGCACAAGTTCGCCTCCACCATAAAAGTTAGAAAAACTCAATTATACATCATTATAAAAGTTAAAAAACTCAACTCTCGATTGTACATACCTATCCATTTGAAAAAACAAAAAAAAAAAAAAAAAATTGTTAATTATACTTCAAACCAAAAGAAGAGAACGGAGTTTGTTTTTCATCAACAAAAAAAAGGAAAGAAGTTGCTAAATAGCGAAAGCCGCAGCAGCCATCCATCGACCACCAAGCGTAAGTTGGCATTCTCGATTTCTACGGAAACATTTGGTCCAATCGAGCCATATTCGATATATATATATATCGCCAAACGACGCTCAACGCCGCTCAAGGCAAAAAACGTTCTTTTAAGAACTTGTTTTTTACAATACGTGCTGGAATACACGTTTTCAAACTACGCTCAACGCCGCTCAAGGCAAAAAACGTTCTTTTAAGAACTTGAAGGAAGATACACCATTGCTTCGATTGGTGTCAGGGTACACCATTTCTTCGATTGGTGTCAGGAGGGAGAAGTCAAGTCATCAGCAAGCAGCAGAAGAAATCATCAGCAAGCAGCAGAAGACCAGGAGAAGATCCAGAACAATGTTAAACTTCATGTAAAGGGTGAGTGTGAATTTCGTTTTTTATTTCATATTGAAAGGCTTATGTAGTACATAGTTTCCGTTATTTCATACGGGTTTTTTTTTCTCTTGTGCGGCTTGACGACGAAAAGTTGGCGTCACTCTCCATCTCTTTTTTTCATCGCGCAATCGGTCGAGATAAATTCATTTTTGAAATTTAAGTCATTTTGCGTGATAATCTTGTTTTTTAAAAGAAAAATTCTTGAAAAAAGAAATAATCAGTCGCTTCTCATTGGTTTTTCTGAAAACCAAATTTAAAAAGTTTTTTTTTTGTGCTGCTCGTGTTTTCACCTCTTGATATTTGGTGGTAGTTTTTTTTATTATTCGTGGCGTGACTTCGTATACAGTGTGAAAGCTGTATTTTGAGTACAGTTACCATCACGCTATGGTATAGTATAGTTTTTTATAACGTACAGGAAGTTTTTTTTGCCGTAACGTCACAATTCCATTTCGTCAATTATTATCAACGGTGCTGGTCCTCAGGTTCCATTGGGACACATGATTTTTTTTAATTCTTGTGAATTTTGTATAGACTTGGTTCTACAATTCAATTTGAATTTAAACTCGTTTGAAAGGTTTTTTCTCATCGAACTTGTGCAACTTGCTCGAACTTTTCAAATATTAGTAATGTTTTTTCAAATTTAATTTTTCGAAAGCTCATTCACTACTGCTAGTTTTTCTTCGCGTTCTTGGCCATCCTTAAGATTCCTTTGCAATCATTCCTCATTATAGGATTAGTCTTCTTATAGACATTCCTCGCACTCAGTTTTTTTGATATCGCTCTCTAATTCAATTGAATTTAAGCTCATTTGGAGCATCCTTAAGATTCCTTTGCAATCATTCCTCATTATAGGATAAGTCTTCTTATAGACATTCCTCTCATTCAGTTTTTTTTTGATATCGCTCTCTAATTCAATTGAATTTAAGCTCATTTTGGAGCATCCTTAAGATTCCTTTGCAATCATTCCTCATTATAGGATAAGTCTTCTTATAGACATTCCTCTCATTCAGTTTTTTTTGATATCGCTCTCTAATTCAATTGAATTTAAACTCATTTGGAGCATCCTTAAGATTCTTTTGCAATCGATCCTCATTATAGGATAAGTCTTCTTATAGACATTCCTCTCATTCAGTTTTTTGATATCGCTCTATAATTCAATTGAATTCAAGCTCATTTTGGAGCATCCTTAAGATTCCTTTGCAATCATTCCTCATTATAGGATTAGTCTTCTTATAGACATTCCTCGCACTCAGTTTTTTTGATATCGCTCTCTAATTCAATTGAATTTAAGCTCATTTGGAGCATCCTTAAGATTCCTTTGCAATCATTCCTCATTATAGGATAAGTCTTCTTATAGACATTCCTCTCATTCAGTTTTTTTTTGATATCGCTCTCTAATTCAATTGAATTTAAGCTCATTTTGGAGCATCCTTAAGATTCCTTTGCAATCATTCCTCATTATAGGATAAGTCTTCTTATAGACATTCCTCTCATTCAGTTTTTTTTGATATCGCTCTCTAATTCAATTGAATTTAAGCTCATTTTGGAGCATCCTTAAGATTCCTTTGCAATCATTCCTCATTATAGGATTAGTCTTCTTATAGACATTCCTCGCACTCAGTTTTTTTGATATCGCTCTCTAATTCAATTGAATTTAAACTCATTTGGAGCATCCTTAAGATTCTTTTGCAATCGATCCTCATTATAGGATAAGTCTTCTTATAGACATTCCTCTCATTCAGTTTTTTGATATCGCTCTATAATTCAATTGAATTCAAGCTCATTTTGGAGCATCCTTAAGATTCCTTTGCAATCATTCCTCATTATAGGATAAGTCTTCTTATAGACATTCCTCTCATTCAGTTTTTTTGATATCGCTCTCTAATTCAATTGAATTTAAGCTCATTTTGGAGCATCCTTAAGATTCTTTTGCAATCAATCCTCATTATAGGATAAGTCTTCTTATAGACATTCCTCTCATTCAGTTTTTTTTGATATCGCTCTCTAATTCAATTGAATTTAAGCTCATTTTGGAGCATCTTTAAGATTCTTTTGCAATCGATCCTCATTATAGGATAAGTCTTCTTATAGACATTCCTCGCACTCAGTTTTTTTGATATCGCTCTCTAATTCAATTGAATTTAAGCTCATTTTGGAGCATCCTTAAGATTCTTTTGCAATCAATCCTCATTATAGGATAAGTCTTCTTATAGACATTCCTCTCATTCAGTTTTTTTTTGATATCGCTCTCTAATTCAATTGAATTTAAGCTCATTTTGGGGCATCCTTAAGATTCCTTTGCAATCGATCCTCATTATAGGATAAGTCTTCTTATAGACATTCCTCTCACTCAGTTTTTTTTGATATCGCTCTCTAATTCAATTGAATTTAAGCTCATTTTGGAACATCCTTAAGATTCCTTTGCAATCATTCCTCATTATAGGATAAGTCTTCTTATAGACATTCCTCTCATTCAGTTTTTTTCCTTATTTTATAAGGCTCTCGGCCTGCCGACTCAAAGGCTAACTGGTCTAAACCGTACACTTCCATTTTTACTGTTAAATTTTTTAATAATAAAAAAAAAAAAATGTCACAATTGGACGACTTAATCTTCGCGGCAGATTTGCTTGTCAAATTTTATGCCTCAGCAAAGGAAGTACCTGAGCACCGTCATTCAATTGCGACTTTGGAAGCTAGAAAAACCGAATTAACAGATCTCTGGCAAAATGTAAAAGAGAGTTATGCCAGATGCGTTCGGCATTTGCCAGCTGTAGATGAGGATCCCCTCGATATGGATGCCATCGAATCCAAGTATAGAAACAGCAATGAAACCTATATCAATTGCTTAGGTTTATTTCTCGAGCTTCAAGCAAAACTGAAACCCGATCCTACGATAGTGATCAGAGAATTGCCCTCAGCTACCAGTGCTCCGCAGAAATTCGGGTCTTCCCATTGCATCAAATTACCACCATGCGACACGGAAGTGTTTCACGGTGATTACCTTTCATGGCCGGCATTTCGGGATATGTTCGATGCCGTGTATATTCAACACCCAAAATTGGGTGAAGTGGAAAAGTTATTCCATCTCCGTTGTAAAACAAGAGACGATGCTTTTAAAACGATCAGTCAATTTCCTTTAACAAACGCGAGTTTTGCACTTGCTTGGGCTGCTTTGCGTGCTACATATGAGAATACTCGTATTCTCGTTAATAACCAGGTAAAAAATATTTTCAATTTGCCCGTAGCACACGAAGAAAGCTCAAAATCCATTCGAAGCCTTCAAAGCAAATTAAATGATTCTCTAGCCGTACTTAAAGCTCATCACGTTGATACAAAAAATTGGGATCCAATCCTTGTTTTCGCCTGCTGCAATAAGATGCCCCAGGTCACACTTTCTCTCTGGGAACAATCTTTAGAGGATCCCACAAAAGTACCAACATGGAAACAGTTGGACAAGTTTTTAAGTTCGCGTTTCCAAACGCTCGAATCCATTTCAGACACCACTTCCTCAAAACCTTTTGCCTCCAATTCTCAGGTCCCTAAGAAAAACACTTCTCATAAGCCTAATAAGGTGAATGCATTTCTTGCGAAGGCGGGAGGAACTAGATGTAAAATTTGCTCGGCAGAGCATACCATTTATGAGTGTCCAAAATTCTCAGCACTACCAGTCTCATCTCGAATCGAAATTGTAAGAGAAAAGAAAATGTGTAACAATTGCTTGGGCACCAGTCATCAAAAGGCTTCGTGTTCTAGTAAATATTCGTGCAGTGTGTGCAAGAAAAGACACCATACACTATTACATCGTGCAACCAATCCCACTTCAGCTACAAATCAAACTTCAAATACAAATATACAGTCCACTTCTCAACCACAGGCTATACAAAAGCGTAAAATGTCTGCATCCTCGCAACCTTTCTCTCCTCAAGCAACATACCAAAATTTTGTGGTGACCTCTAGCAAAAGAATTCTGTTGGCTACTGCCTTAGTCAGTATTGTAGGAAAAGACACAGTGCATACTGTGAGAGCACTCATTGATCCCGGTTCCGAAATATCCTTCATTTCGGCAGCAGTGCAAAAACGTCTGAATTTACCATGGATCGACAAAAATACCACTATTTCTGGAATTAGTGGAAATCTCTCTATTACTTCAAAAAAACTCTGCTCCTTTGCAATTACTTCTGCTAATCCGCCTCAAGTCACCATTTCAGCTCAAGCTATTGTGCTTAAAACTCTCACTAACAATCTTCCAAGTACTTCCTTCTCGGTAGTTAATCCTACCATTTTCGAAGGCCTCCCATTGGCCGATCCCACTTTTAATAAATCCTCTCAGGTGGATCTTCTGATCGGTGCTGATCTTTATCCATCAATAATTCGCAATGGAATTAAACATATTTCCGACTCACTTCTCGCTCAAAACACCATGTTTGGTTGGATACTGTCAGGCCCAGTTCCAGATTCGTTTCAATCTTTCAACACTACCATCGTTTCCGATAGCACTTCTTGCAATTTAGACACTCAAATTCGCAAATTTTGGGAGATTGAAGAACTACCCTCTACAGTTGTTCGTTCCTCAGAGGACGGTTTCTGCGAAGAACTCTATAAAAAAAACCACTTTCAGACGTGCTGATGGTAGATTTGTTGTCCGACTACCATTTAAGCCAAAGCCTTCAAACACCACGCTCGGTCACTCTCGGTTTATCGCCCTAAAACAGTTTTCTAGAACTAAAAAATCGTTAGCGTCAAAAGCAGATTTAAAATCACAATATAACAACGTCATATCTGAGTACCTTTCTCTTGGTCATATGAGAAAGGTTACTCCATTGGAACGCGTTGAAAACGGTCAAGTAAAATCCTTTTATCTTCCGCATCACGCGGTCATAAAACCGGAGAGTACTTCGACAAAAGTACGTGTCGTTTTTAACGCCTCCAATGCCTCAGCAAACGGTGTCAGTTTGAATGATTTAATGTATCCTGGCCCTATTTTGCAACAAGACTTATCTTCTTTAATCATTCGATGGCGTTTTTACAAGTATGTGTTTAATGCGGACATAGAGAAGATGTACCGCCAGATTCTGATCGACCCTCGAGACACTCCCTTTCAGCGGATTCTTTTCCGCACTTCTCCTCACTTAGAAGTTGAGGATTTCGAGCTATTAACTGTCACGTTTGGCGTGAATTGCGCTCCTTACCTGGCTATCCGCACCCTTCTCGAGTTAGCACGGATAGGTAAAACTGATTTTCCTCTTGCCTCAAAAATTCTCCAGTCAGAGTTCTACGTCGATGACGTTCTGTCCGGCGCTCATAGTATTCATTCCGCTAAAAAGGCACAATCCGAGCTTATCACTTTCTCGATTCAGCAGGATTTCCACTTCGCAAATGGACCTCAAATGCTCCTGGTTTACTTGACCATTTACCTCGCGAACATATTCTCAGTGAAAATTTTTTAAAACTCGATGCCGACAGTAATACTAAAACCTTAGGAATACGCTGGAATGCCAAGGAGGACAAATTCTTCTTTGTCATTCAACCAATTGTTCTATCCAAAAGTCCAACTAAACGCGAAGTATTTTCCCAAATAGCTCGCATATTTGACCCAGCGGGTTGGCTAGCCCCCGTGGTAATAGTCGCAAAAATGCTTATGCAACGAGTTTGGGCAGAACACACTGATTGGGACGATCCTCTCCAACCTGAGTCTTTTAAAATCTGGAAAAATTTTGCCCTTTCGTTAATCGATATAAAGAAAATAAAAATACCTCGATGGGTTGATTATTCTCCGTCGTCAGATATCCAATTTCATGGTTTCTGCGACTCATCTGAAAAAGCGTACGCCGCCACCTTATATCTTCGTGTTCGTCAATCCGATGGAGTTTTTACCTCACACTTGCTCTGCGCAAAATCTAAAGTTGCGCCAATCAAAACTGTGTCTTTACCACGCCTTGAGCTGTGTGGTGCACTTCTACTTTCCAAATTAATAAAAATTTACGTCTCAAATTTTCCTGTTCACGCCTATCAGACTTTTTTATGGACCGATTCGTCCATTGTTTTAGCTTGGCTCAAAAAACCACCCTGTGTGTGGAAAACATTTATTGCAAATCGAACTAGCGAAATTTTAGAAAATGTCGGAAATATCACTTGGAGACATGTGAAATCTGCTGAAAATCCAGCTGATTTAGCCACTCGGGGTTTAATGCCTTCAGACTTGATGTGCAACTCATTTTGGTGGTATGGCCCCTCATGGCTTTGCCAACCAATCTCGCTATGGCCACAAACTCCTACTATCGCCCCCCGGGATGAAGATCTCGAACAAAAACCAGTTGTCTCGTTGATAGTCCAACAGGATTCTGACGATATTCTTGATCGTTTTTCATCCTTTCCTCGTGCTATGCGTGTACTTTGCTACATATTCCGTTTTTACTTTAAAATCTCAAAAAGACAAAATACGCAGTACACGTCTCATGACATTACTCCTCAAGAAATGCAATTTGTACAAAACCGTCTGATAATACAAGCTCAAAAAAATCACTATCCAACGGAACATTCTCTTTTAATGGAAGGCAAACCCATTCTCCAAAAAAGTTCGATCATTTCATTTAATCCATTCCTGGACTCAGACCATCTCCTTAGGGTCAACGGTCGACTATCTCAGTCAGATCTTTCCTATAATGAACGACATCCTCTCATTTTGCCTCATAGCTCAAGACTTTCATATCTCCTCACTCAATTCACTCATGAAATTTCTCTACATGGCGGCAATTCTTTAATGCTGCGACTCTTACGCCAAAAGTTTTGGATTCCCAAACTAAAAAATCTCATAAAACTCTGTATACGACAGTGTAAAACCTGTGTTATTCACAAAAAAGTGTTAAGCAAGCAATTAATGGCTACTTTACCACCTGAACGATGTACCTTTTCGCCACCCTTCACTTTTACAGGAATCGATTTCGCTGGCCCATTTGTAATAAAAACATTTAATGCAAGAAATTGTCGTATGACCAAGGGTTACGTCTGTGTGTTCGTCTGTTTTTCAACTAAGGCCATACACCTTGAGGCCGTCAGTGAATTATCGTCTGAAGCATTCTTGGCTGCATTTGCGCGATTTGTAGCACGACGCGGCTTACCGAAAGAAATATATTCAGACAATGGCACCAATTTTACTGGTGCTGACGCGATTTTACGCAAAGAGTTCAAAAAAATTCTCACTTCTAGTCCTCAAGAGACTCAATCCTCCTACGGTGTTCAAGGCCTAAAATGGAATTTTATTCCTCCAGGTGCTCCACATATGGGTGGACTCTGGGAGGCTGGGGTCAAAAGCTGCAAAAATCACCTTCGGAAACTGGGGACCAGTACTCGACTCACTTTTGAAGAATTCTCAACGGTCTTAGCTCGCATCGAAGCATGCTTAAACTCACGACCAATCTCATCCATGTCAAATGATCCTTCTGATCTATTGGCTCTAACGCCGGGTCATTTTATTCGCGGTAGTCCACTTTTAGCATTTCCCGAACCAAATTTGGCTGACGCCAATTTGTCTCTCATCAATCGATGGGAAAAGTTAAATACCTCCACCAACAATTCTGTCGTAGATGGAAAGACGAGTATCTAAAAGAATTACATCAAAGACATAAGTGGCAATCGCCTCAAGAAGATATCAAGTTAAATGACTTAGTAATTATAAAAAACGAAAATCTTCCATCCAGTGAATGGCGACTTGGGCGTGTTGTAAATGTACACCCCGGCGCTGACGGAAGAGTTAGAGTGGCGACGCTCCGAACGCAAAACGGTGAAATTAGCCGTCCAGTTGTCAAGCTGTGTCTTCTACCCATGAAATAACCAAGAACAATTTTTAGTTCTTTTAAAAATCATTATGCAGCATTTTAGTTTATTTTTATGTGCCTTTCAATATTGTATGAAAATGAAATCTACACTCGCTATTTTTTTAATTAGTTCATTCAAAATTCTTTTTGTGGTAAGGTGGTTTTTTTGGCGCTTCCCGCTCTTCATAATATTCAGTTGTTCATAATTAATAGTAATTTTTTGGCGCTTCCCGCTCTTCATAATATTCATTTGTTCATAATCAATAGTAATTTTTTGGCGCTTCCCGCTCTTAATCATAATACTTTTCGCTACAACTTATATATTTGGCGCTTAACGCACTCATAGCTCTTTACTTGGCGTATCACGCCAAGGGGGGCAGTAATGTTCATGCAATTGTGCATCTCTGCACTAAGAAAAATCTGCATTCAAAAAGGCTGTATCGACGAACCGAGCCGCCGCCAAAAGTTCAACCGAGGTTTATTGGCATCACTGCCATAAACTTTTCGTTGAGTTTTTTTGACAGCCGGTTTCATCGATACAGCCCGAGGATGATGTCATTTTTCGATTTGTTCATTCTTCTTGTAACAACCACCGGCACAAGTTCGCCTCAAGTACATTTCTAGAACTCAATTCTTAAATATAAAATCAAATATATATATATATTGTACAAGTAAACGAGAAAATAAAAACTCAAAATTATCCAGTCAAGAAAAAATACGATTTTTTATAAAAATTATCGAAGGAAGCCAAAGACGAAGAGACGACCAGTCGTTGCAGAGTGTTTGACCCCGTCCAGCCCAAAGGATTAGGGAGGTTTTTTTGTAAATTTCGGTTTCACAGAAACAGATTGGTTCCACTTTTCGGTGAGATAAGCCATCAAATCACCAGTGGACCGTTTGCTACGAAAGCCGTACTGACGGTCATTAAGAAGCTTTCGTTCTTCAAGATATTTCATAAGTTGACGGTTTATCAACGTTTCCATGACCTTGAAAAGAAGGGACGTTAGTGCAATTGGACGGTAATTGGAAGGGGAGGAAGATTCGCATTTTTTAGGGACGGGCTGGACAAATGCAGTTTTCCATCTGCTCGGAAAAATCCCAGCAGAATAGGAAAGATGGAAAAGTTTACGCAATGTTTCTGCCAGCGTAGAAGAACACCTCTTCAGAATAACAGTGGGGATACCATGTGGACCAGCGGATCTATGTATGTTGAGATCTTTAAGGACTCTCGCAGCCGAGCGAGTTAAAAAAAATATCTGCTTCATCAAAAAATTTGCAGACTCGAGCTCAGGTGGAGCCAATATGCTATGAGGAAGTGTCGAGTTGGCAGCAAATTGAGCTTGCAGCAAATTGGCTTTGTCGATGGAGCTGACGTACGGAGAGTCATTGAAGACGAGCGTTGGGACCGATGACGTGGTCGAGTTCTTAATGTTCTTCACAAAAGATAAAAAGTTTTTACTTCCTTTTGGACACAATAGTATTTTTTGCCTTATTTTTTGGTCATGTAAAAACTTATCCCTTTGTATCTGATTATTATAGCTATTTCTGGCCCGTTTGAACAAATTTCGTTTTCTACAGTAGGGTTAACTTTAAATTTACGAAAACTACTTTCTCGATCCCTAATCGCCTCTTTACAGCTTGAATCAAACCACGAATTCTCTTTGGGGATGATACTTTTTGTTCTGTGAGGAACGAAATTTCTCATGCCGTTGAGAATAACGTTAGATATCATATCAGCTGATGCATCAACGTTTCCGTCGAGAAAGCACAATGACCAATTGAAATTTCGAAAGAAATTATTCAGGCCGTCCCAATTGGCTTTCTCGTATTGCCATACAGTTCTTTTAGGGACTTTATCTTTTTTTACCGTAACGGAAAGCGAAAAATCTACCGATATGACACAATGGTCTGATTTGCCTAAAGGAGACGATACTACAACCCTGTATTTTTCGGGATGAGAAGTGAGAAATAAGTCAAGAGTGTTGGCCGCATGATTTTCAATATCTGGAACCCGAGTGGGCTCGTCAACAAGTTGAGTTAACTGGTTAAACTCAGCGAAGATCTCAACACACTTTCCTTAGGGTGTTGTCTGGCCAGAATGTCGAAGCCAACCAGAATTGTGTACATTGAAATCGTCCGCAATTGCGATTTCAGTGTGAGGATAAAGGGAAAAAATTCTTATTATGGAGTCAGATAGCGCATCAAACTCGTTTGAGGTTGAATTGCTGTCTAAATTGGGGCTTCTATAGATAAAACAATAATGAATGATATGCTTACGGACGGTGAATTTTAACCACATGAAATTAAAGTTCGTATTAGAACAGAGGCCGTATTGTGGTAGAAGCTGGTAAGCAATATCATTTCGAACATATACGGCGAGACAATGAGAAGCAAAAAATAATGGCACTAAGCTATACCCAGGCAGGTTGAACTCTGATGCATTTTGCAGTGTGAGCGTACACAGAAAAAAAATTCGATCGCAATCCCCTAATGTTGCTAAAATCGACTCTAAACTTACCCGACATTACGATCCACAAAAACACACAAAACAAAGTATCGAACGCAGACGCTTAATCTAAGTCCAATCAACAAGTGAAAAACCAAAAACAAGTTACTAGCGGTGTTATGCCCAGCGAGCAACTTGATTTTAGTTAACCAACGGAATCAACACCGTTGATTGACTATCCGCCTGGCAAACTCACAGTCTCATTGCCTGCACACACCAATTCAATAAGATAAGAAATCAAATAGAAAAAAATGTGTGCAGACACTGTGACTGCGAGAGTGGTGTAGGGGAGGAGATGATAGCAAGGCAGAATGCACTATTGTGTTTGGTTTATTTATAATTTTTTTTTTTTTTTTTTTAATTGGAGGCACACAGCACTGAATAGATTTTTCACAAGATCTTATTTTATGCTCGCGGCGCGGAGGTTAAATTATTTGAATTATTGTTTTTATTGTTTTGAAGAGATGGGTGGTGATTTTATTTTTGGATTTAGTTTTTTTTTTTGTAGTAGAGTCACTATTGTAATTTGCGGACACTATAGTGCGGTGCGTGTTAACGCGTTCAATAGCAGATCGGCACTCATTTTGTATTTGTGTTTAATTGAGTTTCAACTGTTAAAAATAAAAATTCGAGATTTTTTTTTAGATAGAGTCTTTCGAGATTTTTGTTAATTCTGGATTTTTGTGGATTCGAGATTTCTGCGTTCTAGATAATTTTTTCTTATTTTCGAGATGTTCGGCATTCGAGATTTTTGGCATTCTCAATTTCGTTATGATCCCGTTTTACTTTTATCAGATAAATTGATTACGCAAAAATAGCATCTGAAGATTATAATAAGGTAAGGTTTTATCATTATATATAGAAAATAATGAAGTTATTCAAAGTTATTGGTATGGATCAAATTTGGCACAACATGCAGAAATGTATGTATTTTATCGGTTACTGTCCCAACACGTGTTTATAGTTGACTGAGTTTGTTTTACATATTATAATTGTTATTTGTGTAAATATTCTAACAGAAAACTTGCTGACATGGACCCACGTCGGTTTTAGGGAGGAGTCCACACAATAATCAATGATTTCCCGGACGACAGTTTGGACGAAGATTTATCAGATGACGAACATCGGAGAATCGCAGGCGGTCAGGTATTACCTCGATCTTTTCCAGAATCTGATGAATCGGAGTTTGAACCCGAAGATTATGTTCCCTTATCTGAATTGGCCACCACTTCAATAAGAGCTGCAAGAGCTGAAAAACCGCGATGGAGGGACGGGTTCTTAGAAAGAGATGAGTCTGAGTTACTGTTTGCTGGAGATTCAACTTTGCCTTTCGAAATCTTGGCTTTGGAGACACCATTAAGGTTTTTTAAATATTTGTTTACAGATGATATTTTCGCACATATACACCTACAGACCAACAAGTATTCAGTCGAGAAACGACCTGAAAGGCTCAGTCATGTTACTGTAAAAGAGCTAGAACAGTTTGTTGGCATAAGTCTTTACATGTCAGTAATACAATTACCATCAACGCGATGCTATTGGAGTGAAAACTTGGGGCACCCTAAAGTAAGTACAGTAATGTCCTGCAATCGCTCTGAGGAAATAAAACGGTTTATTCATTTCAATGGCAATTCCAAGCAAATACCCAAAGGCCAAACAGGTCACAATCCTCGTCATAAAATTCAACCGTTTTTAGACCAGATAAGACAGAGACTTCTGACAGTCCCTAAAGAGGAATATATGGCAGTAGAAGAACAGATAATACCCACCAAAAGCAGTTCATCAATGCGACAATATAATCCGAAAAAGCCCCACAAATGGGGTTAAAAAAACTTTGTGCTTAGCGGTAGCTCTGGATTCAGCTATGATTTCGAAATTTATACTGGAGCTCAAGGTCCAATACGTTCTGACACTAATTTGCCCATGATAAGCACTTCCAGTGACGTTGTCGTTCGACTTTCCAAAATAATATCAGAAGGAGTCAATTACAAGCTCTTCTTCGATAATTGGTTCACTTCGCTATCACTTTTGACCTATCTTAATAAAAACAACATTTTACCACTAGGACCAATAAAAGCTAATCTATTTCCAGGCTATTAGGTTCCAGCTGAAAAAGATTTTTTAAAAAAGGGAAGAGGTGCAACAAGTGAAAAACTAGCCACTGTTGATAATGCAGATATTTCTATAGTAACCTGGTACGACAATAGGGTGGTGAATTTGGCTTCAACTTATGTTGGCAGCAGACCGTCATCTGAAGTTCGACGTTTCAATAAAAAGGAAAAAACCTACCAAAATGTTTCATGCCCAAAAGCAGTGATTGTTTATAATAAGCATATGGGTGGAGTACCCTTATTGGACGCTCTTCTTGGGTATTACAGGATCCAAATAAGATCAAAGAAGTTCTACCATAGGATATTTTTCCATATGATAGATATGGCTACAATGCTTGGTTGCTATACAGGCGAGCCTTAGATGAATCATAGCCATCACTGCCTCTAGCTGATTTGAAGATTTGTGGAAAACCAAGTTCAATTGCCAAACGAGGCCGACCTTCTTATGATTTAGAGAACGCCTTTGAAGCTTAGAGATTGAGAGACGCGATTGCTGTTATGTCATCTATGGATGTTCGGCTAGATCAAACAGATCATCTTCCTATTAGATTAGAGATTAGATTAGATTAGATTAGATCTTTATTGTTGAATAAAATAATAAATAAGTACAATTTTTAAATATTATAAAGCATGGCCGTCTGCCGCTTTCTAAAAAAAAATTACATTTAGAGACTACAAATTAAGGTGAATTAAAATTTATTTACAATTTTAAGTAATGGACAATCTTATTGAAAGAAAGAAATCAATAAAAAAAAAGTTAAATAAAAAGTAAAGATTAAATAATTAATAAAGTACCATTTTAAGCACATATTACAATTTTTCGTTTTACATATTTTATTACAGTTTTAAAATAAAAAGTAGATATTATGTTTTAACAGAAAAAATAACAGTGTTATATAAAATTTCATAAACGCAAAAGAAAAAAAAATGCAAGATCTAGAAATATAGGGCTTTTAGCTTAGCTAAAACGAAAAATGTGAAAATTGATTTAAATTTAAAAAACGGGCTTTTAGTTTAGCTAAAACAAAATTATATACAGTGTGTATTATTCACGACAAATTCAAATATGTACCTCTGTAACTACTTGCGTGAGAAATATATCTTACCAGCAACTTCCATCCAAATTCTCCATTAAGAACAGTGACAAATTCGTCATACGAAAGATAACTCTTATTGAAATAAAGTCTTCGAATTTCTTGTAAAATAGGACATATTGCTAGAAAATGATAGACGTCTTCATTTTGGTTCAAATTACATAATCCACAAATGGGGTTAATATCACTGCGATATGGTCTAAAATTAAGTTCAAAAGTTTCCGTTCTGACTTTAAATATAAGGCTCATATCAGATGCAGAAAGCTCCCTTCAAAAATAATTGTTTTCGCCTAGGTTTAAATTTAAAGTTTTATATATAGCCCTAGAAGTAGACTCTAGACTCCCTAGCCTTATCAATATGCATCTGATACCTCCGCTCGTCTACTTTCGCAATGCAATTGTAGAAAATATTTTGCCATTCTCCTACATTGTTTGGGCTCAAATTTAAAGGAACTCCATGTTCCAAAGCAAGTTCTTGCCAATTCTTAAAAGGAGTATAACCGCACTGAAGAGAAACAAGCAGTATTCTTTTGTGTAAGTTATTATCAGCTCTTTTTATAACTTTGGTTAAAAAGTCTGCACTAGCCTTCAAGTTTTGTATAAAATTCTGAGGTAAACCGGACTCAACATAGATAGCATAGTTTGGAGTATTCGAGGGCAATTTGAATATTCTTTTGAAGAAATATTTTTGGATTTTTTCAATATCATCCATCCATTGATAACCGTAAACTTCGTTACCATAGCAGAAGCAAGTGTTAATTGTGGCGTTGAAAACTTTGAATTTTGACGTTTCGTCCACAAAGGACTTCGAAAAAAATTGTGACCACATTGAATTAACTGCTGATTTGGCTACAGCTAGTTTATTTTTTATATGAGCATTTATACTCAAATTATTCGAAATAACGAAACCAAGATATTTAAACTCATTGACTACTTCGATGCTGGTGCCCTCTAATGTCCAGGACCTTGAGTTTCTTTCGGACCGAGTTTGGTTTCGGAATATCATTATTTTAGATTTTGCAGAGTTTATTTTTAGATCCCATTGATCGCAAAACACTTTAAGTTTGTTAATTTGAAGCTGAAGTGCCACTGGGTTGTCAGCAAAAATGACGAGGTCATCAGCATACAATAACATTTTTATGAATATATCGCCAAAGGAAACTCCCCCTGGTATATGGTTCTCGATGTCGTTTATAAACAAGGCGAACATTAACGGACTTAAAACACATCCCTGTGGAACGCCCGTTTCTGAGCTAAATGAATTTGACATATTCTTTCCATTACACACTACAGCAGACATATTCAATAACAGCTGTTCGTAGACCCTAATAAACTTTGTTGACACCCCGATTACAGCGAGTTTATATAGTAATGACCTTCTGCTTATAGTGTCAAATGCCGCCTTAAAATCAATAAATACTGCAAATAAAGGTTTTTTTTTGTCTATAAATCTTCTAGCCACTAGTCGTGTTTTTTTTTATGCTAGTATATAGTACAGTAAAAATTTCCCTTGGGGAACAACAACAAAGCATTTTACTGTCGTAATTTTCCACAGTGAAAACAGGGATGGCATTGCTGTGGATTGATAGTTTCCAGCTTTGAAAATAAGATGGCACCACCAACGATTTCAGTTCATCAAAGCTTTTTCGAAAGGACGTGTTCAAAAAAAATGTAGTATTTGCAAAGAAATTTTTTCTCTCGATTAAAAATTAAAGAAATAAAAACTATATTCATATTGAATTTTCGCCCTGTTTCTTACCTGGTGGTGTATATAATACAGGATTTTGCACTAGTTCTTTTTTGCTGAAGCTAATAGCTTTGCTCATGGAATTATATTACTAAAAAATATAGCCTAATGCAAGAAAAAAACAAATCAAACAAACAAAGCAGTAAAAAATGGTCAAAAGGGAAAGATATAATGTATGAAAATCAAACATTCTTCAATAAAAATTCAAGTTTGGGACTAGCAGTACGTGTTTCAACTTAATTTAATTTGGGTTGTGTTCATTTGTGCGGTAATATTAAAGTTCAATTTCACGGTTTTGTAAATAGAATCAACTTATTTCCTTTCTAAACCTATCGAAAAGACTGGTCAATAGTGTAAAATTGCTTTACCACAGGTTTGGATAAAAAATAAATTGATTCTGTTTGCCAATGGAAAATCTCATCAAAGATTGGTTTTTAATATCTTTTTACATACTCCCCGAACATACCCGAAAGTTTTTTTCAACAAAACAGCTGACTTTGACATAGAGCTTTCTTCACTGCTGGACGATGCCTCCAAAAATAGTAAAAAAGAGCTGTAAGAGAGAATCTGATGTATGGAAAATAAGAAAAAAAATACAAATTCATACCTGGCTTTGTATCGTTATTCATTTGATAGAACAATTAACGAAACAAACCTGGTATGAATTTGATTTTGTTTCATCTTGAATTTCACAGAGAGCTTTGGAAAGTAGCAACAAGCTTTGACGTTGAGCTCCATCTTGTTGCTGAAAATAGAACTGAAATTACTGTGGACAGATCGTTTTTTTTTTTAACTCGAATGCTGTACTATATACTAGGTTAAAAAAAAACACGCCTACTGTAGTTAGGGCAAAAATTTGATCAACCGTCGAAAGGTTGGCCTGGAAACCAGCTTGAAAACAACTGATGACATTATTGGACTGTACCCAATTCGACAACCTAAGATATAGAATCTGAGTGAAAAGTTTCCTCAGAGAGCTTAAAACAGAAATGCCTCTATAGTTTTCAGGCTGATTTGGATTACCTTTTTTAAAGATGGCAGTTATCCTTGCCAGGCAAAAACTGTTTGGAAAGGTCTCCTCATTAAACATTTTATTCAATAAGCCAAGAATATAATCCAGAAACTCCGGAGTTGAATTCTTGTAAAACTCTATGGGAATACCGTCTGCCCCTGCAGCTTTATTATTCTTCATTTTTTTCAACGATATAAGTAGCTCAGGCATTGTAAAGTTGGAGTCTAAGTCCGAGATATAAACGTTTGGAAGTGCAAAACTTATTGAATTTTGGTTCGGATCTGGTAGTAAAAGGTTTTTAAAATATAAAGCGAGTTGATCAACATTGATACTTAAAGACACAGATTTATTGCGCCCTCCCAAGACCCGAACATTGTACTAAAAAGATTTAGAGTCCTTACAGTCGATGAGATTTTTGGCCGCTTTCCTCAAATAAAGTTGCTTTTTTTGCTTGCAAAGATCCTTATAAACTTTATTTTGCTGCAAATAAAGATGTTTGAAAGCATCATTATTTGATTCCCTAAAGAGTTTTAAAAATTTAAAACTTTTATTTCTACATTTCCTGCAATCTTCATCGTACCATTTAGATTTCGACCAAGGTGTAATGAAACGTGTACTATTTGGAGTTGCAGACTGCCGTATTAGCTCACACGCAACATTTGTCCCTTCTTCTACTGAATCAGGAATTTGAACGTTCGAAGAAAGTATATGGCGTCTTAAATTTTGCTTGTACACCATGGCCTTATGTTCCACCCATTTAAGTTTTTTATCAATTGGAGAGTTGTTTTCAAAATACATTTGGGCATTATTAGACACATATTCACAAGAAACTACTATCGGAAGATGCAATGAAAAATTGGTTGGATAAACCTCAAAATTCTGAATAATATCCATCCAATCCCCCTTCACCATACAATAATCAATTGTTGAGCATCCTTGGAAGGAAATGAAAGTATAATTCCCTATAGGATCACCAATTGTAACACCGTTTAACATAAAAAAAACCAAAATCTTCTATCAATTCTATCAGACATTTTCCGTTGGAATTTAGATTTCTATCTAACGAGCTTCTTTCGCACGAAAAAAGGCCGTTGTTCAAAATTGAAGAGTTCTGAAAGTTGCTTATTTGCCCGTTAAAATCACCTATTAGCATTATATTTTCATTACTGTTATTTAGAAGGAAGTTTTGAAGGTCTTCAAAATCTAAATTCCATCCGCTATAATTTAAATAAATTGGAACAATTTTAAAATGTTTTGATTCACACATAATATCAATTATAATTTTGTTTTCAATGTTTCTAAAACCGACTCAATTGATTGATCTTATATTTTTTTTGTAGCCAAAAAACATTTCGCCACTAGCTCTACCAAGTCTATTATTCCTAATAGCTGGGATAAATTGGACACTAAAGCTTTCAAGATATTTAAGATATTGCATTTCCTTCCCTTCTTCTACAAAAGTTTCTAATAAAATAATAATATCATAATGAGCAATAAGTTTAAAAAAATCAGGCATTAATAGTTTGTTTTTTAAACCTGTAATATTATAGGAAAAAATTTTTAAATGAAAATAATTATTTTGGCAGACGGCAACACTATTCTATAAGTTATTACATCGACTACCACTGCTGCTGCTGCTACTATGACCATTCTGGTTATGTAAATTTTGACGGATAGTTGGCGCTGCGGACGTTAGAGGTTTTATGTTTTTGCTGTCAAATAAGCACATTGCAGCATCTCCAAATGTCGCTTTGACAAATGCAAATTCTTCGTTTGTTTTGATTTGTAACCCGCGGAGTGACTCGTAGAAGAAAACGAATTTTTCAATTTGTAATTTGCTTCCTTTTGCATACATTTTCGGAGTTGGATTTAGTGCGAAAAGTCTTCCTTTTATCTCGTTAAGCGTTTTTCTTTTTTTACGGAAAAGAAGTGATTGTTCTCTGTGCACAAAAACCCCAGATCCTTTCAATCTTGGTGCGGCTTCAATAATTTTTCTCGCAGTACCTTCGTCTTGTAGATTAAGAACCATTGTTGTTATTTTGTTGTGTTGGTTATAAAACTCTTTTGTGCTTTGTAATGAAAATTCTGCATTTTCGTTTAGGTCAAGAAGGCCAAGACAAGTTTTCTTAGCATATTCAAGCTTGTCTGTCTTATTGTCTGAAGGGAAATGCAAAACAACACTTTTTTCATTAGATTTTTGTGACAAAACTTCAAGCTGCCTCTCGAGTGTTTCACAGTAATTCTCCATAACGGCCAAGCGCTCCGAGAGCTGAGAATTTTCGGACCGTAATAGCTGTATGTCTATCAATATGGTTGAGACATCATCTTTCGTGGCAATATTTTTTAAAAAATCGTTAACAATTGATCGTATATCACTTGCATCTAACGATTTTGAACCCATTTCCTGTTTCTTATCAGAAACAGTCTTTTTGATAGATGGTGAATTTACCGGTGATATGTCGGAAGCCTTCCGCTTTGGTTGCATAGAGTTGATGCCGCGGATAGTTTTGGTTTTAAAATTTTAAATTCTCCTACCTTTTTGGCTGATTTTTCGAAATTCTTCAAGTGATTTGTATAATTACCACTGAGATTGTTATTTTAAGTTAAAAATTACTTTTTATTGTTAACTTTTTACTAAATTATAGATAAATAAACGTAAGCACTTTAAAATGTCGACTTGATTGCTCGCTCTCTCTCTCTCTCATCTTCCTATTTGGACAACTAGACAGCGTTGCAAAGTACCGGAGTGTAATGGTAGATCATATGCTGAGTGCCAAAAATGTAAAGTTAGTCTTTTTCTAAATGACAAAAGAAACTGTTTCCGTCTTTTTCATACTACATAATGTAACTCTTTTCTGCATACCAAATATGGACCAAACCTAAAACATCTTTTTACTTTTTTTGCATAGTGGTTGAAATATGTACCTACCTAAAAAACCTATTATTTCCCGTATTTCTTCAATAAAGTCAAAAATGCTGGAACAAATGTGTCTTATTTTATTGTTTTCTAATTCTCGTACATATATTTTTTTGTTGCGAAAAAAAGTCATGCAGTAAAAGGTTAAGTTAAATATGGCTCAAAATAAGAATTTTTAATACGGGGAGCTGCAGAAAATGCTGCTTAATAAAATTATAAAAGATCAAAGGTGACAAAAAGTCACCGAAGGATCATTAGGGGACAGCATGTGCATCAGGTCGTCTGTCGATGCTGGAAGCAGATATGGCGTCTGCAAAATCCTATCACGAAGCGATTTTCGGTGCTGGGATGCTTGAAGAAGGTCTGCAAAAGGAAAAGTTAATGGTGGTGTATGAACAAATTAATGAGATTTGCTTTGAATACCGTGCTGAGTTGGTTGATACCCTGGATAAGTGTGCTACAGCGAAGGCAGCACAATTTAATACGGGTGCTTTGCCCACTGATACTGCCGCTGTCGCTGCAACGTCGCACTCGCGTATTCGGCCAAGAATCGATTTTCCAAAGTTCGATGGTTCATACACCACCTGGAGAGCTTTCCACGAAAAATTTCTTTTTCTGGTGCATCAAAACAAGACCTTAGATGACATCGACAAGCTGAACTTCTTACAGTCTTGTTTGGTGGGTGATGCGGAACGGTTTTTGCAAAACCTATCGGTGGAAGCAGCTAGTTACGAGAAAGCCTGGGAGCTTTTAAAAGATAGGAATGACCATAAGCGCATTCTGGTGCACATCCAAATGCAGCATCTGTCCGGTCAGCCGTCCTTGAGTCGCGAAACGGCTTCATGTCTTGGTGATTTGTTGTACACCACCCGGTAATGTGTTCTTGCGCTGGAGAACATGGATGTGCCAGTCTCTGGATGGGATACGGTCCTCATTTGGTTTTTGCTCCAGAAACTTCCCAGTACGAGCCAAAAACTGTGGGAAGAAAATAAGGTAACCGGAAAGACCTACCGAGTTTTAAGGAGTTTACCGAATTTTTGGAGACGAGGATCCGGACAATTGAGGTTGTAGGTCAGCAAGAGCTTGATGCAGCGTCTAGGAACAAAGAAGAGCCAACAGCCAACAAAGGGCCACTTGTTCCAGCCAGCAATCCGAAGGTGTACCACAGTAAACAAGTCGTCAAGCAGGCGCACAAACCTGCGAGGACGAGTTTCGTTGAGCCATTGAGGACGAATTCCGGCGAACAGTTCGCATGTAAGTTGTGCAACCAAGGCAAACACACTTTGCGAAAGTGCCAGCGCTTCTTGAACATGAACAACATGGTGCGTAAAGATACTGTTCGCAGGTTGAACGTTTGTGAGAATTGCTTGTCCTACGGGCACTTTCTCCGTGACTGCCAGAGTGTGAGTTCGTGCTATTTCTGCCAACAAAGGCCCCACTCGTTGCTGCATTACAATGCACAAAATGGCACGTCACAACCACGACAACAACAACAACAACCTTCAACGAGTTCGCAGGCGAGGAACATGGCATCCAGAGGATTTCAGGCTCCTCTGAACAGAAACGCGTCGGAGTTCCAGCCAACAGGAGAAGAGCAGCAGCTCCAATCAAATGGAAAAACTTTTAATTACGACGCGCCGCATGGTGATGGTCATCACCAGGTGCTTCTAGCAATGACAGTAGTGAAGGCACGAGCAGCAGACGGGCGATTGCTCCTCCTACGAGCGTTGATCGACACAGGCTCAGAAACGTCGTTCATCACCGAAACTGCCGCACTACTGTTGAAGCTAGAAAAGCGGCGCACCTTTGTCGAAGTATCTGGGTTAGGGTTTGTCAGGAGTGGCACTACACAGCACTCCGTTGAAGTGCGCTTTGCTTAGCGCCACTCGACGTTTGAGACGGCCGTCCAGGCTTTGGTTTTCAAGTCTGACTGACCTTCTCCCGGCTCTACGAGTGAAACACGGCAAATGGCACCACCTCAAGGGTCTTTCGTTAGCAGATCCCCTCTCTCTACGAACCTGCACCCATCGATTTACTGCTAGGAAGTGATGTTTGTGCGCAAATCCTTTTGTTGGACATAAGGCAACCTCAGAATGGTATCGGGCCCATAACACAAAAAACCGAGCTTGGATTGATAGTTTTGGGCAAGGTTGCTGTAGAAGATCCCCAGCGAGTTTGGAGTTTCGAGCAGTTTGCACACCTGAACTGTCAACTGGAGAAGTTTTGGGAGATCGAGGAAACTCCGTTTCATAAACTAGAAACAGAAGAAACATCGCTTGTGACGACAACTTTGAACGATATACAAAACGTTCATCTGATGGGCAATATGAGGTAAAGCTGCCTTTCAAAGAGGACGGCGTTCTTGCGATGGGATCGAGTCGACAGAGCGCCTTCCGGCGTGTTCTACATCTTGAGAAACGGCTGGATGCAGATCCAAAACTTCGTGCGGAGTATACAAAATGTATACGGGAGTATGAAGAACTCCACCACATGGAAGAGATTGATGCGAATGATGCAGTTTTGTAGACTCCATTCCATTATTTCTTACCGCATCATGCGGTGTTTAAGGAAGCTAGCTCCACTACGAAGCCGAGAGAAGTATTTGACGCAGCAGCGAGGGCTTCGGATGGGAAATCCCTCAACGACCGTCTTCTTGTGGGTCCAAAGTTGCAGTCGAGTATCATAGGTTAGGTTAGGTTAGGTTGAATGGGGGGTGCAGCCACAAGTGGCAACACCTCACTCGGATCTCAAGGATCCATTGTGCTCCCCGGGAAATCAGAGGATGAGGAAATGGGAGGATTGGAGAGGTAGATGGTTATTGTGGTGGGGAACTCCCACTGAACCATTTGGAGCCCTGAGTAAATTTCAGGACGTTGCTCAGTGGGAGATTTGAGATGTCGCCCAGTTCGTCGAAAAAGTATTCTCCGAGGGTTTTTTCCGAGTGTGGGCCAAGCTAGGACACTCACAGAGGAAGTGGAATGATCCCTCCTCTGCCTCCTTATCTTGGCATCCTCTACATAAGTCGGATGTGCTAATGCCCATTCTCATCATGTGGGTACCCAACGAATTGTGTCCCGTGAGAATGCCAATCAACAGAGAGAGCCGAGGTCTACTTAGCTGGAGTAGAAATTCTGTTTTTTTCTTGGAAATATCTGGCCAAAGGTTTCTAGAAACTCGGCATGTTTCTAACGATGACCACCTGTCATTGGCGGTTTTTAGAAAATTATGTCTGATTCTGTTTTTTTCCTGCTCAAGTGGCCTTAGAACTGAGGTGTTCGTTTCGCTGGATTCGAGTGCTGACCCGATTTTAGCCAGCTTATCCGCCATTTCATTTCCAATTATGTCACGATGTCCTGGAACCCAGGTTAAACTAACTGTGTTTGTTTCGCTGAGCAGTCTTAGGTTACTGCGACAGTTGTCTACTAGTCTGGATTTTGTCATAATGGATGAGATAGCTTTGATGGCCGCTTGACTGTCTATAAAGAAGTCAATATTTTTGTTGATCAGGTTTTGCGTAGCTAGGTGCTTCGCGGCTTCGCACACTGCAAGTACTTCTGCCTGAAAGACACTGCAGAAGTCGGGAAGCTTTATTGATCTATTCATGGTGGGGTAGTCTGAGAAGATACCTGACCCTACCCCTTCGTCCGTTTTGGAACCATCTGTGAAGACGGAAATGTGATTTCTTTTTATAACCCTGTTTTCCTCCCAGCTTTCTCTTGTCGGAAAGACTGTTAGGGCTACTGGATTGAAGTCAATATGTGGGGGGGGGGGGGGGGGGTATAGTCTGTTTGAATGTCTATATCTGTATGGTTCATGATGGTTCTATGGCCTGATATGCCTGTTTTCCAATTGTTGCATTGTTTGAGTCGCAGTGCGCTTTTGGCCGCCATCTCTTTAGTAAAAAGATCTAGGGGGGCTAGCGACAGGAAAGTTTCCAGAGCTGCAGTTGGTGTTGTGCTCATGGCACTAGTTGAGCCCATGCATGCAAGCCTTTGGATTTTGGTCATGGTCTTAAGGTTTGAAGCCTTCTCTAATGATGGCCACCAGACTAGACAGGCATATGTGAGGATTGGTCTTATTATGGATGTATACATCCAGTGAATGGTTTTGGGACCAGGTCCCCATTTTTTCCCAAAAATTCTACTACAAGTGTAGAAAGCGATTTGAGCTTTCCTTTCTCTTTCTTTTAAATTTTCTTTCCAGTTAAGTTTACGATCAATTACAATTCCGAGATATTTTGCCGTACCAGATAAGTTTATTGGTATACCATTAATGGAGGGAGGAAATATATCTGGAATGTTACGTTTTCTCGTAAACAGAACAAGTTCTGTTTTAGTAGGGTTGACGTTTAGCCCACAGTTTTTTGCCCAGCTGGTGAGCTTGTTTAGAGCTGTCTGAAGAAGTTCACAAAGGGTGGTTGTGAATTTTCCCGAAGTCATGATGACGATGTCATCGGCATAGGCTACTGCTTTTATTCCGCTCCTGTCAAGTTTAACCAGGATTTGGTTAACTACTAGGAGCCAGAGTAGCGGGGATAACACTCCTCCTTGCGGTGTACCTCTACAAGTTTTTACTTTTAGGGTACTTTCACCCATTTCTGCTTTTACTATTCTCGTTTGGAGCATGGAGTCGATCCAGTTTGATAGCGATGGCTCGATATTTATGGAACTTAATGCCATGCTAATGGCACTGTATTCAACGTTGTTGAAGGCCCCTTCTATATCGAGGAATGCAGCCAACGTATACTCTTTATATTGGATTGACTGTTCAATGGTTCCGACAACTTCATGAAGTGCAGTCTCCACTGATTTGGCCTTTTATATGCATGTTGGGCTGTAGAGATCACATTGTTATTCAGTTTTGTTCGGATATGCGTTTCTATAAGTCTTTCTAGAGTCTTAAGTAGAAAGGAGGATAGGCTTATTGGTCTGAAGTCTTTGGGTTCAGTGTGTGAGGGCTTACCGGCTTTAGGAATAAATATGAGTATCATAGATCTCGTGCTAAAATGGGGGGCTCATCGTGTCACATTCACGGCCGACATTGAGAAAATGTATCGGCAAATACCGATACCAGACTGATACTATCAGCTGATAATGTGGAGAGAGCAAAAGGTTTTGCCACTACGAATCGTCAAAATGAATACGGTCTTTTTCGGGACAGCCAATGCACCTTACCTACTCTTGACTTTGAAGAGAGTTGCTGAGGACGAAAGTGGAAATTTTCCGGAGGGGGCGAGGGTTGTCCGTGAGAACATGAACGTCGACGACCTCATCAGGGGTGCGGACTCCGTCGAAGAGGCACGCATAAAACGCGACGATGCAAAGGTAACTTTTGTCTGCAGGCTTCCACCTACAAAAATGGACGAGCAACGTCAAGAAACTCGTGGATGATGTTTCGGTCCAAGACATGGAATTAGATTTTGAACTGCCGTTATATACGTCGGAGCATGTCAAGACACTCGGCATCAAATGGTTTCCAATAGATGACCATTTCTCTTACCAGAACCTGCAGCCATCCAAGGAAGCAACAACAGAAAGGTCCATGTTGGTGACAATTGCCAAATTGTTTGACCCACTTGGCTGGATATCACCGTGCATCATCACGGCTAAACTTATGATGTAGAGACTCTGGGAAATCGGCTGCGATTGGAATGATCCGATTCCACCAGCGTTAATGAAAGACTGGGAAGCTTTCCATCGAGAACTTCCTCAGACCGAGCAGCTTCGAGTACCACGGTGGACTCAGATGAGTAAAAACAACAAGGCGATAGAGTTGCACGGTTTCTGTGTCGCGTCGATGAAGGCTTTTGGAGCAGCGGTGAACGTTCGAGTCTAAAATAGCGATGACAACCTGCTTTTGTTAAAGACGAAAGTGGCACCAAATCAACGGACGACTTCTCTTCCCCGTTTGGAGCTTTGTGGTGCTGTAGTTTTGGCGCAACTGATGCAGTACAATAAGGAAGTTTTGGCCATCCTCGATGTCAAAACGTATGCTTGGACAGATTTAACTATAGCGCTCGCTTGGATAAAGGCCACTACCGCTAGATGGACAACGTTCGTGTCCAACCGAGTGTCAGAGATCCAGCGGCTAGTAGGGATCGATTGCTGGGGACATGTTGCAACGCATCATAACCCAGCCAATCTGGCGTCCAGAAGTGTGTTCCGTCGGAACTGAAGTTATTGGAGCCATGGTAGAATGGCCCAGAATTTCTGCGTTATCAATGGGTTTCCGATGTCCCACATCAATCTGAAAATGAAATGGATGAGGAGCAGCGTACTGTGAAGGTTTTCAGCGCTCGGGTCAACCATAGTGACAGTATACTGCAAACAATATATGACTGTTCGAGTCTTCTCAAGCTCGTTGGAATCGTCGCTACCTGGGATACTTAAGGGATACTTTGCAGTGCTCATCTGTCTGGAAACAAAAGCCATTCACCTGGAAGTAGTGTCTGATCTGACGACCCAAGCGTTTTTGGCAGCATTTCATCGGCCAACTGCAAGAAGAGGAAGCTGTCAACAGGTTTACAGCGACTGTGGAACCAACTTCGTCGGTGCTAACAACGAATTAGCAAAAACGTTAAGGGAAGCCACTCATGATTGAAATGAGATAGCTAACTTTATTCCCCTAGCCTCTCCACACTTTGTTGGTTTATGGGAAGCAGGTGTGAAGTCTGTCAAGCACCATTTAAAAAGAGTTGTCGGAACTGAAAGGCTCACATTTGAGGAGTCGGTGAGTCACTACATGCCATACCACAAGGCGAACTTAACAACAACGTCACACATCGCGTTCGATGGAAACAAGTTCAAGCGCTGGCGGAAGGGTTCTGGAAAAGATGGAGTTCAGAATATCTTGCATGGCTTCAACATCGACCAAAATGGACTCAAGTCAAGGAGATTATCACACTAGGAGACGTAGTTCTGCTCAAGGATGAGCAACTCCCACCAGCCTACTGGAATCTCGACTGAATTGAAGGAACCCATGCAGGATCAGACGGTCCCGTACGCGTCGTCACCATTAAAGCGCAGAATGGAACCCTTAAACGATCCATCGAAAAAATTTGTCGTTTGCCTTGAGAACATACTGCTATAGTTTAATAAAACCATCTTCCCTGAAGATTTATCGTTTGATAAAACCATCTTACCTGAAGATTTATCGTTTAATAAAACCATCTTCCTTGAAGATCTACAAACAAAAACCATAATACACTGCCCCTGGATTCAGTACGAATCAATATTTGCTTTATTATATCTCTTCCCCGAAAAATTACCTGAAGCACATCAAAAAATGCACCGCCCCTGGATTCAGCATACGAATCAACAGCTGTTGAAACTGATTTCTTTTCCGAAGATTTACCTAAAACCTCAAAAATACATCGCCCCTTTATTCATCATACGAATCAACACCTGTTGAATGTATCTCTTCCCCGAAGATTTTTCTTTAACCTGAAAATACACCGCCCCTGGATTCAGCAACCGAATCAACACCAACTGTTCCTGACTAGGTTTTATTTCACACGAAAAAAACTAGGAAAAAAATAATCTATAAAACTTTCCAAGAAAAGTAAAAAAAGACGTCCACTTCTAACTCTTTATAAATCGGTTGTATTTCTTACATTCATTACATTATATACAAATCAGAGGTCAAAGTGACGAATTCTATCTTTTTGTTTACATTCGGTTTGACATTTATTACTTGTGGATTCTATTTGAAATCTAAGTATTGTTCGATTAATTAATTTAGTATTTTTATATTTTATTGTACATTCTCCCGCCTCCGAAAGTTGCATGTACAATCACGTCTGGAGCACAATATTTTATCTCGAACTGTATTACCGACTATGACGTTCATCTATTTCTCCACAGGTGGCTGTTGACATTTGATTGCCTTCTTAATTGGTATAATTACTGTCTGCTGGTGGTCCTCTTCTTTCTCATGGTGTACATGGAACGAGATATGAAGTGATTAGTACATTAAATAAACACAAATGGACAACACGAAAGAGTAGTACAACAGACAACAATAAAAATTTAAAAACGTTGCTTCTCATTTTGACCTGTACTGTATTAATAGTATGCGTACTCAGGAATTTCATTCAATCGTGTCGTGTTTCATTCTTCCTTGTGGTTAACATTTCGATACGTTAGAGTAGTGTACTAATTGTGTTGTTCATCTTCTATGTAACTTAAATTCGTTTTCGCGAGCATGGTGCCGGCATGCTAAACGCATAATTTAATCGCGAATCTTTAGTGAGTTTTTATTTAATTGTGTTTTTATTGTAAATTCGTGATTCATTATTTGTGTTTAAATTGGGGAGTTGGAGAAGCTGCGATCTGCAACCTGTTGCTGGGATTTTTATGTTTGATAAGTTGCGTAGATTTCCCCGCAACCTTCATCGTGGGATATATGATGTGTGACGACATTTGTGTGTGCCAAACCACACAATATACGAGGATGAGTGTTCTTCCTTTTTTTTGTTTAAATATTAGATTTATAGTATATTTTATTAAATTTTCATTTTGTATGTTTGTAGTATTTCTGTTCTGTGTGTTCAATATCGTGAATGTTCAATTTTATTTTAATTTTTAATTTCAATTTTTGTAGCGTTCGTAGATTTGTGTGTATGTGTGTGTGGCTTTTGCAAGGTCTATTTTCGCGGATTTCGGTATTCGGTGTCGCGCGTGAAAGCCTTTTATTTTAATATATGAATATATATTGCGTGTGTGTGTGTGTGTGGGTATACGCGGTGTGCTAGAATGCACAATAGTAATGGCCAATTTAACGTGGCCAAGTGCCATCCTTCTCTAGTTGGAAAACTAGAATTGTTTACATTTTGATTGTAAACAAACCGCGATTTATTTCGGAAATATTTCGCGCATTTTACAAAATTTATTAAGTCTTAGGTGTGTTGTGAAGTTAATTGAAAATTATGAAGTGATTTGTGTTCGTTTTAAATTCAGTGGACTGTATATGTTGATCTCTAAATTAATCAGATCGGTAGTGAAAAATTGTCAAATGCATTTGCCGACGGCATTTGACATTTCGTGGTTTTTTTTCATTTTCTATAATGATGTGGATCGTGTTTTTTTTTTGTTTTTGCTTTTAAAATGGCAGTGAATTTTGTGTTTACGCTGATAATATTTTAATAATTTGTTAAATTATAAGCGTGTTTTAAAATCAATTTTCATTGTGCTTGCGTTTGTGCAGTGCACAGATATATTTTTTTGTTCGAATGTGTCTTGACGACGATTTTTTTTTTTTTTTTTTGTTTTGCCGACGGGAAATCGAATTCGACGTGCGATGTCTCTCGGCTCTGTTTACGATGTTCCCTTTGAACGTCATGTAAAGATGATTTTTTTAAAATATGTGTTAAATAATTTGATTTTGATTGAATTTTTTAGAATAAGTTATACTTAGTTCTTTTATATTTTAAGTTTTATTTTGTGTGTGCGTTGTTGCAGCACAGATAATTTTATTAAAATGTGTCTTGTCGACGACTATTTTTGCTTTGTTTTGCCGACGGGAATTTGACTTCGCCGTGCGGTGTTTCTCGGTTCTGTTTACGATTCATTTTATATTCTGTTTAATTTTGTGTGTGCGTTGCTGCAGCACAGCATTTAACGATGAGTTGCATTTATTGCAATCGTTTGTATTTTATTGTTATTATTAAATAAAGATGATTTAAACAAAGTCCTTGTTTGATTTTTCTTCTTTTTTAACAGCTTTCAGGTGGTAAAGATGTGTTGATTGAAGAGTTGAGTGTTGAATAATGATGTGTTTTAACTTTACAAGTGTTTTAAAGATGGGTTGAATGATGTGTTTTGAACATCTCGCAAATGTTTTAAAGATGTGTTGATTGTTGAATTGACTGATGAGTTGTATCAAATTTTAATTAGAATTTAAATTATTCTGTGGTTTTGAAAACCAACGTATACTCCTTTTGTTCTTGATTTAGAGTTTTATGCTTTTGAAAACAGCATGTTTTAGGAATCAATTTTCATATTAACTCCGATTGTTCCTGGTGTTTGTTAGATGGTAAATAACAAATTTTCGCGATAGGTCGTTTGAAGTTTCCGTTTTGTGTCTTCACGGTGACAACGCGTATAAGACCATCCGTTCCTGCGTGAGTGTCCTCAATTCGGGCAAGACTCCAGTAAGTCGGTGCAAGCCGCTCATCCTTGAGCAACACTAGGTCTCCTATTTTGGGAGCCTCTTGAACATGAGTCCATTTCGGACGTTGCTGCAACCGTGCAAGGTATTCGGAACTCCACTTTTTCCAAAATCCTTCCGCCAGCGCTTGTACTTTTTTCCATCGGTCGATATACGTGATGTCGTTGTTGAGTTCGCCTTGTGGCACAGCGTGTAGAGATTCGCCTACGAGAAAATGCGCAGGTGTTAGCGCATTCAAATCGTCTAAGCTGTCGGAGAGTGGGCATAAGGGTCTCGAATTCAGACACGCTTCTATCTGAGCTAGAAGCGTTGTGAGCTCCTCAAAAGTTAGCCTTTCGGTTCCAACAACTCGTTTTAAATGGAACTTCACCGATTTCACTCCCGCTTCCCATAATCCAACAAAGTGTGGAGAAGCTGGGGGAATAAAGTGCCAATTTGTTCCGTGATTTGCTAGGTTTTCGGCAATCTCGTTCCAATCGTGCTTCGCGTCCTTCAACATTTTGGCTAATTCGTTATTAGCGCCGACGAAATTTGTTCCACAATCGCTGTAGATTTGTTTGCAGCTACCTCTTCTGGCCGTGAACCGTCGAAATGCTGCTAAAAATGCTTGGGTAGTCAGGTCAGACACTACTTCCAAGTGAATGGCCTTTGTTGCCAAACAGACAAATACTGCAAAATACCCTTTTAGTATTTTAGCTCCGCGAGCTTTCCAGCTTTTTATTTCGATGGGTCCTGCGTAGTCAACTCCAGTATGACTGTACGGTCGTGACATTTGGACTCTAGGTGCAGGTAGATTCGCCATCAACTGCTGCATTTCCGATGCCTTTTGCCGGTAGCAAGAAGTGCATCTATGAAGCTGATACTTCACGCTTCGTCGTATCTGGCCAATCCAATATTTTTGGCGGATGTAGTTGATCATCTGTTGGATGCCGCCATGTAAAGTGCTCTTATGGGCATCTCTGACAACCAGGTTCGTAAAATGGTGACTATTTCGAAGTAGTATTGGATGTTGCGCGTCGTAGGGGAGGAGAGAATTCTCCAAGCGTCCTCCAACTCTCAAAAGTCCTTCAGCATCAACGAATGCGTTCAACGTCTTGAGTGACTTAGGTATTTTCGCGGTTTCCAAAATTTGTTGAAGCTCTGCTTTGAACATCTCTTTCTGAGCGGCCTTTACGGCGATGATCCGCGCTGCTTCCAGTTCGTTTGGAGTAAATGGGCCATCAGAAATTGCTTTTCGTCGACATTTTGTTGCGAACCGACAACATGTGGCGATAACTCGAATCACCTTCAACAAACTTGAACAGTCGCAGATGGTTTGAAGTATGCGATCATCTTGACTGACTTGAGCACTTAGTGCCTTGACCGTACGTCGTTCCTCGTCAGTTTCGATGTCAACAGGTTGATGCGGAACATCGAAAGCCCATTGACTGCGTAAAAAATCAGGACCAATCCACCAAGTCTCCAATGACGTCAGTTCTGCTGGATACACTCCTCTAGACGCCAGATCGGCTGGGTTATGAAGCGTTGCGACATGTCCCCAGCAATCGATCCCCACTAGCTGCTGAATTTCGGATACTCTGTTGGCAACGAACGTAGTCCATTTAGCGGGAGTGGCTCGTATCCACGCGAGCGTGATGGTTGAGTCGGTCCAAGTAAACATCTTGATGTCGGGAACAGCCAAGACGTCCTTCGTTTACTGCATCAGTTGCGCTAACACTACTGCTCCGCAAAGTTCCAAACGTGGAAGCGTGATCGTACGCTGACTTGGAGCTACTTTCGTCTTCGCCAGAAGCAAGTTGACATGAATGTTGCCATCACTATCAAGTACACGAACGTATACTACGGCACCGTATGCCTTCATAGACGCATCACAGAACCCATGTAATTCGATGTCCTTGTTGGTTTTGCTTGTCTGAGTCCAGCGTGGTATTCGAAGCGTCTCGATCATCAGAAGTTCTCCGTGAAAAGCATCCCAATCTTTTTTCAGTGTAGCTGGAACCGGATCATCCCAATCACAACTTAGCTCCCAAAGCCGCTGCATCATTAACTTCGCCGTGATGACGCATGGTGATATCCAGCCAAGTGGGTCGAACAGTTTGGCTATGGTGGACAACATTGACCTTTTTGTTGTTGCTTCTGATGACTGCTGCACATTTTGATACGAAAAGTAGTCGTCTATCGGGAACCATTTGATGCCAAGGGTTTTGACATGATTTGACATGTTGAACGGCACCTCAAAATCTAGTTCTCGATCTGCTGCAGGTATGTCTTCGACGAGTTCCTTCACGTTGCTTGTCCATTTTCGTAAATTGAAGCCCGCGGACGCCAGAAGTTGATTCGCTTGGTCGCGTTTTGTTCTTGCTTCTTCCACAGTATCGGCACCACTGATGAGGTCATCCACATACATGTCCTCTCGGACAACCTTCGCGCCCTCCGGCAGGTTCGATTCTTCATCTTCAGCTACACGCTATGGCAAGATACGGTGCACTCGCTGTGCCAAACGTTACCGTTTTAAGCCGATACATTTTGATTGGAGATGAACGATCGTTTCTCCACAGGATCAACTGATAGTAAGTATCCGGTGTATCCACTAACACCTGCCTATACATCTTCTCGCTATCAGCCGTAAACGTTATTCTGTGGGCTCGCCATCGAAGAACCAGATCAATAATGTTCGACTGTAATTTTGGACCTACCAAAAGTCGATCATTGAGCGAACTTCCATCCAAAGTCTTCGCTGTTGCGTCGAACACGACCCTCAGTTTCGTAGTGGAACTCGATTCCTTGAAAACTGCATGGTGAGGCAAAAAATAGTGGTATGGGGTTGCCAACACCGAGTCGCCGACGTGAATTTCTTCCATATGCCTCAGGGTTGCATATTCCTGTATGCATTTGGCATAATCTGCCCGAAGAGCTGGGTTTGCCTCCAGCCTCTTCTCCAAGTGCAGGAATCGTCGGACCGCGCTCTGCTTACTGGATCCCATCGCTGGAAGACATCCACCTTTAAACGGCAGCTTCACTTCATAACGCCCGTCAGGAAGGCGTCTCGTGTGTTCATCGAAATGCGCGTCGCATGCGATGTTCTCCTCAGTTTCATGTGTCTGGAACGGCAATTCTTCCATCTCCCAGAATCTCTGCAGCTGAGAATTCAGGTCAGCAGTCTGCACAAAACTGCGTATTTGCCGGGGATGTTCCTCTTGAACTCTCCCTAACACAATCCACCCTAACTGCGTCTTCTGAGCGGTTGGTCCGACTCCATCTGCAGGTCTTCTCACTTCTGGAAGGAGTGTGTCGGCATATACGTCGCTACCAAGAAGTATGTTAATTGGTCCAGGAACGTGGAGATTTGGATCTGCCAACGTTAACCCTTTAAGATGTTGCCATTTGTCAGGTATCATTTGTTGGGCCGGGAGATGGCCAGTCAGCGACTTGAAGACCAGTGCCCGCACCGCACCTCCATAAGTTGAGTTGCATGACGCAAGCTCAATATCCACGCAAGTTTGCGTTGTGCCACTGCTGACCAACCCTAACCCTGACACCTCGACAAAGGTACGTCGCTTTTTTAACTTCAACTGTTGTGCTGTATCTTCCGTGATGAAACATGCTTCTGATCCTGGGTCGATCAAAGCTCGGAGATGGTGTTGACGACCATCGGCTGCTCGCACCTTCACAATAGCTGTCGCTAAAAGCACCTGGTGCGTTCTGCTACCATGCGACGTGTGGTAATTCAAAACCTGACCACTTGTAGAAGCTTGTTGTACTTCTCGTGGTTCAAACTCCAGCGCATGAGCGTTAAAAGATGTCGAAACTGCATTCTGACCTCTTGAAGTTGTTGTTGTCCTCGACGGCATGCTATTTGCGCGCACAGCTGCGTGTTGGGTCAAGTTTACATGTAGAAGCGTGTGATGACGTTGTTGACAAAAGTAACAGCAGCCAGGAGAGGGGCAATTCGGCGCAAAATGCCCTGAAGAAAGGCAGTTGTCGCAAACTCTCAGGCGTCGAGCAGTCTGCTTCCTTTCCGCTGTGTTCATGTTGAGGAACTTTTGGCATTTCCTTATAGAGTGTTGGCTCTGGTGGCATACCTGGCAGACAAACTCCGTTCTGGCAGCAGTTTTCGTATGAAACACCTTCCGCACCTCCGTACCAGTTGGTCTCCTCACATCGCTCTTGAAAGAACTTGGTTGCGCTGTTTCCGTACTCACGGCTTCCAACGTCCTGAAGCGTGCTTCCAAAAACTCCAGAAAATCGTTCCAGCTTGGCAACTCTTTCTGGTTCCCCAACTTCTCTTCCCACAACTGCTGCAAATTACTGGGTAATTTATTATACACGAGGTGCACCAAAATGTCGTCCCATTGATCAACAGGCAAATCCAGGTTCCTGAGTGCATGGATACACTCTTGCGTGGTGAATATCACCTCCTTCAGCCCATCAACCGACTCTTTCACAAGGCCCTTTTGGCTGAAAAGGAGTTTTAGTTGCGCAGTTACTAAGACACGCTTATTGTCGTATCGCGCCTTTAATAACTCCCATGCCTTGTCAAAGTTACCCGCGACACAGGGTAAATGCTGGAGCAAACGATCCGCCTCACCTTCTAAACTCGACTTCAAGAAGTGCATCTTGTCGATGTCCGTCAAATTATTGTTTGAACAGACCAGCGAATCAAACCTGTCGTGAAACGACCGCCATTTTATATATTCCCCATTAAATTTAGGGAGATCTATTTTGGGCAATCTCAACTCGGTACGGACCATACCTGACTGGCCTAAACTCTGACCAGCCTGACCTGCTGCCAGCGATGACGATGCAGGAACCGAAGACAAGCTCTCCAACAACTCGGTTAAATCGGACCTATAATCCAGGTAAGTGTCGTTTATTTTGTCAAAAACCTCAAAATAATCTTCCTTCTCTATCCCAGCTTCCAATTTGGAACCCCCAACAACGTTTTGGTGATAGAGTTTCGCTGAAGCCATGTTTTCCTCCAGCAAGGCTAAGCGACTACTTGCAATTGCACGCGTACGACGTGTTTTGGGCTCTTTCTTGAAATTCCTGTAGTTCCTCTCAATTTGCTCCAGGAGGCTTATTTGGAGAGCTCCGTAAAACAACGAAGAACCAAGAGCAGGAACTGGATTCGACATTTTAAAGTTTGTTTGGGTATAAACTATTTATTTATAAAGTACGAACACAACAAGAACGAACTTACTTAAATTCTTCTTCTTTTTTGCAGTTGCAACCTTGGATGACCTTGTGGTTTTAGTCCTAGATGACTCGACTGCTGCAGCAGATTTTAGATTATATATATATATAGTTTAATATTATTTTAGCTTAATGGGGTTTTTGATCGCGCGTGATTGATTAGTTTAAGCAAATTTAATTTGGAAAAATTGAAACCTTACTTATTAAACTCTTCATATATGTACATATGTATACACAAGCACTTGTGTTCGTTAAACGACTAAGCACTTCACACACTTTTTGTCTTTAAATGTTAATGTTTTCCACACACACTATATGTTTTTAAAATATTGTTCGTAAAAAACGGCTTAGAAGGACCAAATGTTCCTGACTAGGTTTTATTTCACACGAAAAAACTAGGAAAAAAATAATCTATAAAACTTTCCAAGAAAAGTAAAAAAAGACGTCCACTTCTAACTCTTTATAAATCGGTTGTATTTCTTACATTCATTACATTATATACAAATCAGAGGTCAAAGTGACGAATTCTATCTTTTTGTTTACATTCGGTTTGACATTTATTACTTGTGGATTCTATTTGAAATCTAAGTATTGTTCGATTAATTAATTTAGTATTTTATATTTTCAATTCAAATTCTTTAATTTAAGTTAAAAGAACATTGTACTTTCGTACACCAACCTTATCTGAATCATACTTACATCTTCCTCGAAGATTAATCAAAACCTTATACAAAGCCCCTGGATTCACCCAAATTATCAACAGTATACCTGCTGTTACCATTATCTTCTCCGAAGATAATATCGTCTCTCAATACACCGCCCCTGGTGAATCAATACCAAACAGCTGAATCATACTTACATCTTCCTCGGAGATTATTCAAAACTTTATACAAAACCCCTTGAAAAGGCTTTATTCAAGCCTAACGTAAAGCTGAATTCAACAATCAACCCAACTTCAAAATTTCATGATCATTGAAAACACATCGTACCTGAAATTCATATATAAATTAATTTATTCTTAGTTTATTTGGTTTTTTAAAAAATATATTTCTTAATTACACAATGTTCTCACTTGAACGGTTTCTTAATAACTAACTTAATCTGACAAACGAAATCATGTTGAATGTGACTAAAGTCACTAACAGCCGTATCTATAAAGAACTTTTAATCATCGATTAGATTTAATTCCCCTTTAAGTAACACTTAAGTAACAAATGCGTATCGATAATCAAATTTCACATTTAAGTAACCTTGCTAAGAGCCCTCTTAACTTAAATGCCAATAATGACGTTTAAAGGTCTCTTAAATCCAAATTAAAAATTCATTCTGACGTTTCGGGAAAATCGGTGTCAATTTCGCTCTGTTGTTTAGGTAATATAATTTCTAAAAAGAAACTTTTCTTTAAACAAGATTTTCGTCATGATTTAAATGTTTTCAATGTGAATGAATGTGAATTTCAAAGAAGTGAGCTATTTGTATGGAAAATTGGTTGTTTATCTTACTACCAAAGTTGATTTTGAAAAGAGGTAAATTTAGTTCTATTTTTAATCTTCCTATCTAAGCCTTTCTTTACATAATTTACACAGCAGTATTTCCCAAAGAAGCCTACGCCATCAACATTCCTACCCGTATCTAAGGATCATTCATATGAACATCATAAGCTAAATGCTTCAATTCTCAAACAGGCATTGATGTGAGTTCTCAATATCTTCACTTCCAATGTAATGGTATCATTTAATACATTTTTAATTTAGCTCACTGTTGATATCCGAAATGACTGAATACCAGAATGACTGCCTCTATTGACTGTCTTTATAACACATTCTCCACAAACCTGCATTCGACCAATGTGTTCTTAGAATATGAAATGCCCGATAATGATGCAATCAGATTGGAAGATATATGTACATATATTTTCTACAGATTTTTGTGAAATTCCTTCTAGTTGCAAATATGTTTGAGGAAACAAAATACTAGAAGGATCTGACGATTGTTAAAGATCTTTCAATCTTATCTCTAGCAGATGATAATGTTGCAATAGGCCACAGAAAGCAACCGGCACTTTTGTGTCGATTGTATATAGTTTTTTTTTTTTTTTCAGGAGTAATTTGACGACAAACTCCGCAATTAGTTTAGAACTTTTTTTTGTAGAAGAATGTGCTCTTTCCATCGCCAATCGATTTCAACAGCAAGGACGAACATCGTACTAATGCTATGAAAATTCTTCTTTCTCACGATGAAGTAATCTCATTTTACTAAGTATATGGTTTAAACAATGAAAATAATGATTCCGATTATGACTAAGAGAAACTTATAGATTTTTTTGTATGAATTCTTTAATTACAGATAAAAACAAACAAAACAATAAACATCAGTCGAACTAATCCGTCTTAAACAAAAACGAATTTTTTTTTATTTGTTTTGATTTTCAGAATTTAGAAACGAATGGTTGTCAAAACGCAGTTTAAATTGGACTAGATTTCTGTTTTTACTACTTTATTTTGACACAACTATCAATTAGTTTAGCATCAGCGCAGAATCGATTATCGATAAGAATTTAATCAACCTCTCTTAAGTTCCAATTAAATTTTAATCGAAACTTAACTTATCAACGTCTAAGAGACGTCTTAAGAAAATCTAATAAATACGGCTGTAAATGTTTTCATTCTGTTGAAAAGTCAAACACTATTGATGACCATTATTGCTGACGCTGCGCTTCCCATGATTTGAAGAAAGATGACTGTGTCGCCGGATGATAATGTTTATTTTATTTGATGTTGAGTATGGAAACTCAATCTCAATCTATATGGCTTTAACTCCTCCCTTCTTAAGATAATGCGTCCACGCATTTTTTATGTGATGGTATAGAGACTTGGATATTTTTGCAGAGCTGATGATTGATTTGACTCACCCTGATTTATCATGATAACAGGTGGTATTGTTTTTGGTCTATCAGTAGATTCTCTGGATTTTCTTTTGTATGCAATTAGTACTATAATGAGGAATATTACTGCAAAAATCACATATTATGTTATTATCTGATGTGTGTCTTTTTCTATTTGTATTTTGTTGAGGTGTTGCATATTTTTTATATGTAATTCCTTTATGAATTGTAATGAAAGGATTTCTTCGACTGCTGAATCTGTATTCGGATGTAGTGCAGGTGGTAACGCTTGTATATTGATTACTTCTTGGGCGACATATCGTTGATTGTTGATCAATATCGATTCATTGGAAAATCTGATGACATAATTTCCGTTAAGTGATTGCTTCTTGTTGTCAGCTTCTATTGTGCCGTTGAATTGGTTGAGAATGATCAGTCAGCGTTGCCAATTTAGCGACTTTGTCGTTAAAAATGGCGACTTTTGCTTATGTCCTAACGACTAAAAAAAGTTTTGACGACAAAAAATTTTTAGCGACTTATCTAGCGACTTTTAAATTTTTTTCCGAATCAAAGTTCTACATTTATTTAATTGTACCTATGTCAGATTTAAGTTCCTACTATTTAAAGTATCATGTAACCGAGTTGGCAGCACTGAGTTCAATAGCTCGTTTCCCTAATTGGTTGGCTTAACTTAAAGGTACAAAGAACAAAAGAGAAAGCAGCTACTTCTTTTGCCCCACAAGTTCCATTTGTTTTCATAGTTGCTTCTGTAACCCGAGATATATCTGTGACACACTCATTGAACTGAATATAATGTTGTGTTAGTGAAATTACAGACACCAATTAGTTTCGAACTTCAAACTGGTTTTGAAGTCCGAAAATAAAGTAGTGTTTGTAGAATCAGCTTGTGTGTTTGAGTCTTATCGCTTATCCTCTTGTTATATTTACTCTGGCAAAGGGTACATGGGGGAATCCCCGAACATTGTGTTTTGTGTACTCCTCAATCGATTTGATAACAGTTGACTCAGTTCCAATTGATTGTTTGTTTGTTCCATAATATCTGGCGAGCTTTCTTTTAAATAAACTTGTTGAATTAATTATATAGTGTTAATACTTGTGATAAAGCATGGATTTGCCAAGTAAGAAAAAACAATATATTCAAAAATATAGAAATAATTGGGAGGCAGAACCTGAATTCAAAGGATGGCTGAAACCAGTTCTCGAAGACTCATCTAAAGCAAGATGCCAAATTTTTGTCGCAGAGTTTTATGCTAAACTGAGCGATATCAGAAAACATGCGAAAACTAATAACTTACTTACTTACTTACTTAAGGTGGCGCTACAGTTCGGGTCGGACAAGGGCCTCAACCAACATGCTTCTCCAGCCAGCTCGGTACCTAGCTAGCTGCCTCCAGTTTTGCACGCGAAGTTGGTTGAGGTCCTCTCCTACTTGCGTGCGCCACCTGAGTCGCGGTCTTCCTCTACTGCGCCGTCCCTCGGGATTGGATTCGAAGACTTTCCGGGCCGGAGCGTTGGTGTCCATTCGCTCTACATGACCCAGCCATCTAAGCCGCTGGACCTTGACTCGTTTGACAAGGTCAGTGTCGCTGTACAGCCCGTACAATTCGTCGTTAAATCTTCTTCTCCACTCTCCATCTATGCAGACGGGACCAAAAGTCACCCGAAGAATTTTTCTCTCGAAGCATCCCAAAGCGTTCTCGTCTGCCTTTGACAAGGTCCATGCCTCTGCGCCATATATAAGAACAGGGATTATAAGTGTCTTATACAGGGACACTTTAGTTGCTCGAGAGAGGACTTTACTACTCAATTGCCTTCTTAGTCCAAAGAAACAGCGATTGGCAATAGTTATTCTTCGTTTGATTTCAGCGCTGGTGTCGTTGTCTGAATAAATAGCGGCGTCTAGGTAGACAAAGTCCTTAACTACCTCAAAGTTATAGCTGTCAATCGTGACGTTCTGTCCAAGACGTCGGCGTTGGGTGTCCTTTCTTGATGACAGCATATACTTGGTCTTGCCGCCCTCATTTACCACTAAACCCATCTTCTTCGCTTCCGTCTCAATGCTCATAAACGCGCCATTGACATCACGCCGCGTTCTTCCAATTATGTCAATATCGTCGGCATATCCGAGCAATTGAACGGATCTTTGAAAGATTGTGTCTCTTGTGTTGACTTGGGAGTTTTTCACTATTCTTTCAAGAACGATGTTGAAGAAGTCGCATGACAGTGCATCGCCTTGCCTAAAACCTTTTTTGACATCGAATGTATCGGTGAGATCTTTTCCGACCCTGATGGAGCAGCGTGCGTTCTCCATCGTCATCCTACACAATCGGACAAGTTTGGTAGGGATGCCAAAACTAGACATGGCTCTATATAACTCCTCTCTATAGGTGCTGTCATATGCGGCCTTAAAATCGATAAAAAGGTGGTAGGTATCGATTTGAAGCTCCTGGGTTTTTTCCAAGATCTGCCGTAGAGTGAAGATTTAGTCTATGGTGGACTTTCCTGGTCTAAAGCCGCACTGATAAGGACCTATCAGGTTGTTGACGAATGGCTTCAGACGCTCACACAATACGGCAGAGAGGATCTTGTACGCGATGTTAAGAAGACTGATACCTCTGTAGTTGGCGCAGTTCAGAGGGTCTCCTTTCTTGAGAACCGGGGAAACGATGCTGAGATTCCATTCATCGGGCATGCTTTCTTCCGACCATATTTTGCAAATGAGCTGGTGCATACTCCTGACCAGGTCATTGCCTGCCGCTTTAAACAATTCGGCAGTGAGGCCATCAGCTCCAGCAGCTTTGTTGGACTTTAACTTGGATACTGCTGTCTTCACTTCGTTCAGGTCGGGTTGGCGGAATTGTTGGTCTACGTCGCCTAAATCGAATGGTTCTATCCCTCTAACAGCGGAATTGGGTTCATCATCGCCGTTATAGAGCTTGGAGAAGTGGTCTTTCCATATCCTGAGCATTGACTGCGGTTCCACCACGATGTTCCCTTGGTCGTCTTTGCAGGCTTCGGCTCGGGGCTTATAGTCCGAGGCTGTTGTTTTTACCTTTTGGTAAAACTTCCGAGCCTCATTCCTGCTGTGGCACCCTTCTATCTCCTCGATCGCGCGCTTCTCATGCTCTCTCTTTTTCCGTCTGATAAGCCGGTGTTCGTCTCTCCTCTTCTGCTTGTAGAGCTCGTAAGCATTTCTAGTCCTTCTGTGCAGCGCCGCTTTGTATGCTTCCTGTTTAGCTGCATGTGCTTGCCGGCATTCGTCGTCAAACCAGAGGTGTCGTTGTGGTGGCCGTGTGAAACCCAGCACTTCAGAGGCGGCATCTCTGATGGCTGATTGGCAGTGCTGCCACTGATTCTCTATACTTGATGCTGGCGGCATAGGACTCCTTAAGAGGTTGTAGGAGACTCGATCGGAAAAGGACTTGGCGATCTCTTGCGATTGTAGTCGTCCAACGTCGAATTTTCTCACAGTATTTCCTTGTGTTGGCTTGGATCGGGATATCCGCAGTCGTACCTTGGCTACAACAAGGTAGTGGTCCGAGTCAATGTTGGCCCCTCGTAATGTTCGGACATCCTCTATACTGGAGAAGTGTCGTGCGTCGATCGCAATGTGGTCAATCTGGTTGACGGTTGATTGATCAGGAGATTTCCATGTCCCTTGTGGATATTTAGGTGCTGGAACCGCGTACTAGCTACCAGAACATCTCGCCCCGCAGCGAAATCGATCAGCCTGAGTCCGTTATCGGAGGTGTTGTCGTGCAGGCTGTATCTTCCGATTATTCCACCAAATATATCCTCTCTTCCAAGCTTGGCATTAAAATCTCCTAGAACAGTCTTAATGTCATAGCCAGGGCACTGCTCATATGTTTTGTCCAGGAGCTCGTAGAATATGTCTTTGGTGTCTTCATCCTTTTCTTCTGTGGGGGCGTGTGCACAAATGAGGCTTATGTGGACGAATTTAGCCTTGATGCGGATTGTTGCTATGCGCTCGTTCACATAGTTGAAACTCAAGACTTTTTGCCTGAGTCTGGTTCCAAGAACGAATCCACATCCAAACAGTCGCTGCTTCTGTTCCCGGTAGCAATCGCCGTAGTAGATATCGCAGTCTTTTAATCTGCGTCTACCTGGTCCATCCCATCGCTTTTCTTGGATAGCGGTAATATCTGCTTTGTAGCAGTTTAGGACTTCCGCTAATTGTTCGGCTGCACGTGGCCTATTAAGGGACCTAACATTCCACGTACAGATCCGAAGTTCGTTGTCCGTTTTTCGTTTGCTGGGTTCGTCATCAGTAAATCCGTCCGTATCCGAGGCTTGTTGGTGCTTCGCAACTAAGAATTACTTTACGTGACCGGGAGGTCACCCCGACAGCACGACCCCCAACCTGGAGGGCCAGATCCTTGTATAACTCCAAAGAGTGGGAGCCGGATAAACCGTTCCTTAAAGGCCTGAGCTCCAAATATGTTGTAGTAGCCCTATAAGGTGTTCACTAAGTAGTTCAACCTGACTAGAACTGTAGACGCCACCGAAAACTAATAAGCATAATCAAAAATTGGATTTAAAAAAAAACACAAGCCACGCTACCTTTTAAAATTACCCCTAAAACTTTAGTTAGGATATCAAGCAGAGCGGAAGGTGTCCTTTCTTTATTTATCGCAGAACATTGTTCAATTTTAGCTGTGGATCATTTAGGCGAACTGTGTAAAAAGGTGTTTGAGAGTGATGCGGGTGCTCAAAATATGCAACTGCATCGTACAAAGTGTACTAATATGATAGCTGAGGTATTGGCGCCATATTTTACACAATCATTGGTTGAAGACATAGGTGACAGAAAATACAGTGTGCTTATCGATGAATCCACAGATGTTTCAGTTTCAAAAACACTAGGAATAGTTATACGATATTACAGTCCAAAAAACAAAGCCATTGTGTCAGCATTTCTTAAGCTCACTTTAGTAGGATCTGCAGATGCCAAAAACCTGGCTGCTGTTCTTGTGAGTTCCTTAAAAGATCTTAAAATACCAATCGCGAATATGGTAGGAATTGGTACAGATAATGCTTCTGTGATGGTCGGAGCAAATAATGGTCTTGTCGAAATACTCAAGAAAGAACATGGCTTAAAACATTTGATATTGATTCGTTGCGTCTGTCATTCTCTACAGCTTGCGGTTTCACACGCCTCAGTAAACACTTTACCTAGAAATATAGAGTTTCTTGTACGGGAAACCTACAATTGGTTCTCTACTTCACCAAAAAGACAAGAAGAATATAAAAAGGTTTATGAGACTATAAACTGTGGAAAATGGCCGCTAAAAGTTTGTGCAACTCGTTGACTCTCAATTGAACCAGCTGTTTGTAGGATTCTGGAACAATGATAATTGCTACACAGCTGATCTTTTGTACAGAATGTATTGTGATGACGCAAATCAACTTTACATGATTTATCTTAAACAGACTTAAAAAGACGTGCAAATAGCACTTAAAGCATTTGAAAGAGAAGACAATGATCCCACAAAACTATTAAACACTCTCGTCTTTCTCATGCAGTCACTTAGAAAAAACATAATTTTTCCTACTTTTGATTTGTTGACAACACCAGTTCCAAACGAATGTGTGTACGCAAACCCACACCTTGGCTATACGTTTGTATAGAAAATGTTGGATTCAAGTTTGTCTAAAGAAAATAAAATTAATTTAAAAAAAAAATGCATCAAGTTCAGTCTGAAACTCATAAAACAGATGTGGGAAACGATAATATTAATAATAATGATAATAATAATAATAATAATAATAATAATTATACTTATAATTATAATGATAAATAATAATAATACTCACCTTGATAATTTGAATAACTCACATAATAATACTAACCCTGCAATAACAATAAAACAGCTAATACTTCACATAATGAATATTCATAATTTATAATACTATTCTATAATAATAATTGAACTCTTAATACTCACCTCCTAAAATAACAAAAAAAAACCTATAATATTCATCCCGCCATAATAATAAAACACATAAAACTTACCTTTGATAACACTAAAAAACATGAAACTTGCCCTTTATAAACTTACCTTTTATAATATTAAAACACATAATACTTACCTTTCATAATACTCAAACACTTAACATTTACCCTTCAATAATAATAACACATCTATAATACTTACCATTAATTTTAAATAAACCACCAAAGCCAATACTTACCTGTAGTAATAAATAACCAATATAATACTTACCATCTATAGTAACAAATCACTCATAATTCTACCCACGATAATACCATTATATTAATTGCACTCATAACCTACCTGACCCACCCTACTTGTCCTTTCGCAGTACACAAGTCTGCAAAAGAAATATATACCCCGCATAGCAACCGACAAAAAAATGCAAAATAGGTGAGCTTGTCTTCACCCACAAAAAAAAAAAAAAAACAATTACCACCCGCTAGAGATAAGCCGCAATAGTTGGCCGCTATCAGATGGTGTGATCTTGTCATGTACTAACCAAACTGTACCGGCTATGTGCATGTGCAACGGTCGAGTTGGTACATGACAAGATCAGTTTAGCCATCACGGACGGTAATCGGGAATGGACATTCAAAGTGTGGTTCTAATCGCGATCAGTCGCTGATGTTATAATTGGTTTGAATTAGTATTTACCATAGTGAAGAAAAAAAGAACTTGGATAGAAGAGAATTCTTAAAGACTGTAAAGTGTGCGTGGGTGTTTTTGGTGCATATAATTTAAGCCAAAGAAATATTTATTTTTTTTAAATTAAACCCGCAGTGGCAAAGTGAAAGAAAGAAGAAACAAAAAAAAAGGCATAGCAAGCTTATACAAAGTAGTATTTTTTTTTGGTGTCGAGCAATAAATAAATGCTCTACGGAGTTGAAGGGAAAAGGTACTTTAGAGTGCGTGCAAGTGCATAACATGAATTACGCGAGGCGCGAATAAGTTTTCCTGCAAAGTAATAAATTGGAAAAAGTGATTTGGGGGTGTATTAAAACCCAGTCCAGTAAGAAAGAATTAAGGAGGAAATAGAAAAAGTAGTGAAAAGAACCTAGAGAAAACAAATTAAGAATAGTAAAAGTATAATGAAAGGAAGTAAATAAAAAGGAAAATCCAAAGATAACATTTTAAAGACTTATAATTCCGAAAATGTGGAAGATCGGGACGTTATAATTTTCATCATCATCACCATCACCATCATCATCATCACCATCATCACCATCACCATTATCATCATCATCCATAAGCAGCAGTGAATTTGTGTAAAAAGTTAAACCCTGTGTCAGCGAGTGTGTCCTAGTGAATTCTTTTCCCCACCTGACATATCCCCTCATACTTACCCTCGTGTCGGTTTTTTTCTACTTTCCCACCCCCATATCCTAGTGTTTTTTTTGTGACCGTGTCGTGACCCTTAGATTTAAGAAATATAAGAAAATGTTAGTGAAGGAAGTTAAAGTTTCATAAAGAAAAATAAGGGAAAAGAAAACTGAAAAAGAGAGAAGAAAACAAAATAAAAAAGAAAAAAAAGAAAAAAGAGAAAGGTAAAAGTGAAATTAAATAGTAATTAAACATGGCAAAAGAAAAATAAAGTGTAGATAGTCAGTGGCAATGGATGGGTAACGAAATACCCTTGCTAAACAAAATAAAATTCACTGAAAATTTTTATTTCCTCATCGAATTATATAGGGTATAACTACCAAAGTGGTGCACCTCATTGGCGGATTTAGAACCTGAGTGAGTACTTTTAATACTGAAAAAGTGTTGCCATCTAAAAAAAAAGAAGGAGAAACTAAAATCTTTATTTAAAAGGGTAATAAAGAGATAATAAATAAATGGTATATACCTAAAAATGGAAAATTTATGAAAGAGGGTTGCCATCTGAAAAGAAAAAAAAAATAAAGAAAATAATTTTTATTTTAAATTGAGTCGAAGAATTAAATAACATAAGAATGATAATTACCTGAAATTGAAACTTAAGGAACAATGGTTGCCATCTGGAAAAAAAATAATAAAGAAAATAAACTGCTATTGTTTTTCTTAATTGAGACAAATGAATAAATACTCTAAATGTTATTTACCTGTAATTGAAAAATAAGGAAAAGGGTTGCCATCTGAAAAAAATAAGTAGCTTTTATTTAATTGAATAAAGTATGGAATCAGCTGTACACCTATACAGCTTACGTTCCCCAGATGATTAGTTTTAAATGAAACATTTATTATAACGTTTTGAAAAAAAAATAGTGTTCTTTTTGGTTTTTTTTTTAATTTTCTGGAAATGCTTTTAGTTAGGATGTCCGGGTAAAGGGAAACAATGATTGAGGTGAGGTTGACGGGAATGTGGTAAGCGATAGGGAGCAAGGATTAGCAAGGGGCTACTGCAGAAATAAGAGGTCGCAGTAGCCATGGCGGTATCCGCAGGGAACGATGGGTGGGAAAAAACCTCCGAGGGTCGACAACATCTAAGACCCTCCCCGCTATGGAACGCGTACTAGGACAACAGGGTCGCCACATTTTTTTTAACAACGGCATGAGATAATGCGTAACACTGTTCAGAGCTGTGGTTGCAAGAACCCCCCCGCCGACGAGCTATTGCTATGGCTATGCTAGCATGCCAGCGGCCACAGCCTGGACACCCCTCTCTCTCCTGCTGCCCGGGCAAGCCTCATTTGCCTGTACATATGGGGTTGTAAGGGTGGTCTACCAGGAGTGGGAGGGGAGAACATCGGTTTCCGTTACAGGTGGCGCCCAACGTGGGGCCCGATTTGTCCAACATTTTCGAACGCCATTTTACGAAAAGTTTGCCTGTCGTTTACGCTGTGCTCGCATGTGAGTCTTGGTACTTGGAAGGTCTTTTTTTTTGGTTTTAACAACTCTAATCTGGTGAATATAAATATTTTTTTCTTTTCATTTCTTCTAGCTGTGGTAGGAGCATCCGCTAAATTATGTTAATCCACCCTGCCTTAGGCAGTCGTGTTCCCTACCATAGCAGACATCTCTCCTTTTTTCACATTAGTGGGATCAAATCCTAAGTTTTGCGTTTGTTAGGTCATGCTTCAGTTGTTTGACACGATTTTTGCTGAAATTTTTTTGTAGTTGCGATGGAGACGTTAGATTGCTTGGCTGTCACTTTGCCTGTACAAGCCAGGTGATCAAAGCAAGCACTAACCCTCCTATTCAAGGGCCTTCGGAGACCAGGACAAAAGCATTGTGAGCGCTGGTGTTATGGGTTAACTGTGCGGTTTAGTGCTCATACCTGCTCCTACGCTCGTCATTACTTTTTCTGTCTACTTCACCTCATGCAACAACTATTATAGGAATTAACCTTGAATTTTGAGAAAAGAAAAAATTTTTGGGAATTTTTTTTTTTGAAATCTCATATTTCAAAGATTTTTTTTTAAATATTTTAGAAAAGAAAGATTAATTTTTTCTATAAGATTTTTTTTATGGAATTTTTGAATTTTTTTTTCTTATTTGAATTTATTTTTTTGATTGCTTTTAATTTACATTTTTTTTATATATTTTTATTTTATATCAATTTTTTTATTTAAACTGCTTCTTCAGATTTTTTTTTATATTTTTTTTATTATTTTCTTCCTTCTTTTTGGTTGAGGTTTAGGATTTTTTTTATTTGCGTTTTTGTTTTTGGCGTGATTCTCCTCAACATTTTTATTTTTAAGTTTTTTTTTTCATTTTCCTTTCAAATTTTATTTCCCATTTTCAAAATAGTTTTTTTCTACGTTTTAAATTTTTTTTGAGTTAAAATTTTTTTTTTTTAGCTTGTAAGCTAAAAATTGTTTTTTTTTAGAAGCTGAACATACAGACCCAAACTTACGCTGAATTTCCACGATTACTGTAGAACACACTTACGCTTATGCTCCTTCAAAATTTCCACCTTCTTTCTTGTCCAAAAAAAATGCCTTGTATTTCGTTTTCCTTTTATATATGTAGCTCGTAGTGATTTTATTTTCTTTATTTTGGTTTTGATGAAATTTTGTTATAAAAAATGAATATTTTAGGCCAGAAGGGCAAAATTGGTGAATTTAGAAAAAATTTAATGCCAACCAAAGCAGAAAAAATGGCAGATGGCCCAAGATAAAATTTAATAAGTTGTTTGCTGGTTGGTGGTTGACAAGATAATGAGTAGACGTCGCTATGCGACGAACTACTTTTAAAGCGAACAGTACTAGCTTTGTACCTAGGGTGATAAAATTAAGAGAGTAAGGGAGTGGCAGTGTTCACACTCGATTCTTGTGAACATTACCGCCCCCCTTGGCGAGATACGCAAAAAAAAAGTTACCGGAAAAAAAAATAAAATAAGTGAAAATTGATTAATTGGCAATTTAGTTAATAGGCAATAGGCACAGTTTTACTATGGGGCGGACTATTTCTCCGTTTTGGGTCTTTAATGTTGCAACTCTGACTCGACCATCGGAACCCGGGTGTATATTTATAACACGGCCTAGACGCCATTCGGTGGATGGCAGATTTTCGTTTTTAATGACGACCAAATCATCAACTTTAATGTTAGTTTGAGGTGTTTTCCATTTGTGTCGTTGATGTAGTTCCTTGAGATATTCATCTTTCCATCTGTGGCAGAACTGTTGTTGGAGGCATTTTACTTTTTCCCACCAAATGATTAGCGATAAATTCGCATCGGCCAGATTCGGTTCCGGAAAAGATAAAAGCGGACCGCCGCGTAAAAAATGCCCCGGCGGCGTCAATGCCAACAGATCAGAAGGATCTGTGGACATGGACGATATTGGACGCGAGTTCAAACATGCTTCGATACGTGCTAAAACCGTTGCAAATTCTTCGAACGTAAATTTGGCCTTGGTCCCCAGCCCCCTTAAATGGCTTTTGAAACTTTTAACGCCGGCTTCCCATAGACCTCCCATGTGAGGTGCCCCGGGTGGAATAAAATTCCATTTCAAACCCTGAACGCCATACTTAAGACTCGTTTCTTTGGGAATGGTGCCTACAAACTTCTTAAATTCCTTGCGTAAAATTGCATCGGCACCTGTAAAGTTTGTTCCATTGTCGGAAAACACTTCTTTAGGTAAACCTCGTCTAGAGGTGAATCTGGCAAAGGCCGCGAGGAACGCTTTAGATGACAAATCACTTGCCGCTTCAAGGTGAATTGCCTTGGTGGAAAAGCAGACAAGCACACATGCATACCCTTTGGTCATACGACAATTCCGTGCATTGAAACTCTTGATTGTGAAGGGACCCGCGAAGTCGATTCCAGTAAATGTGAACGGTGGAGAAAAGGTAACTCTTTCGGACGGTAGGGCATCCATCATCTGCTTGCTTAAGTCTCTTTTGTTGGTCGCGCATATGGTGCAACGACGGATGCAAGACTTAACCAGAATTTGGAGTCTTGGTACCCAGAAACTTTGTCGTGTTAGTCGCACCATTAAAGAGTTGCCACCGTGCATAGAAATCTCATGAATGAATTGAACCAGGAGGCAAGCAAAACGGGATTCAAAGGGTAGTATTATAGGGTGACGTTCATTGTACGAAAATGTCTGAGTTCGAGAGTCGCCCATTGACTCTAAGAAGCTTGTTTGAATCCAAAAATGGATTAAAGGACAAAATAGAACTTTTCGTTGACACTGGCTTGCCAGCTGCAAGCAGAGAATATTCTGTCGAAAAGTGAGCTTCTTGAGCCAATCGGATTAGATGAATTTTCACAAACTCCATTTCTGGTTGCGAGATGTCACGAGACCTGTATTTGCTGGGCTGTTGCTTTGAGACAGACCCGAAGAAGCGAAAAACATAGCACAATACGCGCATAGCGCGGGATAACGTCGAAAAACGGTCAAGAAAATCTTCTGGTTCTTGTTGAACTACCAATGAGTTAGTGTTTTGCTCAGAATTGTCGAGAGAAATGCCTGTTAGTCCCACTAGAGGACTCTGAAAATTTGGCTGGACCACTAACGAGGAAACCTCTTTCTGTTCTAGATCTTCAGTACGTGGAGCGTCTGGTAATGCCACCGGCCATTGAGAGGCTGGTTCACAGAGCCATGATGGGCCCTGCCACCACATACGATTCTGCTTCAGATCGGAGGGCATTACACCTCGAGTGGCCAAGTCCGCGGGATTTTCGGCAGATCTGACGTGCTTCCAAACTGCGTTGCCGACATTGTCCTGTATTTCACTGGTACGGTTTGCAACAAAGGTTTTCCAAACGCACGGAGGTTTTTTGAGCCAGGCCAAAACTATGGATGAGTCTGTCCATAAAAAGATTTGATATGTCTGGACTGGAAAATTGGGTAAGTAAAATTTTATCATTTTTGAAAGCAAAAGTGCTCCACACAGCTCCAGACGCGGTTAAGAGACCGTCTTTAGAGGGGCAACTTTGGACTTCGCACACATCAAGTAGGAGGATGCTTCTCCATTAGGGTGACTTGCGCGTATATAAAGCGCTGCCGCATATGCTTTCTCGGAAGAGTCACAGAAGCCATGAAACTGAATCTCCACAGTGGGCGAGTATTCAACCCAACGTGGGATTTCTATAACCTGTATTTCAGGTAATGACTCTGCAAACTCTTTCCAATTGGCAAATGATTCAGGGCTGATACGCTCGTCCCACTCAGTGTGCTCAGCCCAAATGCGTTGCATCAATGTTTTGGCGATTATCACTACGGGGGCCAACCACCCCGCAGGATCGAAAAGACGAGCAATTTGAGAGAAGACCTCTCTTTGGTCGGATTTGTCGACAGTGGAATGCGTTGCGTGGTGAAGTAAAAATTGTCTCCTTTGGCATTCCATCGTACCCCTAGTGTTTTTGTGGTGCTGTCAGCATCGAGCTTCAAGAAACTTTCGTTCAGCACATGTTCTGGTGGCAAATGGTTAAGTTAGTTAGACGAATTTGCGGTCCACTTACGTAGTGGAAACCCAGCTGAGTTAAGCAACGCTATAAGTTCGATTTGTGCCTGTTTAGCCGAACTGAGAGAATGACCACCAGATAGAACATCGTCGACATAGAACTCCGATTGAATGATTCTAGACGCTAGACGGTACACGGTTCTGCCTTCTTTTGCCAGTTGCAAGAGGGTGCGGATGGCCAAATATGGAGCACAATTTACACCAAAAGTGACGGTTTGAAGTTCAAAGTCTTCGATTTCGGACTCTGGCGAACTGCGGAAGAGGATTCGTTGAAATGAAGTATCTCTAGGGTCGACCAAGATTTGGCGGTACATTTTCTCAATGTCCGCATTAAAGACAAATTTATAAAATCTCCAGCGGAGAATGAGAGATGGTAAATCTTGCTGCAATATGGGCCCTGGATACAACAAATCGTTTTAACTTACCCCATTCGACGACGATTGAGACGCATTAAAAACAACCCTCACTTTGGTGGTCGTGCTTTCAGGCTTTATGACCGCATGATGTGGCAGATAGAACGAGTTTACTTGACCTCTGGAAATCTTTTCGACCGGAGGCGCTTTCCGCATATGGCCGAGGGCGAGGTATTCCGAAATAACGCTTGAATATTGAGACTTGAGCTCCGCCTTCATGGCTAACGATCTTTCGACTCTAGAGAACTGCCTTAGTGCGATGTGCCTAGAGAACCCTAACTTGCCCTTTGACGATTGTGCCTTGAACGACAGACGAACAACATACCTCCCATCCGAACGTCTCGAAGTTGTGTTTTTATAAAGTTCGTCACAGTAGCAGTCTTCTGTTGACCGAATGACTGTGGACGGCAGTTCCTCGAGCTCCCAAAATTTTCGTAGCTGAGTATCCAGATTGGAAGTACTCGAACTGTTCGATACTACGAATGTATTGAACGATTGGAACGACTCCGGAACTGGTCCGGACAGTACCCAGCCGAACATTGTGTTCTGAGCCACGAGGGAATCTGCGATAAGTTGGAGACCGTTCCTTATGATTGATGGGTATAAATCCGCACCGATCAGCAGATCGATCTGGGACGATTTATTAAACGTGGGATCAGCCAGTTTGAGGCCGCCACAAAGGTTAGGATCGATGATACTAAACGATGAACTTGGCAGATTGTTCGTCAATGATCGAAGCACAATTGCCTGGGCAGAAATGGTGATCTGGGCTTCATCTAAGCACGTGATTGCAAACGCACAGAGTTTTTTCGACGTTATGGCGAGATTACCACTGATTCCGGAAATGGTTGTATTCTTATCCGTTACGGGCAAGTTCAAACGCTTTTGTACTGCCTCTGAGATAAAGGATATTTCGGAACCAGGGTCGATAAGAGCGCGAACTATGTGTTTGGATTCTTTGCCAACAATGCAAACTAGTGCCGTTGCAAGCAATATTTTCTTCGGAGCCCCGACATGAAAGTTTTGAAACGACGCTTGAGGCACAAATGGAAGTGACGACGCCGATATTTGAGGAGCTGTTGTTGCACTAGGGAGATTAGTGGACTGTATTTTATTTCCGTTTTCGTTAGCGTTGAGGTGCAACAGTGAGTGATGCCGTTTTTTACAGTGGCTACAAGAATATTTGCTCGTACAAGCAACCTTTTCATGATTTGCGCTTAAACAGTTGTTGCACAGTTTGTGCTGCCGTACCGTTTTGTTTCTCGTTGGGATTGACATTGCCGAAAATTTGGCACACTCATAAATGGAGTGCGCAGCCGCACAGATCTTGCATTTCCCCCCCCCCCTGTTTTGGCAAGGTATGTGTTGACTCTATTGTTGTTTCGAACATTCGTATCCTTTTTTGGAAGTTTATGAAGCCCTGTGCCTTTTGACGAAGTGGTGTCGGAAATGGACTCCAACACTTGAAAGCGTGACGTCAAGAACGAGTCTAATTGCTGCCAGGTTGGAACCTTCGTCGGGTCTTCCAGGGATTGTTTCCAAAGAGTCAAGGTAGTTTTGGGCAGCCTACTTGAACACGCAAAGACGAAAATCGGATCCCAGTTTTGTGTTATAACCTTATGCGCTTGCAACGTTGAATCATTTACAGTACTCTGAAGGGCTCGGATCAATTTGGCCGACTCTTCATGTACTGTTGGCAAGTTAAAGATATTTTTTACCTGATTGTTGACTAAGATTCGAGTATTTTCATACGTAGCCCGCAACGCTTCCCAGGCTAGTGAAAAGCTGGCATTGGTTAGCGGAAATTGACTGACAATCCGATAAGCCTCGTCTTTGGTTTTGGCTCTAAGGTGGAAGAGTTTTTCTACTTCACCCAACTGGGGGTGTTTAATGTAGACTGCCTCAAACATATCTCGGAAAACCGGCCAGGAGATATAATCCCCCTTGAAAACCTCCGTCTCACATGGAGGTAATTTGAGGTGGCGAGGAGCTAATGGTGGTTCGGATGTCGATTTTTTGCCAGTACCCTCAGGTTTCAATCGTGCTTCATGATCGAGGAAAAATGCTGAGCATGCCACATAATTTTCATTGCACAATTTATACTTGGTTTCTATGGCTTCAATGTCTAATGCTGCTTCTCTTGTCTTTGGCCTGAATTTTATGCATAGGGCATAGTTTTCTTTGACTTCGAGCCACAGTTCTCTTAGCTCTGACTTTCTGACTTCGAGAGCGGAAAGTGTTTGCACGTGTTCCGGCACCTCTTTAGCCGCTTGGTGGAACTTGACCAGTTGATCAGTCGAGAAAATGAAGTCTTCCATCAGATCCATCACAGAAAGTGTTTTCAAGATTGTATAAACGACGAGGAAGCGACACGAAACCAAGAAAATTTCACTCGTGGCCTAAAGCACCACGCAGACTCTCAAAAAAGGATAAGATTTAAATTTAAAGATTTCAAAAATTCAAAATTTTGAAGCACAAGAATCTTCAAAAGGCCTGAAGGATTCTACTGGGGGTCAACCACCCCGGCTTGGATACACTGTTACGAACGGTGTATGTGGCACGAACGAGAGAAAAAATGTCAAAAGTAAAAATTCCAAATTTAAAATTTCAACGAAATCAAAATTTTGAAGCACAAGAATCTTCAAAAGGCTTGAAAGATTCTACTGGGGGCCAACCACAAAAAAAATCAAAATTTTAAAGCGCAAGACTCTTCAAAGGACTTGAGAGAATCTAAAAATTTCAAAAAAAAATTAAAATTTTAAAGCGCAAGAATCTTCAAAAGGTTTGAAAGATTCTACTGGGGGCCAACCACCCCGGCTTGATTACACCGTTACGAACGGTGTGTGCGGCACGAATGAGAAAAAAAAATTTCAAAAGATCAAATTTTTAAAGCGCAAGACTCTTCAAACGGCTTGAGAGAATCTAAAAATTTCAAAAAAAGTTAAAATTTTAAAGCGCAAGAATCTTCAAAAGGCTTGAAAGATTCTACTGGGGGCCAACCACCCCGGCTTGAATAAACCGTTACGAACGGTGTGTGCGGCACGAATGAGGAAAAAAATTTCACAAGTAAAAATTCTAAATTTAAAATTTCAACGAAATCAAAATTTTGAAGCACAAGAATCTTCAAAAGGCTTGATAGATTCTACTGGGGGCCAACCACCCCGGCTTGAATACACCGTAACGAACGAGAGAAAAATTTCAAAAAAGGTCAAAATTTAAATTTAAATATTAAAAACTCAAAATTTAGAAGCTCTAGAATCTTCAAACGGCTTGATAGATTCTACTGGGGGCCAACCACCCCGGCTTGGATACACCGTTATGAACGATGTGTGCTGCACGAACGAAAGAAATAAATTACCACGCGATAAAAAAAACGCAGACTCCTTCAAAGAGGAAGACAGTCTATTAAAATTTCCTATAAAACCAAAAAAAAGGCTGGGGAACACAACCAAATCGCGTTTATCGAAGTTGCTTAAAGATTTCAAAAATGAATGAAAAGTCAAAACTACTGAGATGGAACCCGAATGCCAAGGAACCGCATCAATCAAAAACGAAATTTATATACCGATATCATAAAAACGGAACAATGACGCGTTTGTCGGTCAAAGTGCAACACAAGGGAACCAAAATGAAAAATTTTTTTTTTTTTTCTTTTTAAAAAGTGACTAAAAAAAATTGCCAATTAAAACAAATTTTCACTCACCCTTTACAATTTTGGTTGAAAACTTTTACGTTGCTCCGATGTGCACACTTCCGAGTGGCTGGTCAGGTCTCGTGATGATGTTTTTTGCCAACAAAATGGCCGAACAGCGTGGGCAGCGCGTGGTGTTTGGCAGCGTGTGTTGTTGCAGCGTGCCGGTTTTTTGGCGTGGGCAGCGAGTGGTGTTTGGCAGCGTGTGTTGTTGCAGCGTACCGGTTTTTTGGCGTGGGCAGCGAGGGCAGCGTGCCGGTTTTTTGGCGTGGGCAGCGTGTGGTGTTTGGCAGCGTGTGTTGTTGCAGCGTGCCGGTTTTTTGGCGTGGGCAGCGTGTGGTGTTTGGCAGCGTGTGGTGTTGGCCACGTGCCGGGTTTTTTGGCGTGGGCACCGTGGGCAGCGTGTGGTGTTGGCCACGTGCCGGGTTTTTTTTGGCGTGGGCAGCGTGGGCAGCGTGGTATGGCGATTAAAGATCCGCTCGAATGGACCAAATGAACATACAGACCCAAACTTACGCTGAATTTCCACGATTACTGTAGAACACACTTACGCTTATGCTCCTTCAAAATTTCCACCTTCTTTCTTGTCCAAAAAAAATGCCTTGTATTTCGTTTTCCTTTTATATATGTAGCTCGTAGTGATTTAATTTTCTTTATTTTGGTTTTGATGAAATTTTGTTATAAAAAATGAATATTTTAGGCCAGAAGGGCAAAATTGGTGAATTTAGAAAAAATTTAATGCCAACCAAAGCAGAAAAAATGGCAGATGGCCCAAGATAAAATTTAATAAGTTGTTTGCTGGTTGGTGGTTGACAAGATAATGAGTAGACGTCGCTATGCGACGAACTACTTTTAAAGCGAACAGTACTAGCTTTGTACCTAGGGTGATAAAATTAAGAGAGTAAGGGAGTGGCAGTGTTCACACTCGATTCTTGTGAACAGAAGCTCTTGGCTTTTTTCTTTTTGTGTTGAACTTTTCTTTTGATTTTATTTCTTTTGCTTTACTCCGGTGCTCCGTTTTTATTACATATTTCCGGTTTTGAAATGCGAAAGCGAATAACTAGGGCCAAAAGTAAAACAAATATGAGAAGCCAGATTCTTAGGTCCCAATTTCTGACCGATTCGTTTGCTGACCTAGTCGGCCCTCAAGACACACCCCAACCTCCGCTTCCGAACGTAACGGACGGAGTCGTTAACGGTGAAGGAGCCGCCTCTTCGATGGCTCAGAATCACTCGACCGGGGCTAGACCTCGCCTTTCGGTGCCCACCTCAAAGCCATGAGAATCATTGGGTGGTAATAACGAAGACTTCACGGGCTATATTCAGGAAGTTGTCACTGCAGCTGTTGGTGCGAGTCGAGCGTAAGATTTTCGATTCTTTTCGGGGGAAATAGAGCGATCGAGGACGGCGCTTCGTGACGAAATGGCCAGCATCATTCGGGAGACCCTGTCGGCACCAACTCCGGTTGCTAGAAACCCGAGGCAGTCCAATCCTGTTGAAGCACCGTGCCATTTTTAGACGTCTCGCAAGCAACCCCGAAGATCCTTCTCTCCTACACGGAATCAAACTCCTCCTCGAAAACAGCCTCCTCCCCAACGGAATCCTGCAGCTGACACATCCAATATGGACGAGTTCATGCGAAGGTTACACGACCTTTCGCTGAGTGATCCGCAAGATCATCCCCAGGCACCACTTCGTTCTCTGAACAAACGCTACCACAATTTCCACAAGTGGGGGTTGAAATACGACCCAAGGAAATTGAGGGTCGACGAATTTCTATTCCGGTTGGAGCGGATGAAAGTGGGAAATAATGTCACTTGGGACGAAATCGTCCTAAACTTCTGGACTGGCGGAGACATGGTTTTGGGTGTATCATTGGTGGGCAACCCGGACATCCCTTGGGTGTCTCTCAGAGATGCCCTCATTGAGCAAATCCGGAGCTTGGAATCGGACTCTGAGCTGTCGAGGAAGCTGTACGATCGTCATATGGGGCAGAACGAGACGTTCGACGATTTCTTTGCAGACATACAAAGACTCAACAGCAAGCTGAGAATTCCCAAATGTGACTTGGAAATAATCGAGGTCTTAAAACTGAACGTCAGAAAGCAGATGGGAATGCTGTTAGTCACGTATGAAACGAGTACCCTGACTCATATGGTGTATGTCTGCAGGAAAGTCGAAAAGTACATCCTCGACCGTGAAGCTGGAGCGATGAGAACAAGGCCGGGAATGGTTCCTCCGCCACGTAAAACTGTGGTTTCCGAGATGGTTGTTCAGAGAGAGGAAGACTCTTTCTTTCCCGAGCTCGAGGCATTCCTTCCGAAAAGAGAAAGGGATTCGAGGAATTACACGTGCTGGAACTGTAAAGCGAAAGGCCATTCCTTTGTTGAATGCCCTGACCCCCAGTGGTTACTTTTTTGTTTCAAGTGCGAGTGGGAAAATACGACCTCTCCCCAATGTCCTCGATGCTCGGGAAACGAGCCTAAGAGCAGTCTGAAGACCCGAGGGAATTGCTCTCTGGAGAAGAACCCGGAGTCCAACTAAATCTCACCACTCCACTTCACACTCCCAACCCTTCCAAATTCTATCCACTTCCCTGTGAGACCTCCCTAGTCCCTCCTATTCCCGCCGTTAGAATCCTGTCGAGACCAAATACTTCTGGCGGTGCGGTAAATGTTCCATCCGTAGCTCCTAAAAGACCTTTAACACCACTTCACGAAAGGCTCCAAAACTATTTGGAAGTCCGTAAGAGGATCTTTGGAAGTCAAAATACTGTCGTCTCGGAAAAGGTTGCCAAGCTGAGGAGTAAGTTTCGAGAAAAGAAGAAGTTTATAAAGCCATTGAAGCCACCACCTTATGCAGCTCAGATGATCCCCGTCCTTATGCCACCGTCCACATTTTTGGCGAACCTCTATTGGGATTACTCGATAGTGGAGCCAGCATAAGTTGTTTGGGTGCGGATGGTATGGACTTTCTTCGCAAACACGGGCAAAACTTCTCGAAACTTACATCCGAAGTGAAGACCGCTGACGGAAACCAGCAAGCCATTGTGGGACGAATCCAGGTGGAGATTATCTACAAAGGGAAGACGAAAACAATTCCCCTATATCTGGTTCCATCTTTGCAGCAGAAATCGTACCTGGGCATCGACTTCTGGAAGGAGTTCGACATCGCTCCGCAGTTGATCTCTGAAATCTCTTCAGTTCCGTGCCCGATAGAGTTGGATCCAAACGCTCATGTGCTGACTGATCAGCAATCAAAAAGGTTGCGAGATGCCATTAGCCTGTTCCCCTCCTCAGCTGTACAAGGCTTAGGAAAAACTACGCTAGAGGTACATACTATCGACACAGGTGATGCAGAGCCCATTAAACAACGTCACTACCCGATTTCTCCAGCGGTACAGAAACTTTTATATGAGGAATTGGATCGCATGCTTACACTCGGAGTAATCGAGGAAAGCACCAGTGCGTGGAGCTCTCCGGTAGTCTTAGTGCGAAAGCCCCGCTTATGCCTAGACTACAGGAAAGTTAATACTAAGACGAAAAAAGATGCGTATCCACTTTCTCATATAGAAGGATTGCTATCGCGTCTCCCAGATACGCACTTCATCTCAAGTGTGGATCTCAAGGATGCTTTTTGGCAGATCCCGCTGGAGAAAGCTTCTCGGGAAAAGACGGCGTTTACGGTGCCCGGCATGCCCCTGTTGCAGTTTACGGTGATGCCCTTTGGACTCTGTAATGCGCCTCAACGCATGGTCAGACTAGTGGACAAAGTGGTACCGCATCAACTGTGAGCAAAAATATTTCCATACCTAGATGATCTGTTGGTCGTTTCAAGCACGTTTGATGAGCACATCGAATTGTTGAAGACGTTGGCTAGTCGACTGAAGGAAGCGGGACTTACGATGAACGTCCAGAAGTCGAAGTTCTGCTTTAAGGAATTAAAATACCTAGGCTACATTGTTGGAGATGGGTGCATAAAGACGGATTCAGAAAAGTTAATCGCCATCGAAGATTTCCCCACACCAACTTCGGCAAAACAGGTGCGACGTTTCCTAGGAATGGCAGGATGGTATAGGTTGTTCGTGAGAGACTTCTCTTCACTAGCGGCTCCAAATGGATACCCTGAAGAAAGGGAAGAAGTTTATCTTCACCAACGAGGCTGTTGAGTCGTTCAGAAAACTCAAAACGGCACTTACCACCGCTCCGCTTCTCATCAGTCCGGATTTCTCAAAGCAGTTTATTATACTTTGTGATGCTTCCAACACCGGCATCGGTTGTGTGCTGAGCCAATTGGACGAGAGTGGTAACGAACGTCCCATTTACTACCACTCACAGAAGCTCAATGCGGCCCAGCGTAATTACAGTGTGACCGAGCGCGAATGTCTGGCTGCGGTCATGGGAGTCCAAAAGTTTCGTGCATACGTGGAAGGACACTCGTTTAAAATCGTGACTGACCATCCAAGTTTGAAATGGCTGATGAGCCAAAAGGATCTCAGCGGACGTTTAGCGAGATGGAGCCTGAAGCTGCAAGGGTTTGATTTCAGCATCGAACACCGAAAAGGTTCCCAGAATATCGTACCTGATGCGCTTTCGCGAGTGCGTGGAGTCGATGCTCTGACGGCCGAGGTCTCGATGCTGAAGGACCCTTACGATGTGTTGCACATTGATCTTGAAGATCCGAGCTTTAAATCTACGGAGTACCTCAGGCTCGTAAACAGCATCGAAGAACAAAAAAATAAGCTACCTGATCTTCAAGTGTCGGAAGGTTTCGTCTACAAGAAGGTCAAACATTGCACAGGGAATCCGGTAGAGGATGACCAAATCTGGAAACTTTGGGTTCCTCAATCGCTAACCGAACACTTGATCGCACTCGCTCATCAACCACCAAGAGCTTCGCATGGCGGCATCGCAAAGACGTTGTTCAGACTACAGCATCAATTCTTCTGGCCTAACATGGCAGCCCAGGTAAAAACATTCGTTGGGATGTGTGACATCTGTAAGGGCACGAAAGCCCCTAATGCCACCCTGAGGCCTCCGATGGGCAAAGCATTCCTGGCAGAACGGCCTTTCCAGATGTTGAACATCGACTTTTTGGGTCTATATCCGCGCTCGAGAGACGGGAACACGCACATTGTGATTGCGCTGGACCAGTTGACGAAGTTTGTGCTGGTGAAGGCTCTCCGCAAGGCAACATCGGATACTGTGTTGAACTTTTTGCACGAACAAGTGTTCTGCCTTTTTGAAATCCCGGAAACTATACTCTCCGACAACGGGAAACAATTTGTGATTAGAGAGTTTGAGAAAAGGATGAGCTCGTTGGGGATAAATCACGTCAGGACAGCTTTGTATTCCCCTCAAGCGAACGCTAGTGAGAGAGTCAACCGCTCCATTTTGGCCGCTATTAGATCATACATTGATCCGGACCAACGGAATTGGGATGTCAACTTGCAGTCGATCGCCAGTGCGCTTCGCACAACCGTCCATTCGGCGATTAATATGTCACCTTACGAGGCGTTGTTCGGACAACGCTCTATCGAGCATGGATCCGACTATAAGGTGCTTCGCAAGTTGAATAGTCTAAATAATTCCAGCGTTGAGGTTGTGTCCAAGGCCGCTCTCATGAACATTATGCACCATCATATTAAGAATTCATTGGCTAGCGCTCATTCTTTGTATGAGAACACATACAACCTGCGCAGCAAAAATGTACCATTTGAGGTCGGATACGAAGTCTTCAGAAGAAACTTTGCCTTGAGCGACAAGTCTAAACGATTCTGTGCAAAGCCAGGGCCTAAATTCGTAAAAATGAGAATAGTGAGAGAACTAGGGAACAATCTGTACGAGCTAGAAGATTGCATAGGGAAAAAAGCAGGTATCTACCACGCGAAAGACCTAAAGAAATAGTAGGAGCAGTAAAGAAGTCGTTTCTTTTCTTCTCCTTTGCAACGCGGCAAGCCTTGTTGAAAGGACAAGTTTTGTGGGAAACGATAATATTAATAATAATAATAATAATAATAATAATACTTATAATTATAATGATAAATAATAATAATACTCACCTTGATAATTTGAATAACTCACATAATAATAATTACCCTGCAATAACAATAAAACAGCTAATACTTCACATAATGAATATTCATAATTTATAATACTATTCTATAATAATAATTGAACTCTTAATACTCACCTCCTAAAATAACAAAAAAAAACCTATAATATTCATCCCGCCATAATAATAAAACACATCAAACTTACCTTTGATAACACTAAAACGCATGATACTTGCCCTTTATAAACTTTCCTTTTATAATATTAAAACACATAATACTTACCTTTCATAATACTCAAACACTTAACATTTACCCTTCAATAATAATAACACATCTATAATACTTACCATTAATATAAATAAACCACCAAAGCCAATACTTACCTGTAGTAATAAATAACCAATATAATACTTACCATCTATAATAACAAATCACTCATAATTCTACCCACGATAATACCATTATACTAATTGCACTCATAACCTACCTGACCCACCCTACTTGTCCTTTCGCAGTAAACAAGTCTGCAAAAGAAATATATACCCCGCATAGCAACCGACAAAAAAATGCAAAATAGGTGAGTTTGTCTTCACCCACAAAAAAAAAAAACAATTACCACCCGCTAGAGATAAGCCGCAATAGTTGGCCGCTATCAGATGGTGTGATCTTGTCATGTACTAACCAAACTATACCGGCTATGTGCATGTGCAACGGTCGAGTTGGTACATGACAAGATCAGTTTAGCCATCACGGACGGTAATCGGGAATGGACATTCAAAGTGTGGTTCTAATCGCGATCAGTCGCTGATGTTATAATTGGTTTGAATTAGTATTTACCATAGTGAAGAAAAAAAGAACTTGGATAGAAGAGAATTCTTAAAGACTGTAAAGTGTGCGTGGGTGTTTTTGGTGCATATAATTTAAGCCAAAGAAATATTTATTTTTTTAAATTAAACCCGCAGTGGCAAAGTGAAAGAAAGAAGAAACAAAAAAAAGGCATAGCAAGCTTATACAAAGTAGTATTTTTTTTTTGGTGTCGAACAATAAATAAATGCTCTACGGAGTTGAAGGGAAAAGGTACTTTAGAGTGCGTGCAAGTGCATAACATGAATTACGCGAGGCGCGAATAAGTTTTCCTGCAAAGTAATAAATGGGAAAAAGTGATTTGGGGGTGTATTAAAACCCAGTTCAGTAAGAAAGAATTAAGGAGGAAATAGAAAAAGTAGTGAAAAGAACCTAGAGAAAACAAATTAAGAATAGTAGAAGTATAATGAAAGGAAGTAAATAAAAAGGAAAATCCAAAGATATCATTTTAAGGACTTATAATTCCGAAAATGTGGAAGATCGGGACGTTATAATTTTCATCATCATCACCATCACCATCATCATCATCACCATCATCATCATCACCATCATCATCATCATCCATAAGCAGCAGTGAATTTGTGTAAAAAGTTAAACCCTGTGTCAGCGAGTGTGTCCTAGTGAATTCTTTTCCCCACCTGACATATCCCCTCATACTTACCCTCGTGTCGGTTTTTTTTTTCTACTTTACCACCCTAGTGTTTTTTTTGTGACCGTGTCGCGACCCTTAGATTTAAGAAATATAAGAAAATGTTAGTGAAGGAAGTTAAAGTTTCATAAAGAAAAATAAGGGAAAAGAAAACTGAAAAAGAATATATGAAGAAAACAAAATAAAAAAGAAAAAAAAGAAAAAAGAGAAAGGTAAAAGTGAAATTAAATAGTAATTAAACATGGCAAAAGAAAAATAAAGTGTAGATAGTCAGTGGCAATGGATGGGTAACGAAATACCCTTGCTAAACAAAATAAAATTCACTAAAAATTTTTATTTCCTCATCGAATTATATAGGGTATAGCTACCAAAGTGGTGCACCTCATTGGCGGATTTAGAACCTGAGTGAGTACTTTTAATACTGAAAAAGTGTTGCCATCTAAAAAAAAAAAAGGAGAAACTAAAATTTTTATTTAAAAGGGTAATAAAGAGATAATAAATAAATGGTATATACCTAAAAATGGAAAATTTATGAAAGAGGGTTGCCATCTGAAATAAAGAAAATAATTTTTATTTTAAATTGAGTCGAAGAATTAAATAACATAAGAATGATAATTACCTGAAATTGAGACTTAAGGAACAAGGGTTGCCATATGGAAAAAAAAAATAAAGAAAATAAACTGCTATTGTTTTTTTTAATTGAGACATGAATAAATACTCTAAATGTTATTTACCTTTTTTTTTTTTATAATTGGCGTGCACATCAAGGGGATATGACTACCCTTATAATGTTATAAAAACACAGTGCGAGCATTTAGGAAAATAGGAGAGGATTTGAAAGGAGACACCGATGCACGTTGCTTTTGAATCTTTGCAAATCGTAATGCAGGGGAAACACAGAGCCAGGTAAAGCATTCCACATTCGGGTAGTGCGACTGAAATACGAATCTCTATACTTGACTGTACGCCCGAAGTTGGGCTCAAGGCAGAACTGATGAGCATTCCTAGCGAGGCGGGTGTTGCGGCTAAATTGTTTCAAGGGAGGAATGCAGCTGGCTATTTCACTAGAGCACTGTTTGTGGAAAAAGCGATAAAAGAGAGAGAGACAGGTGACGTTTCGACGATGTCCAAGAGAATCAATCGATTCTACGATTGAACCATCACCTATCAATCTTAACGCTCTATTTTGTACCCTATCAAGTAGGCGCAAAGATGTTTGAGAAGCACCTGACCAGATATGAGAGTTGTACTCCAGTTTTGGGCGGATGAACCCCTTATAAATTGTACCCAGATCAGAAGGGGTGAAGAATTTCCTGCATCGTCTCAAGAAACCTAAGCATTTAGCAGCGTTTTTGGCGACTTCAAATATGTGGTCGTTCCAACGAAGATCATCGTTTACACACATACCAAGTACTGACAGCTTTTCGGTTTCTTCGATACAGGTACCATTCATGGATAATGGCAATGGGGGAATGTTAAGCTTCAACGACAAGAGACAGCATTGAGTTTTCGAAGCATTGAATTCTACTCGGTTCATTAGACCCCATGAAACAATGCTGTCAAGGTCAGAATTCAATGAGCTTATCATACGCAACCGTTCCAGTTCCACATCCGAAGAGCAGGGACGTGAATTTGGAAACGAATATGAAAAGCTGAGGGTCGAGTCGTCAGCAAAACAGTTAAGCGGATTAGAAGTTTCAGACAAGAGATCATTAATGAAAATGAGGAAGAGAGTAGGAGACAAAACGGAGCCCTGGGGCACACCAGCATTTATTAAGTGGGTATCAGACTTGAAGCCATCCAACACAACTTGTATTGAACGGTCGGAAAGGTAATTTCTAATCCAACGAAGAAGAGACTCATCGATACCAAAAGCACGCATTTTCGATAAAAGAGCCTGATGCCAAACTCTATCAAATGCTTTAGAAATATCAAGCGCAATAATCTTACTTTCTCCAAAACAATGTAAAGATTGGTTCCACTTTTCGGTGAGATATGCCATCAAATCACCAGTGGACCGTTTGCTACGAAAGCCGTACTGACGGTCATTAAGAAGCTTTCGTTCTTCAAGATATTTCATAAGTTGACGGTTTATCAACGTTTCCATGACCTTGAAAAGAAGGGACGTTAGTGCAATTGGACGGTAATTGGAAGGGGAGGAAGATTCGCCTTTTTTAGGGACGGGCTGGACAAATGCAGTTTTCCATCTGCTCGGAAAAATCCCAGCAGAATAGGAAAGATGGAAAAGTTTACGCAGAGGTTTTGCCAGCGTAGAAGAACACCTCTTCAGAATAACGGCGGGGATACCATCTGGACCAGCGGATTCTTGTATATTGAGATCTTTGAGGACTCTCGCAACCGAGCGAGTTCGAAAAAATATCTGCTTCATCAAAGAATTTGCAGACTCGAGCTCAGGCGGAGCCAATATGCTATGAGGAAGTGTCCAGTTGGCAGCAAACTGAGCTGCTAGCAAATTGGCTTTGTCGATGGAACTGACATACGGAGAGTCATTGAAATCGAGCGTTGGGACCGATGACGTGGTCGAGTTCTTAATGTTCTTAGCAAAAGACCAAAAGTTTTTACTTCCTTTTGGACACAACAGTATTTTTTGCCTTACTTTTTGGTCATGTAAAAACTTAGCCTTATGTATTTGAGCATTGCAGATATTTCTGGCCCGTTTGAACAAATTTCGGTTTTCTACTGTAGGGTTGCCTTTAAATATTCGAAAACTACTTTCTCGATCCCTAATCGCCTCTTTACAGCTTGAATCAAACCACGAATTCTCTTTGGGGATGATACTTTTTGTTCTGTGAGGAACGAAATTTCTCATGCCGTTGAGAATTACGTTAGATATCATATCAGCTGATGCATCAACGTTTCCGTCAAGAAAGCACAATGACCAATTAAAATTTCGAAAGAAATTATTCAGGCCGTCCCAATTGGCTTTCTCGTATTGCCACACAGTTCTTTTAGGGACTTTATCTTTTTTTACAGTGACGGAAAACGAAAAATCTACCGATATGACACAATGGTCCGATTTGCCGAAAGGAGACGATACTACAACCCTGTATTTTTCGGGATGAGAAGTGAGAAATAAGTCAAGAGTGTTGGCCGCATGGCCTTCAATATCTGGAACCCGAGTGGGCTCATCAACAAGTTGAGTTAGTTCGTTAAACTCAGCGAAGATCTCAACACATTTTCCTTCGGGTGTTGTCTGGCCAGAATGTCGAAGCCAACCTGAATTGTGTACATTGAAATCAACCGCAATTGCGATTTCAGTGTGAGGATATTGGGAAACAATTCTTATTATGGAGTCAGATAGCGCATCAAACTCGTTAGAGGTTGAATTGCTATCTAAATTGGGGCTTCTATAAATAAAACAATAATGGACGACATGCTTACGGACAGTGAATTTTAACCACATGAAATTAAAGTTCGTATTAGAACAGAGGCCGTATTGTGGTAGAAGTTGGTAAGCAATATCATGTCCAACATATACGGCGAGGCCATGTGAAGAAAAGAATAATGGCACTAAGCTATATCCAGGCAGGTTGAACTCTGAAGGATCAGAACCAACACCCACCTGTGTTTCACTCAGTGCCAAATAGCTGGCCTGCATTTTGCAGTGTGAGCGTACACAGCAAAGAAATTCGATCGCAACCCCCTAATGTTGCTAAAATCGACCAAAAATTTACCCGACATTACGATTCACAAAAACACACAAAACAAAATATCGAACGCAGACGCTATCTAAGTAAAATCAACAAGTGCAAATCTTATTGGGAAACCAAAAAAAAAAATTACAAGCGGTGTTATGCCCAGCATGCAATTTGATTTTGGTTCACCAACGGGATCAACACCGTTGATCTCACTATCCGCCTAGCAAACCCACAGTCTCATTGACTGCACACACCACCCAGATAAGATAAGAAATTATCAAATCGAGCAATGTGTGCAGACACTGAGACTGCGAGAGTGGTGTGGGGGAGGAGAAGATAAGGAGGTATGCACTAAGTGTTTGGTCTATTGATGGGCTTTTTTTTTTTTGCTTTGATTAATTTTTGCACTGTGCTGCACTGAATTATTTTTGCACAAGAAACTTGATCACTTTTTCACAGAATGTGTTTTGATCACGGCGCGGCGGAAGATGAATTATTTTGTTTTTTTTTTTTTTGTATAATTATTTTTTGGGGGTGAGAAACCTATTGTTTTATTATAGAACGGGGGAATGGTAAGCGGACACTTGGCACGGTGCGTGTTTATGCGTTCGGTATCAGATCGGCACTGATACCGAATTGAACAATAAGGAAAAGGGTTGCCATCTGAAAAAAATAAGTAGCTTTTATTTAATTGAATAAAGTATGGAATCAGCTGTACACCTATACTGCTTACGTTCTCCAGATGATTAGTTTTAAATAAAACATTTATTATAACGTTTTGAAAAAACAAAAAATAGTGTTCTTTTTGGTTTTTTTTTTTGAATTTTCTGGAAATACTTTTAGTTAGGATGTCCGGGTAAAGGGAAACAATGATTGAGGTGAGGTTGACGGGAATGTGGTAAGCGATAGGGAGCAAGGATTAGCAAGGGGCTACTGCAGAAATAGGAGGTCGCAGTAGCCATGGTGGTATCCGCAGTGTACGATGGGTGGGAAAAAACCTCCGAGGGTCGACAACATCTAAGACCCTCCCCGCTATGGAACGCGTACTAGGACAACAGGGTCGCCACATTTTTTTTTTTCAACGGCATGAGATAATGCGTAACACTGTTCAGAGCTGTGGTTGCAAGAACCCCCCGCCGACGAGCTATTGCTATGGCTATGCTAGCATGCCAGCGGCCACAGCCTGGACACCCCTCTCTCTCCTGCTGCCCGGACCAGCCTCATATGCCTGTACATATGGGGCTGTAAGGGTGGTCTACCAGGAGTGGGAGGGGAAAACATCGGTTTCCGTTACACAGATTCAGCAAAGACTACCAAGCAATGTCACTATCCAGAAAAAATTGTCAATGTTAAGCGTTGAAGAAACATTAAAAGTGAATAAAACTAACGCATTAGCCGATGTAGCCAAGGAAATAGGTTTTAGTAGCGAGTTAATAGATGGTATGCTGCAAGAATGGCATAATATTAATTTTATAAAGTGGGACAATACAACTAACACTGTTCAATTTTGGATTGAGGTCTTGCAGTACAGAAATGCCGTAGGAGAAAATCCTTTTTCATTGATTTCGCAATTGGCAATCACTATTTTAACATTACCCCACTCAAACGCTGAAGTCGAAAGAGTCTTCAGTTCGATGAATATTATAAAAACAAAACAACGCAACAGTTTGTCGTTAAAAACCATTAATGCGTTGATTCTTTTGAGAGATCAGTTAAATAAACAAAATAAAAATAAATTGTGCATCTTTTGAAATACCGTCCGAAGTGCTGTAACTTATTGGAACGAACAAAAGTTATTCCTTCGCAACAACAAAAAACATTGAACTGCAACATCATCTTTCGAGCGACGTTCAACCCTCCACTTCTTCTGCGGCTGTATTAGATGAGCATGAGAAGAACTTTTCGACTTATTAAGTGATGACGCTGATTATTATTGATTGATTTCTTTTATGGTAATTTTGATTATTTTTATTTTTTATTTCAAGTGCAAATGCAAGTTTATAAGTATTTTTAATATAATTATAATGCATAACAATTGTTGCAATGAAACCATACAATTTAATTGAACGTTTTTGTTTTTGTGTTAAAGGTTACTGATATTGTACACGAAGTGTATTTGAATGAATTAAAGACTTATTACTTATGTACCTAATTTTGATGTTTTTTACTTATTCCAACCTTTCAACCTTCTATTTCTCCCATACAAAATGAGTTTTAGCGACTTTCTAGCGACTTTTCATGTTTTGTCTAGCGACTCGAACTACTACGAGCTGGCAACACTGTGATCAGTCCAGGTGATATTTCTTGGATTTGGGCAATGTGTTGACTATTTCTTGAGTTACATGATGCATTTTTGTATTTGATTAAATTTGATATACAATTATCGTTTCTTAAATCTAACAAATCTGTTTGCTTACATAAAGAAATATTTTCGATTTTTTTGCAATCTTTTAAAGTTCCATAAATATTTATTTCATTCTTCAATATATTCGTATGTGCTATTTTGGTTATCAAACCATTACTTTTTTTAATTGGGATTATAATTAGTTTTTCATATATTTCCTTTTTTGTTTTAGGAACACTTATAATATAAAGTAAATTTTTAGAGTTTGATGCAATTTTAACGTCAGCGAATTTGATTGCTTGTTCTACATTTGCATTAGGCAAAATATCTTTATCCATTTAACTTAATATTAAATTCATTTCTTTTCTCGATAATATATTGGAATTTACAATATTTTCTTTTGAAAGTTCAATTGCATATATGATATTAGTTAGTTCTTCTTTTATAATTTTTATTTTGAATAGTAATATAACGCTAAATTGGTTTTCAAATGTACCATCTCTCTTCATTGTATTTATTATTTCATTAGTTACATTGGTAAGTTTATTTATTCTTTCTTTATATTCTTCATTAATGATTATTAGCTCATTATTGTTTTCAATTACATTGTTTATTTTATTTCTAAGAATTTTAAAATCATTATGGTCCGGAGATCCAGCTATCCATATCCAACCAGTCCCTAAGAAATCTAAAGATCATTTTGTTGTACTAATTTTTAAATTTTGAATACTATTTTTGATTAATTCTACTTCATGATTAATAATAGGAAAAAAATGATTTGTTTTTGGAATTTGTCTCAGGATGACAGAATCTGCTTCTAAAATGAAGTCTTCAAATGGAGTCATTTCCACGGTGTGTATGAATTTTATGTTGCCTTCTGATATTTTGGCTTGTCCATTATTAAGGATGGTGATTGGGGAATTAGAATAATCTAAAATTTCAATGTTCACCTGAATTAGTTTTATTAGATACCTGCGAATAAAAGAGAGGGAAAAGGAAAAATTGGATTAGTTTCTAATGTTTAATTTGTGAACAACTTTGCCTGATTCTGTTAAGACAGTTGTTGATTTATTTTCTTTAACTTTTTCTTTTTTATATCTTGCGGATAGCTTTGAACCTAATCTTTTGTTAACTTTGATGTAGATTATATCTCCAGGAGAGTAGGTTTTTAAATCAGTTCTTTTCTTATTATGGTAAGTTATATCGGTTTCTTGTTTTGATTTTAATTTTTCTATATTTCTTTTTTTTTTGTTTCCTCGATTTGTTTTGTATTTTCGGTGTTCCTACTAAAAAATATATCGATTGGTTTTCTTTCTGTGACAGAATGAACAGTGCAATTATAAGCAGCTGCTTACTGCTTCTTAAAGTTCCGTAAAGGATTCATAAATTTTCTCTGATTTCAAGCATCGCATAATTTCAGCGAGAGTAGAATAAAATCTTTCTATCTGTCCGTTTGATGTGCTAGTGTAAGGATGTATAGTAAAGACTTGGATTCCAAATTCATTTTCTAACATAAAGAGTATTGAGGCTGCATTGAAAGATTTTTCATTATCACAAACTATTACTTTAGGTATTCCGAAACCAAAGACAATATCTCTTATAGGTTGTCTTACATCTTCTATAGCTTTTGACTTGATAATTTTTGTCATAGCATATTTTGAAAACTTATCGATTGCAGTGGTAACTAGTTTACCTTCTGTAGAGAAAATATCGATGTGAATAATTTCACCAGGGTATTTTGGAATTGGGGTTGTTTGTATTGGGACCTTATTAGGGTGTCTGTCGTATTTATTTTGCTTGCAGACTTAACAAAGCTTAGTGAATTTTTTTTAGTTTTTTACTTAATGAGGGAAAAAAGTATTTTTCCAAAATTTGAGTTTTATTTTCTCTTTGGTTTCTGTGTGCACGATTATGTTCATCCATTATCAAGTTTTCTTGATTTTGTTCATTTTCCACGTCTTGAACTTCTTTTTGTGTAAATCGGATCTTATAGGAACTGAAATGATTTTAATAAATGTTTTGGATTAGACCCATTATTCGCTCATATGTTTTAATTCCATTCGTTACAGATGGGTTAAGGCATTTTTTTTTACATTTGAATTAAATTTGATTCAGTGTAGAGTGATTCGGTGATCGTATGTCTATGATAAGTCGGAAATGTGATTTTGAATGTGGTACTGGTAGGTGTACCTTCTAGAAGAAAAATTTGGTTTTTAAAACAATTGATGGGTGACTCCACTGTATAAATTAAGCCATGAGATGATGATTCATCACTATGAATGGTTGGTGTTAAAGAGTTTATTTGTGTGACCAAAGGTAGTCTTGATAGCGTATCTGCTACCACATTTGTTTTACCTGGTTTATATTTAATTTCATAATTATATTCTTCTAAGTAAGCTTTCCAACGTTTTAATTTAGTATTTTTGTTTTTGGTACTGAGTGCATATGTTTAAGGTTGATGATCGGTGAAAATAAGAACTTTTGCGGTACCGCAAAGGTAATTTCTAGGAGAATCTAAAGCCCAGACGATGGCTAGCATCTCTCTCTCGTTAGTAGCGAAGTTTTCTTCGGTTTTATTTAGAATTCCAGACATGAATGTTATTGGTTTCCCTTTTTGCGATAATACTGCGACTATGGCATAGTTTGAGGCATGTTGTGAGTTCAAATGGATGATTAAAATCGGGATATATTAGAATTGTATCATCCGAAAATAAAGAACTTTTTATTTTATTGAAAGCTTCATGAGCATCATCGTTGAGATGTATTATTTTTTTACTGGATAAGTTTTTTGTGGTACGCCCATCCTCTGTGGGGTTGGGGATGTCAGGGGTTTTGCAAGTTTTGCATAATCCCGAATGAATCTTCAGTAATAGCCTGACATTCCAAGGAAAGATCTTAAATCGTTCAAAGTTTGTGGAGGTGGAAAATCTTTAATAGCACTAACTTTCTCCGGATTTGTTTTTATGTCTTTTGAAGAAACTATAAAGCCAAGAAATTCTATTTCTTGCTTGAAAAACTCGCACTTGTCTAGCTGTACCTTCATGTTGGCGTTATTTAATGTTTCGAAAATTGTAGAAATGTTCTCGAAATGGGTTGTCTCGTCTTTACTGAATTATATCATCAATATATACATAGCAAATTTTGACAATATGATCCCGAATGATATCATCTAAAGCTCTCTGGAAAATGGAAGGGGCGTTTTTTAAGCCAAAAGGTAGCCTTGTAAACTCATATTTTCCATAATTTACAGAAAAGCTGTTTTTTCCATATCTCCTTCCTTTAAAGGAATTTGATGAAAGCCACTTTTTAGATCGAGAACTGTAAACCAACTATTTTTCCCAAATTAGCTTATACTTCATTTATTTCAGGGATAGCATAACGATCGGCAATCGTGATTGCGTTAAGTTTACGATAGACGATAGTCTATAACTAATCTGAATTTTTTTTCTCTTGAAGCATCTAATTTTTTTGCCACGATCCACACGGGTGAATTGTAAGGCGATCTTAAACGTCTTATAATGCCATCTCTTAAAAGATTCTGTATTTGCATCTCAACTTCTTCTTTAAGTGCTATGGGATATGGGTAGAATTTAGAATATACAGGAGAATCTGTTGTTGTTCTAATTTCTCCTTTAACAACTGTGGTACAAGACAATTTAATGTTTGGATCATCGAATAATTTGGAAACTTTATTTATTTACTATGTTATGAATTCCTGATTTTTGTTTATCGGACATATGGTTTGTTCTGATTTGAATTGAGTTTACTGATTGTGATAAGAGTTGTTTTATTTTAACTTTTTTTGAGTTGTTTACGATCATGTAATTTTCTTTAATATGTATGACAGCAGAAAGATCTTTAAGGCTCGTTCCCGAGGATAGCATGAAAAGATTTCAGTGTCGGCATTAAGAAAAATTTTATTTTGATATTATTTAAACCGAAAAGATTAAGAAATGTTTGTTCTTTTACTTGAACATTTCCGCCTAAAGAATTTGCATGTAATGGTTTTTCATTGGTTTTTGGATTGGGTATCAGAAAGGGTTGTATATAGTTTTTGTTTGACCCAGTGTCGATTCCTCCCTTTGTTTTACATTCGAAATATGGAAGAGAGGAAGAGCTTAGTTTAAAAAATGAATATCGTTAAATTCAGTGCCCTGATCATTTTTTGAGTCAGATATAAAATCCAAATTTGCTTGTGAATTTGAAGGCTCTTGTGGAAGAGAATCTACGTACTCTTCAAGAGTTTGGTCATAGTATTGATCCATATATTGAGCGCTTTGCTCATAATTATCTTCGGATTTAACTTCCTCAGAAGTATTTACATGAAAGTTTCTTAGTATTTTAGGGGGATGTACCTGATGTGATGGTGGATCATTTGTTCTTTTTGGTGCTGGTGGCCAAGTTCTTTGTTGGGGTCTATTCATATAGTTAACCTTATTTGTATGGATAGTTGAAGCTTCCATGGGAATAGGAGGTGGTTGAGGTTTAGGATTAAATGTAAATTGTGGACGATTGATTGAGTTATATGGTTGTTGGAATATGTTTGGTGAGTTTTTCTGTGTTTGAAATTGATTAAATTGTGGAGGACTTGGTCTTGGTTGGAATTGGCTAAATTGTGGAGGATTTGGTCTTGGTTGAAATTGATTAAACTGTGTAGGATTTGTATGTTGAGGATAACGTCTTTGCGGAATAGGAGGGGGTAGAGGATTAATTTTCCTAGCATTATTGTTAGTTGCAACTGCATATTGCGTTCGGAATGTTTGATTTTCAAGTTTCAAGCATAAATGTAGGGCTTGTGGTAAGTCGGCAGGTTCTCTTATTCCAAGAAGTCTAGGCAGATCAACTCTGAGACCTCGTATAAAGGTATCTAAAGCCTTTTGTCTATAGCAATGCATTAAAATATTGAGTGCATCTACACTTATTTCCATTGCTGAAATTTTATTAAGTATCAACGAAAGGTGTTTATATACCTGATGGTAGAATTCTTGCACCGACTGACTACATTGCATTAGGGAAGTCATTTGATATTCGAGAGTTCCTAAACCTATCTTGTCAGCATAATGAAGCGTTAAGCATCTTGAAATATTATCCCAATTCAAGGCAGTATTATACGATTCCAAACATGATCGGCTTGGCCGACAACTTTGTTTCTTATAATATTGATGATTCCGAAATATTTCGGAGATCCTTTGATTGAATCATAGATTCGAAGTACTCTTTCAACGCTTTTTCGCCATGAACTAAATTCACCTGGTTGCCCAGAGAAATCCCGTAGGCTTTTAACAATATCTGAAATTTTATCCAGTTCACCAACATTAGCTTGTTGATCTAAATTTATTGTTTGATCAACTCCTGCGAATTGATGTGAATTCGGATTGAGCACGGAATAAACTAATTGTTTACCTTCTCTTTGAAGAGTTTGGTTTATCAAAGAAGTGATATAATTCTGTTAGGCCGGACTGGCAGTTAGTTGTTCGGTTGGATTTGGATTTGTAGCCATTTTTTTTTATTATAAATTTTTTCTTTAGTTGTAAATTAATTTCCTTTTTTTTCTCTTTTTTTTCACTTAAAAAAATTTCTTACAAATCTATATTTTTACTTTCGTTACTTTCTTTTTAAACTGATTCACTTAATAATTACTTAATAAAATGTCTTACATTAGTAAGGTCAACCGCATCGTATCCCACGCTGGAATGCTGAACATAATCTTTTTCACTATTACTAAGGTGTCTTTCATTCGCTGCTCGTGGGCCTCAAGGTCTATCGACTCCTGATAAATATTGGTTGGATTCGTTCGTAGGTTCGTGGCTCGTGTTTTTTTTCTCTTAGAACGGCGAGGTTAAAACGTCGTCTTACGCACTTTAATATAAAAATTTATGAAACGCACGGCGAGGTATTTTACGTCGTCTTACGCACTTTTCTTTTTAGTTCATTAATTTCACTTAACACAAGCCACATTAGATGGGCGCCAATTAATTTATTCTTAGTTTATTTGGTTTTTTAAAAAATATATTTCTTAACTTAATCTGACAAACGAAATCATGTTGAATGTGACTCAAGTCACCAAATGTTTTCATTCTGTTGAAAAGTCTAACACTATTGATGACCATTATTGTTGACGCTGCGCTTCCCATGATTTGAAGAAAGATGACTGTGTCGCCGTCGCCGGATGATAATGTTTATTTTATTTGATGTTGAGTATGGAAACTCAATCTCAATCTATATAGCTTTAACTTATATCATCATCTGCACTGTACTTGAAAATCAAACAACATAATTGATTCAAAGAATTAACTTCTTCTATGAACTCATCTTTAATATTACACCATACAATATTCAACTTTGCAAATAAAGCACCAAATTATATAATTTTTATTCATCTTTATTGATAATATTAAACACTATACAAATACATTTGGATTAAAACAACATTTCTATATTCCAATACGCTGCGACAATGCACATATTAACAGTCGTATTTATAATCCCATTCCAAAGTATGTCTAACTTTGGACAGCTCTTAGAACAGTGCCCAACTCCAAATCGTATTTATAAACACTTTCATCGCTGTCTAAGGAAAGTCTAACTTTAGACACCGAAAAAGGTTGTCTAAACTATGGCTTAAGTGACCATTGATAAAGCAAAAAACAATTTTGTTGAACATGTTATAAAACACTGTTGAGAGTGTTAAGATCGAAAAAATTAAGTAGTTTTAGGTGCAAAAATACTACTTTCAACAATTCCATTTATAAATTGCACAAATTTGATCATTTTATGAGACTAGGAGAAGCTGTAATACAAAGTCAAATCAGCTGTTTTTTCGGTCTAGTTCAAGTCCTATGCCACTCTCTTTCAGAGCCTTATAGTTTTTGTTCTCGTATACTAAAACACAGACAATGGTACTGCACGGATACATCATGAACGCTGCCATTTAGTTTTTCATTCGAAGTTGAAAGTTTTAGGGGTTATTAAGACAACTGTTGGAAAGCATTTATAAATACAAAATTGGCTAAGGCTTGTCGAACTCTTTAGACAGCGTCTAGCTGGACAGTTGTCTAAGGATGTTCTAAGGAAATTTTATAAATACGACTGTAAGTTTTCAACTTAACTTTATATTCAATTCAACAAAGCACTTCCATAACGCATGCAAACGGAAAATAAAATTAAAATAATTACTAGGGTGCCAGTTATAGCGATCAGGAAAACGAATCCGGAAAAATGTTTGAAAGGAATAATCACTATGTTTTCGTTACAATCGAATAACAAATGTTATACCAATCAATAGTAAACAGCCCAGAGAATTTTTTTTGTCAAGAAAATGTTCAATTGAACAAATACTTTGCCGTAAAATTGTATTTTTCTATTTTCCTGATGGAATTGGAACAGGAAAATAGAAAAATACAAATTAAACAGAAAATATTTGCTCTATTATATCTTTTTTAGGCACAAATTCTTTGAGTGATTTGCCATCGACTGGTATAACATTTGTTATTCGATTGCAACAAAAACATAGTTATTATTCCATTTGAAAATTTTTCCTGATTCGTTTTCCATATCGCTATAACCTATAACTGACCCCTAATCAACAATTTTTTATTGAAAATTAACCAAAAAAAGGCTAAAATGGAATATAGACATCTTCCACAAAACTTAAAGGAAAAACATCGACAGCACATCAAACGTCAAAAAGCCGTCGGCAAAATAAAATTGAAATTGACCAAAAAACATCGCGTTCAAAATCAAAAATAAAACTATACAAAATCACAATGTCATCTGTACAATTGAGCAACTACAAAATAAAATTCATATATTAATCAAAATTCACTGAACTTAATACAACGTCACCGAAGACGATTAATTTGCTTATCATGTACACAAATATGATTCAATATACGTGCTACGCGACGAGCTGCACTTGGTTCATATCTGTTCAATAAAATCACAAAATGCACAACCACTACTTATTAATGCAATCATATTTTTTATTTCAATAAAATGTCTTGCAATTTCACTACAAGCATTTAACACAACGTATCTTACACTTTTTATTTATTTCGCAAAAATACACGAAATAATACGTTTGTTTACCTCGCAAAAATGTAAACAAAGTTCTAGTCGGGACCGAAAATGTCCGACTAGAAAGAGACCGAAACCACTTCGTTTTTTTCAATAATTGAAACATACACACACACACACACAAAACCGCGATCGCAAAAAATCGATAAAATTTGCGCTACAAGCCACCAACAACAACATGAGAACATATATATTTAGAAATCAAAACATTTTCCGAATAGATTGAAACGATGAAAATAACAAACTTATCAACAGTAATATAATTAAAGGAAAATATAATAATAAAAAAAATATAGCAATTTATGTGGATAGGCACACATATATAACCACCATCCATCCATCGGGGATCGGAACCATTTTCAGTCCTCACAGTGCATGAACTTTTTAATTACCACATTAGCACTTCACTTCATTAATTAGTAAAAAACAATGTAATCTACTTAATAAACAATACAACTAAAAATTCGCGATTAAATTACGCGCAAAGCATGTCGTCACCATGCTTATTGCTCACGATAATGATTTACATAATTATGAAACGAAGAAGAAGAACGAACAACAACACAGGATAAATCACTTTACTACGCAAGCCGCAAGATAAAAGGTAACGGAAGAATAAGACACTATGATTGAATGGAAAATAATACAACTTACGCATGCGAATACAATGTATAGTATACGATACAACATATACACATACAGTACAAGTAAAATGAAAGGCGAAATTTCTGGGTGTCTGTTTTGGTATTTGTTGTACTATATCTTCGTATTGTCCTATTATGTTTATTGTAAATTGTAATGTACTAATATCTCACCTGTCTCTTTACATAAGATCAATGAGAAAGAAGGAGATAATCCTCGAAGTGGCTCTTATTTGGATCTTTTACTTTCAGACTAAAGACTAAAACTGACCGACGCGACGACATTTTGCGATGGACGAAAAATTGTTTGACGACGGTTGAGTACGACAGTGACCACTGTGGACTTGCCGCCGTCATATTGCTTCCGAACGACCTTGTGAAACTGGAGGAGTACGTGCCGACGCACTCTTACAATTACGGTAAGACACGTTGGCCGCGCTTTTCCGGTGCCGTATCAAGGGAACTTCGTTCGAACGGTATTGCACCGCCATGCAACAGGAATCTGTCGAACGTTTAGATCGATGGATGGATACCTGCAACGTATGGAGGATGCAATCCGTAGTACAATGGACATGCCATTTCCTAAATATAGGCAACATGACTCTACGAACATGTACAGAAACGCGACAATAGACGCACTTTACAAACAAAAAAGTAGACTCCTGTCAAGACTCAAACTCTTGCACAGGAGGTTTACTGACCGACACGATTTGGAGATTAGAACTCTGAAGTCACAGATCAAAAATCTCCAGTTAATTAAAGAAAATTACAGAATATTTTCTGGAACAACAAAATTTGGGCTGTACAGTCCAAAAACCCGAGTATGTTTCCGGAAATAAATAAAGATTTTAGGAGAAAAGATCAAAATGACCTTCAGAGTATTAAACTCCAAAGGACGACAGAGAACAAGAACTTACTTTTGACAATAGGAATAGATCCAGATGACGCCATCTTGGATGATGACCATTTTATAGTGGAAGATGCTCAAGAGAAGGTAGAGACGGTTTGTGCTGTTTTCGAGCGAGTATATAAGGTGCATGAGTGCATTCGCCCGAATTACGAGAATAAAGCCTTCGTCGGACACCTCTATCTTAGAGACGAGATCTCGCATTGGCAATCCGAGAATCCTGGTTTCACTAGGTTCAATGACGACCAACCTACAAATGCAGTCATCGCCCAGCAAAACGGGGATAACACCCTGTTCGTTTCTAAGATGGACCTCTTGGACATCTTGCACAAAATAAAGAAAAAGAAGTCAGCAGGAGTCGACGGCATACCCAATGTTATGCTGCGAAACCTCCCTTCGGAAGCAGTGGACATATACACCACGTTGTTCAACAATGCGTTGAATAATGCATATTATCCAGTGCGTTGGAAGACTGCAGTGGTCCATTATCTCCTTAAAAAAGGTAAGGATGTTTCCAATCCCGCAAATCTCCGGTCAATTAGTCTTCTTCCGAGTATCAGCAAAGTATTCGAGAAAGTTCTCAATAGAGCTCTGTCCACATGGGCTGAGGACAAAAATATTATTATCAAAAATCAGTTCGGTTTTAAGGCGGGTCGTGATACCATACATGCCGCGTCTAAACTAGTATCTGATATTCAATGGAACAAAGCTAAAAAGCAGTGTACGGTTGCATGTCTGGTTGACTTGGAGAAGGCTTTCGATACCGTTTGGTTAGACGGCCTTTTCTATAAGTTGATCAGGTATGGCATGAGTAAACCACTGCTATATATTCTGAATGACATGCTTCATGGTAGAACGTTTGTTGTCAAAAGTTGCAATATAACTTCTACCAGAATTTTAAAAATACAGAACGGTCTACAACAGGGGGCGGTGAATTCGCCTATTTTGTTTAACTTTTTCACCGGCGATTTAATAGGTTCCCTTCACCATACTTGGAGGCTCGGGCCTCTTGGGATACGAGAAAGAACTGGCGAAAGCTGGTGATCGTTGATCTTCATGGCTACCCACTGCCAAACAAAGAAGTAGTCAAGTACCTCGGCATCTGGCTAGATCAGTATCTTTATTTTAACAAACATATGAATGCAGCTCTGGCCAGGGCTAGAGGATCTTTTGCTCTGACAAGGCGAATGTTTCACAGCAGTCAACTTGAAAGCAAAGTGAAGGTGATTTGCTACATGGCCCTCATAAGGCCAATGATTGTCTACGGGTGCCCTGAGTGGTTCAATGTTACAGCGTCTCAAATGGAAAAGATTCGGGTGTTTGAGAGACAGTGTCTGCGTACCTGTCTTGGATTGCACAGAACACCAGAGTCGGAGTACAGAAAATATTATCCTAATGGGGTTCTTTACAACGGGGCTCAAATAAACAGAATCGACAACTTCATGATAAGACTGACTCGGGGTCACACTGCAAAGGCAATGTCTTCGACCAATGGCCTGATATTTGGGGCTTACTACCCCAACATAGAATATATGGAGAGAACATGTTTCAGTGGATTTGTCCCACCGGAGGCTTTCCTCTATTTTGACATGATAGGTTTGATACAGGACAGATTGGCGGTTCCGTAAATCTACCACGTCTGCCGTAAGTCGGGTAAGCCGGGACGTCGCCGCAGTAGGCGGAGAAGCTGAAGAGCTCCTCCGGTTCAGTAGGGCGGTATCAGATCGCGAGTCGCCTATGGCTGGCTTACAAAGGTTTAGTGTGTAAGACCTACAAACACAAAAATCAAAAAAAAAAAAAATTAAAGCTGCGTCGAAAACAAAAAAAATAATCTTAAAAAATTAAAATCAACAAAAAAATGTAAAAATAAATTAGCTGCGTCGAAAATTCAAAAAAAAAAAAAGTAGAAAAGCTACTGTGGCTGCTCTAGTTAGTTTAAAGTAGTTTTAGTTAGTTTAAAGTAGTTTTAATTAGTTGTTAGTAATTTTAAGAAAAAGAAAAAATTGATCCATGAAACTAAGTTTTTTAAATTAGTTCTGAGTTGAAATAGATATATTGTATCTTTAGGCCGAAAGGCATTATTGTGTAATTTAGAGTACCCGCCTTTGGTCAGTAAGTTAATTAAGTTATTATGTAATCTAGTTTAAGCATTTTTGTTAACATGTATGTAGTTATAAGTGGTATACAATAAAAATGAATTTTAAACTGAAAAAAAAACTGAAAGAAGGGGATAACCACTCATCAGTTGGTAATTGGTATTTATACCAATTATCGTAAATGTCAGAGGCCATATGTTGATGAACACGACGTCCGTCGGTAAAACAGTTCGAATTCGAATAGGGTGCTTCATACATGATGCAGATTTGCAATTTTGCGCAGGCGGGAGAATTTACTGAAATGTACTGAATGCAAAATAAACAAATATAAAATAAGCTGATCAATAAATACAGTCCACAAATACTATGTCAAAATAATATGTAAGCAAAAACATAGAATTTATATACAAAATTAGTGAGGTTACTATACACAAATTCATATGACTAAATTTCTTGTTACAAAGAGGCGAAATACAAAGTCAAAGTGGCTAAAAGTCAATTTTGTGTGTTTTTATTTCTAGAATACTTTTCTTACGGAAAATTTCTGAGTTTTAATATTTCGAACATAGACAATATCAAACACCTCGAGTTACACAAGCTTCTATCGAAGAGATCCCTGATATTGGGAGGCGAGCATAACTTCGAAGGAGATCTAATTTCTTAACCAAATCTTCCGTTACATGGATAAGCTTGGCCTGATACGTTCATGACCAGCGCAACTACAGTGGGCAAAATCCCAGAGGAGCGAATTTCATTATGCGAATGATGACTGGCAATCGAAACCGAATTATTAGTTGTTGAAGCTTGGCCTTCATTCAAATTTATATTACTTACCTGTAAAAGCGTAAAATTTCCGAGTCATTTCTTTAAGCTGATTCGGCCATTTGACAACATCTTCATATAAAAGGTAAACGATAGTGACTTTCGGGAACATTTTTAATTTTTTAGGCTAATTATTTGCAAATAAAACACATTCATACCTTAAAGTAACCTATACTTATATTATTTTATTTAAGTACCTATATGTTTGCACACGACGTTCTTAGTTTTCCCATCTTTTGCGAAATAAAATGGTTTTGTGGGATTGATACACGTGATTCTGCCACATAAAGTTGCCATGGGATTTTTTTCTAAACGAACACCTGCAACTTAAAGCGTCTGAACCTTATTTATAATGACAAATCAGTGGGAATTAAAGGAAAACGGGGAATCAAAACGTTTTCTTCTTTTGCCGTTCCAGTCATTTTTAAAATTTTTATAGTGCCGCATCCCATATGTGTAATTTGTATGTCAAACGTAATTTATTAGTTTATATGGTTAACTATCTTTTTTCATTAGTCGGCGCCGAAATTGACCTTTCACACAGCCATTCCCGATTGCCAATTTTTATTTGAAAATCAAGTTAGACATTTCTTCTCAGTTCAAATGTATTTTCGACAGTTTGACAGAAATCACCCTGCAGTGGAAGAACTTTTATCGATCCAGCAGTCTTAAGGTTCCCGTTTACGGTGTCGATCCCGTAGAAATATAGGGATTATTTATTAAGCCCATGTCCTTCCTCAGGCTCTAGACTATCTCTGAATAGAATTCAATTTATATCGGATCAGTGGTATGGGCGAGAGATGGATGGAGTTAATTTTGGATTTGTAATATTAGTTTGAGTTCTAGACTTTCTATGTAACAAAATTCATATAAATCGGTTCAATAGTTTGGGCGGAAAATATAAACAAAAAAAAAAAAAAACAGACAGACAGAGTTATATTCGGATTTATAATGTAAGTAAAGTCTTCCATTCCCGTGGGAATATGAGGGCCGTTTTTGGAGGATGACTTAAAGTTTATATTACTCGGGAATAGTGTAGTATTCTAACGGTAGACATTTTTTGAAATGGGTGCTATATTTTCCAAGTTCCCGTTCCCATGGGAACACAGGAATAAAACATATTGCATCATATATGTCCATCCTCAGGTTCTAGACTGTCTCTGTACTAAAATTCATATAAATAGGTTCAATAGCTTGGGTGGTCAGTGGTTACAAAGAGAAATAGACAGAGAGATTTAATTTCGGACTTATAATATTAGTAAAGACTCCCGTTCCCGTAGAAACATGGTGACCGTTCCCGTAAGGAATATGGGGATGAGTAAAAGTTTATCTTACTCGAGATAATGGAGAAATCGGCTGTAGTATCAAAGTTCCCGTATACGTTCCTGCTCCTGTGGGAATATAGGGGTTAAATATATAGCCTATGTCTGTCTTAAGTTCAGAACAATCTTTGTACAAAATTTCATTTAAATCGGTTTATTAGTTTGGGCGGGAGATGGTAACATAGAACGACGGACAGGCAGAGCTTCTTTCACACTTATTACATTAGTAAGGACTCCCGTTCCCGTAGGAATATGATGATGAATTAAAGTTTTTGTTACTCAGGGATAGTGCAGCATTTTTACGGTGGAAAAATTTTTGAAATCAGTGTTGAAGTTTCTAAGTTCCCGTATACGTTCCCGATCCCGTGGGAATATAGGGATAAGACATATAGCCTCTGTCCTTCCTCAGGTTCTTGACTAGCTCTGTACGAAACTTCATTTAAATCAGTTCAGTAATTTGGTCAGGAGACGGTAACATAGAAAGCCGGACAGACAGAGTGACTTTCACATTTATAATATTAGTTAGGATTACAAACGTTTTTATCACAAACTTGTAAAAAAAATATATTTTGTATTTCCTAAGAATTTTGTTGTTACAAAATTGTAGTTGTGAATTACAAAATATAAGTTTGTTAAGAAATATTATTTTCTGTTGCACGAAAATAAGTTTGTAGTTGTAGATTACAATAAAAAAAAATATTGAAAATCCTACTTTATTATAAAATCCGACCCATGAGCCATGACCCACTTAGCTTGTGGTAGATTCGGTTCCTTAATAACCACCAAGTCTCCGGACTGAAGATTGTCAGAACGATTTTGCCACTTAGGTCGCTCATGAAGAGTGGTTAAATACTCCATATGCCATCTTTTCCAAAATCCCTGCACCATGCTTTGTATGTGGTTCAAATGAGAGAGACTGTTTGGTTTGGAGTGTCAATATGGTTTGGTTCGGGTATAGCCGTCAAAGATTCACCTTTTAAAAAATGAGATGGAGTTAGTGGGTTTAAGTCAGAGTCGGACAATGAGCTTAATGGACGAGAGTTAAGTAAAGCTTCAATTTGGGTTAGAAATGTACATATCTCTTCAAATGTGAGAATTGAGTTTCCCACAACCCGTCTCAAATGAAATTATACCGATTTTACTCCAGCTTCCAGCTTCCCACAACCGACGAAAGTGTGGAGTAGAGGGTGGGATAAAAGGCCACGATATTCCATCTTTAGCAAGGCTGGCTGTTACTCTATCGTTATGAGATTGAGATAAACACAACTTGTGCATTTGAGATAAGCATCGGCGGGCTCCTTGGAAGTTTGTTCCGTTGTTACTATATATGTTTGAGCATTTGCCGCGGCGAGAAACAAATCTACGTAGAGCTGAGATAAATGCGTCAGTGGTCAGATCACTGACAACTTTTGTAGCCATACAAACGAACAACGCAATAAAGGCCTTAGACATCTTTGCTTTTCGACATTATGACAATCGGATGGTGATCGGGCGCAATAGTCAAATCTTGTATTTGTAAATGACTGGCTAGGTGTGATGCGGCAAGTTAGAAGCTCACCCATGATCTGCTGGCTAGTTGCCTTTCGATTCAAATAAAACACGCTTTACATCGGCCAACAAACTTGCGTATAAGATTACGGCTTCCAAGCATACAATATTGTTGCCGGATAAGAACAAGCGTTTCAAAAACACCTGAAAGTTGATAATGCTCGTGAATATCTGTAATTATAAGTATAGATATGGGGTAATGGGGTTAGTTTTAGGCAAAATAATTAGGTGTTTGATGTTAAACGGAACGGTTGCTTGTTTAATACGTCCGCTAACTCGAAGTAAACCGTCGTTGTCTAAAAATGGTGAATACTTTAATAATCTAGATTTTGCGGGAATAGTATACTTGTATTTTAAATGCCGAATTTCCTCATTGAACGAGCTATTTTGCACAAACACTAATAAAGCGATTTTAGCACTTCTTATTTCCATGAAACTCAAGCCACCAGAGATCCGAGGTGTTTTTTGCTTAAATTTGAAATGTATCTTCGAATATATGCAGCTACGCGTTGTAGACGATACTATGAAAAAATTCTTTGAATCAGATGTGTCCATCAAACGATGCGAGGAGTGCATGCCTTGGAATCGTCTTCTCCTCGTGTTTAATCGAATCAATGTCTTTTGCATTTGAAGATAGATTTGGCTTTGGCCGGAAATCTTCGGACTGAGACAGCCAAGTTGGACCAGTCCACCAAAGATTGTGATTGAAGAGTTGTGAGGGTAGTATTCCACGGAAAGCACAATCAGCAGGATTCAATTCCGTTCGCACATGGTACCATGCTGATCTAGGCAATGTTTCCAAAATGGCAGCCGTTCTTTTGGCGACAACTGTTGTCCAACGACGTGGTGGTGACGACAGCCAATGTAGTACAATTTCCGAATCGCACCATGCATATATTTAATTTAGTTTGACATTAAATGCTGTTTTCACCGACATTATTAACAACAGCAGCGTATGCTAATGATGAAGCGTCGGAAAACCCGTGAAGTTCAATATACTCGTCACCACAAAATACATTACGCGGTACGCGAACATTTCCAAAACATGGCAATTGGTTTCCATAGGTCCACCATTTCTCGAAAATATCAGAGGGAAGGGCATCATCCCATCCCAAATTCAGCTGAGATGACCATAGTTGTTGAAAGAGCATTTTGAACAGGACCACCGAAGGAGCTAAAAATCCTAACGGGTCAAAAATGCTAGCGAATTCAGAAAGTATGATTCTTCTTGTTATCGAGGGTTGTTTGTCGGTGATAGATAAGCGATATGAATACATATCTTTTGCACGATTCCAGAACATTCCCAGGACCTATATGAGTGGTTGCGAGCGTTCCGGGTCAACAAACGAATACTCACAGTCTTCACGTTTTTGGTTTGCCAATAGAGCCCAACAATTGGAACTCCATTTACGAAGCTTAGTAAGGATATAAGTTCTGATTGAGGTTCTAATAATTGAATTTGAACCTAACAAACTGTTCGAGGACGAAAATGTTTCAGTGCTTCATCTGGGTTTTCCCGCCAAACTATTCTTTGATAATCTCTATCTGATTCGTTAACTATTATTTGCCGGAACATTTTGACGACATCCGCGGTAAATACAAACCGATGTTGTCGAAACCTTAGGCAAACACCAATGAGATCCCGCTGTATCGGCGGACCAATCAACAGTTGACTATTCAGCGAGTTACCATTCGAATCCTTAACCGAGCCATCAAATACCACACATAAATTTGTTGTTCAGCTGTCCGGCTTCAGAACGGCGCGCGTGATAAGGCAGATAAAACAGACCCAAAATATTTTTATCAACTTCAGAACAGGAAGGAGGAACAAGCTCCATATGTCCTAACTCGAGGTATTCTTTCATGAATGTTGTGTACTGCTGACGCAACTCCAAGTCATTACGAAAACGACGCTCCATAGAGAAAAGTCTTGACGCAGCTGGCTGAGGTGTACTGGCGAATTGGGGACAAGGTGTCTTAAAGGGAAGCGAGAACACGTATTTGCCATCTGGAGCACGCTTGAATGTTTCTTGAAAATGCTTATCGGCAGGATCATTGAATGCATCACGAGAGTTATGAGACGGAACTTCTTCTGGCTCCCAAACCTTCTGAAGAAGACCGTCTATGTCAATAGTTGAATGGCACCCTTTTAGTGCTAAATAAGAATTGCATGGTTCAATGACTTCTCCCGAAATAACCCAACCGAACGTTTGGGCAATAGGTTTACCTTCAGGCCCAAAATGGTGTTGGGGTTTGAAAATGGACCATACCTTATCAGCCCCAATAGTAATGTCAACAGGACAAGACTGATTAAAGAACGGATCCGCTAAATCCAAGAATCTTAGATGTTCCCAAGTCGCGGTATCGAAAGATTTTAATGGCAAATTTAACGTTAGTTTACTTTAAACAAAAGCGTCCACTGGTAACGAAGCTGAAGAATCAAGAGACAGGATATCCAAAGAAACAAGGCCTTTTGTGTATCCAGCGTCCATCGAGCCTAAGCCTAACAAAGGAATTCGACCGTGTGTTCGTCTAAGTCCAAGCTTAGTAACACATGATTCTGACACAAAGAGGATTGTGACCCTGTGTCTATTAGCATACGAACACTAATGAATTGATTTTGACTGTTTTTAAGTTTAGCTAGAACGGTCGGTAACACAGTCTGTATTGAAGCGCCAAGCTCTCGCGATACATTATTTACAAGAGGCGCAAAAGTAGAGGTTTTTTTTTTAAATTATTTAGGGTGAAGGTGAAAATTACCTTTACTAGCACGTCGACCTGAAAGATCTTTTGTGCTGTTCCCTTAGGTTTAAAAAACACGTTGTGTATAGGTTTGTTCATTCGAAGCTGAGGTTGTGTAAGAACCTAAGAATCTTCGAGGAAGGAGTGTTTCTGATATCAAGGGGACAGGGGAACCCTTTATTGAATATTTTAAGCCTGGATCTAGCTAAGGCAGGGCATTCACATAAAATGTGTTCAGCTGTTTCTATGTCTTCAAGACAGAGACGACAGGTGTCATCTTGGCTGATGCCCATGTTTTTAAGATGATACTTGAGAGAGCAGTGTCCAGTGAAGAAGTCCGTAGTAACTTTGCGTCACGTTTGCTCATGTCAAGAATTTCTTTCATACGTTTGTGGGATAAGTCAATGAATAATTTTGACTGACGATGGCCATTTGAGTTGTTCCAGGTGCTGATCATGTTCTGTCGTTCCCAGGTAGCTAATAATTAAGGCTACTGATTGGATGACCACAGTAGGGTTCAGGGCCTTTGAATTGGGACTGAGAGCCAAGTCTAGCAAGTCGATCAGCCTCTTCGTTACCCGGTACGCCTTCATGACCAGGCACCCATGAAAGAGTTATTTTATTGTGAGTAGCTAATTGAACTATACATGTCAGGCAGTTCCAAACTAATTTTGATTCGATTTTTGTCGAGGACAGAGCCTTTAGTGCTGCCTGACTGTCAGAGCAGATTAGGATACTTGATCTTCGGAGGTTTCTTCTAATGCATTCTTTAATAAAGAATTCTATAGCCATTACCTCTGCCTGAAAGATAGTAGTTGTGTTACCAAGGGATGTAGATGATTTAAAGTTGGGACCGTAAATCCCTGCACCTACACCGTTGTTTGTTTTTGAACCGTCAGTATACCAGATGTATTGGAAGTTATTTGTAAGAATTACAGGGTTCTTCCATGCTGAGCGGTTTGGAAAGATTACTTCGAAGGGGTGGTGTAACATTATGCGTTTAGGCATAAAGTTCGAGGAGTGGGCTGCAGGCGATTTCAGTATTGGGAGCACCTGCAGAATACTCATATGTCCTTGTAAGTTTTCCTTTCTCGAGTAGTAAGTGAAATGAAGCTTTAGTCCGCTTAGTGCAGCAGTCTTCTTTACTCTTTGATGTAGCGGAGGAAAATTTAATAAACTTTCTAACGCTAAAGTTGGGCAGGTGCGCATTGCACCTGTGATACCTACACAGGTTAGTCTTTGTAACTTTTGCAAAGATTTGCGGGCATGAACTTGTTCTGTTTTTTGCCTCCAGATCAGTGAAGCGAAGGTTATGATGGGTGTGATAATAGTAAGGTAAGTCCAGTAAATCATTTTTGGCCTAAGTCCCCACTTTTTACCAAAGAGTCTAGAACAGGCCCAGAAAGCATTTGTTGCGTTTGCTATGGTTTTGTCTAAATGAGGTTTCCAATTGAGTTTATTATCCAGGGTTACTCCTAGATATTTGACCTCTTTGGGAAAATTAACTTGAACACTATTTAGGGATAGTGTTTGGAGATTGATTTTACGTTTCCTGGTGAATGGAATGATGACTGTTTTGGTGGGGTTGACCTTAAGCCCTTCTTTATTGCACCAGTCATTAATTTATTCAGGGCACTTTGCATACGGTTTGTGACCTGTGCTTCTTGATTGCCTTGAATAGAGATGACTAGGTCATCAGCGTAGCCTTGTGTATCACGGCCCAGCTTATTGAGGTCATCCAAGAGCTGATCTATTACAATTGACCAGAGTAGGGGAGATAAAACACCCCCTTGGGGACAGCCTTTAACAGCATAAACTGTTATTGATGTTTGACCTAGTGTGGTGGAGATGATTCTGCCACTTAACATAGAGTCAATCCATTTAATGGTTGGTGTGTCAATTCCTTTGACAGTTGCAGCGGTTTGAATTGACAAGTACGTAGTATTGTCAAAGGCGCCAGAAATATCAAGAAAAGAGCAGAGTATGATGTCTTTCTTAGCAAACGCATTCTCAATTTTGCTGACCAGCTGATGGAGAGCTGTAACAGTGGATTTACCAGTTTGGTAAGCGAATTGGTTAGCATTGAGAGGATTTGCTATTAAGGCTGTACTGCGAATGTGTAAATCAATCACTTTTTCCATGACCTTTAGAAAGAAGGATGTGAGACTGATTGGTCTAAAGGATTTTGGGTCTGAGTTTGATCTATTGCCAGCTTTTGGTATGAATACTACTCTCACTTTTCTCCAAGTTTGAGGAATGTAGCTTAATTCAAAGCTAGATCTATAGATAAGTATAAGTGAGCAGATTATGCTATCAATTCCATACTGCAAGAGAGCAGGAAAGATACCATCTTCCCCGGGCGCCTTGAAAGGCTGTTGGGAGGATATTGCCCATTTGATGGAGTCTTCGTTAAAAATTCTTCTAGCTAGACTTCTTGTTGTGCTATTAGGTGTAGTGTAACTCACATTTGTGGTTAGAGATTGATCAGTGGTATGTACACAGTCAGGAAAATGAGTGGCCAAAAGTAGGCTCAGGGTTTCACTGTAAATTTGGGTAAAACTACCATCCGATTTTTTTAAGAGACCAATACCGTTATTATGATCTTTAGCTAAGGCTTTTTGAACTCTAATTGAAGAAGGCAAATTTTATCGATACTTTCACAGAAGTTTTTCCAGGTAAGTCGTTTTTGCCTTCTTATCATCGAGTTGTAAGTCGTTAGAGTTGTTCGATATTCGCTCCACGAATTGGTTCGTTAAGCTTTGTTGAACAAATTTCGAAGCTTTCTTTTTAACTTCTCCAACTCACTGTTCCACCACGGAACATCGCGATTTGAGTTGGTCTGTTTAATGTGACAGCTGGACTCGTATGCGCTTGTGATTTGTGAGCTTAAGCGTGTTGCTTCCCTTTCAAGTTGATAAGGAGAGTCAATGTTTGGATAGGATGGTACAAATTCACAACGAAGTGTCTCTGTGTAGAGATTCCAGTCCGTGTGTCTTGGTACCCTATTGTTTTCTATATTGTTGGGATTCGTCCTTGACAGATCAAATCTGATGTGCCGGTGGTCCGAGAATGATATCTCTTTCGAGACATGCCAATTGAGAATGTTGTTGGCTATGGCAAAACTTGCCACTGTCATATCCAACACTTCTTTCCTAGTGGAGGTGACAAAAGTAGGTTCATTTCCCTTGTTTAGAATATCTAAGTTTGAGTGCATGATAAAATCTAAAAGTGACTCACCTCTTTTGTTGATGTCTTTGCTACCCCATATGATGTGATGGGAGTTGGCATCACAACCAAGTAGTAGCTATCTTCCCCTTGCGTTGCAGTAGCTAACAAGTTTTCTAACCTCTTCAGGTGGTGCGGAGGTAGTATCACCCGGGTAGTAGGCTGAGGCTATTACAATGTTTTGTAAGCCTTTTGCCGTGGGGATCTCAGCTAGTACCGCAACGAGATCATTTGTGATGAATTCTGGAATGGGAAGAAAGTTAGTTCTTTTATGGATAAGAAGCGCAGCTCGTGGTTGGAGTTGCGTGTTGTCGTATATTAACTTACACGATTGTGTTGGAAGGCCTTTTATTTGGCCTCTTACCACCCAAGGTTCCTGGACTAGTAAGCAGTCCAGATCCTGCTTGACAAATTCCCTGCTTGCCGCAGCTGAGGCAGCTTTGGCGTGCATGAGATTTATCTGCAGGAATTTTAGGGTGGTGTAATTCATTTTGATTTTGGGGTTGAGGTAAAGCTCGCTGGTGCTTTTAATAGCCTCTGCCGAGCTTTACCTTTGGGCCTGGGGTCCCGTTTTTGAGCCATGAATTTGGCTGTGCTGCTTTTTGCAGCTGGTGTTGCATTACCGCTTTTTGGTGTTGGTTTGGCAACGGTAGTTGAGCAGGGAGGGGGGGGGAGGGGAGTTGTTGTTGTATTGCCAGAGGTACCTTTTGGTGAGGAGGGCCTCACGGCTGACTCCTTTGGTAAGGTAGTTGTGGCATTAACAACGGAGGGGGGAGGACCTAGGGTTATTGAGCTGTCAGCCTGTTTTGTAGATCTGACGTTGGTGAAGGCTGTGGAGCACTATTACCTGTCGTCAGAGTCGTACAGGCTGTCTTGACAGGGGAGTTAGGTGGGGGTTTGGGGGCACCAGTTCTGTAAGGGGCTTTAGGATGGCGGAGATGAACATTGCCAAACCTAAAGTCTATTATGTCTTTTTTGGTTTTCAGTAGAGCCGCAGATTTGTGCTCCACCGAAAAGGTAAGAATAGAGACGGCACCTTTGGCTTATTTTCTTATGACTTTGTTGAAATATTGTCATTATTTTATACCTACTGAATTCCATACATACCTTTAGTATTTTGTTAACACCTTTATCAATATTAACGTCATAGTACAAAGCTATTACAATATATTCTACTACATTTTAGTTATCCTTTTAACTTCCTTTTTCTATTCACCACTCACTCTTTCCTCAACCACTGAATTGTAAAGATCGCTAAATATACTTTTTATAATCCACACTTTGTTCGACAATCGCCTAATTATTTTAACAGGTTATGGGCCCAGACCCTTTGTATTAAAAAAAATTTATAGAATCGCAGTGTTATTTTCTCAAAATAAAAATGTTTTTTTTCACCGGAAAAATTCCATTATTAAATGGAGATAATTTCGACACATGGAAGCCTCAGATGGAGACGCTTCTGCATAAAAATCGCCTGTTGACAATAGTCAACACTAGAGTGACAGAAAGGCCGACTGATGCACTTGAATTGGCAGAATGGAAAAATAAAGATCAGGATGCTAGATGTGAAATGATAATCTGCATGGAACCTGCCCAGGTGTCGTTAGTGAAATCACTTGCCACTTCCAAAGAGATTTGGGACTTTCTTGAAGCCACTTACAATAGGAAAAACACTAGAACTAAAGTCCAGGAGTTTCGTTAGTTAATTAATATTAAAATGAGCGAGGATCAAAACATGGAAAATTACTTAATCCAATTTAATTCTGTTGTGTCACGCCTGTTGGAAATGGACGCCAAACTGGACGATAATTTGCTGACTGCGCTGTTACTGGATGGTCTACCCGAGAGCTACAAAGACATTCAAGCTGCATTCGATGCTGCCTCTGATTTCCCGAAAATTGATGTTCTTCGAGCACGTTTGCTGGAAGTAAGCCAAAGGAAAAAGCAAGATGGTGTGGTAAAAGATGAGTCCCTAAAGATTAAATTTCATTCTAAAAAACTGGATAATCCAAAACCAGGTATGTTGAATGCATTTCAGTACAGTTGTCATCGCTGTGGAAAAAAAGGGCATGTGAAGAAAGATTGTCGAGTTAGGTTATCTAAAGAAAGGTTGCATTTTGCCAAAAACGAGAAGGTAAATGAGGAAGGTTTCGTTGCATCTGAACTAATTGAGCGCTGTAACTGTACACCAGCCCATAGTTCTTTCAATAGTTTGGAGGTTAGTGAGGATAAAAATTGGTACATAGATAGCGGTGCCACCTCACACATGTGTTGTACCGAAGACGAATTTATTGATCTAGACAAAAGCTATTTCGGATTAGTTCAGGTAGCCAACAAAAAGTTTGCGAACATCAAGGGAATAGGAACAGTGAGGCTAGACATAAAAGTTGATGGGAATTTAAAGTCGATCCATCTGTACAAAACACTCTTTATCCCAGAGCTAAGGAGCAATTTAATCTCCGCTAGTAAGGCAACTGATAATAACTGTAAGTTTGTAATAAAAGGAAAACATGCATGTATTAGTAAAAATGGAAAGGTTTTATTAGAAGCTACTAAAACTAAAGGGCTTTATTTGATTAATTAGAATCATGCACAGGAAAAATGTAGTTTAGTTCCACACACCAGTAATTTGGAAACGTGGCATAGGCGGTATGGACACTTAAATATAGCATCACTACGTCGGTTAAAAACCAATGGAATGGTTTGTGGTCTACCAACTTTTGAGGATGCTAAGCTCGAGTGCTCAACTTGTTATAGAGGAAAGCAAACAAGGCTTTCTTTTCATGCAAAAAATGAAAAATCTTCAAGATGTTTGTTAGAAATCGTGCACACAGATCTTTGTGGACCAATCAATATCGAATCCATTCAGAAGAGTCTATACTTCGCTACATTTATTGATGATTATTCACGAAAAGTTTTTGTTTATTTTTTGCGAAAAAAGAGCGAATATTTGCAAAATTTTAAAAAATTTCAAAGTCCTCGTGGAAAACCAAACTAATAAAAAAATTGAAACATTAAGAAGCGATAACGCGAAAGAACTGGTTTCTCGCGAATTTTCAAACTTTTTAATCGATAATGGAATTAATCGACAGCTAACCGTAGAGTACACGCCGCAACAAAACGGCGTTGCGGAACGCATGAATCGCACTCTGGTCGAGATGGCCCGTTGCTTTATCATCGAAGCAGATTTGCCATCATTCTTATGGGCTGAGTTGATCAATACTGCTGCCTATATTCGTAATCGTTGCCCAACGTCATTGAATTTCAACAGAACTCCAGAGCAAATTTGGACAGGGAGAGCTCCAAATGTTTCCCATTTGCGGCAAATTGGGAGCAGTGCTTTAATAAAAAGCTCTAATAGAGGTAAATTCGATCAAAAGAGCGAAGAGTTCGTAATGATTGGGTATTTCGACGAGTCTAAGGCGTATCGCCTTTGGAAAAGGGGAACGCGGACAGTTATAAAGAGCCGTGATGTTCGCTTCATTGAAAGTTTAACTCAGGGAGCAGACTATTCGGGAGCTTATGAGTTCGAAATCAAAAGTTGTGACGTGCATACTGACGAAACAAATAAAAGTTTTTCGAATTCAAAACAAGAAAACAAGGAATATGTGCATGCAGATCACAATGGTAGCTTAGGAGATTTCAATAAATTTTTGAATTCAAACCAAAAGGAAAATGAGAGTGCAAAAGATGATATTAATTTAGAAAAATCTAATAATGAAAACATACACAAAGACAGATCTTATGATGAAGAGAAAAACATTGAGCATAAAAAAAGATTCAAATGAGGAAGTAGAAAAAGATAATGAAAGAATAGCTCATCGAACAAGAAGCCGTCAACGCCATAACACCGATAATGTAACTGAAAAATTTTTTTATGCACAAGACGATGATCCGTCCAATTATCAGGAGGCAATAAATTCACCACACGCTGATGAATGGCTTGAAGCAATGAATTCGGATTTCAGTTGCCTTATGAAAAATAATACCTGGAAACTCTGTGATCTACCGGAGGGACGGACAGCCATTGGGAGTAGATGGGTTTATAAATCAAAATACTTGCCTAATGGAGAAGTTGAACGTAGAAAAGCACGTTTAGTAGCGAAAGGCTATTCGCAAAAATATGGTGTTGACTATGTAGAGACATACGCACCAGTAATACGACAAAGTTCCTTGCGATTAATTTATGCTTTATCAGTGGAATATGACTTAAGACTTAATCATTTGGATGTTGAGACAGCCTTTTTAAATGGGAAACTTGAAGAAGAGATTTTTATGAAGCAGCCGGAGGGGTTTACTGATGAAAAATATCCACTAAAGGTTTGTCGTCTTAACAAAGCTTTGTATGGCTTAAAGCAAGCAAGTAGGCAATGGAATAAGACCTTGGACATTCACTTAAAAGACATACAATTTGTACAATCAAATTATGACCATTGCATATATTTCAAAATTAATGACGACGAAATAACTATTATTGGAACGTACGTTGATGACATCATCGTCGCATCTAACGCAAAAAGATCTATTTCACTAATTAAGGAAAAGCTTAGTTCAAGCTTTGAGATAAAAGATCTTGGAAAACCATCTCCTGCCATAGGGTTGGAAATTAAGAAACACAATGAATCTTTATCAATTAATCAAACACGTTTAATCAATAAATTAGTTTTAAAACATAAAATGAATAACTCGAAACCTGTTTACATCCCCATTAGACCGGTTCAAAAAAAGTGACTTTTTTCTTTTTCTCGATGCACATCGATTTTTACCTTCGAGTAGGTGTAAAAACAAGCCTGTTAAAATTTGAGCTCCAAAAATTAATATTTAGAGGTCGCTCATCGCAGATTTCCATTTCCCATACAATTTGTATGGGAAAAAAAACATATAATTTTTGGAATTTTATATTTCGGTCTAGAAGCAAAGTGCCGAGATGAGCTATACATATTCTTATAGAAAATTGGTTGTTCTACAAAAAAGATTTCTTACCATTTTTCAACAAATTCACTCCTTCAAAAGTTATAAAGGGTTAAAGTTTGAACAAATATTTTTATTTCTTGATATCTGACAAAATGTTAAAATGTATCACTTAAAATCATAAAATCATTCGCTTATGACACATATTTTTATAGAAAATTAATTTTTCTACAAAAAAGGTGTTTTATCATTTTTCGACAAATTCACTCCTTCAAAAGTTATTCAAGGTTAATTAAATAATTAATTAATAAATTAATTTTTTCAGAAATCAAGAAAAAAAACTTGAATTTACTCTAAATTAAACTTTAACCTTGAATAACTTTTGAAGGAATGAATTAGTCGGAAAATGATAAAACACCTTTTTTGTAGAACAATTAATTTTCTATAAAAATATATGTCATTAGCGAATGATTTTATGATTTTTAGCGATACATTTTAACATTTTGTCAGATATCAAGAAATAAAAATATTTGTTCAAACTATAACCCTGTATAACTTTTGAAGGAGTGAATTTGTTGAAAAATGGTAAGAAACCTTTTTTGTAGAACAACTAATTTTCTATAAGAATATGTATCGTTCATCTCGGCACTTTGCTTCTAGACCGAAATATAAAATTCCAAAAATTATATGTTTTTTTTCCCATACAATTTGTATGGGAAATGGAAATCTGCGATGAGCGACCTCTAAATATTAATTTTTGGAGCTCAAATTTTAACAGGCTTGTTTTTACACCTACTCGAAGGTAAAAATCGATGTGCATCGAGAAAAAGAAAAAAGTCACTTTTTTTGAACCGGTCTAATCCCCATGCAGGCAAAATTGAAACTACAAAAAGAACCAACTATTCCTGGTGAGCGGATAGCAGTTGAAGTTTTGAAATATCAAGAGCTTATTGGGTCACTGATGCACTAAGCAGTTTTCAGTCGCCCTGATATTTCATTCAGCATAAGCAATTTAGCTCAATTTTCACAGAGTCCTCGCAAGCAGCACTGGAATGCAGCAATGCAAGTCCTTCAGTATCTTAACACAACTAGACATGCTCGAATAGAATTTCGTAAAACTGGGTGTCCACTAATGGGCTTCGTAGATGCTAGTTGGGCTGAAGATGTTAACGATCGTAAGTCTCAAAGTGGTTTTTGTCTTACACTTGCAGGTGCAGCTATCAGTTGGGAGTTAAAGAAGCAGCGTAAAGTAGCCATCTCCAGTGCCGAAGCAGAATACATGGCCTTGACTGAAGCATCAAAGGAAGCTTATGCACTACGTTTTTTACTAGAGGAGCTAAAACTTGGGTCTCACAAGCCGATTGACATCTACTGTGATAATCAAAGCGCACTACATATCGCTAAGTATGGCGGAAAGTACTCAAGAACCAAACATATACACTACAAGTATCATTTCGTGAGAGAAGCAGTAGAACAAGAAGCTGTCAAGTTAAAATACCTACCAACCGAAAACATGGTCGCAGACGCTCTTACAAAAGCCGTGTTTAAGGATAAGCATTTGTTTTGTTCTCAACAATATGGATTAAACTTTGACTGTATTAATATTGAGGAGGAGTGTTGAAATATTGTCATTATTTTATACCTACTGAATTCCATACATACCTTTAGTATTTTGTTAACATCTTTATCAATATTAACGTCATAGTACAAAGCTATTACAATATATTCTACTACATTTTAGTAATCCTTTTAACCTCCTTTTTCTATTCACAACTCACTCTTTCCTCAACCACTGAATTGTAAAGATCGCTAAATATACTTTTTATAATCCACACTTTGTTCGACAATCGCCTAATTATTTTAACAGACTCTCCATTCAGGAACGGGGAGACCCTCATTCTGGACTTTGATCGCAGTGAGAATCTGTTCGTTCGTGCATGTAGGGCCAACGGGGAAATGGCCTACCAGAATTTGGTTTTTGGGAATTTCTTCCTCTTCGACCGCCTTCAGTGAGGCATTCTCCCAAGGCTTTACTTTTGGAATTTCGCCTTTTAGCCAATCAGCCGTGACCTTATTTTTGCAGTTGAAGACAAGCCATCCTGGTCTGAAATTAGTGCCAAAGAATTTGGGGCTGATATCCCCTGTCTTTTGGCTGCAAATCAAACCAAAGATGGTGTCTTGCACTGCTGTCATTTGGTCAGTGTTAAGTAGCGTTTCCGGGAAGTCTGAGGCAAGGATACCTATTTTGTAGCTCTCCAGCGCTTGTTTAAAATTTTTTTGCTCTATTTTTTGTTGATTTGGAGGCGGATTTAATGTGGAAGGCACATCAACAGACCTCTGCTTGTGAGCAATGTTGGGTTTTGCCATTTTGGCACGATTTGTGTCCCTAGGGAAGGATTCAGAGCGATTCCTTTTTTCTCCCTTTGGAACAGCCGTTCTGGCTCTTTCCCTGGCTTCGGCTTCGTTAAGGCCGCTAGGCAGAAGGAATTTAAAGCGTTTGCAAGCAGCTCCACAAAGCTTGACGCGCGCTTTTTGGGTGGTTTCGATCGTTTGATCAGTGTGTGTTGAAGGGGCAGCCTCGTTAAGAAGTTTCGCCTCCTCCAAAGAACCAATAGGTGGAAGGTCGTCAAGACCTGTCTCCATTGGTGTGGATGCACTTAGAGCAGCATCACTCTCTTTAGGATTTTCATTAAAAATATCAATTTTGTACCCACGAGTATTAGGGAAAGGAGGTCACCATTGACAGAGCCCTATGCCAAAGTAAAGGACTTATAATAATTTAAACTGGATTTGCCTATGTATCCAGAGTTCGCAACTAGCGACTAAGAACTCCTTAGCCATTCAGCCTTCGGCGTCGCTGTTCTACCACTGGCTTCAGGATTGTTTATCGACCTTTATTGGTACTAGATCCGTTATGTTCGGTTATTGCGTAAGCAAGTTGCAGTGGCACCTCCAGCAGGATGTTATTTGCTAACGCATAACGGTCTTGAAAAGGGAGAGGCTAGAGTTTCATGGAATACCAGACTTTTATTGCGCTTCACCTGTTCCTGGGTCTTATGTCTCTGGACATCAAAAAGTAGAGGTATTTGTATTTTTCAAGAAGTGCTCACCATTCGAAACTTCTGCTGACGACGACGATGGAAGCGACGGCGATTGATTTGAAGCAGGAACGATCAATCCTAACAACTATGCATTGCTGGGCTCATCTTAGTGAACGAGATAGCTCTGCATACGCGACAACGAAAGTTTGATTTACATTTTTTTACCGAATGCCCTTACCTAAGGCAGTTGAAGCAAATCGAATGTTGTTTTGTAAAGTCTCCTCGCGATGAAATGTCTAGTTCGAGAAGTTGATCACACTGGTACAAGAAGTGACTGTTTTTACACAACGGACATTGCAGACTTTGTCGAATAAGTTAGTTACTAGTGCTCGGACTGGACCTGATTGCTTTACACGTGAATTTGAAGTACGACTAAACGATTGACAAGACTCAAACGCGTCACAACGTTTATCCAAAAATTCAATAAATTCGGTTATTGTCCAATCTTCGCGGCTGCCTACTTCTTCTGCCCATGCTTGTTTTGTTTCATTATCAAGTTTGAAGAGTAGAATGACAATAAGCCAAGGAACACGCCCGTTCTTATTTAATGCATTTAACCCGCGAATAACCTCATCGGCACCATCTGTAATTTTTCTAAGAGTCTATATATTTGGAGTTGATATTGATGAAAGCGACATAAAGGTTTGAACAAATGATTGAACGATTAAGTTTACCCGATCGAAACGTTTTTCCAATCGATCCCAAGGCTAAGTATAATTTGTTTCAGAGACATTATTATGCTGTATAAGATTAGCTGCAGTTCCAGACAAAGACCACTGTGATGCTTCTTTGGTTTCAAGTGGGGCAGAACTCAGCGGGTCCAAGGTTTTTCCCAAAGAAGCTCGAAAACTTTGGCAGCGGGAGTCCAACTTCTGAAATAACGAGGAGAGACACGGCAAATACGAACAACAATAATTTTTATTCTTCAATTTAAGTAACCAAGAGACAAATCCTTACAAGTAGTGTGAAAGTGTTTTACAATTCAGGTTAATAAATCGCCAAGCGTCTTGAATACGGTAAAGTCGGGGCGTTGAGTGCAACCGGCACGTCTTCTTCGTTTTCGGAAAGAATAGAGGTTGGTTTAATCGTCTAAGGGCGGCACGGGGATTCACCTGGCTTTCGAATTAGACATAATTCGAATTAGAGAATTAGCGAATCTATCGGGGGCCCCTTGAGAGCATTGTCTGAACAATTCGGCGAGATATATATGGGATTTTATCGGGGGGCCCCTTAAGAGCACCGTCCGAGCAATCCGAGGAGGTATATGGAAAATTTATCGGGGGGCCCCTTAAGAGCACCGTCTGCGTCTGAGTAATTCCGGGCTCGAGGAGGAAAATGGAGAAGCGAAAATGAATATTAAAGTAGTATTCCCACAATTAATATTACTTGTCTTTCTTAGCAAACGCATTCTCAATTTTGCTGACCAGCTGATGGAGAGCTGTAACAGTGGATTTACCAGTTTGGTAAGCGAATTGGTTAGCATTGAGAGGATTTGCTATTAAGGCTGTACTGCGAATGTGTAAATCAATCACTTTTTCCATGACCTTTAGAAAGAAGGATGTGAGACTGATTGGTCTGAAGGATTTTGGGTCTGAGTTTGATCTATTGCCAGCTTTTGGTATGAATACTACTCTCACTTTTCTCCAAGTTTGAGGAATGTAGCTTAATTCAAAGCTAGATCTATAGATAAGTATAAGTGAGCAGATTATGCTATCAATTCCATACTGCAAGAGAGCAGGAAAGATACCATCTTCCCCGGGCGCCTTGAAAGGCTGTTGGGAGGATGTTGCCCATTCGATGGAGTCTTCGTTAAAAATTTTTCTAGCTAGACTTCTTGTTGTGCTATTAGGTGTAGTGTTACTCACATTTGTGGTTAGAGATTGATCAGTGGTATGTACACAGTCAGGAAAATGAGTGGCCAAAAGTAGGCTCAGAGTTTCACTGTAAATTTGGGTAAAACTACCATCCGATTTTTTTAAGACACCAATACCGTTATTATGATCTTTAGCTAAGGCTTTTTGAACTCTAATTGAAGAAGGCAAATTATCGATACTTTCACAGAAGTTTTTCCAGGTAAGTCGTTTTTGCCTTCTTATCATCGAGTTGTAAGTCGTTAGAGTTGTTCGATATTCGCTCCACGAATTGGTTCGTTTAGCTTTGTTGAACAACTTTCGAAGCTTTCTTTTTAACTTCTCCAACTCACTGTTCCACCACGGAACATCGCGATTTGAGTTGGTCTGTCTAATGTGACAGCTGGACTCGTATGCGCTTGTGATTTGTGAGCTTAAGCGTGTTGCTTCCCTTTCAAGTTGATAAGGAGAGTCAATGTTTGGATAGGATGGTACAAATTCACAACGAAGTGTCTCTGTGTAGAGATTCTAGTCCGTGTGTCTTGGTACCCTATTGTTTTCTATATTGTTGGGATTCGTCCTTGACAGATCAAATCTGATGTGCCGGTGGTCCGAGAATGATATCTCTTTCGAGACATGCCAATTGAGAATGTTGTTGGCTATGGCAAAACTTGCCACTGTCATATCCAACACTTCTTTCCTAGTGGAGGTGACAAAAGTAGGTTCATTTCCCTTGTTTAGAATATCTAAGTTTGAGTGCATGAAAAAATCTAAAAGCGACTCACCTCTTTTGTTGATGTCTTTGCTACCCCATATGATGTGATGGGAGTTGGCATCACAACCAAGTAGTAGCTGTCTTCCCCTTGCGTTGTCGGGGCGTTGAGTGCAACCGGCACGTCTTCTTCGTTTTCGGAAAGAATAGAGGTTGGTTTAATCGTCTTAGGGCGGCACGGGGATTCACCTGGCTTTCGAATTAGACATAATTCGAATTAGAGAATTAGCGAATCTATCGGGGGCCCCTTGAGAGCATTGTCTGAACAATTCGGCGAGATATATATGGGATTTTATCGGGGGGGCCCTTAAGAGCACCGTCCGAGCAATCCGAGGAGGTATATGGAAAATTTATCGGGGGGCCCCTTAAGAGCACCGTCTGCGTCTGAGTAATTTCGGGCTCGAGGAGGAAAATGGAGAAGCGAAAATGAATATTAAAGTAGTACTCCCACAATTAATATTACTTGTCTTTCTTAGCAAACGCATTCTCAATTTTGCTGACCAGCTGATGGAGAGCTGTAACAGTGGATTTACCAGTTTGGTAAGCGAATTGGTTAGCATTGAGAGGATTTGCTATTAAGGCTGTACTGCGAATGTGTAAATCAATCACTTTTTCCATGACCTTTAGAAAGAAGGATGTGAGACTGATTGGTCTGAAGGATTTTGGGTCTGAGTTTGATCTATTGCCAGCTTTTGGTATGAATACTACTCTCACTTTTCTCCAAGTTTGAGGAATGTAGCTTAATTCAAAGCTAGATCTATAGATAAGTATAAGTGAGCAGATTATGCTATCAATTCCATACTGCAAGAGAGCAGGAAAGATACCATCTTCCCCGGGCGCCTTGAAAGGCTGTTGGGAGGATATTGCCCATTTGATGGAGTCTTCGTTAAAAATTTTTCTAGCTAGACTTCTTGTTGTGCTATTAGGTGTAGTGTTACTCACATTTGTGGTTAGAGATTGATCAGTGGTATGTACACAGTCAGGAAAATGAGTGGCCAAAAGTAGGCTCAGGGTTTCACTGTAAATTTGGGTAAAACTACCATCCGATTTTTTTAAGAGACCAATACCGTTATTATGATCTTTAGCTAAGGCTTTTTGAACTCTAATTGAAGAAGGCAAATTATCGATACTTTCACAGAAGTTTTTCCAGGTAAGTCGTTTTTGCCTTCTTATCATCGAGTTGTAAGTCGTTAGAGTTGTTCGATATTCGCTCCACGAATTGGTTCGTTTAGCTTTGTTGAACAACTTTCGAAGCTTTCTTTTTAACTTCTCCAACTCACTGTTCCACCACGGAACATCGCGATTTGAGTTGGTCTGTCTAATGTGACAGCTGGACTCGTATGCGCTTGTGATTTGTGAGCTTAAGCGTGTTGCTTCCCTTTCAAGTTGATAAGGAGAGTCAATGTTTGGATAGGATGGTACAAATTCACAACGAAGTGTCTCTGTGTAGAGATTCCAGTCCGTGTGTCTTGGTACCCTATTGTTTTCTATATTGTTGGGATTCGTCCTTGACAGATCAAATCTGATGTGCCGGTGGTCCGAGAATGATATCTCTTTCGAGACATGCCAATTGAGAATGTTGTTGGCTATGGTAAAACTTGCCACTGTCATATCCAACACTTCTTTCCTAGTGGAGGTGACAAAAGTAGGTTCATTTCCCTTGTTTAGAATATCTAAGTTTGAGTGCATGAAAAAATCTAAAAGCGACTCACCTCTTTTGTTGATGTCTTTGCTACCCCATATGATGTGATGGGAGTTGGCATCACAACCAAGTAGTAGCTGTCTTCTCCTTGCGTTGCAGTAGCTAACAAGTTTTTTAACCTCTTCAGGTGGTGCGGAGGTAGTATCACCCGGGTAGCAGGCTGAGGCTATTACAATGTTTTGTAAGCCTCTTGCCGTGGGGATCTCAGCTAGTACCGCAACGAGATCATTTGTGATGAATTCTGGAATGGGAAGAAAGTTAGTTCTTTTATGGATAAGAAGCGCAGCTCGTGGTTGGAGTTGCGTGTTGTCGTATATTAACTTACACGATTGTGTTGGAAGGCCTTTTATTTGGCCTCTTACCACCCATGGTTCCTGGACTAGTAAGCAGTCCAGATCCTGCTTGACAAATTTCCTGCTTGCCGCAGCTGAGGCAGCTTTGGCGTGCATGAGATTTATCTGCAGGAATTTTAGGGTGGTGTAATTCATTTTGATTTTGGGGTTGAGGTAAAGCTCGCTGGTGCTTTTAATAGCCTCTGCCGAGCTTTACCTTTGGGCCTGGGGTCCCGTTTTTGAGCCATGAATTTGGCTGTGCTGCTTTTTGCAGCTGGTGTTGCATTACCGCTTTTTGGTGTTGGTTTGGCAACGGTAGTTGAGCAGGGGGGGGGGGGGAGTTGTTGTTGTATTGCCAGAGGTACCTTTTGGTGAGGAGGGCCTCACGGCTGACTCCTTTGGTAAGGTAGTTGTGGCATTAACAACTGAGGGGGGAGGACCTAGGGTTATTGGAGCTGTCAGCCTGTGTTGTAGATCTGATGTTGGTGAAGGCTGTGGAGCACTATTACCTTGTTGCGGTATATTTTACCACAACAAGTTATACCTTTATTCCTCTTCCTTTTCCCATTTTCACCCCTCCTTTTGTTGTGGCTTCAAGGTGCTGGCAGAGTACAAAGCAACCCTAGTCCATCAGCTAGTGGTGTACTTCAAAGCATTTTGGAAAAGCAACCCAAATAGGTACCCCTTCATTGAGCCAGTGGACGGCTGGAGACTCAAACAGCAGCGGTAGTAAGAACCAGGAAGGTTCTAGAGGAATTCCATCCATAGCAGCAGCAGGTTACTAAGAACCTAATATTTAAAATAAGGTAGAGATATGGCTACCCACCTTTAACACACTGATATTTATCAGTGATCTTCGGATTTTGGCATTTGAAGCCTTTTTCAATATAAACGGCCAAAAGCCCAACGTAATGGCTGAGTGCCCACCGTAAAGGCCGAGTGCCCAACCTAAAGTGCTTTACCTTAGCAAGGAAATGACTCTTTATAGGATTATCCCCATTCCCCCAAATCTGCGCGAAGGTTCACCGAAGTAGTTTAGTAGTTTTCGCGAAAAACGATGAATCCTAGTTAACTGAGTCCTAGCTTAAATAGTTTTCTTGCACAGTGTAACTTGGGTCGGTTGGGCCGAGGGAATTTGTTTAAAGAAATAGTTTTTCAATTTTCTATTCTGGAATGGATTGAAATGGAACAGGTCTGGATTCGTTCATTCAGGCAAGTTGTTGCGAATCTCTAACGACCAAGAGATTCTCAACGAAATTGTTTAGAAGAGAGCGATGGATGCGTTTCGCCTACGGCGCAGACTCCAGCGAATTTGCTGAGAGTATTGCTGATACCCCGTGACGAACCTCCACGACTCTGATTGGTTGAAGTGAGTGGAATTTGCTGAATGCGCCGATGAACGAAGAGACCGCCAAGAAGATGGCACTTCTTGGTTGACCTCTGAAAAGGACATAGTGCCAGAAAGTTTTAGAAAATTGAAAAAGTGTCGGAAAATTTACAAATCGAGTGATTTTATTAGTTGCAAGTAGTGCAAATTGAAATTGTGTTTTTGTTGGCAGAAAGGCCAAAATAACTACAATTGTTTACTGTGTGCAGGAAAGCTCCAATCAGGCAGGAGTTCAGGAGAGTTAGTGCCAGAACGGGCAAGAAAACTCATAGACAGGATTCGTCAGAAAAGCTAAGTATTATTATACCTTAGTATTTTAATTTTCTTATTGTGAGAAAAAAGTGTTAGTTGTGCGTTTATTATGGTTTGGCTATTAAGTCATAGTGTTTTTATCGGTTACCTTTCGCCAATCGTAATTTATCCTGAGATTGCAGGACGCGCGACCTTTCTTTGACCTTGTTGTCTGTTCGGGAAAATTCTCAAAGAGTCGTTTGTTTGCGGGTGTATTGTGCACACAAGTTGTTGTTTTGAATTTTAACCTGGGTACCCCATCTTCGTACTTAAATTTCATTCTATTTAAATTGTTGACTGGCTCTTTGCCAGATTTTACATACTTTGTACACTCCCAATTGTTTACGAAAAGATTTCAGGTTTTATACCTATACTTGTCCTGTTGCACTATTTTCCTTTGAAATCCACCCAGCTGTCATTTGATAGTTCATCCTAAAATTAAATTCGATCGATATCGCCGCGGCACATCGGTGTGCATATTTTATCTTCCCGCGTTATAAATAAGTAATTAATATTTTGTTGCGATTAACTAACGTATTAATTTGATATCATCCAAGTTGTGGATTCGGTGGTAATTTGTTTTGTAGGGAAAAAGTGCAACAATTGGCGTCCAAACGTGGGGCTTTGTGTGGTGTTTTTTTTACATATATTTTTTCTCCTGTTGTGTGTTGTGATTTTTCTTAGTGGAACATTTTAGGGAAGTGTTATTTTCACTTATTACATATTTTATAAATGTGATTTTGTTTTTGAATCTTTTTACTTTGCCCGTGTTTTTTTTCCCCTAGGTGAACATTTAATTGTTTAGAAATTGTGATTGCCGTACCTACCTACATTCTACAAAATATATATAAACATCCATCACTGTTGTTGGATTGTGCTTTGTGCATTACTAATTTGGATTCACTGTGTTATTGGTATACCCAGTGCAACAAGTAGGTGCTTTTGTTTTTTTTATATTTGGTTCATTTTTTTTGGATTTTGATTGAGACTATTTCTTATCAATCAAGCTTCATACCCATATTACATTTTATTTTGCATTTAATTTCTTTTTAAATATCAAGAGTTTGACAGTTTGTGCTCCAGGTTTTCAACCATATTGTTGTAACAATCTGTCTCGCTCTCTCACAAAGTTTGTTGGTGTGAGCTAAATTAATATATTGAGAAGTAAGTGTTGCCGTCGGCGATAATTTTTGTTCTCAGTACTTTTGAATTTGTTGGTGCTATTTATTTAATACTTTTTTTATTACTACTTTTTTCAATACTTTTTTAAATACATTTTTAATTTTTGTCTTATTTTTAATTTTCATTGTTGTTTTTCAATTGCGTCTGTTATTTATTAGTTTTTTTAATTTTTTTTTTTTTTTATTATTCACCATGGATATCAACCGTTTGTCACAAGAGGAGCTTGTGTACGAAATGTTGAGTAGGGGATTAGAGAAGGGAACTGTGGACGTTATGAGAAGTTCCTTAAGATCTTCTCGGATGTTGCAGCGTCGTGGTTCAGTTGAGGCATACGGGAAGTACCCGTTTAGTTACGTTCAGGAAAGCGATGCAGTTGAGGAGAAGATTAGGGTTCTTCTTAAGGATCAACCAAAAAATCCCAAGTCGGAGGAATACTTGAAGATCCTTACGAAGATAGAATGGAGCTTAAATAGGATAGGAAAAGCGCAGGCAGAAGGAGATGAGGAAATAGGAGAGCAGAAATCTCTGAAGAGTGAACTGCTTCTCCTATTAGCTAAGTTGACAGATGAAGAAGAGCAAGCGTCTAACGAAGACAAAGCTTCTTCTTCAGGAACTAGTAGCAGGCAGTTGGTGGAGAACACTCCCCAACAAAATCGGATTAACACACGAGGACCAGCGTGCAACGAGGGATTCGAACAGAGGTCAGATAGTGTTAGAGTAGGGATTTCCGAACCGCTAGAGCGATTTACGGAAAGGATCAGTAGGTGGAATGTTCAGTTCAGTGGTGAGCGATGTGGCACATCATTGAACTCATTCTTAGAAAGGGTAGAGGAACTTAGTTTAGCTCGAGGGGTCTCAGAAATCCGTTTGTTCCAGTCAGTGGTTGACCATTTGACAGGTCAAGCCCTACAGTGGTATAGGTCAGCTAGGGAAGACATAGCTGATTGGCAGGAATTCGTAGAGGCGTTGAAGTACGAATTCTTGCCAGCAAATTATGATGATCTGTTGATGGAACAGATCAACCGTAGGACCCAAGGGAAGGAGGAGACGTATGGAGCATATCTCGCTACCATGCGTACAATGTTTAGGAGATTAGGGGAGCCATTATCCGAACGTAGGAAAGTGGCTATCCTAATGAAGAATTTGGACCCGTTTTATCAGAAACAGATTGGTTTCCAAAAGCCTCAATCTGTGAAGGAGTTAGCGAAATTAGGCAGGGATTTAGAAACGCCTAGGGCGAATGTTGAAAATTTTGAGCCTCCCGCTCGAAATAAAAAATGCGTTGAACCCGAGTTCGGTTACTCTGCTGGTCCAACAGTACAACCGAGGGTGGCAGCGGTTAGCAGAGATGAGCAGCCTATCCAAGTAGTGGAAGCTAGAAGGTCTCCACCTAATAGATCCACTCAAGTTGATAGGTCGATTCGATGCTTTAACTGCAGGAAAGAAGGTCACTTCTCTAGCAGGTGTTCCGCTAAAAAGCATTGCTTCGGTTGTGGTGCTGAAGGTGTCAGCCGCAACAACTGTCGTCGTTGTTCATCAGGAAATGGGCAACGGGCTCTTGCGCCAGCAGGGCGAGAGTTCCGGAGGCATTAGGAGCTAAGTTGGCAGATGGAGCAGGTGTAGAAATATTAGGGTCATTAAACTTACCAATCGTGCTTGAAAACAAGGCAGTTCTTATAGACTGCTTAGTTATTCCAACTCTGCCGCATACCGTGATACTAGGTGCAGAATTCTGGGCACTGTCGGGAATCGTCCCGGATTTGCGATCACGTATGTAGAGTTTTTTGGACCTAGAGTGTTTGGGCTCGATTTGCTCGATTACTGAGCGTTCAGAGTTGACGAAAGATCAGACTAGTTTGTTGGAAGCCATGGTTGAGGAAGCTTTTAGGAAGATGCCAGAGGGATTAGGGTGCACAACTATGATTGAGCACAAGATTAGGACGTCGTCGGAACCGATTAAACAACGGTATTATCCGGTTTCTTTGGCAATGCACGGACATATTGATAGGGAACTAAATGAGATGTTAGAAGGAGTTATTGAGAGATCCAACAGTGCTTGGTCATCTCCAATACTATTAGTTAAAAAGAAAGATGGGTCTTTTAGGTTTTGTGTAGATTTTAGAAAGCTTAATAAAAATACAGATAGGGATGCTTATCCACTACCCTACATAGCGGCCATTTTGGACAGGCTTCGAGGAGCGAAGTTTTTGTCCTCTTTGGATATAAAATCAGCGTATTGGCAGATTCCAATGGAGGAGGAGTCTAAGCCCTACACCGCTTTCACGGTTCCCGGGAGAGGTCTCTTTCAGTTTAGAAGGATGCCTTTCGGGCTTCATAACTCGCCTGCAACATGGCAACGGTTTATTGACACAGTTTTGGGTGCCGATCTAGAGCCGTACGTCTTCGTCTATTAAACGAACTCATTATCCTGACGGATACTTTCGAGAAGCATCTTGAAATCCTGAAGGAAGTTTTGAAAAGGTTGAGTGAAGCAGGGTTGAAGGTCGGTAAGGAGAAGTGTAACTTCTGCAGGCCATCGTTGAAGTTTTTAGGTTATGTAGTGGATCGAAAATGGGTTACATGTATACCCGGAAAAAGTGGAAAGCATGGTTAGGATTCCAGCACCGAGGAATATGAAAGAGGTTAGGAGTTTTATAGGGACAGTGTCGTGGAATCGTCAATTTGTGCCAAATTTTGCCAATTTGCTTCGACCACTGTCAGATTTATTGAAGAAGAGTAGGAAATTCATCTGGACTGATGAATGTGAGAACAGTTTTAGGAAGGCTAAGAAGTGTTTGGTTACAGCACCAATACTTACTTGCCCTGATTTTCAACGACCTTTTGTCGTACTGTAAAAGGAAAACACGTATGTTTGTTGTTTCGTGGTTCTGGTTAAACTCAATTCTTAAAAAGTAGGGAAGAGTCTATGTGGCGATCGCTTTGACAAGGTGAACACCAATTCACACAACGTGGGAAAATGCATGGCTTGAATATTACATGAAGTGAAATATGCAACCTGCATTATGAGTTAAGAGAATTGGCTCACCTTTGTCTGGACTACGGCGCGTGTACATGGTTTCGATTACATAAAACGTGTATGCAACATAGAGCAAACATTACACCACATATTTCTCCCCCTCTTTAAAAAGAGAGCTCTGAAATTTATTATAAACATAAAAACATAATACAGTTATACAAAATAAGTACAAAAAAAAAAAATTTACATTTTGTTCATAATTGTTTCTTTTTTGTTTTTTTTTTGTTTTTTTTACATTTCTTAGATTATAAGTACAAATAAAAAATTTTATATAAATATTATTTTTTTTTGTATTTTTTTCGACTTATTCTTATACTAGTATGTATTTACCTAGATTAATTTTTCATGATTCTTAAAGATAAATTTAAATGATTTGGCTATTGAAAGCGTACATTTGTATATATTTACCTAAAATTACTAGTACTATTGATATTTAATTTTTTTTTTTTTTTTATTCTCTTGAGTTCAAAAATTTTAGTAAGTATAATTTTGCTTTTAGTTAGTCTAAAATAAAAATGTTTCATCATTCGTTCTCGTTAAAGTACAAAACTTTTTTCCTTTAATTCTCAATTGTTTTTCTCTTTGTAAGATTACAAATTGGTTAGTTTGATTCGTCTCTGTGTTTTACATTATTTAAATTGTTCATTTGGTTAAATATTACAAAAAAAAAGTCACTTATCAAAAACAGTACGTGTAAATAAAATTATTATTATTATTATTTTTTTTTTTTGCTATTTAATAAAAAAAAAAAAAAAATCACAAAATAAAACTTAACTTTTTCAATGAAAATTCTTTTTTCTTAATTAAATACAAAAATATAATTTTTCCTCTGGTTAATTGCAATTGGATATCTGTTTTTGTTTTTTCATGTTTTGTTTAAAAAGTATACATTTTTGGCAAAAAAAAACTTCATTGTTTAGCAAATAGAAATAGAACTTGAAATGGGACTGGTATTAAACGAATTTTATTTTATTAAAATGAATCAATCGATTTAGCAAGTGTCTGAAGCCGCAAAAATAGCATTTGAGTCCGCAAGCTTTGCTTTTCTTCTCGGTCTTGGTTTCGGTCTTTGCAAATTTTTATTTCTCTGTTGCACTCGAAAGTACATAATGAAAAGAAAAACAATGCCTGCTAGGAGCAAAAAATCTAGAAAATAGTGGTTGTAATCGTGAAGATTAGCCATGACCGAATATTCCTCAGACTTCTTAATAGCCTCACTTATATTGGATTTAAGTCTGTTAAGCTCCGTATGGTTTATCTCGAAAACCTTGGGAGGAGCTTGAATTACCGTGTCCGTACCTCCTAGAACCCATGCGCTTATGTTTGTACTGGGAATGAATGCATTATAAATTGTTTTATTAAAACTGAGATGGCCTTTTATTTGCATTGTTGGCAGTTTAAAAGTACAGGGTGTCTTGAATGTTAATACGCCACACCCGGACACAGTCAGACTTGAGGATGTCTGGTTGCATGTGAGGTGCCCTGTTACATTACCAGTGACTGAGAAAACCCACGTATTAGGGTTCCTAAGTCTTTTCCAAAAATTATATGTTGTATTTGATACTTTACTCAATTTACATCCCTGTAGATTATTAGATTTATGATTAAGCAGTGAAAACTCGCAATTGTTTGTATAGTGATGTTTTCTTGGGCGTTAATAAAAGGTAGGCTAAGCGTTACTAAGAAAAGCAACAATATCGAATAGCGATGGCACATTGTGCTGTTGCAAAACCCTTTTTGTTTGATTCCCAAAACTAAAAGAAATAAAACAGAAATAAAACAATTCGTAATAAAAGCAAAGTGAAAAATTTAAATCATTTCACGTAGAAACATTTTCATAAAATGGTTTCAGTCTATTATTGTGAACTTTTCCTAGTTTTGTTCCTCTCAAAATAGTTGTATTTACACTATTGTTAATTTCTTTAACTTCAAAAGGACCCTTGTACAATGAATATAGCTTGTTTTTTCTGGCCATATCTTGTAGTAGAACTTTATCTCCTACCTTAAAGGCAAATGGGTGAATGTTTTTATCGTAATGTTCTTTCGATTTGAACTTACTCACCTCTATATTTGCTCTAGCTATTTGATACGCTTTTTGCAATTTATTTCTTAGTAGATAAAAATAATTTTCATCATCGTAAATTGGAGAAGGAGTTTTCTTGATATTAGTTGGCATCTCGGAAGTAAAACCGTACAACACGTCCATCGGTGATAGTTTCGTACTAGCACGAGGAGTGTTGTTGTGAACATACATCACTTGTCGAAGCCATGTATCCCAATCTGCTGGGGCCGCACTGGAAAAGGATCGTAAGTACTCTATCAGAGGACCGTGATTCCTTTCCAGAGCTCCATTAGTTTGTGGGTGATATGCCGTTGTTTCAAGTTTATTTATTTTGAGAAACTTACACACTTTCTTGAAAAGATCGCTGCAAAAATTTGCCCCTCGATCGGTTAGTAGCTGTTTGGGTATTCTATAGCGACATATAATCTCCTCAAAAAAAACCTTGGCGACCGTTTCTGCTTCCGCGTTAGGAAGTGGGTAACAGTCCATGAAACGGGTAAGATCATCTGCGAAGGTCAAAATATATTTGTTACCATTCGTAGTTCTTGGGAGTGGACCAACAATATCCATAAAGACCTTATCAAATGGTTTCTTTGAAGTGGCTGAAATCACCATGGGCATAATTGTACGTCTAGTTTTTTTATTTATTTGACACTTTTTGCAACCTTTAACGTATTTCTTGATAGTGTTAAACATATTTTTCCATCTAAAAGTTGGACGGATGCGAAGATATGTCTTAAGAACTCCAAGGTGACCTCCTAGTGGAGAATCGTGATATCTTTGTATTGTTTTAATAATATCCTCTTCCTTTTCAATGAATGCCTTATTTTGGTATTCACCTGTAATAGGACTAGCATCTTCATCCTCATCAGTTAGGCTTTCATTACCTTGAGAAACTCTTCTTCTGTTAGTAATAGATATGTTCCCTGATTCTGTAAGATCCATACTTGGATTCTTGTCGTTATTTTCTATATCTTGGGTTTGTGCTTTATGTACCTGTGCTCTCGTTAAAACCTGAACGTCTGCATTTCTTTTGTCATAGGATACTATGCGGCTTAGAGCATCAGCCACTACGTTATCCTTTCCTGGCTTATGTTTAATAGAAAATTCGTATTCAGTTAGTTTAAATTTGAAATTCGATATTCTTGTTGATTCATTCGTTATTTTGAAAAAAATGAACTAAGGGCTTGTGATCGGTATAGAGAGTGAAATTTCGACCCAAAAGGTAACATCGAAAATTTTTTACTGCCCAGACCATAGCCAGGGCTTCTCTTTCTATTGTTGAGTAACGACGCTCTACAGGGCTTAAAATTCTACTAGCAAAAGCAATAGGCAAATCTAATCCGTCTCGTTTTTGAGACAATACTGCCCCAATAGTTGTTCCACTAGCATCAGTAGAAAGATCAAATTCTTTTGAAAAGTCTGGGTATATGAGAATGGGGGGTTTTGTTATTATTTGTTTCAATGCAGTAAAAGCTTTTTCACACTCTGCGTTCCAGCAAAATTTTTTTTCCTTGTGAGTGATGTCTCGTAAAGGTTTTTCAAACTTGGAAAAGTTTGGAATGCTCCTCCTATAAAAATTTATCATTCCCAAAAATGATTGAACTTCTTTAGTATTACTTGGAGGAGGTATTTGAAGAATGCTTTTTATTTTCTGTTCGTCCGGCAGTACTCTCTTCTCTGTAATCCTGTAACCCAGAAAAACTATTTCCCGCCGAAGGAAATAACATTTCCGTGGCTGAAGTCGTAGATTAAATTTCTCTATCCGTACAAGAACTGAAATTAATTATTTATTGTGATCAGACAAGTTACGACCATACACCACAATGTCATCTAGGTAGACGAAACATTTAATACCTTGAAGACCACTTAGAATATGATTCATAAGGCGCTGAAAAGTTGCTGGCGCACCTTTTAAGCCAAAAGGCATCCTTTTGAATTCGTAGTGACCTGTGTTTGTGCTGAAAGCTGTTTTTGGGCGGTCAGCTTTATCTATTAGTACTTGGTGATAACCACTTGCCAGGTCTAGTGTTGAAAAATATCTACTATTTCCCAGTTGATCGAGGATATCATCTATTCTTGGTAACGGAAAAGCGTCACCAATGGTAATTTCATTGATCTTTCTGAAATCAACTACCACCCGATACTTTCGTTAACCGTTTTCGTCAGCTCTTTTGGGAACCACTAGCAATGGGCTATTCCAAGGACTTTTGCTATCAGAAATAATTTTATCGTTATACATTTTATCAACTTGTTCTTTTATTATATGCCTATGTGCCTCAGGAAGACGATACTGTTTTGTATTTATAGGAGTTGCGTTTTTGGGAGTTGAAATTTTGTGATAGATAGCATTTGTGTACTCTAGCTTTTCGCCTTCTAGATGAAAAGTATTGGCAAATCTCTGACATATTTCTTGAATTGTAGATCTTTCTTCAGGATTAAGATCCTCACGGAAATTAAGTTCCTTAAGTAGTTTCTTATTTCGTTCTTCATCTGTATTTTGCTTGCTCGAATGTTCACAAATGGGGTATACCGATTTTTCTAGGGTTTCTGATTTTTCTTTCGATAATATCTTAAGATCGTAGTCGTCAAGGGGAAAAAATTTAATTGGATGATCTCTTAAAGTAACTTCAAATGAATTTGTGTTAGCTAAACTTATAACAATGAGACCATTTTTTACTTGACCCACAGATGATGCTATATAGATTTGAGGGCTTATTTCCTCAGAATAACACACAAGTTCACTCTTTTCGGAATGATTTATGAGACATTCGAAACATGTTTCACTCCGAGAGCTTAAGGTCACATTGAGTTTAGTAGTAACTTTTTCTCCTTCGTTTCTAATAGATCATCTTGCGAAGATGATTCTGTAACCGGAAACAAATTACATGGCGTACTGCTTCGAAATTTTTCACCCTGCGAGGTTATGAAGCAGTCAATCAGCCTATTTTGTATCACTTTTAAGCTTAAGTTCACATTGAGCTTAGGAATAACTTTATTCTCAATCGGGTCTAATAGATCGTCTTGCGAAGATGATTCTGCTACCGAAACCAAATTACATGGCGTAATGCTTAGAGATTCTTCACCCGGCGACGTTGTGAGGCCGTCAATCAGCTTATTATGTCTCTCCTCCGGTTTGGTGATAGAACCGTCATCGTGCGAAGATGAATAAGAAGGCTTACTGGTCAAGTCTTCGATTCTATTAACTGAAGGACCATCCTGAAAAGGATGCTGTGAAGACTTTTGAATAGGCAACTGATTTTTTCTATTAGGTTCGTGAAGAAATTTTAAAAGTTTATTCGGACCTTCAATGTTTGTATATTTAAACAAAATATCCTGACCAAGTATACCATCACAATCAAAATTGAAAATTTTTTCTGTGACATAAAACTTACATTTAATCGGAGGTTCTAAAAGTAACTTGGCTTCAATAGAGCCAAGTGTAGTGCCCTTAGCATATATTCCATTTATGTCTATGGCATCGTTCTGATTAAATATAACATCTGGGTGTAGTGAATCTTCATTAATTAAACTAATGTCAGATCCCGTATCCGCTAAAAATTTTAATTTTTTTCTTAAACCTATATCAATTGGAATTTCAACTACTATACCGTTCTTGTTAAATTCCTTGTGTTCTTTAGATGCGTAGTCGAATGATTGAACGGTATTGCTTATCACCCGACAGTCATCTAGTTTTTTGGGTTCGAAATATTATTTCTCTCATCCCAACGCTTTTTAGTAAAACAATTCGATATTGAATGGCCTACCCTTAAACAGAAATCACACTTAGTTTCTCTTGTTTGTTTTCGCGTTGAATTTGTTGGCATAACCGAGGGCCTAAAGTTGGTATTTTCATACCTCTGCTTTGGTTTATTTTGGTTTTTACTACAATTAGTATTATCATGTCCGTATGCCCGACAAATTGAACAAAACGGTGTATTTTTTCTTATTCTGCACTCTTGATATGTGTGATTATACTTATTGCAGAAATTACACTTGACTTGAACATTGTTAGGAGGATTTGGAATAAAATTTTGGTTGAAATGCATATTGTTTTGCATGAACGGTTGATCAAACGATTGAGTCATGCCGGTTTGAGGCCACATTCCATAATTGTTTGAATTTTGAAAAGGCAAACCTATGGGATACTGAACCAAACTGTTCGTTTCCAATTCTATTCTTATAAGTGTCTCACAAAGTTTATTTACCGACGTTTCTTTAGACATTATAACGAATTGCTTTATTATGGGATTACATACCCCCGATTTAATTGCATATAATGCTGCTAGCTCCGAATCAGTTATTAATGCCTTAGCATCCGCAGGAAATTGTTCTTGTGCGGCACTCTTGCACTCCGCAACCAAATTCTTAACTCTTAAAAGAAATGAATTAAGAGTTTCCGTTGGATACTGCCGAGTTTGTCGAAGATCATTCGAAACCTGGATATAGGTTTTCCGAGGAAGAAAATGACCTCGGAGTAACTTTTCAAACTCGTCATAGCAGGCAAAAGTGCAATTTTGCATAGCTAAGTATGCATTGCCTCTTAATTTTGTCAGAATTAACTGACAGAAAGTTATTTCTTGGTCTAGCCCAAGACATGATTTTACTTGTCTGCAGCAATTCAAAAATGCCTGCAGATCGGAAACTAAATTCGGTGTGGATTCACCGTTGAAAATTGGTATCAAATTTGATGTCAATTGTATCATCGAACTATGTTGCGAGCTAGCTACAAAAGAGTCATCGTGACTGTAATGTTTACTTGGCTCTCCATTGCCTTGTGGCTGTGACACTTGTCCAAATTCGGTCATTATTGATTCGAGTTTATTTAAACTACGCGGACCAGACTCTTTAAAATTTTTCAAATTTGATCGGAACAATTCAGTTTTACTTACCAAATTCGAACTTGTTGACGGACAGTTTTGGTTTTCGAATTTATCTAATATATTTACTAGTTTCTTATCTAATATCTTATTATCTATTATTAAATTCTTAAGCTTACTGTTTTCCTTTGCTGATCTTGTTGTCTCCAGTCCAGATCTTAGTCTTCTTATTTCAAAAGTGTTGTCTTGGTTTTGTTGATGGATGTCTGCCTCTGTCTCTACTATCGTACTGTTAAGGTCCTCCTCACTGGACATTTAACGCAGAATACACGTACGGTACACTTTGTAGTGTAAAATTTGTAATTGGGAGTGTTTCTGCTTTCAATCTTTAATTAATAACACTTTGGATATATTTTGCACAAACGAATAGCGTTTTTTTTTTTCGTTCGACGGCGCGGAGAAACTTTTTTATTCTGTTGAATTTCTCTTTTTTTTTTTTTACTTCAGCTTGACTGCGAATCGAATCGAATACGTTTACAATTTTTTGTTTTTTTTTTGCAAATTATTTGTTAAAAGTTCGTTGGAGTTTAATTATATTTAAGAAAGAAAACTGATTGGTTGAAATAAATATTTTTGTGGAATTTTTACAAGTATTTTGGGTTGCGCGCAAATGGCTACGCTCTTGCACACACAATCGGAAGCGATTTATTTTTTTCTTTTCACCGGCTGCGCCAATCTGTAAAAGGAAAACACGTATGTTTGTTGTTTCGTGGTTCTGGTTAAACTCAATTCTTAAAAAGTAGGGAAGAGTCTATGTGGCGATCGCTTTGACAAGGTGAACACCAATTCACACAACGTGGGAAAATGCATGGCTTGCATATTACATGAAGTGAAATATGCAACCTGCATTATGAGTTAAGAGAATTGGCTCACCTCTGTCTGGACTACGGCGCGTGTACATGGTTTCGATTACATAAAACGTGTATGCAACATAGAGCAAACATTACACCACAGTACAAACAGACGCGTCGGACTGCGGAATCGGTGCCTTATTGTCACAGAACTTCGATGATGGGGAAAAGGTTGTCTGTTACCTTAGTAGGTCTTAAAATAGGAGTGAACGCAACTATTCGACGACGGAAAAAGAGTGTTTGGCTGTACTATGGGCAACCGAGAAATTACGACCTTACATCGAAGGTGTTCGATTCACGGTTGTGATCAGTCATTATTCGCTCATATGGCTGAACAATCTTAAAGATCCGCAGGGAAGATTAGCACGTTGGGCAGTTCGGCTTCAACAGTTTGACTTTGAGATCATCCATCGCAAGGGCAAAGAACATGTAGTTCCAGACATGTTATCTCGAGGAGTTCCGGTATTAGCCGAGATCTCAGAAGAGGATCAAGACCCTTGGATTGCGAAAATGATCTCAACGATAAAGTCAAATCCGCTAGCTTACCCAGCGTGGAGGGTAGAACAAGGTCAACTGTTCAAACTGATTAAATCGAATCATGTTGTTGTTCATGAAAATAATCAAGAATGGAAGAAAGTTGTAGGAAAGCAGGATAGATTAGCTATATTACAGGAATGCCATGATAGTCCTTTAGCTGGACACATGGGAGTTAGGAAAACTTTTGCTAGGATAGGGGGAAAGTACTATTGGCCTAAAATGAGAGGCGATATTACTAAGTATGTTAGGAATTGTAAAGTTTGCCAACAAGTAAAACCGGTTAGTGAAAAGCCAGCTGGTTTGATGACTGAGAGAGTAGGAATAAAGGCACTGTGGGAAATGATCTGTGTAGATCTCGTTGGTCCCCTTCCAAAGTCAAGTAGAGGTTTTATCTACATTTTGACTGTCGTCGATTATTTCACCAAATTCCCCCTTTTCTTCGCGTTACGGTCTGCTACTGCCAAGGCAATTTGCCGGGAGTTAGAAGACAATGTCTTTCTTCTTTTTGGTATCCCAAAGGTTGTCGTCTGTGATAATGGCCCTCAGTTCCGATCTAAAGAACTGAAATCTCTTTGCGATTTTTATTCTTCCCAAATTCGTTTAACAGCCCATTACCACCCACAGGCTAATCCAGCGGAGAGGATAAATCAAATCATCAAAACAACGCTCAGAGCATACGTCTCTGATAACCACCGGATATGGGATGCGCAGTTGTCTAAGGTTGCGTGCGCGATTTGCACGTCCACTCATGAAGTTTTAGGAGTATCCCCTTACTATGCGAACTTTGGTAGGGATATGGCGACTTCAGGTCGAGAAGTGCCAGTAATAGGTGATAGGTTAGATAGGGTTCAGGACTTTAGTGAGTAAGAAGTACGGTTTAGGGATCTTAGAGTAGACATCGAAAAGAAGCTACGCGCGGCAACCAAGAAGTCTGCGAAAACATACAACCTCCGCAGAAGAGATGTTCAATATCTCGTTGGCGAGCAGGTTTGGCGTCGAAATTTTTTGTTGTCGGATGCCGCGAACTATTACGCAGCCAAGTTAGCACCGAAGTTTGTCGGTCCGTTTGTGATAAAGAAGCGTGTGTCACCTTGAACATATGTCTTAGAGGATAGTAATGGTAAAGATCGCGGAACTTGGCATGCGAAGGATCTCAAACCGTACACCGATGCATCCCTGGAGAATTGAGCCTTAAAGTAGTTTTTAGCTTTTATTTTTTTTTTTTTTTTTTTTTATTATTTCTCCATATCGTCGTTTTCTTTCAAAGGCTGGCGATTGTACGCCCTGATGGAGAAAAACCTTTTTCGTTTTTCCTTGAACCTTTGGCTTTCAGAAATGTCTTACAGTTTTTTCAAACTGCAAGAACATTTCTTGGCAGGTAAGGGTGGGATTTGTTGCGGTATATTTTACCAAAACAAGTAAGACCTTTACTTTTCTTCCCTTCCCATTTTCACCCCTCCTTTTGTTGTGGCTTCAAGGTGCTGGCAGAGTACAAAGCAACCCTAGTCCATCAGCTAGTGGTGTACTTCAAAGCATTTTGGAAAAGCAACCCAAATAGGTACCCCTTCATTGAGCCAGTGGACGGCTGGAGACTCAAACAGCAGCGTTAGTAAGAACCAGGAAGGTTCTAGAGGAATTCCATCCATAGCAGCAGCAGGTTACTAAGAACCTAATATTTAAAATAAGGTAGTGATATGGCTACCCACCTTTAACACACTGATATTTATCAGTGATCTTCGGATTTTGGCATTTGAAGCCTTTTTCAATATAAACGGCCAAGAGCCCAACGTAATGGCTGAGTGCCCACCGTATAGGCCGAGTGCCCAACCTAAAGTGCTTTACCTTAGCAAGGAAATGACTCTTTATAGGACTATCCCCATTCCCCCAAATCTGCGCGAAGGTTCACCGAAGTAGTTTAGTAGTTTTCGCGAAAAACGACGAATCCTCGTTAACTGAATCCTAGCTTAAATAGTTTTCTTGCACAGTGTAACTTGGGTCGGTTGGGCCGAGGGAATTTTTTTAAAGAAATAGTTTTTCAATTTTCTATTCTGGAATGGATTGAAATGGAACAGGTCTGGATTCGTTCATTCAGGCAAGTTGTTGCGAATCTCTAACGACCAAGAGATTCACAACGAAATTGTTTAGAAGAGAGCGATGGATGCGTTTCGCCTACGGCGCAGACTCCAGCGAATTTGCTGAGAGTATTGCTGATACCCCGTGACGAACCTCCACGACTCTGATTGGTTGAAGTGAGTGGAATTTGCTAAATGCGCCGATGAACGAAGAGACCGCCAAGAAGATGGCACTTCTTGGTTGACCTCTGAAAAGGACATAGTGCCAGAAAGTTTTAGAAAATTGAAAAAGTGTCGGAAAATTTACAAATCGAGTGATTTTATTAGTTGCAAGTAGTGCAAATTGAAATTGTGTTTTTGTTGGCAGAAAGGCCAAAATAACTACAATTGTTTACTGTGTGCAGGAAAGCTCCAATCAGGCAGGAGTTCAGGAGAGTTAGTGCCAGAACGGGCAAGAAAACTCATAGACAGGATTCGTCAGAAAAGCTAAGTATTATTATACCTTAGTATTTTAATTTTCTTATTGTGAGAAAAAAGTGTTAGTTGTGCGTTTATTATGGTTTGACTATTAAGTCATAGTGTTTTTATCGGTTACCTTTCGCCAATCGTAATTTATCCTGAGATTGCAGGACGCGCGACCTTTCTTTGACCTTGTTGTCTGTTGGGAAAATTCTCAAAGAGTCGTTTGTTTGCGGGTGTATTGTGCACACAAGTTGTTGTTTTGAATTTTAACCTGGGTAAAACCCCATCTTCGTACTTAAATTTCATTCTATTTAAATTGTTGACTGGCTCTTTGCCACAATTTACATACTTTGTACACTCCCAATTGTTTACGAAAAGATTTCAGGTTTTATACCTATACTTGTAAGGGTTTCCTGAACCAAATATAATTTTATTCCTTTTGGAAAATCGTTCTTTTAATTCTATTTGAAAACCATTTTCAGCGTTGAAGTTGGTTTGGGAATTCCAAGCAAAAATTTCCTGGCACTCTTTATTGTATGAAACACCCAGTTGTTTGTTTTGATTGATACTCATTCTTTTTATTAATTCCTTTCTTTATTCAACTAATTATACCTACGTACCAATAAATAAACTACCTACGGACCACCCCTTGCTGAGCAGCTGGCATTGGCAGCATATTATCTTGCTACCTGTTGCACTATTTTCCTTTGAAATCCACCCAGCTGTCATTTGACAGTTCATCCTAAAATTAAATTCGATCGATATCGCCACGGCATCGGTGTCATATTTTATCTTCCCGCATTATAAATAAGTAATTAATATTTTGTTGCGATTAACTAACGTATTAATTTGATATCATCCAAGTTGTGGATTCGGTGGTAATTTGTTTTGTCGGGAAAAAGTGCAACAACCTGTCGTCAGAGTAGTACAGGCTGTCTTGACAGGGGAGTTAGGTGGGGGTTTTGGGGCACCAGTTCTGTAAGGCGCTTTAGGATGGCGGAGTTGAACATCGCCAAACCTAAAGTCTATTATGTCTTTTTTGGTTTTCAGTAGAGCCGCAGATTTGTGGTCCACCGAAAAGGTAAGAATCGAGACAGCACCTTTGGCTTCTCTTCTTATGACTCTCCATTCAGGAACGGGGAAAACCTCATTCTGGACTTTGATCGCAGTGAGAATCTGTTCGTTCGTGCATGTAGGGCCAACGGGGAAATGGCCTACCAGAATTTGGTTTTTGGGAATTTCTTCCTCTTCGACCGCCTTCAGTGAGGCATTCTCCCAAGGCTTTACTTTTGGAATTTCGCCTTTTAGCCAATCAGCCGTGACCTTATTTTTGCAGTTGAAGACAAGCCATCCTGGTCTGAAACTAGTGCCAAAGAATTTGGGGCTGATATCCCCTGTCTTTTGGCTGCAAATCAAACCAAAGATGGTGTCTTGCACTGCTGTCATTTGGTCAGTGTTAAGTAGCGTTTCCGGGAAGTCTGAGGCAAGGATACCTATTTTGTAACTCTCCAGCGCTTGCTTAAAATTTTTTTGCTCTATTTTTTGTTGATTTGGAGGCGGATTTAATGTGGTAGGCACATCAACAGACCTCTGCTTGTGAGCAATGTTGGGTTTTGCCATTTTGGCACTATTTGTGTCCCTAGGGAAGGATTCAGAGCGATTCCTTTTTTCTCCCTTTGGAACAGCCGTTCTGGCTCTTTCCCTGGCTTCGGCTTCGTTAAGGCCACTAGCCAGAAGGAATTTAAAGCGTTTGCGAGCAGCTCCACAAAGCTTGACGCGCGCTTTTTGGGTGGTTTCGATCGTTTGATCAGTGTGTGTTGAAGGGGCAGCCTCGTTAAGAAGTTTCGCCTCCTCCAAAGAACCAATAGGTGGAAGGTCGTCAAGACCTGTCTCCATTGGTGTGGATGCACTTAGAGCAGCATCACTCTCTTTAGGATTTTCATTAAAAATATCAATTTTGTACCCACGAGTATTAGGGAAAGGAGGTCACCATTGAAGAACTCCTTAGCCATTCAGCCTTCGGCGTCGCTGTTCAACCACTGGCTTGAGGATTGTTTATCGACCTTTACTGGTCTAGATCCGTTATGTTCGGTTATTGCGTAAGCAAGTTGCAGTGGCACCTCGAGCAGGATGTTATTTGCTAACGCATAACGGTCTTGAAAAGGGAGAGGCTAGAGTTTCATGGAATACCAGACTTTTATTGAGCTTTACCTGTTCCTGGGTCTTATGTCCCTGGCCATCAAAAAGTAGAGGTATTTGTATTTTTCAAGAAGTGCTCACAATTCGAAACTTCTGCTGACGACGACGATGGTAGCGACGGCGATTGATTTGAAGCAGGAACGATCAATCCTAACAACTATGCATTGCTGGGCTCATCTTAGTGAACGAGATAGCTCTGCATACGCGACAACGAAAGTTTGATTTACATTTTTTTACCAAATGCCCTTACTTAAGGCAGTTGAAGCAAATCGAATGTTGTTTTGTAAAGTCTCCTCGCGATGAAATGTCTAGTTCGAGAAGTTGATCACACTGGTACAAGAAGTGACTGTTTTTACACAACGGACATTGCAGACTTTGTCGAATAAGTTAGTTACTAGTGCTCGGACTGGACCTGATTGCTTTACACGTGAATTTGAAGTACGACTAAACGATTGACAAGACTCAAACGCGTCACAACGTTTTTCCAAAAATTCAATAAATTCGGTTATTGTCAAATCTTCGCGGCTGCCTACTTCTTCTGCCCATGCTTGTTTTGTTTCATTATCAAGTTGGCCGAGTAGAATGACAATAAGCCAAGGAACACGCCCGTTCTTATTAAATGCATTTAACCCGCGAATAACCTCATCGGCACCATCTTAATTTTTCTAAGAGTCTATATATTTGGAGTTGATATTGATGAAAGCGACATAAAGGTTTGAACAAATGATTGAACGATTAAGTTTACCCGATCGAAACGTTTTTCCAATCGATCCCAAGGCTAAGTATAATTTGTTTCAGAGACATTATTATGCTGTATAAGATCAGATGCAGTTCCAGTCAAAGACCACTGTGATGCTTCTTTGGTGCCAATCAACAGAGAGCCGAGGTCTGCTTAGCTGGAGTAGAGATTCTATTTTTTTCTTGGAAATATCTGGCCAAAGGTTTCTAGAGACTCGGCATGTTTCTAAAGACGACCACCTGTCATTGGCGGTTTTTAGAAAATTGTGTTTGATTCTGTTTTTTTCTTGCTCAAGTGGCCTTAGAACTGAGGTGTTCGTTTCGCTGGATTCGAGTGCTGACCCGATTTTAGCCAGCTTATCCGCCATTTCATTACCGAATATGTCACAATGTCCTGGAACCCAGGTTAAACTAACTGTGTTTGTTTCGCTGAGCAGTCTTAGGTTACTGCGACAGTTGTCGACTAGTCTGGATTTTGTGATAATGGGTGAGATAGCTTAAATGGCCGCTTGACTGTCTATAAAGAAGTCAATATTTTTGTTGATCAGGTTTTGCGTAGCTAGGTGCTTCGCGGCTTCGCACACTGCGAGTACTTCTGCCTGAAAGACACTGCAGAAGTCGGGAAGCTTTATTGATCTATTCATGGTGGGGTAGTCTGAGAAGATACCTGACCCTACCCCTTCGTCCGTTTTGGAACCATCTGTGAAAACGGAAATGTGATTTCCTTTTATAACCCTGTTTTCCTTCCAGCTTTCTCTTGTCGGGAAGACTGTTAGGGCCACTGGATTGAAGTCAATATATCTGTATGGTTCATTATTGTTCTATGGCCTGATATGCCTGTTTTCCAATTGTTGCATTGTTTGAGTCGCAGTCCGCTTTTGGCCGCCATCTCCTTAGTAAAAAGATCTAGGGGGGCTAGCGACAGGAAGGTTTCCAGAGCTGCAGTTGGTGTTGTTCTCATGGCACTAGTTGAGCCAATGCATGCAAGCCTTTGGATTTTGGTCATGGTCTTAAGGTTTGAAGCCTTCTCTAATGATGGCCACCAGACTAGACAGGCATATGTGAGGATTGGTCTTATTATGGATGTATACATCCAGTAAATGGTTTTGGGACCAGGTCCCCATTTTTTCCCAAAAATTCTACTACAAGTGTAGAAAGCGATTTGAGCTTTCCTTTCTCTTTCTTTTAAATGTTCTTTCCAGTTAAGTTTACGATCAAGGACAATTCCGAGATATTTTGCCGTACCAGATAAGTTTATTGGTATACCGGTAATGGAGGGAGGAAGTATATCTGGAATGTTGCGTTTTCTCGTAAACAGAACAAGTTCTGTTTTTCTAGGATTGACGTTTAGCCCACAGTTTTTGCCCAGCTGGTGAGCTTGTTTAGAGCTGTCTGAAGAAGTTCGCAGAGGGTGGTTGTGAATTTTCCCGAAGTCATGATGACGATGTCATCGGCATAGGCTACTGCTTTTATTCCGCTCCTGTCAAGTTTAACCAGGATTTGGTTAACTACAAGGAGCCACAGTAGCGGGGATAACACTCCTCCTTGAGGTGTACCTCTACAAGTTTTGACTTTTAGGGTACTTGCACCCATTTCTGCTTTTACTATTCTCGTTTGGAGCATGGAGTCGATCCAGTTTGACAGCTTTGGCTCGATATTTATGGAACTTAATGCCATGCGAATGGCACTGTATTCAACGTTGTTGAAGGCCCCTTCTATGTCGAGGAATGCAGCCAACGTGTACTCTTTATATTGGATTGACTGTTCAATGGTTCTGACTACTTCATGAATTGCAGCCTCTACTGATTTGCCCTTTATATGTGCATGTTGGGCTGTAGAGATCACATTGCCATTCAGTTTTGTTCGGATATGCGTTTCTATAAGTCTTTCTAGAGTCCTAAGTAGAAAGGAGGATAGGCTTATTGAACTGAAATCTTTGGGTTCAGTGTGTGAGGGCTTACCGGCTTTGGGAATAAATATGACTTTAACTTCTCTCCAACTAGTTGGAATAAAGGTGAGGTTTAGACAACCTCTGAATATTTCCACTAGAATCCGCACAATCAAGTCTTTGGGACTTTGGAGCATCATTGGAATGATGCCGTCCGGACCTGCAGATTTGTATGCTGAGAATGAGTGAATGGCCCACATTACCTTCCTATTATCTACTAATAGATTTCCTATGTTGGAACTAACGTTAGCGTTAGGGTTTCCGCGTTCTGGGGAAGTCAATTGAGAACACCCTGGAAAGTGGGTGTTGATGAGTGACTCTAGGGTCTCAGAGCATGAGTCAGTCCTAGTGTTATCAGGTCTTCTAAGGAAACTAGGGGTATTTTGGACCTTGGACATGACCTTTCTTAGCCTTGCTGCGTCATTTTTGCACTCAATATCTGAGCAGAAGTTGCGCCAGGCTGCTCTTTTTGCGTAGGTAGTTCTATTTTGTATTCATTTTTACTGATCTTGTATAGGTCCCAGTCAGGCTCTATTGAAGAGCCTTTTAAAGTTCCTTCTAAGGATCGATAGTTCGCTTGTCCACCATATGGGGTTGGATCTACCTTTCCATTTGGATAGCGGGCATGAGCTTTCGTAGGCATTGATTATGTCTAACGTAAGCTTGTTTACCTGTGTCTCTATGGCTGAGCAGTTAAGCAAAGGCTGATTGTTGTTTTGGCTGAGAGTTAAGGCCAGTCAGTTTTCCTAGGGTTTCTATAAGGGATAAAGTTTTCAGATTTGTGTTCTATTTCGAATGTTATCATTCTATGGTAAGAGAAGGTTACGTTGTTGGAGACCCTCCAATTACTGGTTACTAGCGTACCAGAGTTAATGGAAAGTGTAACGTCTAACACTTCTTTTCTTACCTTTGTTACAAATGTTGGTTCGTTACCTCTATTCATAATTATCAGGTTGTTCTCAATAATATATTCAAAAAGTGACTCACCTCTTTCGTTCGTGTTTGTACTACCCCACTGTATATGATGGGCATTAGCATCACAGCCCATGAGTAGGTCCCAGCCATTCCTTTTTGTTGTGGCGACCAATTCTGCAACAGCTGCCGGCGGGGGGTTGGAGATTACATCGCCCGGCATGTAGACGGAGGCTAGGATTAGGGGTGGAGCCCCTTCTCGCTCGCACTTCACTGTTTTCAGATCATTACTGCTATGAGGGGTTAGAAGGAAGAGATTTAAATTTGTCTTTGATAAAATGCATGTACGATAGTTACCTTCTGTAGGCCCCTTGTTAAAGAAAAGGAAGTGATCTTTGGATTTCAGTCCGCAGATCCGGCCATGATTTATCCACGGCTCTTGAATTAGGGCTAAATCGATGTCAGTTTTTGACATCAACGCGGTCAAGGTGGCAGAGGCCAACCTACTGTGCTGCAGGTTTATTTGTAGCACCTTCATTATCTTTTTTGTGTGCATCATTTTTGTTTTGTAAGTTGGCAGCCGTTGCCGGCCTCACCCTTACCTTGTTAAGGCCAATATTTAGTCTATATCCCCTTTCTGGAAGCATAGCCATTGACTCATGATTGAGCATGACTAAGACTTCTTGGCCTGCGCTCGTAGGCTCTTCCATCTCCAGAACTTCCCAGTCAGCACTTGGGAAACTGGGTTGAGTTTACGTAGGAAGAGCTCAATTGTTTCCTTCTTCAAGCGCGGTCCGGGAATGTTTATTCGGACTGTGGGTCTGGTGGGGAGGTCTTTCTTAAGGGGACCCGGTGGTCTAGAAATTTCAAAAAATCGATTTTTCGTTTTTTCAATATTTCGAAAGTATAGTATCTTAAGAATATACTGTGAAATTTTCATGAGGAAATTCGCAATATTATAGCTTCTACAGCTCATTTACCAGGTAGAGAGCGGTCCGCGCGCTCCTATACCTCAAATTTTAAACTCATTTATCTCGAAACGACTTTTTTCGGCACGCCGGGGGTGAAAATAAAAAAACTATTCAACCGAATAACTTGAAATTTGGATATGTTGTTCACAACATGTATGGCTATCGTCGGAACTAGAATCATAATTTTATTCAAACAATTTCCTATTGTTTACACTAAAAAACTAGTGAAAAAACCCCGATTTTACGAACTTTTTTTCAACGTCCGCCATTTTGTCAATTTTCGAGAGGGTCATCTTTAGCGGCATTTTTATCATAATTTATATTGTTTTTATAATGAAAACAAAATTTTTTTATATGATTAATATAAGTAGTAATGAGCTCGAAAGGTTAGAACATCGTTTTTTTTATTTTTAATGGCAAAAAAAAAATCGTGAAAATAGGTGTTATTATCGTGCGCTAGACCACCGAGTCCCCTTAAGTGCAACTTTTAATGTTGCACCTTCTATAAAGTCCGCCATTTCGGATATCTTGGTTTTTAGCCAGTTCAGGGTAAATTCGTCGTTGCAAGTGAGAATTTTGAAACCCTTCAACGTCGAAATGGGTCCGAAATCAGGCACCGCGCCCGAGGACGTGGGAAGCTCGTCAGTCATGCACTCGAGTAGCCTTATTTCCTCTCGAGCCCAGTCTTCTTCGCTTAGCCTTTTTTCTAGACTCTCCTCATTGATAATGGCCACCTGAAGGCTCTCTTTTATCAATTCCGCTACAGTACTTTTTTTGTCAGTTGTACTGGCCGTCTTGGGCTTTTTGTTCACGGACATTGGAGGGGGGGTCGAATCGTTGTGCCTGGCTCTCTTTCTTTGACTGCTTTCTTCGGGCTTCTTAAACCTTTCGGTTTTAGGACCATCCAATGGTGGTCTCCCTGGTGTTTTTTTGGACACCGCAGTCTTTGTCACAATGGTTTTCTTTTTGTTTTCATCTTTGGTGACTCTACCTCTGGGTTCTGCGAAGGACAAGGTCTTGGCTTCCATCTTCTTGATGAATTTCCGAGCCCAGCTTAGGCGTTTCCAATCACGGAAACACAGCGTCGAGGTGTCACCTTTGCCGAATCAACGTACGGTCCTTCTGGCATTCTCGAGCATCTTTTGACCTGGGTCTTGGACATCTTTCCTATTCTGCACCCTCGGATTAGCGTCTTTATCTTTAGCCGACTCTGATGAGCGATGGCTTTTGGTTGGGGCCTTATCCACACAGACTTTAGGATGAGTGCTTTTTTCTGAACCCTTGTTTGGAGCTGAGGTCACTTTGGCCGAATTTTCATTTTTCGCCAGGAATTCGCCTCTTTTGGCCTCTGGCCGCCTTGGGTCAGGATTTTCGGCCACCGTGACATCCACGGTAGAGTCGTCAGAACTGGCGAAAGATTGATAGTCGTCTTCCTCAAGGATGCGATGTTCCTCTTCCGGCGTTATCTCTCGTCCACCTGTTCCTCCTTCTCCATCATCGGAGTCTGTGAAATCCATAAGGTTCTCCGAGAGTCCCTCATTGGTTTCAGCGGCTATCCTGCTGCAGCCAGCAATGCAATCATCTGCATTGTCTATCTTTTCTTTTCTTCTTGTCACTGGCGACTTATCTTCTTTCGAAGCCAAGCCATCGCCGACAGCCGTGACTACTGCCGACTTTTGAGCGTATATCCCCGCTCAAGTTTTCTCTTCTTGATTAACTTTTTCCATATTTTTTTTTTTTTAGATAGACATCTCTGTTTGAGGTTTACTTGGTTGTTTGACTCTGCAACTGGATTGCTGGAGTGTCGAAACGTAAGCTCCCCCACCACGTCAAGGTGACACCTCGTGGGAGAGAACAGCGGCAGTCCAACTTCTGAAATAACGAGGCGAGACACGGCAAATACGAATTACAATAATTTTTATTCTTCAATTTAAGTAATCAAGAGACAAATCTTTACAAATAGTGTGAAAGTGTTTTACAATTCAGGTTAATTAATCGCCAAGCGTCTTGAATACGGTAAAGTCGGGGCGTTCAGTGCAACCGGCACGTCTTCTTTGTTTTCGGAAAGAAAAGAGGTTGGTTTAATCGTCTTAGGGCGGCACGGGGATTCACCTGGCTTTCGAATTAGACATGATTCGAATTAGCGAATTAGCGAATCTATCGGGGGCCCCTTGAGAGCATCGTCTGAACAATTCGGCGAGATATATATGGGATTTGATCGGGGGGCCCCTTAAGAGCACCGTCCGAGTAATCCGAGGAGGTTTATGGAAAATTTATCAGGGGGCCCCTTAAGAGCACCGTCTGCATCTGAGTAATTCCGGGTTCGAGGAGGAAAATGGAGAAGCGAAAATGAATATTAAAGTAGTATTTCCACAATTAATATTGCTTGGTATATTCTTCTCTGAATTTACACCCAAATATCACTTCTACTTATAAGGTTTTGCGCTGGAAGTAAGTGTGAGGTGCACTGGACGAATGAAATATTTCCATGTACACGCTCATTTCTCGTAGCTACCTATCTTACCAAAGAAAAATAAGTTCAACAGTTGGCGACTATATGTTGCGATTCGTAGGATGAGATGTAGGCGGTGCGGAGAAAAAGTGTGACGCATCGTCACACGACTTCAAATATTGAAACTTGTGAGTGGATGTTAAATTTTCTTTAGTATCCACTGTAGTTAAAAATAAGTCCAGAAAGGATTGCCAGTCCTTATAATTTTGGGATTACGATAGGTGGTAACCTGACCTTTTTACCATATTTTACCGACGAATCGTTTAAAGTTTTTAATAAATCGTTTTGGTTATTAGCAATGAGTCCCAATACCAACTGATCATTTTGCGTTGAATATTCTTCCCTTTCAGTTTAATGTCTAATTCGAATTGCAGCTTTCAATCTTGAATGTGCTAAAAATATTTCTCCTCGTAGACCGCAAAGTCAGAATTGAATTCCTCAACCTCACTTTCTTCGAGAGCCGTAGGGCATTCATAATGAAAAGACTTCAAGAACTCTTTTTATCCGAGTTTGCAACATGTCTAGTGTTGCCGAGCCTTCGATCGATTGAACATATTCAACTGCACGTGTCAAAGTTGCCTTTGCAATCCCACGTTTTTGCTCTGACGCGTTCATATTTCACAAAAATAATAATGTTCGGAGGGAAATACCTGATAGATGCGCAAAATTAAAAAAAAAAAATCTTAAACGATTGAATCCACGTGCTAATTTTTCGAAAGGCAAAGTATTGTAATGCACACCCAACATTCAATACCAATTTCCTTATTGAAAACGTTTAACCGAAAACACAAGCGGCAACTCTATCAGGTACATCTAATGACAGGCGTTGCTTGTTAGTCAGTGTGTATGAGTGTAGAAATGTATCAGGAGGAGAAATTGTTGACAGAAAATGTGGAAACCATGTGGAACAAACTGGAACGCTCTAGATGATTGTTGATCTATATAAATAGACCGCCGAAGCAACCAGAGGTCAGCTCTAATTATAGAGTGATAATGTTAAGAGTTAATGTGATTATTGGTAGAGTTGAAATCGAATAAAGTAGATACTGAATAAAAGTGGTGGAATTAAATTGAAAGGTAAAGTTTTATTTTTTTGGGAACTAAGCGCACGTTACATTGGCGTCAGAAGTGTAAATAAAATTTATTTGACTAGTAAAGTGTAAAAAAAAAAGTTAAATGCAGTGAAAATGGGTAAGTTGTTGGAAGAGCTCAACTGCATTGACCTTAAAAGTGAGTTAGGTAAGTGAAATCTTTCTAGCGCGGGATCGAAAAATGAGCTCGTCCTGTGCTTGCGTAACTATTTGGAACAGCAAGGGGAAGACCTAAACACGTCTGGAAGAGCAACGAAACGATCAAAAGAAGGAACAGCAGAATGTTCTCGAACAACTGGAAGCACGACGAAACCAGCAAAAGAAGGAACAGCAGAATGTTCTCGAACAACTGGAAGCACAATGAAACGAACAAAAGAAACTGATTGAAGAACAACGAAACGAACAAAAGAAAGAACAACAGAATATTCTCGAAAGACTTGAGGTGCAACAGAATGCTTTGGAAGGTCAGAAAAACATTCAGAAGGCAAATTGGGCAACATTGAGAAAAATGTATGTGCCATTGACGAACGCGTTTAAGGTGTGGAAAATCAACTTTCTGTTGTAGAGAATCGTTTCGAAAGCGTAGGAAGCCGATGTGATGTTCCGACCAAGAAATTAGACCAGATCCGGAAAATCAAAATTCGAGAATCTGCCGGAGAGTTTGCAAAAAAAAGGAGATGAACCCGTCAACATTTGATGGACAGTCTTCTTGGCCAGTTTATAAGAAACAATTTGAGGCAGCCGCAACAACAAATGGCTGGGATGACGAAGACCAATACATAGCACTGACTCTTGCTCTAAGAGAACCATTAGCTGAATTACTTCAAACTTTTCCAGCTGGTAAGAGCGGAGATTTCAGTTCTCTCTTGGCAGCAATATATAAACGCTTTGGCGATAGCCACTTGAAAGAAGTCTTCCGAGTGCAACTCAATAACAGAGTCCAGAAAAGGGTTGAAAGTCTACAGCAGCTCCAAGCAGACGTCGAAAGACTGGTTCACCTAGCACACCTGGATGCTGGAGAAGAAATCATCAACGAGCTTGCTGTTGAGTCCTTCTTTCGTGCCATTTCTGATATACATCTTCAAAGGTTATAGTAAATAGTAAGAAATAGTAATTGTCCTTTATATTCATACTTGATTGCTTAAAAAAAAAAAAAATTAGTTTTAATATCGAAAAATATAAATTTTCACTATCAGAGTCATCGTTGTCTTTCTATTTTTTAAATTCTTTCATGATTATGGTCGAGCAGCTTCTTATCTATTTAATGCACTGGTCTATTTTGAGTTATAATCGCTTAAATGTCTTGATTAATGATTTATTCTTATGTTAGTAACAGGGTTTCTGTACTCGAAGGCATGCATGATTGATTCAACGCATTCATTGATTAGAATTTTAGTTGCCCAGTACACTGGCTCGAGAGCTTGCCATATTAATGCCCAGAGTTTGGGTCCCAAGCTGGATGAATTTCGTTATTTGTTTCAACATTCTAACATTGATGTAGTTTGCGTTTGTGAAACTTGGTTCTCTACAGATTCCGATTGTTGCATTGAGGGGTTTAATGTCTTCCGTTGTGATAGAGCTGGTCGTGTGGGTGATGGTGTGGCGATATTCATTCGCAGTGGCTTGAGCTGCAGGATAATTAGAAAGTCTCCGCCAGGAAGTGAAATCGAATATATATCTGTGGAGGTAAAGTGCAACGACAATAAGATTTCGCTAGGTTCAGTGTATCGTCCAAATAATAGCATTGATTTAACACCGCTGTTCGCTATTTAGATGAGTTATCGTTTGTTTCACCTTTCATCATTATTGCTGGAGATTTTAACAATGATGCGCTTAGAAGTTCTGATCTTGTTGATAGAATGAGATCACTTAATCTTTTTCCGACTAATATTTCAACCGCAACTCATTTTACCAGGGACAGTAGTACCTTACTGGACATGTTTTTTGTAAGTCATTTACAAAAGGTTCTCCTTTATGACCAAATATCCGCTCCCTGCTTCTCTCATCATGATCTAATTTATCTCAAGTTTTATTGTTCTCCTCTGGTCTCTTCAACTACCTTCAGCTTTCGGGATTTTAAAAATGTCAACAGGCAATAGTTGGAAATTAATTTGAATTCACTCGAGTTGACTCAAATATATACAGGGTGTTCCGTACTTCGTGTATTATCCTCTGGGGTGTGATTCTTGGTCATATTCTAAGAAAAAAAAGTTCTACAGTAAAGCTCAATTCTCAACTTTGACATCACTTTTTGACAATTTAAGAAAAAGCTAACTTTGGTGTACTATGACCTATGTTAAATTCGATATCTCTGTCAATAATGGTAGAGACCTAATCATAGTCTTAATTTTTTGTAGAAATAACAACCTTTAAGACTGTATTTAAGTTTAGCTTTCACAGGTTAAGGGTTGCCAGATTTTCAATTTTAAGTGCTGTTCAAATTTTCTTCCCGAAACAAAGTTTTGACTTTGAGGTCATTTTTTTGCAGAAAATGCCTGATAAACATGGAGTTTTTTTATTTTTTACAGATGAGTTAAACAATAAAAAAAAAACTTATTAATAAGTGTACTCAAAAACCCATAGATTTTATGATACTTAGAAAAAACTAAAACAGGTAAAAAATTAATTTTGGGTTTTTTTACAGACTTTTATTGCAACAGCTTGCAAGGGGAGTATTTTTCCAAGAATTGATTGTTTTAATACAATTTTTATGACTGTGCAAAAAGGGTTTCAAGTGTATTTGACCTGCTACCGAAATCCTAATTGAATTACCTCTTTTCAGGGAGGTTTAAGTTTAGGGTATGAATGTTCATTAGGTTAATAGGTCGTATAAAAGAATAAGAAAACAAATTTGTTCATCAGTTTTCCAAGAATTGATTGTTTTAAGTAGTTTTTATGACTTTGCACTGATGAAAAGGGTTGAAAGTGTATTTGACCTGCTACCAAAATCCTAATTGACTTACCTCTTCTCAGGGAAATTTTTGGGGCATGAATGTGCAATGGGTCGTTTAAAAGAATAAGAAAACAAATTTGTTCATCAGTTTATCAAAATAAGTCACGACTGCAGTTTGATCAGACAGTTTTTTGAAATGCCTTCATTTACGAAAGAAGAATACGCAGACATTTTATTCGTATATGGGTTTTGCAATGGAAATTCAAGAAGAGCACAACGAAGATACCAGGAACCTTATCCCAACAGACGACTTCCTACTCAAAGTGTTTTTGGAAGAACCTTTCGAAGGCTTCGAGAAACTGGATCAGTTTTAACTGCAATACCTAACGCAGGAGCTAGAACCATAAGAAGAGTTACCGTTGCCGTCGATGAAAGAATACTGGCAGCTGTTGAAATCGATCCGTCCATTAGCATAAGGCGCTTGGCGCTACAGTTTAATGTTCCTATACAAAGAGTCTTCAGAATACTGCATGGCGAAAATATGCATCCATATCACCATACACTTGTACAGGAACTACTTCCGAATGATTTTGTGATGAGAATCGAATTTTGTAACTGGTTGCTAGAGAGAAGCTTGAATGACAACCACTTTATAAACAGAATTCTTTGGACAGACGAATCCCAGTTCACAAGAGACGGTATCACCAATTTCCATAACCTCCATACATGGGCTTCAAGCAATCCACATTCAAGACGGCAAAGATCGTTTCAGTGCAGATTTTGTGTCAATATGTGGGCAGGTGTTATTGGAAATAAGTTAATCGGACCTTTCAAGTTACCACCCCGACTTAATTCTTCAAATTACCTGGAGTTTTTACAAAATGATCTACCAGACCTATTGGAGGATGTTCCACTGCATCAACGAGTTTCATCATATTTCCAACAAGATGGTGCTCCCGCCCACTATGGTCGTGAAGTTAAGGATTGGTTGAATGAAAAATACGGTGGTACATGGATAGGCAGAAATGGACCAATTCACTGGCCTGCACGTTCTCCCGATCTCACTTTACTGGATTTTTTTGTATGGGGACGAATGAAAGAAATTGTTTACTCTTCAGAAATAACAAGTTTAGCTGAATTAGAACACCGTATTGCCGAAGCATCACTACAAGTAGCACAAGAGTTATCGAGAGCAAACATCCACAATAAAATCGAAAAACGGGCTCTGGCATGCATTCAAAACGAAGGAGGGCACTTTGAGCACTTGTTATGATTGTATTAAATAAATAAAAAAAAATTCTAAAAGTACCCAAATTATTGTTTTATTCAAACAAACCTCAAATTTAAAATTCTTCTTTTTTTTACTTTTACCCATTTTGTATTTTTTCAAATATCATAAAATCTATCTTAACCTGTGAAAGCTAAACTTAAATACAGTCTTAAAGATTGTTATTTCTAAAAAAAATTAAGACTATGAATAGGTCTCTACCATTAGTATTGACAGAGATATCGAATTTAACATATGTAGGTCATAGTACACCAAAGTTAGCCTTTTCTTAAATTGTCAAAAAGTGATGTCAAAGTTGAGAATTGAGCTTTACTGTAGAACTTTTATGACCAAGAATCACACCCCAAAGGATAATACACGAAGTACGGAACACCCTGTAATATGCCATCTGCTGATGACCAGATTTCATGTCTACTTACTTCATAACTTGCATATTCCTCTCGTTACAAGGCAGTCTTGTAATAAAGAACAACTTTGGTTTAACAACAACATCAAGTCTCTTATAACAGAACGTAATCGTGCATATAAACGCTGGAAGGCTTTTAGGCTTCACGAATTGCATAGTGAGTACAAAGCTTTGAGAAAGAATAGTCTTGAAATTGTGGAAAAATCTGAGAGAGATAGGTGTAGGTAAGAAAATTAACAACAAAATCGTTTCCATTGACTGTGACGCGATTAACAAAAACTTTGTTACTCTTAGCTCTCCTTTTTCTGGAACCCCAATGATTGACACACAATTACAAGAAGATATGTTGAATGGTCACCCGCCTACAGGTGGTTTTTGCTTTTACGCAGTTAACGAGGTTGATGTTTTAGAAATTTAGCTATTAAGTCCAACACTGTTGGAACTGATGGTATCCATCCAGTGTTTTCAAAAGCTTTACTGCCTTATTTCCTCAAATACATAACTTACGCATTTAATACTATTTTAATGACAAGCATTCCCCTCCGCCTGGAAGCGAGCTAAGGTTATACCCATACCTTAAAATCGGGAAGCAGATGATTTTCGACCCATAGCCATATTACCATTTCTTTCCAAAGTTTTGGAAAGACTTATGAATCATCAAATTTGGACTTTTATAAACAGAAATAGGTAAATATGCATCAACCGATCAGGTTTCCGGCCGAAACAAGCTGTACCACTGCTTTAATTAACGTTAGATACGGAACATATTAGAAGTGCTTTGGATGACGGTAAACTAACTGTACTTACACTCTTGAACTTTTCTAAGGCTCTAAGGCATTTGACACCGTCAATCACTATATACTTTGTGAAAAGCTAATAAATCAATTTCAATTCTCAAGCTGTTTCTGCAAACAACTCTATGTCATCTTTTCTTCCTCTGCAGAGAGGTTTCCCTCAGGGCTCTATTTTGGATCCTTTGCTGTTCTCGATTTATATCAATGATCTACCGTCGTGTTCATTAAGCTCTTCTGTGCTCATGTATGCAGATGATGTTCAATTATATAATAGTTTTACATTTGGTATGCTCGAGAACGGTGTGCACGAAGTAAACGAGGATTTGAATGAAGTCGTTATCTGGTCCCGTAAAAATGATCTTTGTTTGAATCCAAAGAAATCACAGTGCTTAGTAATTTCCAGAACTATAACCGACACTTCATTTTTTCCTAAGATATATTTGAACAATACAATCATTGAGTTTATTGATGCTGCAAAAAACCTTTGCCTGACATTTAATAAAACGCATAGTTGGATCAACCATATCAGAACTACGCTGGACAAAGTTTATGGGGGTCTTCGAATGCCTTGGGCATCTCATCATATAACTCCTTTAAAAACCCGGCTAATATTGGCTTAAACCTTGATAGTACCACAAATGCTTTTCTGTTGTGAATTTTTAGTAATTGTGACTATGAACACAAGAGGAAACTTAATGTTGCGTTCACCATTACATAACGCGTCATAGTATTGACGCTTTATGTGAATGGTCTAAGAAGATATGATAATGTCACTAATTTTTCTAAATCAACCTAGGGCGTTACCTTATACTTTTTTTTTAGACTTTAATTTATTCATGCATTAAAAAATTTTTAACAAAATTATAAGTTCCCGCGAAGCCTTTTGGCTTGTCTGCAGGACATTGTGCTTCAAAGAAAAATTTAGTTTAAAGCAAGTTTTAAATGATTTTACATAATTACAATAGGTTATTCAAAAAATAATTATGGTTTTACTCATGTGAGTTTAAAAAGAAATTTTTAATTTGTTTTTTTCTAGTCTTGAAATTTTCAATATTTACTAAATCTCGAGGTAATTTGTTGATGGTTGCAGGAACGCTGTAAAGGAGTTGACGTCTTTTGTATAGATTGTAGTTGGTGGGCAATTTAACCATTCCTTAAGCGCGTCTTCTGGTGTTGATCATATGGTCAATTGGTCGAATAAATCGGTTGTCATCGTAGTACTCCAGTATAAGGGTCATCTTAAAAATTTGCTCAACGTTGAGAGTTTTAAATGTGCTATCATTGTTTCGCGTATTTCCATTATTTATTTGTTTTAAAGCTGAGTTTTGAAGTTTTTGTATTTTTTGAATATGAGTTGTTGCAGCATTTTCCCAGGCAAGTATGCCATACCGAAGCTTCGACTCCACCAATGCATAATACACTTGCTTCAGCACAGGAACTGTAGTATAGTACCGCAAATGGGACAGCGCATATAAGGTCTTTTTGAGATCCATGCCCAGCTTGTCGATGTGTTGGCTCCATAGAAAATGACAGTCGATGACCACTCGAAGATATTTGTAAGTTTCTACAATTTCGATTGTTTCAATTGGGGTGTTGGGACAGGCATCATTTTTTACTTCTATTCTGCTTTGTGTGGATTTGAATTGTGGGCTGCGGATGTGCATCATCTTAGTTTTAGAGGCGTTGATAACCAAGCCATTGTCATGACACCAATTAACAGCAGCATTGAACTCCTCCTGCATTATCATCGTCGCCATGTCCAAATCGGTGACGGACCACAATCGCTGTATCATCAGCAAAGGCGAATGGAATGCCCTTCTTAAAAACTCGAAGTAATTCGTTGGTGTAAAGAATGAAAAGGATCGGGCCAAGCTTAGATCCCTGAGGAACACCATATTCCACGTACTCTTTCTCGCTCTTCACGTCTTTAATCTTGACCACAAACGACCTGTTGTGCAAATAGTCCATGATCCAATCAGCCATTACTCCTCTTATTCCAATCCTGTTTAGTGCTTGTATCAGTTTTGTATGGTTCAAAGTATCGGAGGCTTTACTTAAATCCATGAAAATGACCAGGACATGGTGACTTTTATTTAAGCTTTCATTGACACAATTCACAAATTCGCTTAGTAGTTTTCCAGCGTTTTTGTTTTTTTGAAATCCGTATTGACTTTTATCTATGAGCGAGTGTTTATCAATAAAATTCTATAGTCTTGCCAATATAACTCCTTCTAGACACTTTTCAACTGCAGGAAGTATCGAAATAGGTCTGTAATTACTAAGCTGAATACGAACTCCACCTTTATATTTTGGCCTTACTAAAGCAGTTTTCATAGTTGACGGGATTTTAGACTGTGTCAGGCTTAAATTGATGAGCTTACATAGTATTGGAGCAAAAATTTCTAGGTTTTTTCTAATATCAGCTACTCTTATACCATCAATTCCTGACGACTTATTTTCACCAAGTGACATTACCATACTGCGTATCTCCTGTATATTTGTAAGACTAGCAAATATAGTATTTTCTATTGTATCACTAATATGGTTCGATGTGACAAATCTGCAGTGGTAAATTATTTGCGATATTTGCGAAGCGTAAAGTTGTGCACATTCGTTTGACAAGTTTTGTACTGCAGTGTTTGGAAAATTTTTTGCCATTATTTCTTCGACATTTGACTTTTTTCTTCCTAGTATTTGATTTATTAATCCCCACGTCTTTCTAGGATCTTTTTTAACCTGAATAAACTGGGGTCGAATCACGGCATCGGTGATCGAATAATACGTGACTGAATTGTGTGTATTTGGCATTACCTCTCACGTTATCGAGTTAACTATCGAGCATCTAGTACAATAATTTTAAATTTTGTCTTCAGTTATCGAACTGAAATTCATTCGAAACATAAAGAGCTCACGGATAGGAGGAAATTGCCTTTAAAATATGTATATATTATTGTTTGATTTAATTAGTATGAAAATTTTAACCAATAATCTTTTTAGGTCAGTGCCGATCTGCTATCAATCGCGATAACACGCACCGCGCTAGTGTCCGCCACAAAAATCCGTGCTTTTTTCCCCAAAACATAAATCTGGTCTCCTTTTATAACAAAAAAAAAAAAAAAAACAAAAAAAAAATAGATAAAATTAATTGACTATTCAAACCCTTCCAATTAATAAACAATCAAAACTTTCCTGCCGCGCCACGCCATATGTTTACTAAAATTACTTCAGTGAATTAATTACATTCAGTGCTGTGTGCCACCCAATCATATATTCATATATAAAAAAAAATAATAGACCAAACACTAGTGCATTCCTTCATCTCCTTCCTCCCCCACACCACTCTCGCAGTCTCAGTGCCTGCACACATTTTTTCTACAAGATCTCTTATCTTATCGAAGCAGTGTGTGCAGACAATGAGGCTGTGAGTTTGATAGGCGAATAGTCAATCAACGGTGTTGATTCCGTTGGTTAACTAAATTCAAGTTGCTGGCTGGGCATAACACCGCTAGTAACTTGTTTTTGGTTTTCCAATTAAATCTTCACTTGTTGATTGTACTTAGATTAAGCGTCTGCGGTTGATACTTTGTTTTGTGTGTTTTTGTGGATCGTAATGTCGGGTAAGTTTAGAGTCGATTTTAGCAACATAAGGGGGTTGCGATCGAATTTTTTTTCTGTGTACGCTCACACTGCTAAATGCAGGCCAGCTGTTTTGGCATTGAGTGAAACTCAGGTGGGTGTTGATTCTGATTCATCAGAGTTCAACCTGCCTGGGTATAGCTTAGTGCCATTATTCTTTTCTTTCCATGGCCTCGCCGTATATGTTCGGAATGATATTGCTTACCAGCTTCTACCACAATACGGCCTCTGTTCTAATACGAACTTTAATTTCATGTGGTTAAAATTCACCGTCCGTAAGCATGTCATTCACTATTGTTTTATCTATAGAAGCCCCTATTTAGATAGCAATTCAACCTCTAACGAGTTTGATGCGCTATCTGACTCCATAATAAGAATTGTTTCCCTTTATCCTCACACTGAAATGGCAATTGCGGGCGATTTCAATGTACACAATTCTGGTTGGCTTCGACATTCTGGCCAGACAACACCCGAAGGAAAGTGTGTTGAGATCTTCGCTGAGTTTAACCAGTTAACTCAACTTGTTGATGAGCCCACTCGGGTTCCAGATATTGAAGGCCATGCGGCCAACACTCTTGACTTATTTCTCACTTCTCATCCCGAAAAATACAGGGTTGTAGTATCATCTCCTTTAGGCAAATCAGACCATTGTGTCATATCGGTAGATTTTTCGCTTTCTGTCACGGTAAAAAAAGATAAAGTCCCTAAAAGAACTGTGTGGCAATACGAGAAAGCCAATTGGGACGGCCTGAATAATTTCTTTCGAAATTGTAACTGGTCATCGTGCTTTCTCGACGAAACGTTGATGCATCAGCTGATATGATATCTAACGTAATTCTCAACGGCATGAGAAATTTTGTTCCTCACAGAACAAAAAGTATCACCCCCAAAGAGAATTCGTGGTTTGATTCAAGCTGTAAAGAGGCGATAAGGGATCGTGAAAGTAGTTTTCGCAAATTTAAAGATAACCCTACTGTAGAAAACCGAAATTTGTTCAAACGGGCCAGAAATAGCTGTAATGCTCAGATACAAAGGGCTAAGTTTTTACATGACCAAAAAGTAAGGCAAAAAATACTATTGTGTCCAAAAGGAAGTAAAAACTTTTGGTCTTTTGTGAAGAACATTAAGAACTCGACCACGTCATCGGTCCCAACGCTCGTCTTCAATGACTCTCCGTACGTCAGCTCCATCGACAAAGCCAATTTGCTGGCAGCTCAATTTGCTGCCAACTCGACACTTGCTCATAGCATAGTGGCTCCACCTGAGCTCGAGTCTGCAAATTCTTTGATGAAGCAGATATTTTTTCGAACTCGCTCGGTTGCGAGAGTCCTCAAAGATCTCAACATACATAAATCCGCTGGTCCAGATGGTATCCCCGCCGTTATTCTGAAGAGGTGTGCTTCTACGCTGGCAAAACCACTGCGTAAACTTTTCCATCTTTCCTATTCTGCTGGGATTTTTCCGATCAGATGGAAAACTGCATTTGTCCAGCCGGTCCCTAAAAAAGGCGAATCTTCCTCCCCTTCCAATTACCGTCCAATTGCACTAACGTCCCTTCTTTGCAAGGTCATGGAAACGTTGATAAACCGTCAACTTATGAAATATCTTGAAGAACGAAAGCTTCTTAATGACCGTCAGTACGGCTTTCGTAGCAAACGGTCCACTGGTGATTTGATGGCTTATCTCACTGAAAAGTGGAACCAATCTTTACATTGTTTTGGAGAAAGTAAGATTATTGCGCTTGATATTTCTAAAGCATTTGATAGAGTTTGGCATCAGGCTCTTTTATCGAAAATGCGTGCTTTTGGTATCGATGAGTCTCTTCTTCGTTGGATTAGAAACTACCTTTCCGACCGTTCAATACAAGTTGTGTTGGATGGTTTCAAGTCTGATACCCACTTCATAAATGCTGGTGTGCCCCAGGGCTCCGTTTTGTCTCCGACTCTCTTCCTCATTTTCATTAATGATCTCTTGTCTGAAACTTCTAATCCACTTAACTGTTTTGCTGACGACTCGACCCTCAGCTTTTCATATTCGTTTCCAAATTCACGTCCCTGCTCTTCGGATGTGGAACTGGAACGGTTGCGTATGATAAGCTCATTGAATTCTGACCTTGACAGCATTGTTGCATGGGGTATTATGAACCGAGTAGAATTCAATGCTTCGAAAACTCAATGCTGTCTCTTGTCGTTGAAGCTTAACATTCCCCCATTGCCATTATCCATGAATGGTACCTGCATCGAAGAAACCGAAAAGCTGTCAGTACTTGGTATGTGTGTAAACGATGATCTTCGTTGGAATGACCACATATTTGAAGTCGCCAAAAATGCTGCAAAATGCTTAGGCTTCTTGAGACGATGTAGGAAGTTCTTCACCCCTTCTGATCTGGCTACAATTTATAAGGCCTTCATCCGCCCAAAACTGGAGTATAACTCCCATATCTGGTCAGGTGCTTCTCAAACATCTTTGCACCTCCTTGATAGGGTACAAAATAGAGCGTTGAAATTGATAGGTGATAGTTCAATCGTAGAATCAATTGATTCTCTTGAACATCGTCGAAACGTTGCCTGTCTCACTCTCTTTTATCGCTTTTTTCACAAGCAGTGCTCTAGTGAAGTAGCCAGTTGCATTCCTCCCCTGAAAAAATTTAGCCGCAACACCCGCCTCGCTAGGAATGTTCATCAGTTTTACCTTGAGCCCAACTTCGGGCGTACAGTCAAGTATAGAGATTCGTATTTCAGTCGCACCACCCGAATGTGGAATGCTTTACCTGGCTCTGTATTTCCCCTTCATTACGATTCACAAAAATTCAAAAGCAACGTGCATCGGTGTCTCTTTTCAAATCCCATCCTATTTTCCTAAATGCTCGCACTGTGTTTAACAACATTATAAGGGTATTCATAACCCCTTGATGTGCGCGTTAATTATATAAAAAAAAAAAAAAAAAAAAAAAAAAAAAAAAAAAAAAAAAAAAAAAAAAAAAAAAAGGTCGAACTTAAATAAATTAAATATCCAACAAAAAAACATGATGGCAGATTTTATGGCCAAACATCCCAATTTGGCAAAAAACATGTTGCCAAATTGCCAGCAGGGGAAGGCCACTTCTTCGAGGCTTTGGAAGGAGCTGACAGAGCGGCTCAACTCAATTGGACCACCAATAAAAGATCAAAAAGGCTGGAGGAAGGTTAGTACCTACTTTTATTCTTTAGACGATGATTTGCATTATAAACGCCAAGATCTTAGGAAATATATGATGAAAAGTTATTATGTTTATAAATCTGAGCCTAGGCTAGATAATTACTTTTTAATGTTTTATTTTCTTTCGTTTAGACATTTGCAGACCAAAAGTACCAAGTGAAGAACAAATTGTCTTTCAATAAAGCCTCCAAAGTGCGAACTGGGGGTGGTCCATTCGAGGAGAAATTGTTGACAGTGGCTGATGAGCTGATTTTGTCAGCAGCTGGGCTCGATGTTGCAGTGGAAGGCATTGCAGTAAAAAATTTTGGAGCTTCCACCCCGGTGAGTCTACTTGAAGAAACTCCGCAATCACCCGCGTATTTGCCTTCCACGTCAACTGCAGCTCTTCTAGCTGAAACATTTGAGAACATAGATCCGCTCACTTCCCTAAATTCAATGCTCCACACAGAGTTTTTGGAAATTGAGGACGATTACGCCCATCAGTCAACTCCGCTGGCTCCTGTCCAAAGCCAAAGAAAGTTAAGCTAAAAAAAATTGCTGATTTAAAACTTTCCTTGCTGGAGGAAAAAATTAAAACTGAGTCAATTCATTTTGCTTCCATTTCAACTAAATTAGACAAGCTAATTTAAATCGAAGAAAAAAAACTTAAAATTGAAGAGAAAAGGTTAAGAATTGAAGAGAGGCTCCTAGAAATCAAGGAAGAAAAGCACCAGTTATTATTTGGGTCTGACTGATTTATTTTGAGTAAGTTTATTTTTTTTTTTTTATTTGTATATAATTTGTGATCTCCAATAATGTTCCTTTTTATTTTTGAATTAATTAATCGTTTTTGTTTAATAGTCCGGTCAATCTAGACATTTGAAGTTACATAAATTCGCACCAAGCTGAAAGTTGGTGAGATCGTTTAAAATATGATTCCAAATAAAACTTGAAAGTTCCCCAACTTTCCCCTGCATGGAAAAAATTTTATTCGAGGTCAAAGGTCAAAAATGTGACTTTTTCCGATTTTTTGCGATTTTCAGCAAGATAAGATTTATCATAAAAATATATCAGACGCAATTGTAGATTATAAACTTATCTATAAAAAATGTAAAGCTACTTTTTTTCGTACGAGCCACTGTTTAGCAGATATAACGATTCAAAAATTTAGAAAAGTTAAAAAAGTTATAATAAGCATCGACACGAATCCTAGCTACTTTCATAATTGAGTCTTTAAATTCATATGTGTTTACTTTACTTATTCGACGACGAGAACCTAATGATTTTCTTTTCTCGTGTTCTTCATTACATTCCTGGCCACAAAATAAGCATAGTTTCTTAAAACAAAAACCTGCCCCACTGACACGTGATCTAGTACGAGGTATACTTACTGCAGATGTACTGGCTTCTTTTTCTTCACGTTTTCTTTTATTGGCAGCAGCAATAGACGACTTCCTTGTGTAATTTTTACGGCAACTTTCATGTAGTGTCACAGATTTCAGACTCCTAAGATGTTCCGAAAAATCATCAGCTCTTTCGAGACTTGCATTAATTAACGCCTTCATACCCCGTTCAACAGCAGTAACGTCATTTTTACCTAACCACAGATAAAATATAATATTCAGACTTTTTTATTATAAACTTCATTTTTACCTAATAGTTTACCACAGATAAAACAATTTTCAGACATTTTTGTAATTAGTTCAAAGCAGACGGATATACAGCTGCGGTCAAAATAATAGTAGTATAGAGCTTATGAAACAATAAAATTGAAAAAAACTGATCAGTAAATTCTAATTTAAAAAACCAATAACGTGGTTTTCAAAGTGGTGTTTTAAGCTTTTATTTACAAAAAAAAAAAACATCAGTTTAATATTATTATCCGATAGTTGCAAGTTTATTGAACAGATGTTGAAATTCAGCGGTCAAAAAAATAGTAGTATTAGGAAAATCTACCTTGAAATGTTACGAAATCGAAAAATTAGGTTTTATTATTTTTTAGTTTTTATTACCATATGTGGCTTATTGTTCGAACTTTTAATTAGTTTTTAGTTACATTTCCCTTGTTAGCTATAACAGCAGTACAACGACGTTGAATAGAGTTTATCAGTTTTCCACATCTTCCTTGCTTATCGAACTCCATGATTGTTGTAAAGCTTCCCAAAGGCCTGTGTTGTTGCTTGGTTTGAATCTAGAAACATATTTTTTTACATCGCACGACAGGTTTTCGATGGGATTAAGGTCCGGAGACTATGCTTGCCACTCTATCACATCTACAGTCGTGTGCATATTAATTGGGACAGACAAAATTTTCAATATATTTTACTTTATTTTCAATTAAAATAAGAAAAAAATAACACAGGTCCATTTTAATACATTATATGGCCTCCCTTGGCTTTTATGAGTGCTTTGACTCTTTTTGGCACTGATGAAACAAGTCGTTCGCATTTATTTTTGATTTCTTCGTCATGAAACCAAACCTCAATAATAGACGAAATCAGCTTAGTTTTTGTGGTACAGTCTCTCTTCCTGAGCCTTCCTTTGATAATTGCCCACAGATTCACAATTGGATTGAGGTCGGGGGAGTTTCCAGGCCAATCCAGAACGTCAATTTTGTGGTTCGCAAAAAACTGTTTCATTTTTTTTTATGTGTGGCATGGAGCAAGATCCTGCTGGAAAATTGAACTTGCTACAGAACGTCTCCTCTGAATGGTTGGAAGCAGCATTTGAGTTAAAACTTCCGCGTATTTGGTGCTGTTCATCATTCCCTCAATTGGCTTTAGACTTCCAGGGCCTTCAAATGTAAAACAGCCCAGAACCATGACCTTAGGAGGGTGTTTTGGCGCTTCCAACCATTCAGAGGAGACGTTCTGTAGCAAGTTCAATTTTCCAGCAGGATCTTGCTCCATGCCACACATCAAAAAAAATGAAACAGTTTTTTGCGAACCACAAAAGTGACGTTCTGGATTGGCCTGGAAACTCCCCCGACCTCAATCCAATTGAGAATCTGTGGGCAGTTATCAAAGGAAGGCTCAGGAAGAGAGACTGTACCACAAAAACTAAGCTGATTTCGTCTATTATTGAGGTTTGGATTCATGACGAAGAAATTAAAAATAAATGCGAACGACTTGTTTCATCAGTGCCAAAAAGAGTCAAAGCACTCATAAAAGCCAAGGGAGGCCATATAATGTATTAAAATGGACCTGTGTTATTTTTTTCTAATTTTAATAGAAAATAAAGTAAAATATATTGAAAATTTTGTTTGTCCCAATTAATATGCACACGACTGTACTCTACTTTCCTGGAACCATTGCTTCTTGCTGAAAGACCCATTTCAGTGGCATTTCAATTTCAGTATACGGTAGCATTTCTTCCTGCATTATCCTAACATAGAGATGCTGATCCATAATGCCTTCAATCCGGTTTATGGGTCCCACTCCGTAGAAAAAAAAACATGCTCATACCATTATGATTGTAAAGCGTGGATTATATTTGGTGTTAGGAGGTCTTCTTACATATTGACGAGATCCTTTTCCACCATATAAAACAATTGAAGTGTAACGGTTTTTCACTATCAACGCAATACAAAGTCGAAAAATACCAATCTGTGCAATGCTTTTACTCGCACTACTATTATTTTGACCGCAACTGTATGTTTTCACGTATTTTCACTAAAGCGTAGTTTTCAAGACAAACGGTATTTCATTTGTCATGAATAGCCACGCATGCTGTTGAAAAGGAAAAACTATTTAATCATATATTACGTACTCATGCATATTTTTAAAACGATCACAACTTTTCTAAATTTTTGAATCGTTATATCTGCTAAACAGTGGCTCGTACGAAAAAAAGTAGCTTTACATTTTTTATAGATAAATTTATAATCTACAATTGCGTCTGATATACTTTTATGATAAATCTTACCGTTTTGCTGAAAATCGCAAAAAATCGGAAAAAAGTCACATTTTTGACCTTTGACCTCGAATAAAATTTTTTCCATGCAGGGGAAAGTTGGGGAACTTTCAAGTTTTATTTGGAATCATATTTTAAACGATCTCACCAACTTTCAGCTTGGTGCGAATTTATGTAACTTCACTATCAATTTTTGGTTTAATTTGACCGGATTATAATGAATCTGTGTTTTTTATTTATATTATTTTATGATTTGTGATCTCGAATAATGTTTTTTGTAATTTCATTATTAACCTTCGTTTAACGAGTTACTGACTGAAATATTGTTTTTTTTTTTCAATAAAATTGTTACTAAAAAGACTTTGGTGTGTGTTGAATTTCAAAAATTTATTAGGATGTGATCAAAGTCTACGGCATTACTTTGATTAGTCATTTCGAAATTACAGTGTAAAATGTCTTGCAGTTTTAGGGATTTCCTCATTCATTGGTTGAGATGTAAAGGGTTGAGGTGCAGAGGGTTGTGGTGGTGGCAATTGACTGACATCACTGTGATCGGTTCGCTTGAGGATCTCATAACTTCGTAAGCGAATCCAACTTAATTTTCTTTATGTTTTTTAAAATGTGTTTCGGGATTGATTCTATTTCCATTGTTATGACATTGATTTTGGGACATATTTATCATTGCGAAATGTAGTGCGTAGCTCTATTGGAATACATAAAAAAGTGATTTCTCGAACAAATGAACGAAACTATCAAACTTACGATATTGTTTGTCATCGTTGCTCTCTGTCGGTTGTCGAGGGTAAAGCTTCAATCGATTCAGATTATCACTGGAATTGAAAATGCAATCAGGACCCATGGACAAATACTAATTTTCAAAAATCAACTTTAAAATTCTTGGTTTCTTAAAGACGCGGTTTCTTGAGAAGAATCATTTTACGGAAGCCGTCGTTTGTCTTGGATGGGCTTCTGATGGTGGCAATGAGTTCTTTTGCTTCCTTAATACATGAGGAATTAGGGACATGACCAATAGATTTGAATTCGATGGCAGTACAACAAAGATAGTAATCTTATCACGTGAATTATCCGAGACTTTTACTCAATTTTATTTTTTATTTTCTCTGAATCGCAATACAAATCTTATGGTATACCTTATCTTTGTATTAAACAAATAACTTATTCTATTTTTTAATACGCCACGTGCAGTTAAAATGTCAATTTAACGATAACAAAACAAATAATAATATGAAAATTTTAATCACTGCCTTTTGGTAGGCAAATTCCCATTGTGTAATAATTTAATTATAGTCTTACATAAGGATTCTTACTCTGAGCACACGATATACAAATACGATCTAGTTTCCGGTTTATTGTTCATATTGTTTTGTCTTAGCTATTTCTTGATCAAAGATCTGAAAGTATATCGTTTTGATAAATCTAATTTTTGATTTCATTAATTGCAAAACTTACATCATCTTCTTTGATTTCAAGCACAGATGACAAGTCCCATTCTGCACTTGGCAGTGGCTGTGATATGAACTTAGCGGCTGTAGCAACAGATGGTAATGCATGTTTTTGTAGTGTTACAATTTCCCAAAGTGAACTTTCCAGAGCATTTGACTTTGATGGATCTCTCTCGTCCATTACAAAGGGATCACGAGAAACTGCAATTAAATTATTTTTTTCATAAACGTGGCACATCGTAATCAAAAATCACACACAGTGTTAGATTACTTACCCTCAACTGCTATTTCGGAACAGATCAATCTTTTAAGACCCGGGTGTCTTAATATTAGATTTCCAATAAAATATAAAATTATTATGGCATCCTGTGTTGGCGCGATCAAGCTAAGCCTAGCTAATCGCTTCACAAAAGCTGCCACCAGACTCTCTGGAAGGTGCGATGAGCTAAGGAATATGTCGGCCAGATAAAAAAGTCGCGCTTTGAACTTGGTGTGAAAGATTTCAGGTTCAAACATTGAATAAAGTTTCTCGTATATGTTTGGATAGGTTATATTATGTTTTTGGATAATTGTAAAGATTCCCTGCAAAGCTAGCAATCCTATCGGGCCACCTGCAAGTCAACAATTCACCTCAAACAACTTTAATAAGAACGAAATTCAAATATACGTACCAAAATCCAAAGAATCCATAAGGAAATCCGTTAGCAGTATAGGCTTCTCTAAATGTGGTAAAATTCGCATCTTCTATAAAAAAAAATCGACAAGCTTAGTTTGTATTTTCATGTTCAAAGGAAAAATTTAAAAAGAGGGGCTGACTTTGGCTTACCGACACTTTTCGAAATCAACGCCATCCAGTAAACTGATCATAGCCCTCTAGATATAATTCTGCCGTCCTATCTCCGTCAAGAACACTTGACCATGAACCACCAGAGTCAAACCAAATATCGAAAATGGCAGAAATGGTATTTTGGCTTCTGTTGGGATTCGAACTTAGAACCCCCGGGTTGACAGGCAGACATGCTATCCACTACACCACGGGATATCACTGGATACAAAGCCTGAAAATTTTGAAAGTGCATTTGTTCAAGAAACACAAAAGTAATTAACTTTAACTTACCCACTTCAGATAAGAGAACTTTTAATATAGTCTCGAATTCTTTCTGCTACTCTGTTAGCATTACCATTGCCAACCTCAATCGCTTCGTCAGGAACATTTTCCTGTTCAGAAAAATTGTCTCTAAACGGAACCTTGAAATCTATGCATATATATTATGCAGTGCACAACTTATGTTCCCAAAGCGTGCATGCTTCTCTGGGCTATACCTTCCTCTTTGATTGTAGTTGAGGATTCGCCACCTTCCTTTCAAAACTCCTATAGCCCATTCTACTGTGCTTCGGGCTTTGGGGTGCACATCATTGAAAATCCCCTCGGGCGAGCCTTCCTGCGGTGATCTGTATGGAGTCATACACCAAGGCTCCAAAGGGTATCCAGAATCACCTGCAAAATTTATAAAAAAGAAATACAAATACATGGTAAAGATTTAAAAAAAAAGAAAATGAAAAAAACAAGTATTTTACCAAGAAGCCAAAAGTGTTCCTGTTGGTTATTGTCAAATTTGTTCTGAACATATCTTCTTTCATCTGAGTGCCTCCACACAAAGGAATCATGGGTAGCCCCATCATAGCGAGAGTCCACTGCTAGAATTCGATACTCATGATCACAAATCTGAAAAGATTAGAACGTTTTAGTATACTGTAAACTTTGTCTATTCTACAAACAATTGAACTTACAATCATTGAATTAAGGCTATGATATCCTTTCCTATTGAAGAACATGTGCTCATTTTGACTTGGTTTTTGCATCCCGAAATGAGTGCCATCAGCACAACCTATAACTATACACAAGAAGAATTTCTGCAACTAGCTCTTTAAAAACACATGAATGTAAACTTACCTCCAGGAATTTTATACTTAGAAAAAAAACACTGTTTGCAGACATCAAAACTACTTTCTGAAAATTTTATGTGTCTCGGGCACAGCTTTACTTCCATTTCGTTGGCCACATGAGACACTATCCCAGACACCGTGGATTGACTCAATCCTTTCAGATAATCGTTGCCTGATCAAATAAAAACATTCAAAATAATACTAATATGTACAATGTACATATCCATATGCAATGAAATAAAAGAAATTAAATTTCATAATGAAAGGTACTTGCCTACAGAGTGTTGATAACCAGCGCTTGCCAAAAGAGACAGCACAGCAGCCAATTGCAATGGAGGTGAAACTGCTGTTGACATGTGTCCTTTCCACTCTAAGCTCGACATTACATATGTAAAGGCTTCTTTATTGAGCCTAAACCTTTTGATAAAACTTTAAAGACAAACATTTTGTATTTATTGTTAACATGTTTATTTTTTTGATACTTACGCAGAGTTTGGCAACGAGAGCGGATTGCTTCGGTCTCTAAATATTTTTCGCTCCATAGCAACGTGCATCTCGTCTTCTAAAAAACTATTAAGTTAACACAAATAAAAAAACAATTTGGAATTTCTTACCCTCTGAATCACTACCTAACAAAAAGAAATAATCCATAATTAAGTATTTTAACTCACTTTTAACCAAATCAAATCACTTTTCGAATTACACAAATAGAAATGTCAAAAAACAAAGTCTCGCTGAAAATCGATAGAGATTCGATGTAGTAGAATATAACTACTACAGTTTTAGAAACACAGACGATACGATAGCTCACGTATGCTGTGATCCCAAAACGGTTACTCACCCACTCGATCTCTAATGCTACTCACTCACTCGGTATCGTGTGCCGTAATTCGGCCCCTGGTTTTTATAATAACTTGATTTTTGGGCTGCTATCAATTTATTGGTTTTGTTTCGGAATATCTTGTATTCCATTTCATAGCCTTTATTGTTTCTATTGTTTTTCCACCTTCTATAAAGTTCATCCCGTTTTCTATATTCATCGATGAGACTAGGGGTTGTCCATGGGCAATTATTTCTTTTGTTCTTGGATTTTCTAGTTAAAGTTGATCTTTTATATATAACATCGAGTTTGCTGACGAGTTTGTTGTACATCGTATCAGGATCTTCTTCGTTTAAGACTTCCTCCAAGTTTCCTTCACGTATGAGATTATTCACTTTGTTATTACATATGTATGAAGTGTTTACTGTGTGATTTTCTGTCGTCGATGTAGTGACAGTGTAGTAAAAAGTTGGATAATTATCGGTTATGCCGCTCTCAATCACAGCAGAATTAATTTCATTACCAATTTCGCTTACAAGGACATGATCAATTACTGATTTCGTGCCATTAATTGGATCTACTCTTGTATATTCAGTAATGACATTCGTAAGTCTTAATGAAGCGAGCATCTCCAAATAATCCTTCACGTAGCTTGATTCTGCTTCACGAATATTTATATTCATATTGTTCCATATTGTTTCGAATAAACATCATAATTCTTCCACCTCTCTGTTTGTTTCTATTTAAATATTCCATATCAAAACCATCTATTTTATAAAAATCATTTTCCTTATCATCATTATTTGTTTCGACTGTTACTGAACTTATTACTGAACTTTATTCTATTAATCTAAAACGTTGGGTATAAATTCCACACACCGCGAGCAAAATAAAGAATTTATACGGAATCGAAACTGGGTAAAATAATATTAATAGCGAAAACTAAATTGGGATGTCAACAATCCCGATTCCCGACGTGCGCGCAACTTTCTTGTCTGAAACGAAATTTCAAGATGACACAGGTTCGTGTTCGGCAACCAACAACACTTCAGTGCTGTCTCCCGTAGCTCAGTCTGATGGGTGGGTTCGATTTGATATTCCTTTTTAATCCGATTTGATTAAAAGGGAATATCAAATAATTATAAAATAATATCAAGTATTTTTAAAACTCAATTTGATGAGTGAGAGTACAAGGGCGTACCAGCTCACTTCTAATATGGGCGCCAGGAAACCTTTTAAGATGGTGGTCTGCCTTAACCAAAGCTGAAATAATAATTAAAGACGAAAGAAGAAACTAGGAAAGAACTGAAATAAAACACTACTAATTTTCAGAAGGAAAATTATAGATTTTTATTATATTTTTAGGGTGTCTGGGAAACCGTGGTAAGACCTGGATTAAAACCCAGAATCTTTTCGATATTAAGGAAAGGTACAAAGTTGTTTTCGAGGTTGGCAGGAGGCCAATTCTCGAAATAAAGAAAATGTAAGAAAGTTAGGCAAGATTATAAACAGATTGGTGTGTCGTTTTAACACAAGATAGGATCACTAAGGAAAGTTTCCGAGGAGAAAAAAAAAAGTAAGGATAGAAGTAAAAAAAAAAAAAAACTGTCGCGAGTCCCGCAATTTCGGGATAGAAGAAAAACGTAAGGTCAACGAAGGCCTAGCAGATCAAAATTTTGCCGCAAATAAGACGACTCTAAAGTGGTTCGAAAAATCCTTGAAAATATAGGATTTTTCGAAGTGAACAGAAGAAAATAAAAAGGGAAGAAAATACTTGGCTCTTCTAATATACTCCTGCACTCGTTGAGAAAATACCCTCTCTGGATTCCTCAATTTCCACAATCGAATTCCCAACCGGAATTTTGCCGCAAAGTCGGCTTCACAAAATATCTCCAAAAAAAAATCGTAATAAAAAAGCAAAATATTCGCAAATAATTTTTTGCACGCTTTCTCTGTATCTTTACACTTTCGTCGCCAAAAGCAAAGAGACCATCAAGATGGCGGGTTTTTGTCTCCATCCGGCATCGGCCAAGCAGCCATCCTCGTCAGACCTTTAAGCGTGGTGTTGTTCGGTCTCACTTTTACTGCAGCATTCCGCCATTAGGCTGGGATGTGCAAGTGAGATGTCACGAATCAACTACCCGCGGTCCTTTGCGTTCAGGTGATGTGATCACCAGTAGCCGAGTGGACGAGTTCAACCTCTTTCAGAAAGACGTGCTTTTGGCGACGAAAGTGTAAAGATACAGAGAAGAACAAAAGATGCTTAGTCTAAAAGCTCGACGAATACTTTTCGTAGACCTTCGTTGAGATAGTTAGAAAAGAAGAAAGGGGGATAAAAACGGAAACACGTCTTTTAGTGATTCTTCCTTGATGTTGACGACACTCAATTTAATTTTAATTGAAATTTACTAGAAAATTTAGGTTGGTGTGAATATAGTTCACACATTGTTGGACATGGATCTCGATCTTCATGCCTTTCTCCTTTTATCAATGTTTGCGTAGGCCACCTGCCGTACGACTATTGTGGACCGACCGTCACACAAGAAAAGTGTCTTCTACTGGGCAATCTTTTGCACCGAGGAACAATATGACCTGAAAATGGCATTTCGAAAGTTCTAGAAGAACAGGTCTCTGACTGATGGACCAGGTTTCAACTGAACTCTTCTACTACTTCCGAGCAGCTATGGATAAAGTTTATTAGCGGGAGAAGAACGGCGGATAGAACTTGTTGTGGTAAATTTTACCGCAACACGACAAGAATGATAATTTTCAAATTATTTAAAAAGTGACTTATATTTAAACAAAAGTTACTCCAATGCAACCGCAACGATCTTATATTAAAACATAAGCAACAGCAATTATTATTTTTTAATTCATTTATACTAACGCCGTTAAAACCATGTATTACCCTACAATTTAAGTTGATTATTACTTCATTGTTTCCATTTGTGTTATCCATTTTTGTTGTTAAAATTTTGTGTATCTATATATACACGCACACGCATTATGCGTGTTTATGGACATGTTAATTTGTTCACGTCATTAGCGGTGCTTATAATAATCGGTTGTGTGCTCTCGTTCTTACGTGCCAATATTTTGCCTGCACTCTCCCACACAAATCTCCAGTTTACCTGCTTTGCTTTTTCTTTTGTTATACAGTATATGTTTATTTTGTCTTGTACATAAGTTGATTATTTATATAAGTTAATAATTGGAAGACTTTATTTTTTAAAAAAATATTTTTTTATCAGGCAGATTGCCTAATCCTTTATTAGTAACAACTGAATAGCAACTCAACCTTAAGTTTAACTTCACATGTATTTATAATTGGATAGACAAAGAATAAGAATGGTGACATAATTTGGTTTATTTCTTATGAATTAATTCTGATGAAAACTGCAGCTGGCGACTGCGACATGAAGTAATTGATTTCTGGAAATTCGGTGATGCGATTGCACTATTGCATGGCATCATTAAGTTATATACTGTGTTATCAAGCGGAGATGATGCGGCTGACCCAGAGCTTAGCTCTTTGTTTACGTTTTGCTTAACTGTATTCAATTTGATGGGTCGGGTGGCGCGCACTTGTTTAACAAAATGTGTCTTGCGTATGTTAGATGAAAATAAAGAAATGATAATTGAATTTTCGGGATTTCTCGGCTTAGTTCTGTAAATGTCAGTGAGATCGTTGTCTTTTATTTCGCAATTTATTGTTTTTACAATTCCTTTTATAATTTCAATTAGATTTTCGTTTGCAGTCGGGGGAATGTTTTTAATATCTATATTGTTTCTAATCATTTGTTGTTCCATATTATTTATTTGAGACTGCATGTTTTCTATGATTTCATCTTTTTTTTTTTGTTGCTTTCCTTCAGTTCATTTATTTCTTTTGTGAAATCTTCCATGATGTTGTTGTTTTTTTTTAAGTTGGCATTAATTTCATCAAACTTAGTGCCTAGGAAATCGTTGCTTGCTGTTATTTCTTTCATTTGCTCTCTTAGGAGCCGAATCTCCTCAAGAACAATTGTGTTGTTTACATAAGAATTTTGGGGAACGTTTTCTGGGCTATTTGGTGTTCGAATTCTCTTTGATGCTTGCTTATCAGGTGTGTTTTGTTGAGACACAGTCAATGTGTTGCCTTTAGCAGCAGCTAAACCTTGGGCATCCATAGGACTATTTCTGCATATTTGACATCTCCACAAGTCTTTTTTTGGTTTGCTCATGGTTATCCATGATTTTTCGGTGATAGTGGTGCAATCAAAGTGTAATTTGCTGTTGCACACCTACCAAACCGCAAAATCACCTTCGCCTACCTTTACAATGACCACACACATTCAAATTTAAGGGGATTGGGTAACAAAGAGAAAAGTAAAATATATGTATTTAAAAACAAAGAATTGAAAGGAAATAAAGAATAAACTTATTCAAAATGGATTATGATGCACTTTGTTGGTTTTTAATTAAAAGTCACTGTCTTATTTAATGTTTGGTAATTAACACTTGGTAAGTTTTCTATATTTAACTGTGTAAAAATCAATAATTTGGAGATCGCTTTAAAAACACGTCTAATCACTTGCTCACTTGCTTCAAAAAAAAAAAAAAAAAAAATTTATTTAACATTAAAACACTTATTTGCTTCACAATATTTTGCAGTCCCATCAGCCGGGATACCTTTACAATAAAATCAATTTTACACGATCTGCTAGATCTTGTAATCTTATACCAATACGCTACTCATATTTAGTATCTGAACGCCAGTTTTATGTACATGCTATTCGATTGTGGAAATCCCTCCCCCGACTTATAAAGATGATAAGCAGCTCGACATTGTTTTGTAATATGCTTAACAAATTTTACTCATAGTTCATTTTGCACATATTGATGGTGATGATGACAATCATAATTACATTTTATTATTATTTATTCTTTTTATTTTATCTTTTTATCTTTTTAACAACAACAACAGCGTTGCTTATCAATCCGTTTCCCATCAGGGAAACGAGTAAGAACCGATTTCGAGGGGCAGAGGCTGGTTTCTTGTATCGAATGCCCCAGAACCAACCATCCAGGTCTCCCAGACCAAACGAGACAGCAAAAGACTGACTGTGAAGACTATTATTAACCGGAACAAACATGTGGCTACCATAGACACCGGTGCCACAGCATCCATAGTACGTCGAGACCTGGTAAAGATGACGTGGCTTCATAACATCAATAGCTACCGACTAAGAATCGCAACGGGAGAAGCAGCAAGAGTATATGGGGAAGTGTGTCCGAAGATCCGACTGGCCGATTTAGTGTTTACTCATCAATTCCTGGTGGCAGATATATGTGACGAGTGCATCATTGGAATCGACTTTATGAAACAGCACGGAGTTATTTTGGACATCGGTAATCAAGTTTTGAAATACCAAAATAAAGAAATTCCAATGATCTATTCGAATGAAAGTACGTCGACACTGAGGACTGTCATCACGGAAGATCTGATTCTGCCTCCTTCTTCTGAAGTGTTCGTTTGGACAAAACTGGAAGGTGAGTTTGGAAGCCTTCGATACCTCATGGTGGAACCATACCCAGAGTGTTCCTCCCCAAGCGTCATCATTGGGAAAACACTGGTAGCACCCCGTACGATTACTAAACACCAGACTGTACGATGTTAGTTTGAAGAAAGGAGAAGTCGTTGGACGTTGCGAATCGGTTGCAGCAATTACGAAGATCACTGAAGAAGCCCCGAGAAAAACTATAAGTCCGGAGGAGCTGAAAACCATCAAAGCTAGAGTACTGAATTCATCCAACCTTAATCACCAACAAACAAGGATTGCTGAAAATCTCCTACAAGATTACACTGCCATCTTCGCATCGCCAAAGGGGCGATTTGGTAGGACACAGTTGGTGCAGCCTCGCATCAACACAGGAGATGAAAGACCGATTCGTCAACCCGCAAGACGTCTTCCACTGGCCAAACAAGGTAAGGTTGAGGAAATGATAAAAAAGAAAGACGGAAGCACTCGTTTTTGTGTGGACTACCGAAGGCTGAATGATGTGACTAAGAAGGACAGCCATCCCCTGCCGAGAATCAGTGATATCTTGGATGCCATGGAGGGAGCCCAGTGGTTCTCGACGCTGGATTTGAAGAGTGGTTATTATCAGGTTGACATCCACCCGGATGATCGGGAAAAGACGGCGTTTTCTACAGGTAATGGGCTCTGGCAGTTCAAAGTTATGCCGTTTGGGCTATGCAACGCTCCGGCAACATTCGAGCGTTTGATGCGTGCGTTCTTCAAGGACTGACGTGGAAAGCTTGCCTAGTCTACTTGGACGTAGAGTTGCGCAAAATAGTTCCGTAGCCGGACCGACCATGGAAAGGTTCTTTTTCCCATCGGAACTAGTTCCGGGAACCATGTCCGTGGAACTTTTAAGGTTTGGAATAGAATAATGGGTAAGTCACAGGGCGGTAGTAGTTTGGCCAAAATTAAAAGACAAATACATGTTAAAAATATTATATTAAAATAAATAAATAAACAACTAGAATTAAGCATGTTTTTACTTTTAATATAATAAAAAAAAGACAGTAGAATTCAGTCTGAAAAAAATATAATCCGATTTTGTTTACTAACTAAATATATACAATATACATATATATATTGTTTAAGACAAGTAATAAACAACTAAAAAATATTGCGTTATTACATTCTTGTGCAATAAGAAAAACTTAAAGGTCTTTTAAATTCTTATTCTTTACTATCCATTCATCAAGTAACACCAAATTAAATTTCAAGGATCACAAATAAAAATAAGTGCAGTTAAACCTACCAATATTCCAGCTGAATACGATAAGGAAATCCAAATTTATTATTCGCAATTCACAATAGCCAAACTGAAAAAAACAATCGACAGATAAAAGGAAACAGAAAAAAAACTACAAAATCTAAAAATTTCAGTAAGATTTTGAATTTTCAATTATAATATTAAAAGACTAGTCTAGAATTTAGATTTCCAAAATTAAACTATGACATGAACCAAGATATCAGAATAGAAAAACAACTAAAAAAACATTATTTAAGAAATGTTTATTAAGCAAAAGAAAAAATTTCAACTCACAAATCACAGCTAACCAAACTACTTTACCAGAATTTTGTAATTGGAATGGACAAATGAAGAAAACAATTAAGAATTACGGTAAGCAAAACCAAATAACGATATGGATATACCTAGACCTACCTATAAAACAACGAACATAAAAGAACATGAGAATCAGACCAAACAAAATAACAAAATTGAACTGAACGTGATATTTGTAACGGAACCCTGATGATTTGTCTCAAAGACCCCCATTTTCTTCTCATCTCCCTGAGGGGAGTGACCAATCCCATACCATATTCCTACTGTCGGTCTTTTACGAAGAAAACTAGAAAAAATTTATTTCGGTGGTCTTTGAAAACCTCCACCCCTTGTTACCCTCAGAGCAACTAACCTTGTTACAGGTCTCGGTTAACCAACTCTGTGGGCAGGGGCGAAGGGTGTCCTCTCTACGATGGCTCGGCATGCTTGCTCCTTGCCTAGGCTCTGCTCGTCGGATGGATGGGTTCTTGCCATCGTAGATGAGAACTGCGTTACATTTTCATGCCGAATATGGATCGAAAGATAACTGTTGGTTCGAGGAAATTATACCTGAGACCGAATATCGTCCAAGCAAAGAAGGAATGTTATTTGTGCGTTGAGCGGAGATTGAGTTAACCGTGTGGCCACGTTGTAAGGTTTGCAACCCTGGGAGAGGAAGGGACTAGGTGTTGTTGTCCCAGAGGCAATATGCCCCCCCCCCCCCCCCCACGTACCAGCATGGTACTACCTTGGCAACCGCGACCTCTACTTCTTATTTATGCGGCAGCCCCCTGTTATGCTTCATGACTATCGGCTTACTTCCCGACCCCCTTACGACAGCTTACCAACAAGTCTCACTTACCACATCCAACCTCTAGATAGTCTTCATTTTTCCATAAATATACTCATACTTCTTCTCAAAAACATAATTATCCTTGTTTATTTAGCCCCAAAATAAGAATCAATTAAAAAAAAATTCAAAAAAAAAATTTCAAGATATAACATTTGGCTACATATTATAGTGTTTGTTTATACAATATACAATATTATATCTAAGTGATCGATAAACGGAAAAAAAATACTTTACTGAACTTTATATCAAAAAAAAATCAAAAAAAAAAACAATAAAAAGTTAAATTTCGAGTAACGATTGTCCCTTCTGGAATTCTTAACAGGTAACGTATGCAAGTTTAAGTTTTTTATTTTTTTTTATTTACTCATAAGTGACTGGGCAAACTGTTCACCAATTTCGCCTGCGACGTGGAATAAGTTTCCTCCTTTTTCTTTCGGCTCATATGTAATCGTGTATATATAAATTATTATAATAGTTAAAATTTTCCAACGACTTACCCGGACATCCAATGATGAGGTGCACCGCTTCACTGGGAATAGATTGGTCAGAAGATCTATGTTAGGAAATTTGAAAAAGAAACACTTATTCCACTTTTGGGCTTAAGGCATTAACTCTTAACTTCTCAATCACTTGCGCATTAAATATATAAACAAAAGTGATAACCAAGAAAAAATAAATTTAAGGAGAAAGGTAAATATTTTTGCCTTAGTATGCATTTAGCACTGATTAAAATAATCAAAAAAACTAGTTACTAATAATAAAAAAAACCATTAGGCTGATTCGAATCTCGTATAATGACGTAATTCCCACTATTGTCCCTGGTTAGTCCGGCCCTAATAACCGGCACTTAGCTGGCTTGCCCATACGTACGACGGCACTCCAGATTGTGTGTGTGCGTACCTGTCCCAGGTAGCGAATTGTTTGTAGCTGATTTATGGATGATGTCTCTGACTTGTTAATTTTTTTTTTTCTTCTGCTATATGACGTCTCGTAGAGAGGTGTCCATAAAAAGAGGAAGCGGCTATTGTAGTTCGCTTGACGTGTGTTTGGAGGTGTGATCGTGCAGGTGTCGTATGGAAGTCCGAGACATGTAAGTCTTCAGGGTGATTGGCGGTATGCTTGCTTGATTGAGGTGTTGTTGACCGTGTGATGGTGTCTCTTGGGTGAATATGTATGAGATGTTTGCTTGATTGAGGTGTTGTTGACCGTGTAATGGTGGCTTTTGGGTGAATATGTATGAGATGTTTGCTTGATTGAGGTGTTGTTGACCGTGTGATGGTGGCTTTTGGGTGAATATGTATGAGATGTTTGCTTGATAGAGGTGTTGTTGACCGTGTGATGGTGTCTCTTGGGTGAAAATGTATGAGATGTTCGCTTGAAGGAGGTGTTGTTGACCGTGTGATGGTTACGCTTGTAGGATGATTATATGATATGCTTGATTGATTTCGGTGTGATAAAAAAATTTCACATTTTTGTGCACGTGATCTATAGATCGATTTGCAGTGTGTTTGATCGAGTGATGGTATCGCGTGTATGACGTGTAATTTACACAGTTCGGTGCACGTGATTTAATTTTTTTTTTTAGACTAGATTAGATTTTTTCTAGACCCCCCAAATAACCTCACCGCGTCGATTCTGGGCAGGCGCAAAAGTTACCGTGCAAAAGCAAATTAGTTAACACGTCAAACATTTAGGCAAATCTCGCTTGAGAATCATTTTTCCAGTTGGTTTGCTTTCGCCAAATACTCAATTTCATTCCACAATCGTTAAAACCAAAAATTTATGCTTATGACTCTACATGCAAAAAATTATTAGCACCCGACTTAATGATTACCACGACCAGACCTCTCCGAATCTTAACCCCCTCTGAACTCTTTTTTCTCCACTTTTTCTCCTTATCTCGCTTAAGATAGCTTGGCTTGGCTTTCCAAGATGGAAGTGCTTCCGCTCGATGTTTTTTTGGATTTTTGCGCTGGATTTTAACTAGACCATAACAATTTCGATTTCTTAATTCAAATTCGAATTTTCTAAAAATAGGTGTGACAAACTTTGCCCTTTCTAATTAAAATCCAGCCCAATTCCCCAAATCACTCCACCACGTACACACACAAACTCTTGATTTTAATTTATCTCCTACCATCTACTCCCCCTATAACACTTTCTCCAAACGAACCGGTTCACCTGGTACATCACCCATTTTTCTATTTATGTATGAGAACCTATTCTCCTAGGCTCGAGCCTCTTATTCGTAAAGAAATGTGTAAGTGAATTGTGGATGCTATGTTGGCCTCTGCCCGACACCTCAACCTCCTATGGCGAATTACCATTAATTATTATTTACCTGAAGTTGAACCCCTTACATATTAAAGGATTGAAATGAATAACGAGCATTGTAAAAGACATGGATATGGAACTAGCAAGTGCACAATGAAAGAGATCGGACCGATTGATAGTTCCGGACATGGAACTACGATGTTTGCTACGTCGGAAATGTTTTCATCATGAACATAAGAAGAATATCAAGAAAGACATGGAACTAAATGAACTATATTAGTATCATATCATAACAGATCGGACCGATTAACGAAAATATTTTCTTTCTCACTGTCTCCGGTGCATGCGCATTGCGCAATTGGTGTAAAGGTATGACAGGAGAAAGGCAATAACACAAAACACATATATCACATACTAATACTCAATGTTGTCACTTTACCGCAATTGTGGATCTACTTAATTTTTTACCTAAAATGATTCTAATGCCTTTAAAAAAATATCTACTGCACTTTTGGTTTTACGAATAAAAACTATGCTTGAGTAATTACAATACTCGTAAATGACTTTTAAGTACATATACTGAATGCAACCATTTTCCAAAAGCACCCGTATTATTAGTACATTTTAAAGAGACATTTTAATGGAGAGATTTTGATTTTTTTTAAATTTATTTTTGAATAATTTTTTCAATGTTTTGAAAATAGATTGGTGTATTTATTCTCCATTAAAAATATTTTGCAATATTTTGCAAATGTCAAAAATGAGTGTCATTTTGTTTTTTTTTTATTTATTGATGTTTGGAATCTCACCACTAATCCAAGCAGCAATTTATCTGACTCTTATAATGCCCTGTTAGCCGAGTATGGTTTTTTAAGTTTTATTAATGAACCAACGCGACCACTATCCGGTACTTGCTTAGATCATGTCTTTGGTAGATTTTCTGAATTAGGAACAGATCTTTGTATAGGTGTGAACTTTGATTTGGGTGTAACTGATCACTGTATGACAGGGATTGTATTAAATAGTTTAAAATATGTCAATCAGGTAAAACCTGATAACAATGTAGCAAGAAAAATTAATTTTGAAAAACTAAATGGTGAGCTTTTATTTGAAACCTGGATTGACGTGTATGCTCAAGACAATGCTAACAAAGCTAATGATAATTTTTTTAATATTTTACAAAGTCACTTGGAAACCTCTACCGAAACATTTGTCATAAAGAAAACCAGCCACAAATTGAAACCTTGGATGTCATACCATGTCCTTAAGCTTGTTAAACTGAAAAACAAATTAAGAAAAAAATGTTACAAAAATCCTTCTAATCCAAGTTTAAAGAAAAGGTTTAAGAAACTATGCAAAAAGGTAAAATGTGAATCGAAATCATGTCGCGATAATTATTTCCACAACAAGTTTCAAAATGCGATGGGTAATTCTAGAAAAGAATGGGAGGTAATAAATTGTATAACAAACAGAAATATAAAAGACAAATCTAATTCCATTGCTCTATCGATAGATGGTCAAACCATTAAAAGAACTGCGCTTTATCTTGTCGACATACTGGTTTATCTTTTTAACTTAAGTATTTGTTCAGGAACTTTTCCTGACAAATTGAAATGCGCCTATGTTTTACCTCTTTTTAAAAAGGGTAACAGAAAAGATAAAAATAACTATAGGCCAATCTCCTTGTTTTCATCCATTTCAAAAGTTTTTGAAAAAGCTGTTAAGGAAAGAATGCTGAGTTACCTAAAGAAAATAAACTACTTTAATGCTGCTCAATACGGTTTTAGAGAAGGGCTCTCCACTGAGGATGCCCTTTTAGCTTTTAGTAGTATTATATATAAGGGATTGGACGAAAAAAAACAATGTGCAGGTCTTTTCGTCGACATTACGAAGGCATTTGACATGGTTGACCATAACATCCTTTTGAGTAAGTTATATCTTGCTGGTTTTCGAAGCTTTATGTTAAGTTGGTTTTCATCTTACCTCAAGGATAGAAGACAGTTAGTGAGAATTGATGATCATCTTAGTAGCATCCTGTTTATCAACAGAGGTGTTCCCCAAGGCTCTGTCCTCGGCCCAATATTTTTTTTAATCTTTATTGATTCCCTATTCTCGCAAGGTTTTTTAGGTAAAATAACAGCTTTTGCTGACGACTTGGGGATTGCATATACCTCGTCCAGTCCACTTAATTTGGTTGCTGACATTAACCATGATATTAGATTATTAGGTTTATGGTTCATGGCACACAAGTTAATGATAAGTAGCAAAACGAAACTAATGTTTTTTAGCCTATCTTCGAAGGATCCTCCTGATTTAGATTTTTGCTTTCACTCCCTAACATGCAGTAAGTTCCGTTGTCTAGACTGTTCTTGCATACCATTTAATGATGGAATCAGTTATAAGGATGATTCAATTTGCGGATCGTCTTGTTTCAAAATTGAAGTTGTGGAAAAGTTTAAGTATTTAGGTGTGTTTATTGATCAAAATTTAAATTGGTTAGATCACATCTCTTATCTGAAACAACATTTTCGAATATCTCTTCGTTACATCTACCATCTTAAGAAGTTCTTGAGTAGTAGTTCCTTAAAGTCGCTTTAGTATGCACTTTTTCATTCTAGACTACAATATGGTATCTCTTGTTGGGGAGGGACCTTTGCTACCAATCTTCAATGCCTTGTTGTGTTACAAAAAAAAGTTATTCGTTTACTATCAGCTGCAAATCGTAGAAGCTCTTCAATATTGCTATTTAGAAGTTTGAATGTCCTTCCAGTTAAACATTTATATTACTTTAAGGTTTAAAAAATATTTTTCATAAAAAGTGGTTACTTTCAAAGTCCTTTGACTCATGCACGTAGTTTGCGAAGCAATTCTTTAGCACAAGTAAATATCCCTTCTTTTCGTACTACTCACTTCAGAAACTTTTTTACAATTACTGCCTGTAAGCTATTCAATAGTTTGCCTATTAATTTAAGACACATTAGAAGTTTATCTTCTTTTTTGAAGCAAGTTAAGCTTTGGCTTTTTAGTTTTGATCACACCGCAATAAGAATTGTACTTATATATGTGTCATAATCTGTAACACTTTCTCAAACAATGTTCATATCTTGTTTTGATTTATAGATTGCTTGTTATCCTCTGCATTTTTTTGTATTCCTCAATAGAGATAACTAAACTTAGTAAAAAATAAAAAATAGAAAATAAATATAAACATAATATATAATAATGTTCACCCCACATTAATAAATTTTGCAAAAAAAATTATTTGAATTACATTGAATTATCATTTTGTTATAATTAAAATTTTGTATAAATTCACTGAAGTGATATTCTACACTTTCACATATAAATATGGAAATGTTTATCACTACTTATTCTTAAATGTAACTTTAGCTTTATACCTACTTAAGTTCAAACTAATGTACATTTTTTGAATAAAGATTTAAATGAAATGAAATGAAATTTTTTTATCAAGAAATAGGTCGTCATATTGAATTCGTGTTGAAAATTTTTTTGCGGGTGTTTCGGGGTGAAGGGGTGCAAGTGGATACTCTGTATTATCTACTCTGTGGTTCACACTGTACAATTAGTTGGACAGACTTCGTTTGATGGACGTTGGATGGTCGGATGAAGCTGGCGAGTAGCAGCCGATAGTGTGAATGGGTTGAAAGCCGCTGCGCTAGTTAGAAGCGGCTGGTTGCCCACGGCGAGTTGAGTAGCCGCTACTGCTAGCTGCTGATCAGCTTTGTGTGACCATGAAATTCACCGCACTCGCTGGGAGCCGGCGAGTAACTAGCAGCGGCTGGCAAAGATGAACATGTTCAACTTTTGGCTGCTGGCGAAATAATTAAATATTGATACACATTCTATCTAGCAAATTGTTCATTCTAAATTTGTGTCAAATATCATAAATAGGTTTAAGAATTAGAAATAAGGTTATTATCAAATTTTTGTATGGTTTTCTGCAGCTGTTTGCTGAGAAAAGCTGGCGAGTAGTAGCCGATAGTGTGACCGGGCTGTCTGCCGCTGCCTGCTTCTGGTACTGCAAGCAGCCGTGTGTGACCCGTGCTTTAACCCTAGATGTGAAATTTGAAACTAAAAGCTGGATTTGCAATTGTGATCCAAAAAGTTGGATCTTGTGTTGTTTTTGCAAATAAATATATTTTTCAAAGCAAATCTGATCTGGATCAGATTACAAATTTTGACAAATTTGTCAATATTTGTGAACATTTTATAAACACAGTTTTTTTTATAAAAACTCTACCAAAAAACTATTTCAATAAAAACTTGTACTAAAAATGTTCACTCTATTTAGCAGTGTGTCAGCACTTGTCATCAAACCATTTGCACCACAGAGAAGATAAAACAAGAGGCCAAACCACACACACGACGCACACCACGGCATCTGTCTTCAAACTGACTTCACAAACACCACTTTATTTTCAGATTTCAAAACCAGTTTGAAATCCGAAAATAAAGTGGGATTAGTAATTTCACTGACACAACAACCTTATATTATATTCCTATTTATATTATATTCAACATTCCACATAGATCCGACAAAAAAAAACAATGCGTGTTCATACACTTGTACTGTTGAGACGACAAAAGCGATGACAACAGCGTTTCTACAGGTGCTGCAACCGCAAAAACGCTTTGGCGTTTAATATTTTAGGTAGTAAACTGAAAACACATATAACTATCTTTAATATCCCAGTATTCAATAAAGGTCATTCTACAGACTCCTGAACGCGCCCACTAACCAGCTCGGTTGTATTTAGCAGTTTCTGTATAGATATTATAATATGTACTATTTTTTCTCTTTACCTGAGAAAAATTGTCGATTTTGTCAATTGTTCTTGTTAATCTACGAATTCAGAATAAGAACGAATTCAACATGTTGATTTGATCAATTCCAAAAAATGTACTACCAAAATCAAAAACATGAAATTGGAGTTGAAATCTAAGTTGACTTTTTTGCGCGTATGTTCATGGATGCAAGATGTGTTTTTGCTGAGAAACTTTGATAAATAAATTTTTCCAAAAAAAATAAAATAAATTTAAAATATAGAAAAAAATTTTTGTTATTTGCAAAAAAAAATTTTTGTTTTGCTATTCGTAGAGCAATTAAATAGCAAAAAAGAATATGCTAAAAAATTGTTAGCAACAAAAGAAAAAAATTTGAAAAAATTAAAAAAAAATTTTGTAGTCAGCAAAAAAAATGTTGTTTTATTTTTCGTAGAGCAATTAAATAGCAAGAAAAGAAAATGCTAAAAAATTGTTAGCAACAGAAGAATAAAAATTTAAAAAAATGAAAAAAATTTTTTGTAGTCAGCAAAAAAAAATTTCGTTTTATTTTTCTTAGAGCAATTAAATAGTAAAAAAAGAAAATGCTAAAAAATGGATAGCAACAAAAGAAAAAAATTTGAAAAAAGTAAAAAAAAATTACTGTTAGCAGCAAAAAAAAAAAAATTGTTTTATTTTTCGTAGAGCAATTAGATAGCAAAAATAGAAAATGCTTAAAAATTGTAAGCAACACAAGAAAAAAATTTGAAAAAAATAAAAAATATTTGTTGTTGTCAGCAAAAAAAAATTTTGTTTTATTTTTCGTAGAGCAATTAAATAGCAAAACAAGAATATGCAAGAAATAAAATTTTTTTTTACGAGGAGCAAATAATTTGTAGATAAAATTATAAGAAAATCAATTTAAAAAAAAAAAAAATTAAGAAAAAAATTAAAAAATTTTTTTTTTGTTTTTATTAGAGCAAATAATTAGCAAAAAATATGGTGAAAACACCCGGTCTCTAAACCTTTCCTGAAAATTTGCTTTGCCAGCTTGACGTCAAGCTGGAAATGTGAATTTTTATAATTAAAGAGGAGCAATAAAATTATTTTTTTTAGTAAATAATTAGCAAATAATTAGCAACTAAATTACACAAAATTTTGTTCCGATCTGAGAAAGTCACTTAACCAGATTGACAGAGGTCTCTCTAATATAATATAGCAGTCCCGAATTCCGATGCCACATCTTTAAATGACTCCAGGAGCGGATTTTGTTATTACTCTTACTAGTTTTATCTATATTATTATTATTATTTTTTTCAAATTTTTTTTTCTCTCTCTTTATCTTTCTTGTATTTTAACTGAGTAAACGGATCGCGAAGCCGTTTTAATAAAATAAACGCGAACACCAACCCCTGAGGGGTTTGCCCAACGGTTCGATTTACTTATAACACAACAAGATTCGATTTGCTTTGACTACGATTTATTAACAGGTATATCGTTTGGGGGTTCCAACAGAACTAATTTACTTAAACCTAAATCCCTCGAATTACACCTAACGGCGTGCATTGCAGGTTGATGGTGATTCGCTTAGTCAGCAACCTGATGGTGTTGTCGCGTTCACCTCCATGCGCTGTTATCCGATATCCACCGATTGGTGGGAACTCATAATGCGCCGTTATGCATAGTTTGCACATTATGATCGCGCGTGTTGGTGCGAGGTGTTAACTCCTCCCCCTTCGAAAATCTACGTCCCGTAGATCAATATTTAAGTCGAGATGTTAGGGGTAGGCGTTGTTGGAATCTTTGGTAGGTAAATTTTCCTGTATAACTTTCGCCATATCATTAAGACAACAGCTGCGAGTATTAGAAGGATCGTCACATCTGTGGCAGTATATGTGTTCAGCCGGCTTGTTAAGCCACTCAGGATCTTGATGTTCTTCATATTCATGTCGTGGAGGTATTCGATGTCAATCTTGTGTTCCATCATGGAGGTGTTTGTCAAAACAGGTGGTAGTGCCTGAAGCGGAGTAGTAGTCCAGCTAACAAATGTCCTGTTATTGAGTTGTTCTGACTAGGTTTTATTTGCAACACCAAAAAACTAGGGAAAAAAATAGATTAAAAAACTTTCCAAGAAAAGTAAAAGAAACACGTCCAATTCAATTGCTTTCTAATTCGGTTGTATTTCTTGTATATAATTCAAAGGTCATATTAAGAACAAATTCTATGTTTTTATGTTTACATTCTTTTGACATTTACTTTTGTGGATTCTATCTTTGATTTAAGCCTTGTTCGATTAACTAATTTAGTATTTACTAATTCAATTCAAATTAATATTCTTTAGTTTAAATTAGAAGAACATTGTACAATCACGTCTGGAGCACCCTATTTAATCTCGAACTGTAGTACCGACTGTGCAGTTGATTCTTCTCAGATGGCCTTTGACAGTTGATTACCATCCTTAATTGGTATAAATGACAACGGTGGTACTCTTCTTGCTCGTGCATACATGTAAGGAGACAGAAGAGTTTAGTACATTCAAAACAAAACATAAATGGACAACACGATAGAATGGTACAACAGATACTACTAAGAAATTTTAAAATTGTTGCTTTTCACTTAGGCGTGTGTACTGCAACGGTAGTGTACGTTGCCTTGCGTAAGTTGTATATCCATTCATAGTTTGTTTCATTCTTCCTTGTTGTAAATTACTTCAATTGCAATTTGTATTGTCGGTGTGAAGAAGCATGGTGCCGGCATGCGTTCTTTGGTAATTTATTCGTGGTTGTTTTATTAAAGTGACTGTAGTATGAATTTTATGTAATTTTAAATCAATTGATGGTGTGATTGTGCCTGTGGTTCTGCTGCATTGGAGTATTTATAGTTGCGTTGAATTCCCGCAACTTCCATCGTGTACATCATGGGTTATTTATATGGTTAATGGACGACATGTGTGTTCCTACCCACATGTTCGAAGATGAGTTATTTTTTTTTTTATTCAATTTTTTGACATATATTTTACTAAATTTTATTAGAATATTGTGTGTTTGTAGTATGTTTCTGTTTTGTTTGTTTGCTATCGTGCATATTGTTCAATTTTATGTTAATTAAAATTTCGATTTTTGTTCAGCGTGCGTATATGTATGTGTGTGTGTAGTTGTGCAAATTTTACAATTCAATTCGCGGATTTCGGGGTTCGCGCGTAGGTTATTCGTTTTAATAGCGGGGTATATATGTATGTGTGTGTGTGTGTACAATGGCAAAGGCATTTTTGTCGTGACCAAGTGCCATCTTTTTCTAGTCGGAAAGGTTCGATTTTCGACTAGAAATTATTGTTTACATTTTTTTGTAAACAACTCGCGATTCTGCTTCGGAAATTTTTCGCGAATTTTTATAATTTTATTAAGTTTTAGGAGTGTTTCAATTATTGAAAATTATGAGTGCTTTAGTTCAGTGGACTGTCTAGTTTTTGTCTTAAAATTAATCAGATTTGTGTGCAAAATGGTCAAGTGCATTTGCCGACGGCATTTGACATTTCGCGTTTTTTCATTTTCTATGTAATGTGGATCGTGTTCCTTTTTTTGTTTTTAAAATGGCAGTGCATTTTGTATTTTATGCCGGTGATAAATTATTAATTTGTTAACGTTGAGCGTTATTTAAGCACGTTAACATCAAATTATATTGTGTATGCGTTTGTTGCAGTGCACATAATTTTTATTAAAATGTGTCTTGTCGACGACAAATTTTGCTTTGTTTTGCCGACGGGAATTTGATTTCGACGTGCGGTGTTTCTCGGTTTTCGATGTTCCCTTTGAACATGCCGAAATGTTTTTAAAATAAAGTGTGTTTAAAAAAAAAAACTTTGATTTATGTTGTAGCTTAAGTTTTTAAAATAAGTTATGTTTTAAGCACTCGATGTAAAGCTTAAGTGTTTAGGAATAAGTTGTGTTTAGTTCCTTTAGATTTCAAGTTTGAGTTGGTGTGTGCGTTGTAGCAGCACAGCGTTAAAGATGAAGTGCATTGATTGCCTTTCATGCAACTTTGTAAATTGTTATAGCTTTAAATAAAGATGATTTTCAAAAAGTTCTTGTTTGATTTATTCTTCTTTTAAACAGCCTTCCAGGTGATTTGAACAGCTTGCGAATTTTTAAAGATGAGTTGATTGATGAGATGAGTTCGTTGATGATTTGGTGTAACTTTTATTTTTGTATAGATGTGTTGATTGGTGTTTTTGATCGATAATGCGTTTTGTACAGATGGGTTGATTGCTGTGTAGAATGACGAATTGCATGAAAAATGTGTTGATTTACTTCGTTACTCAAGTTCCGCGTTTTGAAAACAGCATACCTTTGAAATGTTTCGGTAACCAGTTTATGTTTTAGGAATTAATTTTTATATTAATGCCGATTGCTCTTGGTGTTTGTTAGACGGTAGATAACAGATTTTCGCGATGGGTCGTTTGAAGTTTCCGTTTTGTGTCTTGACCGTGACAACGCGTATAAGACCATCCGTTCCCGCGTGAGTGTTCTCGATTCGGGCAAGACTCCAGTAAGTCGGTGCAAGCCGCTCATCCTTGAGCAAGACTAAGTCTCCTATTTTGGGAGCTTCTTGAACTTGAGTCCATTTCGGACGTTGCTGCAGTCGCGCAAGATATTCGGAACTCCACTTTTTCCAAAATCCTTCCGCCAGCGCTTGTACTTTTTTCCATCGGTCGATATACGTGATGTCGTTGTTGAGTTCGCCTTGTGGCACAGCATGCAAAGATTCGCCTACGAGAAAATGCGCAGGTGTTAGCGCATTCAAATCATCTAAGCTGTCGGAGAGTGGGCATAAGGGTCTCGAATTCAGACACGCTTCTATCTGAGCTAGAAGCGTTGTGAGCTCCTCAAAAGTAAGCCTTTCGGTTCCAACAACTCGTTTTAAATGGAACTTCACCGATTTCACTCCCGCTTTCCATAATCCACCAAAGTGTGGAGAAGCTGGGGGAATAAAGTGCCAATTTGTTCCGTGATTTGCTAGGTTTTCGGCAATTTCTTTAAAATCGTGCTTTGCGTCTTTCAACATTTTGGCTAATTCGTTATTAGCGCCGACGAAATTTGTTCCACAATCGCTGTAGATTTGCTTGCAGCTACCTCTCCTGGCCGTAAACCGTCGAAATGCTGTTAAAAATGCTTGGGTAGTCAGGTCAGACACTACTTCCAAGTGGATGGCCTTTGTTGCCAAACAGATAAATACCGCGAAATACCCCTTTAGTATTTTAGCTCCGCGAGCTTTCCATAGCTTTTTATTTCGATGGGTCCTGCGTAATCAACTCCAGTATGACTGAAAGGTCGTGACATCTGAACTCTAGGTGCAGGTAGATTCGCCAACTGCTGCATCTCCGATGCCTTTTGCCGGTAGCAAGAAGTGCATCTATGAAGCTGATACTTCACGCTTCGTCGTATCTGGCCAATCCAATATTTTTGACGGATGTAACTGATCATCTGTTGGATGCCGCCATGCAAAGTGTTCTTATGGGCATCTCTGACAACCAGGTTGGTAAAATGGTGACTGTTTCGAAGTAATATCGGATGTTGCGCGTCGTAGGGGAGGAGAGACTTCTCCAAGCGTCCTCCAATTGCGTTCAAAGTCTTGAGTGACTTAGGTATCTTCGAGGTTTCCAAAATTTGTTGAAGCTCTGCTTTGAACATCTCTGTCTGTGCGGCCTTAACGGCGATGATACGCGCTGCTTCCAGTTCGTTTGGAGTAAATGGGCCATCAGAAATTGCTTTTCGTCGACATTTTGTTGCGAAACGACAACATGTGGCGATAACTCGAATCACCTTCAACAAATTCGAACAGTCGCAGATGGTTTGAAGTATGCGATCATCCTGAATGACTTGAGCACTTAGTGTCTTAACCGTACGTCGTTCCTCGTCAGTTTCGATGTCAACAGGTTGATGCGGAACATCGAAAGCCCATTGAATGCGTAAAAATTCAGGACCAATCCACCAAGTCTTCAATGACGTCAGTTCAGCTGGATACACTCCTCTGGGCCAGATCGGCTGGGTTATGAAGCGTTGCAACATGTCCCCAGCAATCGATCCCCACTAACCGCTGAATTTCGGACACTCTGTTGGCCACGAACGTAGTCCATTTGGCGGGAGTGGCTCGTATCCACGCGAGCGCGATAGTTGAGTCGGTCCAAGTAAACATCTTGATGTCGGGAACAGCCAAAACGTCATTAGTATATTGCATCAACTGCGCTTAAACTACTGCTTCGCAAAGTTCCAAACGTGGAAGCGTGATCGTACGCTGACTTGGAGCTACCTTCGTCTTTGCTAGGAGCAAGTTTACATGGATATTCCCATCACTGTCCAGTACACGAACGTACACTACGGCACCGTATGCTTTCATAGACGCGTCACAGAATCCATGTAATTCTATATCCTTGTTGGTCTTGCTGATATAGGTCCAGCGTGGTATTCGAAGTGTCTCGATCATCGGAAGTTCTAAATGAAAATCATCCAAATCTTTTTTCAGTGTAGCTGGAACCGGATCATCCCAATCACAACTAAGTTCCCAAAGCCGCTGCATCATTAATTTTACCGTGATGACGCATGGTGATATCCAGCCAAGTGGGTCGAACAGTTTGGCTATGGTGGACAACATTGACCTTTTTGTTGTGGCTTCTGACGACTGTTGCACATTTTGGTATGAAAAGTAGTCGTCTACCGGGAACCATTTGATGCCAAGGGTTTTGACATGATTTGACATGTTGAACGGCACCTCAAAATCTAACTCTCGATCCGCTACAGGTATGTCTTCGACGAGTTCCTTCACGTTGCTTGTCCATTTTCTTAAATTGAAGCCCGCAGACGCCAGAAGTTGATTCGCTTGGTCGCGTTTTGTTCGTGCTTCTTCCACAGTATCGGCACCACTGATGAGATCGTCCACATACATGTCCTCTCGGACAACCTTTGCGCCTTCCGGCAGGTTCGATTCTTCATCTTCGGCTACACGCTTCAAAATTTTGATGGCAAGATACGGTGCACTTGCTGTGCCAAACGTTACCGTTTTAAGCCGATACATTTTGATTGGAGATAAACGATCGTTTCTCCACAGGATCAATTGATAGTAAGTATCCGGTGTATCCACTAATACCTGCCTATACATCTTCTCGATGTCAGCCGTAAACGTGATTCTGTGGGTTCGCCATCGAAGAACCAGATCAATAATGCTCGACTGTAATTTTGGGCCCACCAAAAGTCGATCATTGAGCGAACTTCCATCCAAAGTCTTCGCTGTTGCGTCGAACACGACTCTCAGTTTCGTGGTGGAACTCGATTCCTTGAAAACTGCATGGTGAGGCAAAAAATAGTGGTATGGGGTTGCCAACACCGAGTCGCCGACGTGAATTTCTTCCATATGCCCTAGGGCTGCATATTCCTGTATGCATTTGGCATAATCTGCCCGAAGAGTTGGGTTTGCCTCCAGCCTCTTCTCCAAGTGCAGGAATCGTCGGACCGCGCTCTGCTTACTGGATCCCATCGCTGGAAGACATCCACCCTTAAACGGCAGCTTCACTTCATAACGCCCGTCAGGAAGGCGTCTCGTGTTTTCATCGAAATGCGCGTCGCATGCGATGTTCTCCTCAGTTTCATGTGTCTGGAACGGCAATTCTTCCATCTCCCAGAATCTCTGCAGCTGAGAATTCAGGTCAGCAGTCTGCACAAAACTGCGTATTTGCCGGGGATGTTCCTCTTGAACTCTCCCTAACACAATCCACCCTAACTGCGTCTTCTGAGCGGTTGGTCCGACTCCATCTGCAGGTCTTCTCACTTCTGGAAGGAGTATATCGGCATATACGTCGCTACCGAGAAGTATATTAATAGGTCCAGGAACGTGGAGATTTGGATCTGCCAACGTTAATCCTTTAAGGTGTTGCCATTTCTCAGGTATCATTTGTTGGGCCGGGAGATGGCCAGTCAGCGACTTGAAAACCAGTGCCCGCACCGCACCTCCATAAGTTGAATTGCATGACGCAAGCTCAATATCCACGCATGTTTGCGTTGTGCCACTGCTGACCAACCCTAACCCTGACACCTCGACAAAGGTACGTCGCTTTTTTAGCTGCAATCGTTGTGCTGCATCTTCAGTGATGAAGCACGCTTCCGATCCTGGGTCGATCAAAGCTCGTAGATGGTGTTGACGACCATCGGCTGCTCGCACCTTAACGATTGCTGTCGCTAAAAGCACCTGGTGCGTTCTGCTACCATGCGACGTGTGGTAATTTAAAACGTGACCACTTGTAGAAGCTTGTTGTAATTCTCTCGGTTCAAACTCCAGCGCGTTTGCGTTAAAAGATGTAGAAACTGCATTGCTACCTCTTGAAGTAGTTGTTGACCTCGTGTTGTTGACCATGCTATCTGCACGCACAGCTGGATGTTGGGCCACGTTAACATGCAAAAGCGTGTGGTGACGCTGTTGGCAAAAGTAACAGCATCCAGGTGAGGGGCAATCCGGCGCAAAATGCCCTGAAGAAAGGCAGTTGTCGCAAACTCTCATGCGTCGAGCAGTCTGCTTCCTTTCTGCTGTGTCCATGTTCAGGAACCGCTGACACTTCCTTATGGAATGCTGTTGAAGATTGCACAAACTGCACATTCCCGACTCCCTATTAAAGGTTGGCCGAACTGCTGGCCTACCTACTTGCCTATTGGCTGGCTTACCTGTTTGCTTAGATGCTGGTGTCGCAAATATGACCTTAATGCTCTGAAAGCGAGAACGGTTGTTGGCGTGTGTCTCAGCTTTCATTTTTGACGCGGAGCACATCTCCTGCTGGTCAACAACTTCCAAAGTGCGGAAACGAATGTCCAAGAAGTCCGCAAACTCGACGAATTTCGGTAAATCTTTCCTGTTTCCTATCTTTTCTTCCCACAGCTTCTGCGTAGATGAGGGCAACTTCGGTTGCAGAAACCAAATAAGCACCGTATCCTACTGATCCACCGGAACGTCCATGTTCTCCAGCGCTGACATACACTCCCGTGTAGTGAGCAACAACTCCTTCAAACCAGTCGCAGTTTCCCGGGCCATAGGAGACTGCCCAAACAGAGCCTGCATCTGCAAATGCACCAGAATGCGTTTGTGATCGTAACGATCTTTCAACAACTCCCACGCCTTTTCATAATTTGCCGCCTCGACCGACAAATTCTGCAGGAAACGCTCGGCGTCACCAACCAAACATGAATGCAGGAAGTGCAGCTTATCTTTATCGGCCAGACTGCTGTTGTTGTGCACCAACGCACAAAAACGGTCGTGAAATCCTCGCCAGCTGGTGTAAGCACCATCAAACTTGGGCAAGTCGATGCGAGGGAGCCGTATCTCCGACCGAGATGACGACTGTTGCGACGTTGCGTCCAAACATGCTGCATTGACGTCCCCTGTGGGCACAGGTTTGTGCCTTTCTAACGCCTCCATCAGCTCTACACGGTAATCAAATGTAATGTCCAAAATTTGGTTGTACACCTCTACCATATCTTCTTTTTTCATTGTAGATTCAAGATGATTTCCACCGATGATAGCCTCGTTGTAGACTTTTGACGTGGCGATGTCTTCCTCCAATTTTGCCAACCTTGCTGCCACATACGCGCGGGTCAAGCGCTCTTTCGGAGACTTTTTAAAGCTAGTAAGGTCTCTCTTTATGGTTGTTAGCAAACCATTTTGCAATTCCCCATATTTATACGACATTTTATAATTATATTTATTTTTCAGAATACAGAATTAAATAAAAAACTGTGCAAAACTCACGTACTAAATCAGCTGCAGCTGCCGTCAAGTTCCTGTTTTCTTGCTGGTGTTTATTTTTATTGCACGACGCGACTTTATTTCGGTTTTGTTACGCGAAATAAGATTGTAATTAACAAGTAAATAGTTATTAAATCACTAAAATGATTTTACAAAATGCACTTTGTGTATATATATTAGAGTGGTCCTTAAAGTGGTTAGGTCGGAATTTTAATGAGTGCACCCCCCACAAATGTTGCAAATAAATAAAAAAAATTTTTCCCAAAATTTCACCCCCCTATCTCAATTTTAACACGTGCCGCCGGACCTGCACTTTTTTCCATATGAATTACATGTGATTTTTTTTAAGTTTTAGTTTTTATTTTTTTAAGCAATATACATAGCACCAAAAAATCCGGTCACTATTTTTTTCTCATCGGAAAAAATTCTACTTTTTTTTAGGAATTTTCCCAACTTCGAAAAACAAAATGGCGAAACAAATATGGCGGTAAATTAAATTTTTCAGACCGCCATATCTGTTTCGCCATTTTGTTTTTCAAAGTTGGAAAAATTCTTAAAAAAAAGTAGGATTTTTTCCGATGAGAAAAAAATCGTGACCGGATTTTTTGGTGCTATGTATATTGCTTTAAAAAAAAAAACCAAAACCTAAGAAAAATCACATGTTATTTATATGGAAAAAAGTACAGATCTGGCGGCACGTGTTAAAATTGAGATAGGGGGGTGAAATTTTGGGAAAAATTTTTTTTATTTATTTGCAACATTTGTGGGGGGTGCACTCATTAAAATTCCGACCTAACCACTTTAAGGACCACTCTAATATATATGTACATTAGGGTGGTCCTTATTTTGTTTTTTTCCGAATTTTTTTCCACGATAGTCCTAAATCGGTTCTAAATATATTAAAAAAAAATCATGCCAAGTTATAGCCCTTTATTTCAATTTTAACCCGACCCCCCCGACAATCAAAGTTTTATATGGAAATAACATGGGAAAAGTTCTGTTGATTGTTTGAAATTTTTTTTCATTATGAAATAATGAACAGATCATGTCAAATAATAATGCTTCTTATAGAAAATTTAACGCTCTACAAAAAAGGTCTTTTATGATTTTTTGCTAACTCTAAACGTTTCTGAATTATTTAAGGTCATAATTGACTTAAGCTTCAACTATGACCTTAAATAACTCAGAAACCGTTAGAGTTAGCAAAAAATCATAAATGACCTTTTTTGTAGAGCGTTAAATTTTCTATAAGAAGCATTATTATTTGACATAATCTGTTCATTATTCCATAATGAAAAAAATTTCAAACAATCAACTTAACTTTTCCCATGTTATTTCCATATAAGACTTTGATTGTCGGGGGGGTCGGGTTAAAATTGAAATAAAGGGCTATAACTTGGCATGATTTTTTTTAAATATATTTAGAACCGATTTAGGACTATCGTGGAAAAAAATTCGGAAAAAAACAAAATAAGGACCACCCTAATGTACATATATGTCTAACTAACTATTTAAATGCTCACTTTATTGTCAAAGTTATAGATTTAACACACACACACTGTTGTTAATCAATTGTTTTTAAAAGACGGTTCAGAAGGACCAAATGTTCTGACTAGGTTTTATTTCCAACACCAAAAAAACTAGGGAAAAAAATAGATTAAAAAACTTTCCAAGAAAAGTAAAAGAAACACGTCCAATTCAATTGCTTTCTAATTCGGTTGTATTTCTTGTATATAATTCAAAGGTCATATTAAGAACAAATTCTATGTTTTTATGTTTACATTCTATTGACATTTACTTTTGTGGATTCTATCTTTGATTTAAGCCTTGTTCAATTAACTAATTTAGTATTTACTAATTCAATTCAAATTAATATTCTTTAGTTTAAATTAGAAGAACATTGTACTTTCGTACAGAGTCGAATAGATTCGTTGTAAAGTTGAATCAAGTATGTACCAGAGAGCTTTTTTGAGATGTTCTTGCTGATCAATTCTCCCTTGAAGTTCGTTACGAATATCGTGTCTTCCTTGATCAGTTCCGTGATCGTGGCTGTCCACCCTTAAGTAGCCGAACTACGCATCCATCTTCGTCCAGTTTTTCTAAGGAGCTCTCGTCACAAACAGTCATATTGCCCATGCTAGGGCAGTTGGATGTAATCCCATAGGTTTCTTCGTGGTTTGCCAAAATCCTAGAGTAGGGTAAGTCAACTTGTGTTTCGCTGATGATGGAAGCTCTGGTCAGTAGCAGGTAATACTCAATTCCGCTAACCTTAGGCATAGAGAGAACGTATAGTAGGATGGAGTCGTTCGTATAGACTGATGGTTTACCAAATTGTAGGGCCTCTACCACGTTTGCGTATGGTAAGGTTTCAACTTCACTGATGACTCTGTTTATCTCCTCATGGTCCAAGAGATTGGTGTTAACGATTCCGCTTCTCGCCATCTGGCAGGCACGAACAATTTCGTTCACTTCTTCTTTAATGACGAGCAGTTCATCCATAATGTTTTGTTCATGGATAGCTCTATTAGATGATACCACTTGGTTGGCAGTACTGTTAATAATCCAGTTGATCTTTTGCGTGATGTCCTCTGTTATTCTAAGGACCCTCTCATTTATTTTGTATTGCTGATTATTGTTGTCTACTATGTCATTCTCGCTCTTAAGCACTTTGTCCCAATCTGCTGCGTCGGGGTTACCGGCCAGCCATTTCCATGCAGAACCAATCCAGTTAATTGACCTTTGTCTTCTATGGCTTCTTCCTTTCAGTATGTCGATACGTTCGTGAAGCTGAGTAAGGTGATAGTGTGCGACGATCTTCTTTGTAGGCTGAGTAATTCCACCTTCGACAACCAATGTCATTCTGTTCAGCAGGTCTTCAAATCCATCCAGTCGGATCATGTGCACTAGTTTGAAGTGTCCTGGTCCTTCTTTGATTGTCACCATCGGGGACTCGTACTCGATGATAGTGAAGCCTTGCACGGCCGTTAGGGATAATAAGCTATATAATCTAAATTTATAACAATGGTTTAATATAACAATGTACAATATAAGGATTATCTGAAACTGAAGAAAATTGGTTAAGTGTATCATAGAGTTATGAATATAAATTTTATTAATATACTTAGAGAAATTAATATATGTACATAGTCCTGTAAGAAGAAATGGTTATGACTTTTAGGTATTAAAGTATTCAAAATATGGATTAAAAGAAAATATTATATTACGTTATTAAATGTTAATGATTTTTCATTTTGTATGATAGGTGATATTCACCCTTTTTTTTCATTAATTGATTTTATATGTATTACATGATATACAATATTCATATGTGTTCAATGAAATAGATTTTTTACATATTTATCTGTTTTGACATGAAATATGATTTTCTTTCATAATACTTTTCATTTTTTTTTTGACCGTGTGATGGTGTCTCTTGGGTGAATATGTATGAGATGTTTGCTTGATTGAGGTGTTGTTGACCGTGTAATGGTGGCTTTTGGGTGAATATGTATGAGATGTTTGCTTGATTGAGGTGTTGTTTACCGTGTGATGGTGGCTTTTGGGTGAATATGTAAGAGATGTTTGCTTGATAGAGGTGTTGTTGACCGTGTGATGGTGTCTCTTGGGTGAAAATGTATGAGATGTTCGCTTGAAGGAGGTGTTGTTGACCGTGTGATGGTTACGCTTGTAGGATGATTGTATGATATGCTTGATTGATTTCGGTGTGATAAAAAAATTTCACATTTTTGTGCACGTGATCTATAGATCGATTTGCAGTGTGTTTGATCGAGTGATGGTATCGCGTGTATGACGTGTAATTTACACAGTTCGGTGCACGTGATTTAATTTTTTTTTTTTTAGACTAGATGAGATTTTTTCTAGACCCCCCAAATAACCTCACCGCGTCGATTCTGGGCAGGCGCAAAAGTTACCGTGCAAAAGCAAATTAGTTAACACGTCAAACATTTAGGCAAATCTCGCTTGAGAATCATTTTTCCAGTTGGTTTGCTTTCGCCAAATACTCAATTTCATTCCACAATCGTTAAAACCAAAAATTTATGCTTATGACTCTACATGCAAAAAATTATTAGCACCCGACTTAATGATTACCACGACCAGACCTCTCCGAATCTTAACCCCCTCTGAACACTTTTTTATCCACTTTTTCTCCTTATCTCGCTTAAGATAGCTTGGCTTGGCTTTCCAAGATGGAAGTGCTTCCGCTCGATGTTTTTTTGGATTTTTGCGCTGGATTTTAACTAGACCATAACAATTTCGATTTCTTAATTCAAATTCGAATTTTCTAAAAAAAGGTGTGACAAACTTTGCCCTTTCTAATTAAAATCCAGCCCAATTCCCCAAATCACTCCACCACGTACACACACAAACTCTTGATTTTAATTTATCTCCTACCATCTACTCCCTCTATAACACTTTCTCCAAACGAACCGGTTCACCTGGTGCATCACCCATTTTTCTATTTATGTATGAGAACCTATTCTCCTAGGCTCGAGCCTCTTATTCGTAAAGAAATGTGTAAGTGAATTGTGGATGCTATGTTGGCCTCTGCCCGACACCTCAACATCCTATGGCGAATTACCATTAATTATTATTTACCTGAAGTTGAACCCCTTATATATTAAAGGATTGAAATGAATAACGAGCATTGTAAAAGACATGGATATGGAACTAGCAAGTGCACAATGAAAGAGATCGGACCGATTGATAGTTCCGGACATGGAACTACGATGTTTGCTACGTCGGAAATGTTTTCATCATGAACATAAGAAGAATATCAAGAAAGACATGGAACTAAATGAACTATATTAGTATCATATCATAACAGATCGGACCGATTAACGAAAATATTTTCTTTCTCACTGTCTCCGGTGCATGCGCATTGCGCAATTGGTGTAAAGGTATGACAGGAGAAAGGCAATAACACAAAACACATATATCACATACTAATACTCAATGTTGTCACTTTACCGCAATTGTGGATCTACTTATTTTTTTACCTAAAATGATTCTAATGCCTTTAAAAAAATATCTACTGCACTTTTGGTTTTACGAATAAAAACTATGCTTGAGTAATTACAATACTCGTAAATGACTTTTAAGTACATATACTGAATGCAACCATTTTCCAAAAGCACCCGTATTATTAGTACATTTTAAAGAGACATTTTAATGGAGAGATTTTGATTTTTTTTAAATTTATTTTTGAATAATTTTTTCAATGTTTTGAAAATAGATTGGTGTATTTATTCTCCATTAAAAATATTTTGCAATATTTTGCAAATGTCAAAAATGAGTGTCATTTTGTTTTTTTTTATTTATTGATGTTTGGAATCTCACCACTAATCCAAGCAGCAATTTATCTGACTCTTATAATGCCCTGTTAGCCGAGTATGGTTTTTTAAGTTTTATTAATGAACCAACGCGACCACTATCCGGTACTTGCTTAGATCATGTCTTTGGTAGATTTTCTGAATTAGGAACAGATCTTTGTATAGGTGTGAACTTTGATTTGGGTGTAACTGATCACTGTATGACAGGGATTGTATTAAATAGTTTAAAATATGTCAATCAGGTAAAACCTGATAACAATGTAGCAAGAAAAATTAATTTTGAAAAACTAAATGGTGAGCTTTTATTTGAAACCTGGATTGACGTGTATGCTCAAGACAATGCTAACAAAGCTAATGATAATTTTTTTAATATTTTACAAAGTCACTTGGAAACCTCTACCGAAACATTTGTCATAAAGAAAACCAGCCACAAATTGAAACCTTGGATGTCATACCATGTCCTTAAACTTGTTAAACTGAAAAACAAATTAAGAAAAAAATGTTACAAAAATCCTTCTAATCCAAGTTTAAAGAAAAGGTTTAAGAAACTATGCAAAAAGGTAAAATGTGAATCGAAATCATGTCGCGATAATTATTTCCACAACAAGTTTCAAAATGCGATGGGTAATTCTAGAAAAGAATGGGAGGTAATAAATTGTATAACAAACAGAAATATAAAAGACAAATCTAATTCCATTGCTCTATCGATAGATGGTCAAACCATTAAACCATTAAAAGAACTGCGCTTTATCTTGTCGACATACTGGTTTATCTTTTTAACTTAAGTATTTGTTCAGGAACTTTTCCTGACAAATTGAAATGCGCCTATGTTTTACCTCTTTTTAAAAAGGGTAACAGAAAAGATAAAAATAACTATAGGCCAATCTCCTTGTTTTCATCCATTTCAAAAGTTTTTGAAAAAGCTGTTAAGGAAAGAATGCTGAGTTACCTAAAGAAAATAAATATAAATAGGGGTGGCGCAACAGAGCGAGGAGCCCCTGGGCCTAGCGCATTTCTCACAACCATGCCTTGTGAGGGAATGGAGGGGACCTACAATTTTCTGCCGGTTCCGAACGGCTAACCTAAAGAAAATAAACTACTTTAATGCTGCTCAATACGGTTTTAGAGAAGGGCTCTCCACTGAGGATGCCCTTTTAGCTTTAAGTAGTATTATATATAAGGGATTGGACGAAAAAAAACAATGTGCAGGTCTTTTCGTCGACATTACGAAGGCATTTGACATGGTTGACCAAAACATCCTTTTGAGTAAGTTATATCTTGCTAGTTTTCGAAGCTTTATGTTAAGTTGGTTTTCATCTTACCTCAAGGATAGAAGACAGTTAGTGAGAATTGATGATCATCTTAGTAGCATCCTGTTTATCAACAAAGGTGTTCCCCAAGGCTCTGTCCTCGGCCCAATATTTTTTTTAATCTTTATTGATTCCCTATTCTCGCAAGGTTTTTTAGGTAAAATAACAGCTTTTGCTGACGACTTGGGGATTGCATATACCTCGTCCAGTCCACTTAATTTGGTTGCTGACATTAACCATGATATTAGATTATTAGGTTTATGGTTCATGGCACACAAGTTAATGATAAGTAGCAAAACGAAACTAATGTTTTTTAGCCTATCTTCGAAGGATCCTCCTGATTTAGATTTTTGCTTTCACTCCTTAACATGCAGTAAGTTCCGTTGTCTAGACTGTTCTTGCATACCATTTAATGATGGAATCAGTTATAAGGATGATTCAATTTGCGGATCGTCTTGTTTCAAAATTGAAGTTGTGGAAAAGTTTAAGTATTTAGGTGTGTTTATTGATCAAAATTTAAATTGGTTAGATCACATCTCTTATCTGAAACAACATTTTCGAATATCTCTTCGTTACATCTACCATCTTAAGAAGTTCTTGAGTAGTAGTTCCTTAAAGTCGGTTTATTATGCACTTTTTCATTCTAGACTACAATATGGTATCTCTTGTTGGGGAGGGACCTTTGCTACCAATCTTCAATGCCTTGTTGTGTTACAAAAAAAAGTTATTCGTTTACTATCAGCTGCAAATCGTAGAAGCTCTTCAATATTGCTATTTAGAAGTTTGAATGTCCTTCCAGTTAAACATTTATATTACTTTAAGGTTTAAAAAATATTTTTCATAAAAAGTGGTTACTTTCAAAGTCCTTTGACTCATGCACGTAGTTTGCGAAGCAATTCTTTAGCACAAGTAAATATCCCTTCTTTTCGTACTACTCACTTCAGAAACTTTTTTACAATTACTGCCTGTAAGCTATTCAATAGTTTGCCTATTAATTTAAGACACATTAGAAGTTTATCTTCTTTTTTGAAGCAAGTTAAGCTTTGGCTTTTTAGTTTTGATCACACCGCAATAAGAATTGTACTTATATATGTGTCATAATCTGTAACACTTTCTCAAACAATGTTCATATCTTGTTTTGATTTATAGATTGCTTGTTATCCTCTGCATTTTTTTGTATTCCTCAATAGAGATAACTAAACTTAGTAAAAAATAAAAAATAGAAAATAAATATAAACATAATATATAATAATGTTCACCCCACATTAATAAATTTTGCAAAAAAAATTATTTGAATTACATTGAATTATCATTTTGTTATAATTAAAATTTTGTATAAATTCACTGAAGTGATATTCTACACTTTCACATATAAATATGGAAATGTTTATCACTACTTATTCTTAAATGTAACTTTAGCTTTATACCTACTTAAGTTCAAACTAATGTACATTTTTTGAATAAAGATTTAAATGAAATGAAATGAAATTTTTTTATCAAGAAATAGGTCGTCATATTGAATTCGTGTTGAAAATTTTTTTGCGGGTGTTTCGGGGTGAAGGGGTGCAAGTGGATACTCTGTATTATCTACTCTGTGGTTCACACTGTACAATTAGTTGGACAGACTTCGTTTGATGGACGTTGGATGGTCGGATGAAGCTGGCGAGTAGCAGCCGATAGTGTGAATGGGTTGCCAGCCGCTGCGCTAGTTAGAAGCGGCTGGTTGCCCACGGCGAGTTGAGTAGCCGCTACTGCTAGCTGCTGATCAGCTTTGTGTGACCATGAAATTCACCGCACTCGCTGGGAGCCGGCGAGTAACTAACAGCGGCTGGCAAAGATGAACATGTTCAACTTTTGGCTGCTGGCGAAATAATTAAATATTGATACACATTCTATCTAGCAAATTGTTCATTCTAAATTTGTGTCAAATATCATAAATAGGTTAAAGAATTAGAAATAAAGTTATTATCAAATTTTTGTATGGTTTTTTGCAGCTGTTTGCTGAGAGAAGCTGGCGAGTAGTAGCCGATAGTGTGACCGGGCTGCCTGCCGCTGCCTGCTTCTGGTACTGCAAGCAGCCGTGTGTGACCCGTGCTTTAACCCTTGATGTGAAATTTGAAACTAAAAGCTGGATTTGCAATTGTGATCCAAAAAGTTGGATCTTGTGTTGTTTTTGCAAATAAATATATTTTTCAAAGCAAATCTGATCTGGATCAGATTACAAATTTTGACAAATTTGTCAATATTTGTGGACATTTTATAAACACAGTTTTTTTTATAAGAACTCTACCAAAAAACTATTTCAATAAAAACTTGTACTAAAAATGTTCACTCTATTTAGCAGTGTGTCAGCACTTGTCATCAAACCATTTGCACCACAGAGAAGATAAAACAAGAGGCCAAACCACACACACGACACACACCACGGCATCTGTCTTCAAACTGACTTCACAAACACCACTTTATTTTCAGATTTCAAAACCAGTTTGAAATCCGAAAATAAAGTGGGATTAGTAATTTTACTGACACAACAACCTTATATTATATTCCTATTTATATTATATTCAACATTCCACATAAATCCGACAAAAAAAAAACAATGCGTGTTCATACACTTGTACTGTTGAGACTACAAAAGCGATGACAACAGCGTTTCTACAGGTGCTGCAACCGCAAAAACGCTTTGGCGTTTAATATTTTAGGTAGTAAACTGAAAACACATATAACTATCTTTAATATCCCAGTATTCAATAAAGGTCATTCTACAGACTCCTGAACGCGCCCACTAACCAGCTCGGTTGTATTTAGCAGTTTCTATATAGATATTATAATATGTACTATTTTTTCTCTTTACCTGAGAAAAATTGTCGATTTTGTCAATTGTTCTTGTTTTGTATCTACGAATTCAGAATAAGAACGAATTCAACATGTTGATTTGATCAATTCCAAAAAATGTACTACCAAAATCAAAAACATGAAATTGGAGTTGAAATCTGAGTTGACTTTTTTGCGCGTATGTTCATGGATGCAAGATGTGTTTTTGTTGAGAAACTTTGATAAATAAATTTTTCCAAAAAAAATAAAATAAATTTAAAATATAGAAAAATTTTTTTGTTATTTGCAAAAAAAAAAATTTTGTTTTGCTTTTCGTAGAGCAATTAAATAGCAAAAAAGAATATGCTAAAAAATTGTTAGCAACAAAAGAAAAAAATTTGAAAAAATAAAAAAAAATTTTTGTAGTCAGCAAAAAAAATTTTATTTTATTTTTTGTAGAGCAATTAAATAGCAAGAAAAGAAAATGCTAAAAAATTGTTAGCAACAGAAGAAAAAAAATTTAAAAAAATGAAAAAAAAATTTTTGTAGTCAGCAAAAAAAAATTTCGTTTTATTTTTCTTAGAGCAATTAAATAGTAAAAAAAAGAAAATGCTAAAAAATTGATAGCAACAAAAAAAAAAATTTGAAAAAAGTAAAAAAAAAAATTACTGTTAGCAGCAAAAAAAAATTTGTTTTATTTTTCGAAGAGCAATTAGATAGCAAAAATAGAAAATGCTTAAAAATTGTTAGCAACACAAGAAAAAAATTTGAAAAAAATAAAAAATATTTTTTGTTGTCAGCAAAAAAAAATTTTGTTTTATTTTTCGTAGAGCAATTAAATAGCAAAACAAGAATATGCAAGAAATAAAATTTTTTTTTTACGAGAAGCAAATAATTTGTAGATAAAATTATAAGAAAATCAATTTAAAAAAAAAAAAATTAAGAAAAAAAATTTTTTTTTTTTTTATTAGAGCAAATAATTAGCAAAAAATATGGTGAAAACACCCGGTCTCTAAACCTTTCCTGAAAATTTGCTTTGCCAGCTTGACGTCAAGCTGGAAATGTGAATTTTTATAATTAAACGGGAGGAGCAATAAAATTATTTTTTTTAGTAAATAGTTAGCAAATAATTAGCAACTAAATTACACAAAATTTTGTTCCGATCTGAGAAAGTCACTTCACCAGATTGACAGAGGTCTCTCTAATATAATATAGCAATCCCGAATTCCGATGCCACATCTTTAAATGACTCCAGGAGCGGATTTTGTTATTACTCTTACTAGTTTTTTCTATATTATTATTACTTTTTTCAATTTTTTTTTTCTCTCTCTTTATCTTTCTTGTATTTTAACTGAGTAAACGGATCGCGAAGCCGTTTTAATAAAATAAACGCGAACACCGACCCCTGAGGGGTTTGCCCAACGGTTCGATTTACTAATAACACAACAAGATTCGATTTGCTTTGACTACGATTTATTAACAGGTATATCGTTTGGGGGTTCCAACAGAACTAATTTACTTAAACCTAAATCCCTCGAATTACACCTAACGGCGTGCATTGCAGGTTGATGGTGATTCGCTTAGTCAGCGACCTGATGGTGTTGGTGCGTTCACCTCCATGCGCTGTTATCCTATATCCACCGATTGGTGGGAACTCATAATGCGCCGTTATGCATAGTTTGCACATTATGATCGCGCGTGTTGGTGCGAGGTGTTAACTCCTCCCCCTTCGAAAATCTGCGTCCCGTAGATCAATATTTAAGTCGAGATGTTAGGGGTAGGCGTTGTTGGAATCTTTGGTAGGTCAATTTTCCTGTATAACTTTCGCCATATCATTGAGACAACAGCTGCGAGTATTAGAAGGATCGTCACATCTGTGGCAGTATATGTGTTCAGCCGGCTTGTTAAGCCACTCAGGATCTTGATGTTCTTCATATTCATGTCGTGGAGGTATTCGATGTCAATCTTGTGTTCCATCATGGAGGTGTTTGTCAAAACAGGTGGTAGTGCCTGAAGCGGAGTAGTAGTCCAGCTAACAAATGTCCTGTTATTGAGTCGAATAGATTCGTTGTAAAGTTGAATCAAGTATGTACCAGAGAGCTTTTTTGAGATGTTCTTGCTGATCAATTCTCCATTGAAGTTCGTTACGAATATCGTGTCTTCCTTGATCAGTTCCGTGATCGTGGCTGTGTTGGTACGTATTGCACAATTAGCGTGTTCACCCTTTAGTAGCCGAACTACGCATCCATCTTCGTCCAGTTTTTCTAAGGAGCTCTCGTCACAAACAGTCATATTGCCCATGCTAGGGCAGTTGGATGTAATCCCATAGGTTTCTTCGTGGTTTGCCAAAATCCTAGAGTAGGGTAAGTCAACTTGTGTTTCGCTGATGATGGAAGCTCTGGTCAGTAGCAGGTTATAATCAATTCCGCTAACCTTAGGCAAAGAGAGAACGTATAGTAGGATGGAGTCGTTCGTATAGACTGATGGTTTACCAAATTGTAGGGCCTCTACCACGTTTGCGTATGGTAAGGTTTCAACTTCACTGATGACTCTGTTTATCTCCTCATGGTCCAAGAGATTGGTGTTAACGATTCCGCTTCTCGCCATCTGGCAGGCACGAACAATTTCGTTCACTTCTTCTTTAATGACGAGCAGTTCATCAATAATGTTTTGTTCATGGATAGCTCTATTAGATGATACCACTTGGTTGGCAGTACTGTTAATAACCCAGTTGATCTTTTGCGTGATGTCCTCTGTTATTCTAAGGACCCTCTCATTTATTTTGTATTGATGATTATTGTTGTCTACTATTTCATTCTCGCTCTTAAGCACTTTGTCCAAATCTGCTGCGTCGGGGTTACCGGCCAGCCATTTCCATGCAGAACCAATCCAGTTAATTGACCTTTGTCTTCTATGGCTTCTTGCTTTCAGTATGTCGATACGTTCGTGAAGCTGAGTAAGGTGATAGTGTGCGACGATCTTCTTTGTAGGCTGAGCGATTCCACCTTCAACAGCCAATGTCATGCTGTTCAGCAGGTCTTCAAATCCATCCAGTCGGATCATGTGCACTAGTTTGAAGTGTCCTGGTCCTTCTTTGATTGTCACCATCGGGGACTGGTACTCGATGATAGTGAAGCCTTGCACGGCCGTTAGGGATAATAAGCTATATAATCAAAATTTATAACAATGGTTTAATATAACAATGTACAATATAAGGATTATCTGAAACTGAAGAAAATTGGTTAAGTGTATCATAGAGTTATGAATATAAATTTTATTAATATACTTAGAGAAATTAATATATGTACATAGTCCTGTAAGAAGAAATGGTTATGACTTTTAGGTATTAACATGTATTCAAAATATGGATTAAAAGAAAATATTATATTACGTTATTAAATGTTAATGATTTTTCATTTTGTATGATAGGTGATATTCACCCTTTTTTTTCATTAATTGATTTTATATGTATTACATGATATACAATATTCATATGTGTTCAATGAAATAGATTTTTTACATATTTATCTGTTTTGACATGAAATATGATTTTCTTTCATAATACTTTTCATTAAGTAATTTCATTCTCATAATGTCATAGACAATTGAGTATATTATGTGCATTTATGTTATGTATTGCTGCTTGAATGAACATAACTTGTTATATTTAATTACATTTTATGTGTGTTTGGATGTGTGCGTCTCTTTTGGGGTTAGAATTTATGTGTTTTTAAGTTGTGTCTTATGGATTTTGCGGCCTGTGTCTGTGATAATAGTAACCTTGTTATCCTTGGCCACTACCTCCTTCCTATAAAGAGGTTTATGCTTGCCTTGGATTCTCTTGAAGGAAGTGTAGACTATGTCGCCCTTTTCAAACTTCTTTGGGGTAGACTTATTTCTATTGTGCCATGCGTTTCTTGTTTCTTGTTTTTGTCTTATTTTTTCCCTAAGTTCCTGATATACCTTTAGCCTGAAATTTGCCATATTTTGGAAGTTTACTCTTGTACTTCTGTTAAAGAACATGTCAGAGGGTTTTCGTTCGGTTACGGAATGGACTGTGTTATTATACCGATCGACAGAGATATTAATTAGTTCTCTAAGCTTTAGCTCCTTGTATTCAGCCCTCAAGCATCGATAGATTTCTAGGATCGTTGAGTGAAATCTCTCAACTTGCCCATTAACTTAACTTCGGTTAACGGGAGTTTGATACATTTTGATATCAAGCATTTTTATAAAGTTGACCATTATGGGACTTAAAAAGCTTCTCTCGTTATCCGTGACCAATATCTTCGGGACAGTGAAGTAGTGAAGAATCTTTATCACTTTGTCTCTTAGATGAATAGAAGACTTATTTCTTATATAAAATAGTTTCGCAAACTTAGAGAATTTGTCGATGCATGAGATGTTTTTTCCCCTTGGATTTCCATAATGTCCATGTGCAGTATTTCACAAGGATAAGACGGAACTGGGGTAGGTTGGAGCATAGGAGTTGCCGGGTGTCGATCGTATTTGTTGGTGAGACAGATGTCACAAGTCTTTACATAACGGGTTAACAAGTTATTCATTTTCGGGAAGTAATACTTCTCAAGGAGCTGTTCCTTGTTTTCCCGGGTATTTCTATGAGCTCGCTGATGTTCTTTACTAATGTGTTCCCATACTTGATTTTCATCCGTGACATCTTCCACCAATCTCTGAGTTAATCTTATTTTATAATTTGAAAAGGTTTTTAAATAGACCATCTGAAGTAATTCCATGCAAGGTTCTGAGATTTTGAGACCATTAATAACATTAGGGTTTAGTTTAGCTTTAAGGGCGGCCGTAAGAGTCACTTTATCTAAATATGGGATAGCAAAATTGTGTCTAACATAACCGGGATGTGGTTCCTCACAAGAATCAACAGTATTATTTGTTACGTTAATAATCACCTGATTCCGAAAAACGTTAAGAGGTACCTCCACATGAGGAATCAGATCGGTTGCGTCTTGTTCTGCGCTGTGCACTGTTTCGTTAGCGGATTCAGTGGAAGCTGATTCGTCAAAGGAAGGCTCTGTAGCGGGAATGTGCTCTAAGGCTGTATCGTTTTGAGATCTGACACCGTTCAAGTTAGAATTTTTCTCAGAGGCAGATTCTGTGGACGAGTCGTTATGTAACGCATTTACTTCGCAATCCGTTTCAGCTTTTGCTGAGACGGTTGAGTGTCCGTTAGCAATATTAAGTCTAGAGAGCGCGTCCGCTACGACATTCGTCTTTCCCGGTTTGTAAATGAGTTCACAATTGTACTCCTCTATTCTAGCCTTCCAGCGCTTCAGTTTCGCAATGTGATTGCGATTGCCCAGGGCATACGTAAGCGGCTGGTGGTCCGTAAATATCTTTATATGTTTCGCTCCATATAGATAAGATCTCAGGTTTTCTTATGCCCAAACTATCGCCAACATTTCTTTTTCATTTGTGGCGTAGTTTTCCTCACTTGAATTAAGGGTTTTTGAGATGAAGGCAATGGGTCTTTCCTTGCCTCCATCTCCTTGGGACAAGACTGCACCAATGGCTATATTTGAAGCATCGGTAGTCAGAGAAAACGGCTTACCTAAGTCTGGGAATGCCAGGACCTCAGCAGAAGTAAGGAGTTCCTTTAGATCATTGAAGGCTTCCATGGCACGGTCATCCAAGTTTATTGGGATTTTCCTCGACTGGTTGGCCTTAACTTGGGCATTTTCGCCCCTTGTTAAGTTAGTCAGAGGGTTGGCGACCTTGGCGTAGTCTCGAATAAACTTCCTATAATATAAGGTCATTCCGAGGAAAGATTTGAGTTCCTTTAGATTGTCTGGGGGTTGTATGTTCTGAACAGCCTCGATTTTTTTCTTGTCAGGTAATACACCATCAGCCGTTATAACGTACCCGAGAAACTCCACTGTAATGTCCATGAAATGGGTTTTCTCAAGGTTCACCTTCAGATGTGCTTCATCAAGCCTTTTAAGGACCATATCGAGATTTTGCAAGTGTTGTTCTTCATCCTTGCTAAAGACTATTATGTCATCGATATAGACATAACATATCTTTCCTATAAAAGGTTTGAGCACATCGTCAATCATACGTTGAAATATGGCTGGTGCGTTTTTGAGACCGAATGGCAGTCTAAGGAATTCATACTTGCCATTCATGGTAGAGAAGGCTGTCTTGGGAATGTCCGAGCGTTTCATTGGGATTTGGTGAAATCCCGAAGTCAGGTCTAGGGTCGTAGAATACTTGGCGTTCCCCAAGCTGGCGAGAGTAGCATTAATATCCGGTATGGGATATGAGTCCGAAATGGTAACGCTATTGAGTCTTTTATAGTCAATAACCATTCGGTATTGCTTCTCACCATTAGGTTTGGGTTTTTTAGGAACAATCCAAATAGGGGAATTGTAAGGACTCTTAGAAGGCCTTATAATCCCTTCCTCTAGAAGTTTTTCTATCTCTTCCTCTACTACTTCCCTCAGACATGATGGATACGGAAAGCTCTTGGTATATATTGCCTCGTCTGTTCTTGTTTTTATTTCAGCTTGAACTGACGTGTCAATTATTTCGTTCACATTGATAGGTCCAAAGAGTGATTCGTATTTTTGGATTAAAGACTCTAAACCTTGTCTAATTTCACATGGCAGATCTTCCCTACAAACAACATTTACTTGGTGTGATACCTTTGCCTTCAGTGGAATTTCGATACCTGGTTTTATCTTATCGTTAGCACATTGTTCTTCCTATCTATGACAGCCTCCAATTCTTTAAGGGTGTCATCTCCAATGATGCCATCGAAGGAGTCAAGCCCAGGCAAGATAAAGAAATTTATTGAAGCATCATTGCCGACTTTAGAAAAGAATCGCCCTTCCACGTATTCTGATATAAGTATTTGGCCAGCGGCTGATTTAACAGAGAAAGGTTTCTCAAGTATTGTTGAGGGCTGGCTTATTTTGGAACTTATGAAGTTCTTGTTGGCCCCCGTATCAACAAAAAACTTCAACACTACCCCATCCTTGGTTACATACTCTAAGTATGGTACGCTGGATGGCCCTCTGTCATAAAATTTAGCTGCTCTTCGGTTGCATCTTCAGCGGAAGTGAGGTATTCCTCTAGGTCAACCTCATTTCCCGTTTCGACGTGATACAAGCGTTGTTGCTTGTTGTTCGGATAGTTATCGGACATCGCCTTCGCTTGAATGGGTTCCCATTCTTAGGGCGATTCACGTAATTCACCTGTTTGCTCTTGATAGACTGGTCAATGTCCATTTTTTCTAATGGCTTTGGTCCAGGCCTCGGCGGTGCTACACCTTCTTGACGGGAGCCTGGCATAAATCGATTATTTCTCCCCATAAAACCCTGTTGGGGCTTTCTGGGAGGTAAATAAGGTTTATAGTCCGGGCTCCTGAAGCTCTGGTTCATTGGAGCTGTGATTGAATTAGAAGAGGAAGGAGAGTGGATGAAATGATTCCGGTAGATCGGGGTCTTTGAATCATAAGCATCTTTGAGATGTCGCCGTTAAGGCCTCTCACGAAAACATCAAGAGCCCTTTTTCTATACGTTTCCGTAAGAGCTCTGATGGTTTCCTCGCTGTACGATTCCGTCTTAATCTTGTTAACCATCAATGAGAGCTGATGGTTAACTTCCGCGTAAAATTCGTCCAGCTTGGTTCTTTTCTGAGCCAGCTGGTTCAATTGGTGCTCGAGAGTCCGTAAATCTCGTTTGTCTGCGTAATGCAGAGACAAACAAGATTTTATCTCGAGCCAATCGCCGTCAAATATGTTATAGCTGATCAACCCAGCGTCGGCGGCACCCCTAATCTTTCCCCGAATGTGCTGCAATATGGTCCTATAAAGGGGCTTGGTTTTGACTATTTCATAGTCCTTCAAAATACCTTCTACGGCGTGTATCCAGCAGATATACTGCGTAGGATTTTCGTTGAAAACCTGCAGCTCCTTAACACAATCCGGAAGCTTACTAATCTCCTTCAACTCGGCCTCCGTTTGAGGAAGGCTGAGTTCTAACCTAGGACTGGTGCCTAAGGCACCCACCGAAGGACCTGGCACAATTGACCTTTCCTCTACAACTTGAAGCCTTTTATCAAGTGCCTTGATCTGCCCTATCAAGTTGCTTACCGCACCGGTAAGCTCAACAATGTTTTGGGAGATTTGATCCATTTTATTTTTCTAGTTAAAGTATTATAAAAAAAACCTTACCAAAATTTATCCAGACACAGGGGTTATTATTACTGCATAACCTTTTGATTCACTTTGACAAACACCAAAATTTACCCAGATTTACACAGGGGATATTTCCTTTTATTTTTTTCTTTTTTTATTAACTTTGGCACATACACCCTTTTTTCTAACTTTTACTTTCGCACAGATTTTTCTTTTGCACAGATTTAATTTTTTTTTTCGGGACTTTTTCTTATCTCTAGATTTATTCTTTGAAGTTAGTGATTTTTTGTTCTTTTCTATTTTCACTCACAATAATATGAACATGTCTTTTAGTTTTCTTTATTTCGGAATTTTTCCTGAAAAAAGTAAATAAAAAAAAAAATTATTATTTTTTTTCTTTCGCGTTGGATATATCGCGTATAGGTCGCGAAGAGTTCAAAAAGGAGATCTGGCATGGAAGTGTCGTGTTATCCCGTTTGGACTTTAAAGGAGTCCTACCAATGGCACGAACAACTTCACACCACATCCTTTAGCCATTTAGAATATCCGCATGTTCCCATGGTTATGCGAAATGTTTATGCTCAAGCAAAGAATAGCAATCTATGTTCCCATGGTTATAGTTGCGTTCACTTCGAAGAAGCGTACTAAGCTTGGCACTGATTCTTAGGCGAAAAGGATGCAGTTTGCCAGTCCCTGCTCGGGCGCCAGTATACGGATCGCGAAGCCGTTTTAATAAAAAAAACGCGAACACCAACCCCTGAGGGGTTGGCCCAACGGTTCGACTTACTAATAACACAACAAGATTCGATTTGCTTTGACTACGATTTATTAACAGGTATATCGTTTGGGGGTTCCAACAGAACTGATTTACTTAAACCTAAATCCCTCGAATTACACCTAACGGCGTGCATTGCAGGTTGATGGTGATTCGCTTAGTCAGCGACCTGATGGTGTTGGTGCGTTCACCTCCATGCGCTGTTATCCGATATCCACCGATTGGTGGGAACTCATAATGCGCCGTTATGCATAGTTTGCACATTATGATCGCGCGTGTTGGTGCGAGGTGTTAACTAACTGATTTCTTATTGATTGTAAAACTTGTTTAATTGTTTTTATTGTTTTGCTTTTAATTCTTTGTTTTCTATTTGATTGTCTTACTGTTTGTTTTCTAATTATTGTTGGGTAAACGTTCATCATGAATTGTATGTCAGTAAAATCCACTATAAAAATATTTTCAAGTGCCCGTGAAGGTTTCAAAGTATGTTGTATCAATGCTCGTAGTCTCAATATGAACAAATTAGATTTTTTAAAGTATGTGTTTGACTCATTTTGGATAGATTTAATCTGCATTACGGAGACATGGTTTAGACCAGATACTCCAAGTAGTATGCATGAAATTCAAAACTATTTTTTTAACTTCGAAATGATAGAGTAACAGACACAGTAGGAGGTGGGGTTGCAATATACTGCAATTCATCCCTTAGTTGTAAAATTCTGGCAAAATCAGTAAACAGTGGAGTAGAATTTTTGATATTTTAGGTTTCTGATGGTAATATAAAAAGTGTTGTGTGTGTAGGGTATAATCACAATCGAAGTATTTCTCCTGAACCCCTCTTTGCTGCCTTACAACCATACTCTGCATTATATGAACACATTATTGTCTGTGGGGACTTTAATGCAGATCTTTTACTGTCGGATACCCGAGCTAACCAGCTAAGAGACATAATCGCAACAAATGGCCTGCATGTATCAAACTCTTTTGCTACTCGTTTTGCACCTAACTTAACTCCTAGTCTTCTCGATCTTATGATTGTCTCTGTCCTTTTTAATGTTTTTTTGCAAGATCAATTGTCCTTGGATGGTATATCTGACCACGATCTTCTTTTTTGCACATACAATATTGATTTTTTGCGTGTTCCGATTCCGACAACTTTTCAGTTCCGAGATTTTGAATCAGTTGACAATATTGCCCTACAGAATAATGCAATGATTCCTTGGCATTTCTGTCTCAACTTCGCAAATACTTCCGACAAGGTTGAGTGCTTCTAATCGTTAGTTCTTGAACTATTTCAGAAACATGATCTTATAAAAACGGTTTCAGTGCGTAGCAAAAACTGCCCTTGGTGTACTTCTGATGGCAATGCCATCTTCGAAATCTAAGAAAATCTTATTCTAAGTGGAAGCTCGATCCAACTTATGAAAATTGGGAAATTATTTGCCAAATTAGAAATCACACGACGTATGTGATTCGGAGGGCAAAAAAGATTTTTTATGTCAAAGCTGGATATAAACCAGTCTTCTCGCAAGCTCTGGAGTAATCTTCGAGCCATTGGAATCGGCAAAAAGGAGTCTACACAAAAATTTCCTGATCCCAATGAATTGAATCATACTGTAACGTGCGCTTAGTTCGCAAAAATAAAACTCTACCTTTCAATTTAATTCTTCCACTTTATTCGGTATCTACTTTCGATATACACTTTATTCGAACTCAACTCAATTACGTTTATTCAATATTCACACTTTCACTTTCTAAATAAAACTGACTTCTGGTTGCGTCAGCTCCCTCTTTATATAGAGGTGTGAAACATCGAGAGATTTCTAGTAGTTTTTCTATGAACCATGATGTCTAGACAAGTTTCCCTCCCGGTATTTTTCTGCACACACACACACACTCACTGACAAACAACGTCTTCCATTATAGCACTCCATTATAGCGTTGCCAGCACTTGTGTTTTCGGTTTAACGTTTTCAATTAGGAAATTAGCATGAAATGTTGGGTGCACATAACACTGCCCCCTCCTTAAGATTGTTCGTCCCGAATAATTCCATTTGCAGCCTCGCCACTATATCGATGCAGCCGGTCACAATGCACTACTTTTAACTTGCCTCTTAGTCCTCTTTGGATGCGGTAGACCACGTCGTTAATCCTCGTGACAACAGTATAAGGACCTTCCCAGTTCTGCTGAAGTTTCGGTGACAATCCCTTTTGACGATGAGGATTATAAAGCCACACACGATCTCCTGCTTGGAATCCTGCCGTTGTCGCTTTAGTGTCGTACCATGTCTTCATCCGGTCGCTGTAGGTTTTCATCCGTTCCCTTGTTCTTTTATGGATGTCAGCGAGTCTCTCCTTGAGGTCGTCCACATACTCGTTCGTGTCCTGTGGCTCCTCTGTGGGGCATCCAAATTTAAGTTCGCTGGGCAGCCGCATGGTTTTCCCGAACAGGATGTCAGATGGTGTTTGTCCTGTTGAGCTATGTACTGCACTTCTATAGGCCATCAGGAATAGCGGTACGTGCCTATCCCAGTCTCTTTGGTAGTCGCCTACGACCTTGGTGAGGTGTTCTTTCAAGGTCCGGTTGAATCTTTCAACCATCCCATCAGACTGTGGATGAAGCGGTGTGGTTCTAGTCTTCTTAATGCCAAGTAGTCCGCACACTCCTTGGAAGATGTTTGACTCAAAGTTCCTCCCTTGGTCGGAATGGAGTTCCATAGGCACGCCAAACCTACTCACCCAGTTAAACACAATCTGGTCAACCACTGTTTTGGCCTCTTGATTTGGGATGGCATACGCCTCAGGCCACTTGCTAAAGTAGTCCATTACAACCAGCGTTGGTCTCTGGAAAAGGCCCAGCCACATCTACTGCAATCCTCTCAAAAGGCGATCCAACGTTGTACTGATGCATTTTACCTTGAATCTTCCTACCCGGTCCTTTGGTTGCAGCACACTTGTCACATGTTCGGCACCACTTCTCCACGTCATCTCTAGCATGTAACCAGTAGTACTGATGTCGCACCTTCTCCAGTGTTTTGTTTACTCCCAGGTGGCCTCCAGAAGGTCCGTCGTGCATCTCCCGAAGAACTTCACTGACTTTCGATTGCGGTACGACCAGCTGCATCACATATGACTTACCGTCAGCGGATTCCCATCTTCGCCTGAGGACACTTTCTTGCACATATAGTGAGTCCCACTGTGCCCAATAGGCTTTGAGAACTGGACTCCTGTCAGAAATGTCTCCCCAGTCAGGTTTCTCTTCATTTTCTTTCCATTCGAGAATGGGTTCGATATCTGGATCCTCCTGTTGAGCAGTCCTCACTTCCTCATTGCTCCATCCGCTTATTGGGTCAGCTCTTAGTCGCTGAGCGGTAATATTTTCTTTTTCTTCTTGCCGCCTACAATGCTTACAATCCACTTTGCAAGGTCTTCGGGATAATGCGTCAGCGTTTGAGTGCAACTTTCCTCTGCGGTGTTGAATCTGGTAATCATAAGTCTGCAGTCTTTCTATCCACCTTGCTACTTGACCTTCTGGATTTTTGAAGTTCAACAGCCAGTTCAGAGCACCATGGTCTGTCCGCAGAAGGAATTTCTGTCCATAGATGTACTTATGGAAGTGCTTTGCTGCCAAGATAAGAGCTAGCAGTTCCCTTCTGGTCACACAGTAGTTTCTTTCGGGCTTCGAGAGGACCTTGCTGTAATATGCCACCACTTTCTCTACACCATCATGCACTTGGGATAGTACCGCCCCGATTCCAACGTTGCTTGCATCAGCGTCGATGATGAACGTTTTGCCAGGTGTTGGATGTGCCAGCACTGAAGCGTTACAGAGGCGGTATTTGAGTTCCTGAAAAGATTTCTCGCACTCACCTGACCATTTAAACTGCTTCCCTTTTTCGGTGAGCTGATGTAAACTCTTTGCAACTCCAGCAAAGTTCTTAACAAAACGTCGGTAATATGTGGCAAGTCCCAGAAAGCTTCGGAGTTGATGTTTGTCCTGTGGTGTTGGCCAATTTTGGACGGAGTCAACTTTTTCAGGATCAGTCTTCACTCCTTGGGAAGAGATGATGTGTCCCAAATACTTAACTTCGGTTTTAAAAAGTGCACATTTTTCTGGATTCAGTTTAAGTTTAGCCTCTCGAAGTCTCTGAAACACGGCTTTTAGGTTCTTGCAATGTTGGTCAAATGTTTTCCCGTAAACAATGACATCGTCCAAGTAGACTAGGCAAGCTTTCCACGTCAGTCCTTGAAGAACGCACTCCATCAAACGCTCGAATGTTGCCGGAGCGTTGCATAGCCCAAGCGGCATAACCTTAAACTGCTAAAGCCCATTACCTGTAGAAAATGCCGTCTTTTCCCGATCATCAGGGTGGATGTCAACTTGCCAATATCCACTCTTCAAGTCCAGCGTCGAGAACCACTGGGCTCCCTCCATGGCATCCAGGGTATCACTGATTCTGGGCAGGGGATAGCTGTCCTTCTTAGTCACATCATTCAGCCTTCGGTAGTCCACACAAAAACGAGTGCTTCCATCTTTCTTTTTCACTAGCACCACTGGTGACGCCCAAGGACTTTTGGAATTTTCGATAAGACCATCCTTCTTCATTGCTGTTATCATTTCCTCAACCTCACCTTGTTTGGCCAGTGGAAGGCGTCTTGCGGGTTGACGAATCGGTCTTGCATCTCCTGTGTTGATGCGATGCTGCACCAACTGTGTCCTACCATATTGTCCCTTTTCCGATGCGAAGATGTCAGTGTACTCTTGTAGGAGATTTTCAGCCATCCTTGTTTGTTGGTGATCAAGGTTGGATGAACTCAGTATTTTAGCTCTGATGGTTATGAGCTCCTCCGGAGTTAACGTTTTTCTCGGGGCCTCGTCTGTGATCTTCGTAATTGCTGCAACCGATTCGCAACGTCCAACGACTTCTCCTTTCTTCAACTTTACATCGTACGGTCTGGTGTTTAGTAATCGTACGGGGACCATTTTGTTTTTCGGTGCTACCAGTGTTTTCCCAATGATGACGCTTTGGGAGGAACACTCTGGGTCTGGTTCCACCATGAGGTATCGAAGGCTTCCAAACTCACCTTCCAGTTTTGTCCAAACGAACACTTCAGAAGAAGGAGGCAGAATCAGATCTTCCGTGATGACAGTTCTCAGTGTTGACGTACTTTCATTCGAGTAGGTTATTGGAATTTCTTTATTTTGGTATTTCAAAACTTGATTACCGATATCCAAAATAACTCCGTGCTGTTTCATAAAGTTGATTCCAATGATGCACTCGTCACATATATCTGCCACCAGGAATTGATGAGTAAACACTAGATCGGCCAGTCGGATCTTGAGACACACTTCTCCATATACTCTTGCTGCTTCTCCCGTTGCGGTTCTTAGACGGTAGCTATTGGTGTTATGGAGCCACGTCATCTTTACCAGGTCTCGACGTACTATGGATGCTGTGGCACCAGTGTCAATGGTAGCCACATGTTTGTTCCCGCTAATAGTAGTCTCCACAGTCAGACTTTTGTTGTCGCGTTTGGTCTGGGAGACCTGGATGGTGGTTTTGGGGCCATCGATACAAGAAACCAGCCTCTGCCCCTCGAAGTTGGTTCTTACTCGTTTCCCTGATGGGAAACGGGCTGATAGGCAACGCTGGTGTTGTTGTTACCTTGCTCTGGGTTGGATCTCTTGCTTCCACAATGTTGACAGCTGGCTTTGTTTGGTGGTAGTCGGCATTGACGCTGTAAGTGCCCGGTCTTGTTGCAGTTCCAACATCTTGCTAGTCCGCTCCGGTTCTTTTGTATTTCAGCTCTTTGGCACGAGCATTCTTCGACTATGGCCTCTCTAAGTCGATGTACTCCCTGAGAAGCCTGTTCTGCTGCTTCAATTGTCAATGCGAATGCTAAAGTTTCGGAAAGAGTACGTGTTCTAGCAGTTCGCACAGACCTCTGAAGATGTATATCGGAAATGGCACGAACGAAGGACTCAACAGCAAGCTGGTTGATGATTTCTTCTCCAGCATCCGGGTATGCCAGGTGAACCAGTCTTTCGACGTCTGCTTGGAGCTGCTGTAGATTTTCACCTCTTTTCTGGACTCTGTTATTGAGTTGGACTCGGAAGACTTCTTTCAAGTGGCTATCGCCAAAGCGTTTATCTATAGCTGCCACGAGAGAACTGAAATCACCGCTCTTACCAGCTGGAACTGTTTGAAGTAATTCAGCTGCTGGTCCTCTAAGAGCAAGAGTCAGTGCAATGTACTTGTCTTCGTCATCCCAGCCATTTGTTGTCGCGGCTGCCTCAAATTGTCTCTTGTAGACTGGCCAAGAAGACTGTCCATCAAATGTTGGGGGTTTCATCTCCTTTTTCTTTGCAAACTCTCCAGCAGATTCTCGAATTTTTATTTTCCGGATCTGGTCTAATTCCTTGGACAGAACAGAGAACTGGTTATCGCATCGGCTTTCCAAACGATTCTCTACAACAGAAAGCTGTTTTTCCACACCTTCAACTCGTTCACATACATTTTTCTCAATGTTACCCAATTTTCCTTCTAAAATGTTTTTCTGACCTTCTAAAACATTCTGTTGCGCCTCAAGTCTTTCGAGAATATTCTGTTGTTCCTTCTTTTGTTCGCTTCGTTGTTCTTCAACCAGCTTCTTTTGCTCGTTTCGTTGTGCTTCAAGTTGTTCGAGAACATTCTGCTCTTCCTTCTTTTGCTCGTTTCGTTGTGCTTCAAGTTGTTCGAGAACATTCTGCTGTTCCTTCTTTTGCTCGTTTCGTTGTGCTTCAAGTTGTTCGAGAACATTCAGCTGTTCCTTTTTTTGATCGTTTCGTTGCTCTTCCAGACGTCCGAGAATATTCTGCTGTTGCTCTTCAATCAGCTTCTTTTGTTGTTCTAATAAAAGCTTCATCATACTAGAAAAATCTACATTTTCACTTACTTCCTCTTCTTCGACTTCTGTTTCAAAAACAAAAGTGTTTACGTCTTCCCCTTGCTGTTCCAAATAGTTACGCAAGCGCAGGACGAGCTCATTTTTCGATCCCGCTCTAGAAAGATTCCGCTTACCTAACTCACTTTTAAGCTCAATGCAGTTGAGCTCTTCTAACAACTTACCCATTTTCACTGTATATAATTATTATTTCTCTCTTTTTTTTTTTTACACTTTACTAGTCAAATAAGTTTTATCCCACTTCTGACACCAATGTAACGTGCGCTTAGTTCGCAAAAATAAAACTCTACTTTTCAATTTAATTCTACCACTTTATTCGGTATCTACTTTTGATATACACTTTATTCGAACTCAACTCAATTACGTTTATTCAATATTCACACTATCACTTTCTAAATAAAACTGACTTCTGGTTGCGTCAGCTCCCTCTTTATATAGAGGTGTGAAACATCGAGAGATTTCTAGTAGTTTTTCTATGAAACATGATGTCTAGACAAGTTCCCCTCCCGGTATTTTTCTGCACACACACACACACTCACTGACAAACAACGTCTTCCATTATAGCACTCCATTATAGCGTTGCCAGCACTTGTGTTTTCGGTTTAACGTTTTCAATTAGGAAATTAGCATGAAATGTTGGGTGCACATAGCAATACGTTTGTCATGACGGATACCCAGTGTCTAGCAGTGGCGTGGCGTCCATATAACACGATTCCCATCGTCTTACCTTTTAAAATTTGTCCCTTGTTCATAGAAAAAACCAGCAACATAAGTCTACAACTAAGCAGTCAACAGCCTATTCTTGCCCATACACACAATGTTCTTCAAGAACTTTTAAATTTGCGAGATACACACACAATACACAAAGCATACACAAAGCATTGAAAATCGCCGCGCAGAGCATATTTTGTGTTTGTCCCTGTCTTTTCTACGATATATTTCCACCCCGGTGCACCGCGGTGCTTCCTTTTTCAATACACGTTCTCTTATTGAAAAAAGTAAGACGATAATTTTCGTCTTACTGCAAAACTGCAATGTTTGCTTGGAAAAAATAATACAGTTTTCGCCTTCGAGTAATGTACGGCGAATTCGGTTTTGTTTAACTGATCATTGTTTTGGATTATTTGCAAGTTTAAAGTGAATTTTAAGTAACGTGCATTTTTTTATGCTTTAAGCTCATTGTGAATTTTAACCTAAATGACTTAAAGTATAGAAAAATTGGCTTCGATTAATCCACGTTTGGAATTTAAGGTATCTTCTATTTATTCATTATTAATTTGTGTAGGTGATTCATTTTTCTCGACTTACCATTTGAAAATATTCACGCCAACGCAACCCAATGATGCACACACAGCTCAAAGTATCAACAACTACCTTGCTGCTAATGATTTGGAAAGACAATTTAAATCTTTTAGCGATGAAATTATCAATCGTTTCACAGCAGAGCTCGGTAAATTACGTTCTGATCTCATGAACCATATTTCAAATGTAGAACGACACTTTACCACTCAAATAAATAAGTGCAATAAGTTACTCAATGACTTGGAGAAGCGCGTAGAAACAATGGAACAACACAGTAAAGAAATAACCAATGCCACCCACAACCTAAACAAAAACAAAGAGCATATTGCAAACCTCAGTAAACGATGCGATGAACTTGAGAGAAAAGACCTTGCTTCAGATGCTGTTCTCTTCGGCGTTCCACAATTGCCCAGTGAGGATATTAAATCGATATTTATGCGCCTGTGTGACAAAATTAACTGCCAACCTACAATCCCACGATCGATTTTTCGCTCCCGCAAACGAGATGGCTGTAATGATCCACCTATCATCGTGAAATTCAAATCATCTTACGATAAAAATTATGTCTTAAGATCACTATCAGAGTTTCAAAAAAAAGAGAAAACAACAATCACTCTTCGCACCATAGGTCTGGATTCCGACAAACACATTTATTTGAATGAGAGTCTTACAGAAAAAAATCGATCTTTCTTAAAGCATGCTGTTCTATTAAAGCGGAAAAAGCAAATATATTCTGCATTTACAAGAAATGGAGTGGTGTTAGTTAAAGAGCGAAGCAATGGAGTTAATATCATCATAGACGAAGAAGCGACATTAAATGCGATAACACTGAGATGTCAAGCAGCAGATTTAGTGAACGTTGACAATTTTCAACCTTCCCACAATGCAATTAACTAATTCATTTCTATTTTTTTCTATCAATCTCTTATACTTTCCTTCTGTTCTTAAATTATTTATAAAAATTTCTTTATCTTTTTATACTTTTTATGTAATTTCTTATCTAATATTGTGCCCTTGTAATTTTTTTAGAATTATTTATTCAATTTATTTTTTCTTCTTTAAATTCTTTTGTAAGCTCATTGAAAGTCTTCGTGTTGGTTTTGTTGTTTTTATTAAGTGCACTTTCTGGCTCTAGTATAGGGGGAGGTTCCACTGTTGAATGCAGAGTCTTGGTCGAGGTGCTGTGCAAACAAAGCAATGGTATAAATGTGTGTCATATTAATGCACAGAGCTTAAAGAATAAAATAGACGATGTACGAGTTCTCTTTGATGGCAGTAGTATGGATATTATTTGTATATCGGAGACTTGGTTGAAGCCAGAAATGTGTGATGATCTTTTTAATTTAAATAATTTTAGCCTTGTTCGTGCAGATAGATGTAGCAAAGTAGGTGGAGGTGTGGCTATTTTTATCAAAAAATCTTTTCATTATCATGTAGCTAAAATTTCTTCCTCGAATGAATCAGTTGAATACCTGTTTCTTGAAGTAAAAGGAAATTGTGGGAATTTTTTGCTTGGTTGTATATACATGGCACCCGATGTAGCGAACTCTGCCCTAATAAGAGCTTTATTAGAAGAGTTAGCTCCTTTGTATACAGATATCTTGTTATGTGGCGATCTGAATCTTAACTTATTAGATAACAAAAACAAGAATTTCATTGAAATGGCAAACAGCTTTGACTTAAGCTTTGTAAACAACAAACAACCAACACACTTTAAAACAAATTGTGTACCCACACTGTTAGATGTTTTTCTTGTGTCCAATCGTGATTTGGTATTGCACTATGATCAATTGCTGGCATCTGCGTTCTCCAGCCATGACTTGATTTTTATTTCACTAAATACACGTCTTACCAATTCTGAAGTGACTTATTCTGTATATTACGATTATTCAAAAATAAACTTAGAAAATCTTTTCCGGGATAGTCAAAATTTTGACTGGTCACCTATTTACTTAACAAATGACGTCAATATACAGATTGAAAATTTCAACAGTAATATTAATAGCCTATTTAATAATCACGTTAAAGTAAAAACTAAAAAACTTAAGCGCAGCAATTATCCGTGGATAACACAAGAAATTAAAAACAAAATCAATGCCCGCGATCAATTATATGCAAGATGGAGAAGATATAAATGTTCCGACATTCATAACGAATTTAAAATTGCCCGAAATGAGGTAGTATACCTACTTCGAAAAAACAAAAAGAATTATTTCAAAAATAAATTTAATCCGAATGACTCCAGCTCAAAGTTTTGGAAAAATGTTCGTCAGGTCGGTATCAATCGAAAGCAATTTGTCTCCGATAAAATAAATGTTGATGAACTAAATACTAAATTTGTCCAGACTGATGTAAGCCCAAGTATTCGAAGCTCCTCAACCGTCTCTCAATTTTCTGGGAACCTAGAATTGGCTTTTTCGCTCTCCGCTGTAAGTGAATTGACTGTTGGCCAAGAAATTTTAAAAATAAAATCTAAATCTGTGGGTTCGGATAATATCCAACCAGATTTTATCAAGATTCTTCTTCCAGTGTTGCTCCACCAAATAACCCACATCTTTAATACAATTTTAACCACATCAGTTTTTCCTGATGTCTGGAAAATTGCAAAGATTTTGCCGTTGCCAAAATCTGGAGCAGCAAACAAAACTGAATATAGGCCTATTGCAATATTACCATTCCTAAGTAAAGTTTTTGAAACGATCATGAGCTACCAGATCAAAATTTTCTTGGAAGATCATAAATTAATTGCATCTCACCAATCTGGATTTCGCTCCAAGCGAAACTGTACTACGGCGCTAATTAAGGTATGTGAAGATATTCGAGCTGGTTTTGACTCAGGTATGATGGGACTGATTGTGTTCTTAGATTTTTCTAAGGCATTCGACAGTGTCAATCATGATATTCTGTTGAATAAACTCAAATACAAATTTTCTTTCGACAGCTCATTGTGTAATTTAATAAAATCATACCTCTCAAATAGATCGCAGTATGTGTTCTGGCAAAATAAGTGTTCATCTCTCCTTAGGGTGTGTTTAGGGGTCCCGCAGGGATCAGTGCTCGGACCACTTCTCTTCTCTTGCTTCATAAATGATATTAGTGAACGCTTTTCAGGCATTGAATATCATATATATGCAGATGATATCCAAATTTATAGAATGTTTCAAAAGTCACTTATATCTGAGAACGCTGAGATAATGAATCAGGAATTAATTAAGATCCACACTTGGACGGTTGAAAATAAGCTAAACCTAAATCCCATGAAAACAAAAGCAATGGCCTTAACAAGAAGTAAATGTAACGACCCAATCCCTTTTCTATTTCTCAATGAGATTCCAATTGAGTATGTTAATCAAATAAAGAACCTTGGAGTTAACTTCACAAATAACTTGGGTTTGGATGTGCACATTAACAATATTGTTTCGAAAATTTATGGTGCACTTCGTGGTTTAAGTCCTACATCTAAATTTTTACCATCAAGTGTTAAGCTTCAATTAGTGAAATCTTTTATTATGCCTATATTTCTATACAGCTGCGAACTTTTTTCAAATATGGACGTTGAATCCAGTAGAAAACTTAATGTAGCATACAACAGCTGCGCAAGGTATATTTTCGGGTTGAGAAGATACGATCATATCTCTGGTTTCACCAAAAAAATTACAGACTGTTCCTTAACAGCTTTATTAAAGTATCGTACTCTGTTATTATTACATAAGATTATTCAGTCAGAAGAGCCAAAGTATCTGTTTGATTTAATTAACTTTTCTCGCAGTAACCGCACTTTACAAATAATCTTACCCCATCATAGATTTTTAGTCACTTCGAGGCAATTTTTCATCCATGCAATTCAACTCTGGAACCAGCTTCCCCTTACAATTAAAAATATAATCAACACGAAAACTTTCGAAAAAAGAGCATTTCTATATTTTGCTGCAAACTTTTAATCTTATCTTCTTTTTTTTTCTTTTATTAAGATTTGTTTTATCTATATTTTTCACTTTCATTATTAGAATCTATCTTTTTTATTGAAAATATGTAAATGTTACTTTTAATTATTGCTCTGCAACATATTTAAAGCATGTACAACTTAAAAGATGTAATATTTAAGCGAGGCAAAACAACAACTAATGGCAAAGTCAGACAATGCCAAACAGCAACTGCCAACAACAACAAAGGCAAATGCAAAAACAGCTCCCGTGCAGCAACAAGGCACAACAGCTAATAAAATAGCTGGGGAGCAAAACCAAAGAAAGAAAACTGCTACCCAAGAGCAGCAACGGGGGACCGCGGCTAAAAAAGCCGCGCCAACGAAGCAGCCAGGAGAGACGGTGCCAAAGCAGCAGATACAACAACAACAACAGCCAACACAACAAAAGCAGCAGCCAAAGAAGTCAGCAGCTAAAAGCAGGGTGCCCCCCATCAACACCCACAAGATGGAGTTACAAGCAACAAAAAGTCTGTGTAAGTCCGCCATAGGCGATAAATTTGTAATTAAACGATTAGGACAAGATCGACATGCGATCCAATGTGAAAACATTGGTGACCATAAGATCGTTCGGGCGCTGTTGCAAACAACTGCCACCGAACATTTTACTTTTACTCCCAAAGAGGAGAAGCCGAAAACCATGCTCTTGAAAGGGGTAGAGCCTACCTCTGACCCAGAGGAGCTCTTAGCGGAACTCCGCAGGTTGGCGAGCGACGATCTCGAGTTTATCGGGGTCAAGTCGTTCACCACGGCTAAGGCTAGACGGGAGAGGCGGCTATTGCCGATGTTCCTCGTCACCCTATCACCCAGTAGCCGTCTGGAGAGTCTGAGGAAAATCTCAGTCCTAGACTACCAGATGGTAAGATGGGAAAAAATAAACAGGCACGGAGACATTTTACAATGTCTTCGTTGCCAAAGGTTCGGGCACGCCGCATTCAACTGCCAAATGCAGTCGAGGTGCGTGAAGTGTGGAGAGAACCACAAAGAAAAAGAGTGCAAGCTCGGTGAGGAAAGGGTCGAAGATAAGACCCAGTTGAAATGTGTTCTCTGTGGTGGAGATGGACACCCTGCTAACTATCGGGGATGTCCTCGATACCAGGTTATCAAAAAATCATTAAAAGCTGCTCCAACAGTAACCAAGGACGAGGGAAGGCTTACAGCCAGACTAATTCCAAGGGCCGTCGTACCCCAAGTTTCCTACGCCCAAATGGCGGGTGGAGCTGGGAAAACGGTACAACCTCCCCAGAAAGCGGCCGCACAGCCATCTGTGTCAAAGGCAGCTACTGGGGAGTCAGAGGTGATGGTCGCTCTGCGTGTCATTCAGGCACAAATGAGTGAGCTATCACGGCAAATAAGTGAGCAGGCGCGTAGGGTGGATTTGATCTACCGTGCAGTGCCGTCGCTTGCGCAATTTTTAGGTTAACGGGCGCGCTGCCGGAGAGGCCTGTTAAGATCCTAGCCGTGAATGTGAATTCGCTAGTTAGGATAGAACGACGAACCAACTTCCTTGAGTTGTTAAAAGACCAACGTCCTGATGTGTGTATGATTAGCGAAACTAGGCTAAACCAGCATCACAATTTTACGAATACTAATTACATTATCGTAAGGAGGGATCGACCCAACTCGACTTTCGCGGGTGGGGTTGCGATCTTCTTACGTAAGGGCATAGCTCATAAGGTAATATATAGTGGTGAAGTACGCCGATTCCGGTTGCTGGAAGCGTGTATCGTATGCATCCCTCTTCAACAGGGGAGGCGGTTGTATGTGGTCGCAATCTATGCGCCGGAGGCTTCTCAACCCTCATGTTTTATAACAGAGCTCGAATCACTTTTTCGAACTCTGAAACTGAACTCAGAAGAAAACTATTTCCTTTTGGCCGGTGATTACAATGCTAAACACCAAGATTGGGGAAATCAATTAGCCAATCCAAGGGGGACCCAGCTATTCAATTGGCTGGGGCTCCACAGCATTGAGTGTAAAGTCGATCTGCTGGCTACTGACAGGCCTTCATATCCTCGAAGTGGCTCTTATTTGGATCTATTGCTTTTAGACTCAAGACTTAAACTGGCCGACGACATTCTTCGACGGACGAAAAATTTTTTGACGACGGTTGAGTACGACAGTGACCACTGTGGACTTGCCGCCGTCATACTGCTTCCGAACGACCTTGTGGAACTGGAGGAGTACGTGCCGACGCACTCTTACAACTACGGTAAGACACGTTGGCCGCGCTTTTCCGGTGCCGTCTTAAGGGAAATTCGTTCGAGCGGTATTGCACCGCCATGCAACAGGAATCTGTCGAACGTTGAGATCGGTGGATACCTGCAAAGTATGGAGGATGCAATCCGCACTACAATGGACAGGACAATTCCTAAATATAGGCAACATGACTCAACGAACATGTACAGAAACGCGACAATCGACGCACTCTACAAACAAAAAAGTAGACTCCTGTCGAGACTCAAACTCTTGCACAGGAGGTTTACTGACCGACACGATTTGGAGATTAGAACTCTGAAGTCACAGATCAAAAATCTCCAACAGTTAATTAAAGAAAATTACAGAATATCTATATCTCTTTTCTGGAACAACAAAATTCGGGCTGTACAGTCCAACAACCCGAGTATGTTTCCGGAAATAAACAAAATCTTTAGGAGAAAAGATCAAAATGACCTTCAGAGTATTAAACTCCAAAGGACGACAGAGAACAAAGACTTACTTCTGACATTAGGAATAGATCCAGATGACGCCATTTTGGATGATGACCACTTTATAGTGGAAGATGCTCAAGAGAAGGTAGAGACTGTGGGTGCTGTTTTCGAGCGAGTATATAAGGTGAATGAGTGCATTCGCCCGAATTACGACCTTGAGAACAGAGCCTTCGTTGGACACTTCTATCTTAGAGACGAGATCTCGCATTGGCGATCTGAGAATCCTGGTTTCACTAGGTTCAATGACGACCGACTTGCAAATGCAGTCATCGCCCAGCGAAACGGGGATAACACCCTGTTCGTTTCTAAGATGGACCTCGAGAACATCTTTCACAAAATAAAGAAAAAGAAGTCAGCAGGAGTCGATGGCATACCCAATGTTGTGCTGCGAAACCTCCCTTCGGAAGCGGTGGACATATACACCACGTTGTTCAACAATGCGCTGAATAATGCATATTATCCAGTGCGTTGGAAGACGGCAGTGGTCCATCCTCTCCTTAAAAAAGGTAAGGATGGTTCCAATCCAGCAAATCTCCGGTCAATTAGTCTTCTTCCGAGTATCAGCAAAGTATTCGAGAAAGTTCTCAATAGAGCACTGTCCACATGGGCTGAGGACAAAAATATTATTCCTGAAAATCAGTTCGGTTTTAAGGCGGGTCATGATACCATACATGCCGCGTCTAAACTAGTATCTGATATTCAATGGAACAAAGCTAAAAAGCAGTGTACGGGTGCATGTCTGGTTGACTTGGAGAAGGCTTTCGACACCGTTTGGTTAGACGGTCTTTTCTATAAGTTGATCAGGTATGGCATGAGTAAACCACTACTATATATTCTGAATGACATGCTTCATGGTAGAACGTTTGTTGTGAAAAGTTGCAATATAACTTCTACCAGAACTTTTAAAATACAGAACGGTCTACAACAGGGGGCGGTGAATTCGCCTATTTTGTTTAGCATTTTCACCGGCGATCTAATTGGTTCCCTTCACCATGCTATAGCGTACGCAGACGACCTAATCGCGTACAGAACAGGTCCAAAGATCGAGGTCATCAGAACACTCTTGCAGCGTGACTTCGATAAGATTCAGCAATATTGCGATGACTGGAAGTTGAAAATCAACTTTCAGAAATCGGAAACAATTGTGTTTAGAACCCCGTTGGCTCGGGTCTCATGGGATACGAGAAAGAACTGGCGAAAGCTGGTGATCGTTGATCTACATGGCCACCCACTGCCAAGCAAAGTAGTAGTCAAGTATCTCGGCATCTGGCTAGATCAATATCTATATTTTAACAAACATATGGATGCGGCTCTGGCCAGGGCTAGAGGAGCTTTCGCTCTGACAAGGCGACTGTTTCACAGCAGTCAACTTGATAGCAGAGTGAAGGTGATTTGCTACATGGCCCTCATAAGGCCAATGATTGTCTATGGGTGCCCCGTGTGGTTCAATGTTACAGCGTCTCAAATGGAAAAGATTCGGGTGTTTGAGAGACAGTGTCTGCGTACCTGTCTTGGATTGCACAGAACACCAGAGTCGGAGTACAGAAAATATTATCCTAATGAGGTCCTTTACAACGGGGCTCAAATAAACAGGATCGACAACTTCATTATAAAACTGACTCGTGGTCACACTGCAAGAGCGATGATCTCGACCAATGGCCTGATTTTTGGGGCTTATTACCCCAACTTAGAATATATGGAGAGAACACGTTTCAGTGGATTTGTCCCACCGGAGGCTTTCCTCTATTTTGACATGATAGGTTTGATACAGGACAGATCGGCGGTTCCGTTGATCTACCACGTCTGCCGTAAGTCCGTGGAACGACGGCTCCTTTATGGCCGGGACGTTGCCGCAGTAGGCGGAGAAGCTGAAGAGCTCCTCCGGTTCAGTAGGGCGGTATCAGATCGCGATCGACGGGACGTTGTTAAAACGTCAGAACAGTTCTGGTGGTTGTCTGAGCAACAGACAGAAAATGATACCGATAGCGAGTCGCCAATGGCTGGCTTGCACAGGCTTAGTGTGTAAGACTTAGGGTATAGGGGGTAGACATAGTGGCAAACAAAAAAATTAGAAAACGCAAAAAAAAAAAAAATTATAAAAACTAATGCTGCGTCGAAAATCAAAAAAAAATGTAAAAAATTAAAATAAAAAAAAATTTAAAAACACTGTGCGTCCCAAAATCCAAAAAAAAATAGAAAAAATACAAAATCCCAAAAAAAAAAAATTGTAAAACACAAAAAAAAAAAAAAAAAAAAAAAAAAAAAAAAAAAAAAAAAAAACAAAAAAAAAAAAAAAAAAAAAGCTACTATGGCTGCTCTAGTTTTAAGTAGTTTTAATTAGTTTTAGGTAGTTTTAACTAGTTTTAAGTAGTTTTATCTAGTTTTAAGTAGTTTTAAGAAAAACAAAAACATGATCGACGAAACTAAGTTTTTTAAATTTTCTTAGTTCTTAGTATTAGCTCTAGTTGAATTATATATATGGTATCTTTAGGCCGAAAGGCATTAGAAATAAGTTATTGTGTAACTTAGAGTACCCGCCTAGGGTCAGTAAGTTAATTAAGTTATTATGTAAGCTAGTTTAAACATTTTTGTTAGCATGTAAGTAGTTATAAGAAAGAACAATAAAAAATGAATTTAAAACTAAAAACTAAAACTAGATGTAATATTTATATCTTATATGTACTATGAATACTTTTAATAAATACAATACAATACAATACAATACAATACGCCACGCCACTGGTGTCTAGACTTTGAGCATAATGATCAAGCTTTCTGCGATCGATCTATTAGTTTTGAATTTGTTTCCGTTACAGAATTTGAAGTTCTTGAAAGCATAAGTTCTATTAAGTCTGATGCTATTGGAGAGGACGGAGTGCCACTATGTTTCGTTAAAATGATATTACTGCATGTTTTAAGTACTTTAACAGGATTGCTCAGTATCTGTATTGCTTCTTCATCGTTCCCGGATATTTGGAAGGTAGCCAAGGTTATCCCTGTAGTAAAGAAAAGTAATGCAAGTTCCTGTTCAGATTTTCGACCTATCAGTATTCTTCCGTGTCTGGCAAAAGTCTTTGAGAAAATACTAGCGTTGCAAATTTCATGTCATCTCAAAAGGTTTAACATGCTATCGCCATTTCAGTCGGGCTTTCGGGCAAATCATTCTTGCCAAACTGCAATGATCAAAGTAATTGATGATATAAGATGTGAATATGATAAAGACAATCTAGCTCTGTCATGTTTGCTTGATTTCTCAAAGGCTTTTGACAGAGTGAACCATGATAAACTCTGCAAGAAACTCAAGCGTTATTTTGGGTTTAATCATAGAGCAGTACACTTAATTATATGTTACCTGCACAATTGCCGCCAAAAAGTTTGTATTGCTCAAAATCAATCAGGATCTCTGAATCTGCGAATGGGTGTACCACAACTCATAGCAAAACTACTAGAAAGCTCTCGATGTTTCACCACAGAGTAGATAATACAGAGTATCCACTTCCACCCCTTCAACCCAAAACACCCGCAAAAAATTTTTCAACACGAATTCAATATGGCGACCTATTTCTTGATTAAAAATGGAGTAGTGGTGAGATTCCAAACATCAACAAATAAAAAAAACTCATTTTTGACATTTGCAAAATATTGCAAAATTTCGATTTGTTTTATGTTTTGTAAGTAGTTCTAACTAAATTATTTCAGAAACAATATAATGTATCTCTTTTTATCTCTTTTGTTTTTGTTTAAGCAATAAGGAAGCTTCCCAGACCAGTATGCCACTGAAAAGTAACAAATTAAATCAAAACAAGAACCTGAATTCAATGCTGTAATGAATTGGATTCTTTCAATCCCGTTTGTCCTATCGGCGAACCTATGTACATACATGGGGGCAAATAAACACAAATTTACCGAGCGAAAAGCGTAATTGGGTTTTCTTATTGCGCAGAGATGTTGGAAAACTTATAAGCAAACTGTAACTGATGAGTCAACCTGCCCACCAATACATTTGGTTGGACATTCGATGGGTGGTGCTTTTCCTGTGCACATCGGATACATGGAACTCATTGCGTTAACTGATTGGTTTCACAGTAATCGATGTTGTTGAGGGTACTGCAATGGAGTTCCCAAGAAGCTACTGGTTAGCAAGCATTGACGGTTTGGAGAAGACACTCAGTGTAGGACAGATGCAAGGTTAGTTTTTGACAAAAACTTACTTTCCAATTAAAACCAATTACGCTCCGTGTGTTTTCAGAAAAATTTCAAACTTAAGTTCTTGCTCGTTGTGGTCATGCTGTTCATGGAAATCTTTCTCACAAAGTTGCCTAAGTCATCAGCTCCTATTTGATTCGGAATCGATTTACCGAAGCTCGAACTACCGTCTCTGCTGGGCGACTATTCGTCCGAAATTTGCACGATTTGCAAACGTTGTTCAGGAGTAAATCTATTCATTATGAAATGACCAACCTAACTGAGCATAAATCAAGTGACAGATATCAAAAAGACGCAATCCGAAAAAAGTATTGCCGCATTGAAAACCACACGTCTTAAAACCCCTTTACTCATAAAACATCCGAGTAAGCTTCAGAACTTGGACAAGACTATTAACCGGGCACTGTTCTCCAAAAAAAGCATCTATACCAAATGAGGTTGGTAGCAGAATACGCCCCATCAATTCGGTTTATTTCAGCCAAAAACTGCAAATGGAATTTAGGATGCGGGAATGCATATTGTATTGAAGAAAATTATCCAGCACGACACAGAAAGAACAAAAGAAAATCAAGAGACATTCTGATCGATTTTGGGCAGCAGGAGAAAATATAGCCTATATCATTTCTTAGGATCTAGTCCATTTCTGTCCCGATCTCCTTTCAAATCGGCTCAATGTTCAATACAAACATACAAACAAGCAAATAAAATCCTTCCTGATTTTTTTAGAAATCTACAAATGCTATATTTATTTGATTGACTTGAATATATATAATTACAATATTTGTTACGAAACATCTACCAACCACCTGGGCCGTCTTTTCCATCAATCTCTGGGCATATTGAGCTCAAGTTAAAATTTGTCAAGTTGCTGGAAACGTTTGCATTTTGCTGACAAGATGGTTCCACTAATGCCCCTTACTGGCTTTGATGGTAGATATTGCTCGAAACCGCCTTCATCGTTGTTGACTGCTGATTCCAAGTCTGGTTGTAGTTACTGCTGGGAAAATAAGTTGGATCATAAGGATCATTTTTGTTGGATGAAATTGTGTGAGCAAAGTAGTTAGTCGTGGTTTGAGCGGTGGTGTTGGAGTCAAACGTTGGTGGTATTGTTCCAGTCGGTACTCCTGCAGCTGCTGGTTGGTGAGTAGAAGCTGTTTTTAGTGTCGATGAAGCAACGTAGGTGCCTGCACCAAGATAATCATTTTCTGGACAGGTTTGTGCATTTAGATAGTTGAAATAGTAGGCACTAGAGCTATGGTAGTCAGTTTGGGTATTTGTTGTTGTGTTTCTTTCGGTGGGGTTATAGAAACGTGTGCTGTCCTTCTTTGCTATCAGCGATTCGGAAGAGTAGGTGTTGGAGAAACTCTGTTTTGCCGGTGGGTTCTTTTGTGTGACACTCTTTGGTACTGTCTTTTAATAGAGGAGCCACATTCATGGGAAGGTGTTTGAATATGGGTGGCTCGCCAGGTTAACCAACACTTTTTGATCCAGAAATACCCAATTCGACCACTTTCATTACTTTATTAAGGCAATCTTTATCCTGCAGCAGATATGAATGTTGCATCAGCCAATGCTGATGTACACTAAAACGCAGCTACCATAGAGCTATGTAGATCCTAGCTATGGGCAGGCGGTGGCCTCGAACATTGATAAGATATAATCACATATCCACTTCACAATGATCTTTTAATTTTGTTCGAAGAATGATAACGAATAACAAACGAAAAAGTAGTTTTTGAAACTTTTCCAAAATGTTTGTTTTTGTTTACCTATCTGTCATTATGACTTACCCGACTTACCACACCAGGTGCTATCGAGTGGGGAGTTTAAGGTTATGTGCACATTGTTATTTTCTGAGAAACTTAACAAAGCGCCTGCATCGGTATGAAATTTTTTACTAATTTTTGTCTTTTTCAGTGAATTACTGGTCAAAATGGAAAAAAAAGTTAATTCCTGCATCTTAAATTCATTTTTCTAAGTTCTAGGCTGTATGAAAATTAAAAATTTTTGATTTTTTTGCAACAAAAAAATTTTTTTTTACTTTTTAAACTCAACTGACTTTGTTCTGTGGCCACACACAATGGCGGCTGTGGTAAGTGAAGGCCAGTGCGGTTTTCCGGGTGCGGTTTTCCGGTTTGATTTAGCTTGTAGGCAAAACGCACTACCTTGCTGAAGTGGACTCTCTGGTTCTACTCTGTGTGTTTCACACTGCTATATAAAGAGGCCGCTGACGCAACCAGAGTCAGTTTTGATTATAGAGTGATAAAGTGAAGATTAAATTGCTTACAAGTGATAGTCCAAAAGTCGAGTTGAGATCGAATAAAGTATAGATACTGAATAAAAGAGGAGTTTTATTTTGCAAACTAAGCGCACGTTACAATATATAGACTGAATAAGCAGTAAGTTTTACTTGTTGCATGTACTTGTAAACTTGTCAATTACATTTTAATAACTATAAATAAAGAAAAATTAGATTAAACATGGCTCAAAATAAAGACTTTAAATGCGGAGAACTTCAAAAGATGCTCCTTAATAAAATCATTAGAGATCTTACGAACTACAAAAAGTCGCCCAAAGATCGTGGAAGAAGTGGACTCTCTGGTTCTACTCTGTGTGTTTCACACTGCTATATAAAGAGGCCGCTGACGCAACCAGAGTCAGTTTTGATTATAGAGTGATAAAGTGAAGAGTAAATTGCTTACAAGTGATAGTCCAAAAGTCGAGTTGAGATCGAATAAAGTATAGATACTGAATTAAAGAGGAGTTTTATTTTGCAAACTAAGCGCACGTTACAATATATAGACTGAATAAGCAGTAAGTTTTACTTGTTGCATGTACTTGTAAACTTGTCAATTACATTTTAATAACTAAAAATAAAGAAAAATTAGATTAAACATGGCTCAAAATAAAGACTTTAAATGCGGAGAACTTCAAAAGATGCTCCTTAATAAAATCATTAGAGATCTTACGAACTACAAAAAGTCGCCCAAAGATCGTAAGACTACAGCATATGCATCAGGTCGTTGGTGCCGTGTTGGTGGATACATTAGAAAGTGTGCTACAGCGAAGGCAGCACAAGTAAATACGGGAGCTCCGCCCCCTGTTACTGCCGCTGTTGGTGCAACATCGCATTCGGGCATTCGGCTTCCAAGGATAGATCTGCCTAAGTTCGACGGTTCGTACACCACCTGGAGAGCTTTCCGGGACAAGTTTCATGTTCTGGTACATCAGACTAAGTCGATAGACGATATCGACAAGCTGCATTTCTTGCAAAATTGTTTGGTGGGTGATGCAGAACGTTTTTTGCAAAACCTTACGGTGGAAGCAGCGTCTTACGACAAAAGCTTGGGAGCTTCTGCTGCACATCCAAATACAGCATCTTTTTGGTCAGCCGTCCTTGAGTCGCGAAACGGCTTCAGGTCCTCGTGACATGTTGTACACCACTCCTGAATGCGTTCTTGCGCTGGAGAACGTGGATGTGCCAGTCTCTGGATGGGATACGGTCCTCATTTGGTTTTTGCTCCAGAAACTTCCCAGTACGAGCCAAAAACTATGGGAAGAAAAATTTGGTAACCGAAAAGACTTACCGAGTTTTAAGTAATTCACCGAATTTTTGGAAATGAGGTTCCGGACACTTGAGGTTGTAGGTCAGCAGGAGCTGGGTGCAGCGTCTAGGAACAAAGAAGAGCCAACCGCCAACAAAAAGCCACTTGTTCCAGCCAGCAATCAGAAGGTGTACCTCAGCAAGCAAGTCAAGAAGCAGCCGTATAAACCAGCGAAGACGAGTTTCGTTGAGCAGCCATTAAGGACGAATTCCGGCGAGCAGCTCGCATGTAAGTTGTGCAACCAAGGCAAACACACGTTGCGAAAGTGCCAGCGCTTCCTGAACATGGACAACATGGGGTGCAAAAGATGCTGTTCGCAGGTTGAAGGTTTGTGAGAATTGCTTGTCCTACGGGCACTTTCTCCGTGACTGCCAGAGTGTGAGTTTGTGCTATTTCTGCCAACAAAGGCCCCACTCGTTGCTGCATTACAAATGTCACGTCACAAACACGACAGCAACAACAACAACCTTAAACGAGTTCGCAGGCGAGGAACATGGCATCCAGAGGATTTCAGGCTCCTCTGAACAGAAACGCGTCGGAGTTCCAGCCAACAGGAGAAGAGCAGCAGCTCCAATCAAATGGAAAAACATTTAATTACCACGCGCCGCATGGTGATGGTCATCACCAGGTGCTTCTAGCAACGGCAGTAGTAGAGGCACGAGCAGCAGACAGGCGACTGCACCTCCTACGAGCGTTGATCGACACAGGCTCAGAAACGTCGTTCATCACCGAAACTGCCGCACTACTGTTGAAGCTAGAAAAGCGGTGCACCTTTATCGAAGTATCTGGGTTAGGGCTGGTCAGCAGTGGCACTACACAGCACTCCGTTTAAGTGCGCTTTGCTTCCCGCCACTCGACGTTTGAGACGGCCGTCCAGGCTTTGTTTTTCAAGTCACTGACTGGCCTTCTCCCGGCCCAACGAGTGATATACGGCAAATGGCATCACCTCAAGGGTCTTTCGTTAGCAGATCCCCTCTCTCTGCGAACCTGCACCCATCGATTTACTGCTGGGAAGTGATGTTTGTGCGCAAATCCTTTTGCCGGACGTAAGGCGACCTCAGGATGGTATCGGTCCCATAGCACAAAACACCGAGCTTGGATGGATAGTTTTGGGCAAGGTTGCAGTAGAAGATCCCCAGCGAGTCCGAAGTTTCGTGCAGTTTGCAGACCTGAACTCTCAACTGGAGAAGTTTTGGGAGATCGAGGAAACCCCGTTTCATAACCTGGAAACAGAAGAAAACATCGCTTGTGACGACCATTTTAATCGGTTAACAAAACGCTTACCTGAAGGGCGATATGAGGTAAAGCTGCCTTTCAAAGAGGACGGCGTTCTTGCGATGGGATCGAGTCGAGAGAGCGCCTTCCGGCGTGTTCTTCATCTTGAGAAACGGCTGGATGCAGATCCAAAACTTAGTGTGGAGTACACTAAATGTATACGGGAGAATGAAGAACTCCACTAAATGGAAGAGATTGATGCGAATGATGCAGTTTTGCAGACTCCATTCCATTATTTCTTACCGCATCACGCGGTGTTTAAGGAAGCGAGCTCCATTAAGAAGCTGAGAGTAGTGTTTGACGCAGCGGCGAAGGCTTCGGATGGGAAATCCCTCAACGACCGTCTTCTTATGGGTTCAAAGTTGCAGTCGAGTATCATAGATCTCGTGCTAAAATGGAGGGCTCATCGTGTCACATTCACGGCCGACATTGAGAAAATGTATCGGCAAATTTTGGTTAGTTTCCCAGACCGATACTACCAGCTGATAATGTGGAGAGATCAGAAGGTTTCGCCACTACGAATCTTCAAAATGAATACGGTCATTTTCGGGACAGCCAGTGCACCATATCTTGCTATCAAGATTTTGAAGAGAGTTGCCGAGGACGAAAGTGGAAATTTTGCGCACGGGGCGAAGGTTGTCCGTGAGGACATGCACGTTGACGACCTCATCAGTGGTGCGGACTCCGTCGAAGAGGCGCGCATAAAACGCGACGAAGCAAGGTAACTTTTGGCGTCTGCAGGCTTCCACCTATACAAAAATAGACGAGCAACGTCAAGGAACTCGTGGACGATATTCCGGTCCAAGACCGAGAGTTAGATTTTGAACTGCCGTTCAATACGTCGGAGCATGTCAAGACGCTCGGCATCAAATGGTTCCCTGTTGATGATTATTTTTTTTACCAGAACCTGCAGCCATGAAAGGAAACAACAACAAAAAGGGCTATGTTACCGACAATTGCCAAATTGCTCGACCCACTTGGCTGGATATCGCCGTGCATCATCTTGGCAAAACTTATTATGCAGAGACTCTGGGAAATCAGCTGCGATTAGGATGATCCGATCCCACCAGCGTTGAGGAAAGACTGGGAAGCTTTTCATCGAGAACTTCCTCAGATCGAACAGCTTCGAATTCCAAGGTGGACTCAGATGAGTAGAAACAACAGGGCGATAGAGTTGCACGGTTTCTGTGATGCGGCGATGAAGGCTTTCGGAGCAGCGGTGTACGTTCGAGTCTTAGAAAGCGATGACAACATCCATGTCAACCTGCTCTTGTCAAAGACGAAAGTAACACCAAATCAGCGGACGATTACTCTTCCCCGTTTGGAGCTTTGTGGTGCTGTAGTTTTGGCGCAGTTGATGCAGTACACCAAGAAATTTTTGGCCATCCCCAATGTCAAAACGTATGCTTGGATGGATTCAACTATAGCACTCGCTTGGATAAAGGCCAATCCCGCTAGATGGACTACGTTCGTGTCCAACCGAGTGTCAGAGATCCAGCGGCTGGTGTGGATCGATTGCTGGAGACATGTTGCAACGCATTAGATAGATAGATAGATAGATATATTCTTTATTTCATCAAAGAGTTTACAAATAGAAAACTTAAGATTAAGGACATGGCAATTTAGCCGTCTGCCTGATATGACATATCATGATGACTTAGATAAATTTTTGTGTAAAAAGTATTAGGATTATTAAATAACAATTTTAATGATTTGAAACATAAACAAGTACCTAAATATAAAAATAAGAACTTACAATTCAAAATTCAAGCTTAAAAGTGATATTATTATAAATTATAGTTTGATTTTTTTAAAAACAAATTTAAGTGATTTAACACAAGAAAATTAATTAAATTAAATTGCAATGACTGATTCGTTCAAGGAAAACTATTGCGATAAGAGAGCGCGTGCTGGCAATACTGATAAAGATTAAGCCAACCTGCTGCCCCATTGAGTACCTCATATAGATATTGTAACGTGAGAGTATTTTGTTGGAAATAAAGTCGTCGAATCTCTTGCAAGATAGGGCATATCGCAATGAAGTGATATACATTTTCCGGATCCCTTCTATTACATAAGTCGCAGATTTGTGGTAGGTCTTCTCTGTGTGGCATGTAGTTCAAATTTAAAACTTCGACTCTCGCTCGGAAAATGACACTGATGACTTCGACGGAAAAATCTCTTCTGAAGTAGTTTTCATCAGACCTCAAGTGGTGATTTAAGTTCTTGTATACACTTCTAGATAAAGACGAAGCTGCTCTATCCAAATATGGCAGATACATTTTTTCATCCACTTTGGCGATCACATCTGCGAGATTATTCTGCCAAACATCCGTGTTGCTCTCATTTAACGAAAGAACGGCATCATGCGACAACGCGAGTTCATTCCAATCTTTGAATGGCGTAGCATTTGTATGAAGAAGTCGAATTAAAATAGTCTTGTGAAGACTCTCATCCCCTCGGCTCATAACTTTAGAAATATAGTCTGCATTTGCTTTGAGGGTTTGAATGTAAACAGGTGGTATTCCTGACTCGACATATATCGCATAGCTCGGAGTTGAGTTCGGCAATCGAAATAAACGTTTGAAGAAAAGCCTTTGAATCGCCCCGAAAGCATCGAGAGGTAGATATCCGAACACCTGAGCTCCATAACACAAACATGTATTGACTGTAGCATTAAAAACACGGTACTTAGAGGCCACATCAATATTCCGGTTGGCAAAGAATTTTGACCACATCGTATTTAAAGCAAGCTTGGCTTCGTTGCTCTTCATTTGGGCGTGCTTAATCATATTGAGGTTGTGAGTAAGCAAAACACCTAGATATTTAAACTCTCGAACAACTTCAATACGGATGTTGTTTAAAAACCAGCTCTCTTCGGGTCGTCTGTTTCTCTGACGTTGTTCAAAAATAAGTATTTTTGTTTTTTGGCAGTTTATTTGTAGGCCCCAAGTTTCGCAGAAAGTCTTAAGTTTATTAATTTGTAACTGCAACGTGAAAGGGTTATCCGCTATCAGTACCAGGTCATCTGCATATAGTAAGACTTTTACTAAAACACTACCAAATACTACTCCACCAGGAAGGATGTTTTGGATTTCATCAATAAATAATGCAAATAAAATCGGGCTCAGGATACAACCTTGAGGCACACCACTTGTTGTTTCAAACCATTCTGAGAACTCGCCTCCATCCCAGACCGTTGCCGTAGACGATGAAAGAAAACTGAGGTACGTTAAAAGGAATTTTCGGGATATTCCCAGGCAAGAAAGTTTGTAAATAAGCGCCTGTCTGCTTACTTTGTCAAATGCAGCTTTGAAATCCACAAAACAAACGTACAACTTCTTCTTTTGTTCGATAAATTTCCTGGCTATGCTGGTTATCGCAAACACATGGTCCATCGTAGAAAATCCAGAACGAAAGCCTGCTTGAAACTTACTGAGGCGATTAGTTTCCTCGATCCATTCTGTCAGTCATTCGTACAAAATTGAACAAAAAATCTTTCTCAACGAATTAAGGATTGAAATTCCTCTATAATTTTCTGCAGAATTGGCGTCGCCTTTCTTTAAAATAGCGAAAATTACCGCTTTGTTGAAGCAACTGGGAATGTCTGCATCACTGTATATTTTGTTGAAGAAATTGACAAGGTAGCTTTTGAGTTTCATAGTGCTATTTTTGAAAAATTCGACTGGAACACCGTCTATACCTGGTGCCTTGTTGTTTTTCATCTTTTTAAGGGTTATCTCCAGCTCCAAAACTGTTATGGGCAAATCCAAACTATCCACGGTCGTGTTTGGCATTGCGTAGTCAAAAGTTTGGCAATTTTCATCGGACACCAGAAGATTTTTAAAGTGGGTTGCAAGGACATCAGCTTCCAGACTATTTTTACCATCTTGCTTACGGCCACTTAGCTCGTTGACGTTTTTCCAAAATTCCTTAGAGTTTTTGCAGTTTTCTAAATTTTTCGCTACATTTTTGAGGTAATCCGCTTTTTTTTGCAAGCATAATTGTTTGAACTCTTTATTAATTCTGATGTAAGTATTTTTAAAAATCGTCGAATTTGTTTTTCTAAAGAGTTTCAAGTAGACAAACGACAGTTTACGAAGATTTCCGCATTCCTTATCAAACCACTTATTACCCGTTGTAATCCTGGAGCTGTTGTTCGTAGCAAAAGGAGCAGATGCTTTTATTAGCTGTATAATATTTTTGCTTATTTCTTCAGCGCTACAAGTTGACTGCGGAGGTAAAGAATTACAATTTCGATCTAACAGTAATTTATAAAGCGGAGCTTTACTCTCCACCCATTTGAGATTCTCTAATTTACGAGAGAAAGATTGTTGCACTCTACTGGTAAAATGAGCTGTTACTATTATTGGAAGGTGTCCCGAGTAATTAGCCACAGCGACCTCAAAGTCTGCAACTGAATTCCACCAGTTTTCTGCTATTGCACAATAATCGATTACGGACTGTCCTTGCCCGCTAATGAAAGTGAGTTCACCAAGTGTATCTCCAACTGTTGTTCCATTCAGAACTGAAAGACCATAGTTTTCAAAAAAATCTGTTACCATTTTTCCGTTGCGGTTTAACACTTCATCCTTTGATTTTCTGTTCGAGCTTTGCTCAAAATGTGGTGAAAAGGGGGGATTTTGATATTTACCAATTCGTGCATTAAAATCACCAATGAGCATAACATTCTCTAGTGGATATTTGTTAGTGAAGTCTACTAGGCTATCGAATTCATTTTGCCAGTTATTGCAGTTTAAGTACAACGGAGTTATATGATAACTTAAATTGTTACGAGAAACATGAAATATGATTTTGTTGTCAACAATCTTGAATTTGACAAACTGACCCCAAAAGCATTTTTTAATTGCAAGCAACATACCTCCCATTGCTCTCCCATGTACATTGTTTCTAACAGCCGGAATAAACATAATTTTAAAATCTTTGAAATAATTAACAACATCAATTTCCTGTTTTTCTTCTAAGAACGTTTCTAATAAAATTAATATATCATACTGATTAATGAATTTAAAAAAATTTGGTATAACGAGCTTATTCTTGAGACCAGTAATATTATATGAACATATTGTAACGTGCGCTTAGTTCGCAAAATAAAACTTCACTTTTCAATTTATTTCAACCACTTTTTTTCAGTCTCTATACTTTATTCGATCTCAACTCGACTTTTGGACTATCACTTGTATTTACTCTTAACTTTATCACTCTATAAACAAAACTGCCCTCTGGTTGCCTCGGGCGGGCTATTTATATCGAATGACATTTCATCTAGAACTCTCCAGTTACCTCTACATGTTCTCCGCATTTGCTGTCAAGCATCTCTACACTCACACACACTGGCTTACAAGCAACGCCTGTCATTTATACCATTCCATTATAGTGTTGCCAGTTGTTTTTTCGGTTGAACGTTTTTCGATTAGGAAATTGGTATAAAATGTTGGGTTCACGTTACACTGCCCCCTCCTTAGGATTGTTCGTCCCGAATAATTCCATCTGCAGCCTCGCCACTATATCGATGCAGCCTGTCACAATGAACTACTTTTAACTTGCCTCTTAGTCCTCTTTGGATGCGGTAAACCACGTCGTTAATCCTCGTGACTACAGTATAAGGACCTTCCCAGTTTTGCTGAAGTTTCGGTGACAATCCCTTTTGACGATGAGGATTATAAAGCCACACACGATCTCCTGCTTGGAATCCTGACGTTGTCGCTTTTGTGTCGTACCGTGTCTTAATCCGGTCGCTGTAGGTTTTCATCCGTTCCCTTGTTCTTTTATGGATGTCAGCGAGTCTCTCCTTGAGGTCGTCCACATACTCGTTTGTGTCCTGTGGCTCCTCTGTGAGGCATCCAAATTTAAGTTCGCTGGGCAGCCGCATGGTTTTCCCGAACAGGATGTCAGATGGTGTTTGTCCTGTCGAGCTATGTACTGCACTTCTATAGGCCATCAGGAATAGCGGTACGTGCCTATCCCAGTCTCTTTGGTAGTCGCCTACGACCTTGGTGAGGTGTTCTTTCAAGGTCCGGTTGAATCTTTCAACCATCCCATCAGATTGTGGATGAAGCGGTGTGGTTCTTGTCTTCTTAATGCCTAGTAGTCCGCACACTCCTTGGAAGATGTTTGACTCAAAGTTCCTCCCTTGGTCGGAATGGAGTTCCATAGGCACGCCAAACCTACTCACCCAGTTAAACACAATCTGGTCGACCACCGTTTTGGCCTCTTGATTTGGGATGGCATACGCCTCAGGCCACTTACTAAAATAGTCCATCACGACCAGAATGTACTTGTTTCCAGCGTTGGTCTCTGGAAAAGGCCCAGCCACATCTACTGCAATCCTCTCAAAAGGCGATTCAACGTTGTACTGATGCATCTTACCTTGAATCTTTCTACCAGGTCCTTTGGTTGCAGCACACTTGTCACATGTTCGGCACCACCTCTCCACGTCATCTCTAGCATGTAACCAGTAGAACCGATGTCGCACCTTCTCCAGTGTTTTGTTTACTCCCAGGTGGCCTCCAGAAGGTCCGTCGTGCATCTCCCGAAGAACTTCACTGACTTTCGATTGCGGTACGATCAGCTGCATCACATATGACTTACCGTCAGCGGATTCCCATCTTCGCCTGAGGACACCTTCTTGCACATATAGTGAGTCCCACTGTGCCCAATAGGCTTTGAGAACTGGACTCCTGTCAGAAATGTCTCCCCATTCAGGTTTCTCTTCATTTTCTTTCCATGCGAGAATGGGTTCGATATCTGGATCCTCCTGTTGAGCAGTCCTCACTTCCTCATTGCTCCATCCGCTTATGGGGTCAGCTCTTAGTCGCTGAGCGGTAATGATTTCTTTGTCTTCTTGCCGCTTGCAATGCTTGCAATCCACTTTGCAAGGTCTTCGTGATAATGCATCGGCGTTTGAGTGCAGCTTTCCTCTGCGGTGTTGGATCTGGTAGTCATAGGTCTGCAATCTTTCTATCCACCTTGCGACTTGACCTTCTGGATTTTTGAAGTTCAACAGCCAGCTCAGAGCACCGTGGTCTGTCCGCAGAAGGAATTTCTGTCCATAGATGTACTTATGGAAGTGCTTTGCTGCCAAGATAAGAGCTAGCAGTTCCCTTCTGGTCACGCAGTAGTTTCTTTCGGGTTTCGATAGGACCTCGCTGTAGTATGCCACCACTTTCTCTTCGCAATCATGCACTTGGGATAGTACCGCCCCAATTCCAACGTTGCTTGCATCTGCGTCGACGATGAACGTTTTGCCAGGTGTTGGATGTGCCAGCACTGGAGCGTTACAGAGGCGGTATTTGAGTTCCTGGAAAGATTTCTCACACTCACCTGACCATTTAAACTGCTTCCCCTTTTCGGTGAGCTGATGCAAACTCTTTGCAGCTTCAGCAAAGTTCTTAACAAAACGTCGGTAATATGTGGCAAGTCCCAGAAAGCTTCGGAGTTGATGTTTGTCCTGTGGTGTTGGCCAATTTTTGACGGAGTCAACTTTTTCAGGATCAGTCTTTACTCCTTGGGATGAGATGATGTGTCCCAAATACTTGACTTCGGTTTTAAAAAGTGCACATTTTTCTGGATTCAGTTTAAGGTTAGCCTCTCGAAGTCTCTGAAACACGGCTTTTAGGTTCTTGCAATGTTGGTCAAATGTTTTCCCGTAAACAATGACATCGTCCAAGTAGACTAGGCAAGCTTTCCACGTCAGTCCTTGAAGAACGCACTCCATCAAACGCTCGAATGTTGCCGGAGCGTTGCATAGCCCAAGCGGCATAACCTTAAACTGCTAAAGCCCATTACCTGTAGAAAATGCCGTCTTTTCCCGATCATCAGGGTGGATGTCAACTTGCCAATATCCACTCTTCAAGTCCAGCGTCGAGAACCACTGGGCTCCCTCCATGGCATCCAGGGTATCACTGATTCTGGGCAGGGGATAGCTGTCCTTCTTAGTCACATCATTCAGCCTTCGGTAGTCCACACAAAAACGAGTGCTTCCATCTTTCTTTTTCACTAGCACCACTGGTGACGCCCAAGGACTTTTGGAATTTTCGATAAGACCATCCTTCTTCATTGCTGTTATCATGTCCTCAACCTCACCTTGTTTGGCCAGTGGAAGGCGTCTTGCGGGTTGACGAATCGGTCTTGCATCTCCTGTGTTGATGCGATGCTGCACCAACTGTGTCCTACCATATTGTCCCTTTTCCGATGCGAAGATGTCAGTGTACTCTTGTAGGAGATTTTCAGCCATCCTTGTTTGTTGGTGATCAAGGTTGGATGAACTCAGTATTTTAGCTCTGATGGTTATGAGCTCCTCCGGAGTTAACGTTTTTCTCGGGGACTCGTCTGTGATCTTCGTAATTGCTGCAACCGATTCGCAACGTCCAACGACTTCTCCTTTCTTCAACTTTACATCGTACGGTCTGGTGTTTAGTAATCGTACGGGGACCATTTTGTTTTTCGGTGCTACCAGTGTTTTCCCAATGATGACGCTTTGGGAGGAACACTCTGGGTCTGGTTCCACCATGAGGTATCGAAGGCTTCCAAACTCACCTTCCAGTTTTGTCCAAACGAACACTTCAGAAGAAGGAGGCAGAATCAGATCTTCCGTGATGACAGTTCTCAGTGTTGACGTACTTTCATTCGAATAGGTCATTGGAATTTCTTTATTTTGGTATTTCAAAACTTGATTACCGATATCCAAAATAACTCCGTGCTGTTTCATAAAGTTGATTCCAATGATGCACTCGTCACATATATCTGCCACCAGGAATTGATGAGTAAACACTAGATCGGCCAGTCGGATCTTGAGACACACTTCTCCATATACTCTTGCTGCTTCTCCCGTTGCGGTTCTTAGACGGTAGCTATTGGTGTTATGGAGCCACGTCATCTTTACCAGGTCTCGACGTACTATGGATGCTGTGGCACCGGTGTCAATGGTAGCCACATGTTTGTTCCCGCTAATAGTAGTCTCCACAGTCAGACTTTTGTTGTCGCGTTTGGTCTGGGAGACCTGGATGGTGGTTTTGGGGCCATCGATACAAGAAACCAGCCTCTGCCCCTCGAAGTTGGTTCTTACTCGTTTCCCTGATGGGAAACGGGCTGATAGGCAACGCTGGTGTTGTTGTTACCTTGCTCTGGGTTGGATCTCTTGCTTCCACAATGTTGACAGCTGGCTTTGTTTGGTGGTAGTCGGCATTGACGCTGTAAGTGCCCGGTCTTGTTGCAGTTCCAACATCTTGCTAGTCCGCTCCGGTTCTTTTGTATTTCAGCTCTTTGGCACGAGCATTCTTCGACTATGGCCTCTCTAAGTCGATGTACTCCCTGAGAAGCCTGTTCTGCTGCTTCAATTGTCAATGCGAATGCTAAAGTTTAGGAAAGAGTACGTGTTCTAGCAGTTCGCACAGACCTCTGAAGATGTATATCGGAAATGGCACGAACGAAGGACTCAACAGCAAGCTGGTTGATGATTTCTTCTCCAGCATCCGGGTATGCCAGGTGAACCAGTCTTTCGACGTCTGCTAGGAGCTGCTGTAGATTTTCACCTCTTTTCTGGACTCTGTTATTGAGTTGGACTCGGAAGACTTCTTTCAAGTGGCTACCGCCAAAGCGTTTATCTATAGCTGCCACGAGAGAACTGAAATCACCGCTCTTACCAGCTGGAACTGTTTGAAGTAATTCAGCTGCTGGTCCTCTAAGAGCAAGAGTCAGTGCAATGTACTTGTCTTCGTCATCCCAGCCATTTGTTGTCGCGGCTGCCTCAAATTGTCTCTTGTAGACTGGCCAAGAAGACTGTCCATCAAATGTTGGGGGTTTCATCTCCTTTTTCTTTGCAAACTCTCCAGCAGATTCTCGAATTTTTATTTTCCGGATCTGGTCTAATTCCTTGGACAGAACAGAGAACTGGTTATCGCATCGGCTTTCCAAACGATTCTCTACAACAGAAAGCTGTTTTTCCACACCTTCAACTCGTTCACATACATTTTTCTCAATGTTACCCAATTTTCCTTCTAAAATGTTTTTCTGACCTTCTAAAACATTCTGTTGCGCCTCAAGTCTTTCGAGAATATTCTGTTGTTCCTTCTTTTGTTCGCTTCGTTGTTCTTCAACCAGCTTCTTTTGCTCGTTTCGTTGTGCTTCAAGTTGTTCGAGAACATTCTGCTGTTCCTTCTTTTGCTCGTTTCGTTGTGCTTCAAGTTGTTCGAGAACATTCTGCTGTTCCTTCTTTTGCTCGTTTCGTTGTGTTTCAAGTTGTTCGAGAACATTCAGCTGTTCCTTCTTTTGATCGTTTCGTTGCTCTTCCAGACGTCCGAGAATATTCTGCTGTTGCTCTTCAATCAGCTTCTTTTGTTGTTCTAATAAAAGCTTCATCATACTAGAAAAATCTACACTTTCACTTACTTCCTCTTTTTCCACTTCTGTTTCAAAAACAAAAGTGCTTACGTCTTCCCCTTGCTGTTCCAAATAGTTGCGCAAGCGCAGGACGAGCTCATTCTTGGATCCCGCTCTAGAAAGATTTCGCTTACCTAACTCACTTTTAAGCTCAGTGCAGTTGAGCTCTTCCAACAACTTACCCATTTTCACTGTATTTAACTTTTTTTTTTTTTTGCACTTAACTAGTTTTTTTTCTTTTTTTTATCAAATAAGTTTTATCCCACTTCTGACACCAATGTAACGTGCGCTTAGTTCGCAAAATAAAACTTCACTTTTCAATTTATTTCAACCACTTTTATTCAGTCTCTATACTTTATTCGATCTCAACTGAAGTTGAAGTGTGGCAACCATAAACACTTTACAAAAAACATAAATTCAAATTAATTAATTTTATTATGACAACGAGAACTAATTGTTATTTTTTCCAAACAAATTTCATGACAACAAAAATGTTGTTATTTTTTCCAAACAAATTTCATGACAACAAAAATGATTTTTTCAAAATAAATGTAACTTGTTCTTATTATTATTATTCTGACCAAAGAACCGAAAGGATCAAAAATAAATAATAATTAATAGTCAAATACTAGTTCTTGTTTTATATTACGTGTGGTTAAAGATAGTATTCAACCACAAATTGGTGACCCCGACGTGATTGATAAAAAGTTAATCACAATTTATCAAGGAAATTTAGAAGTTGTATCCACAAAAGAAGAAAGAAGATAATAATTTAGCAATGGCAGAAGATCTTCAAAAATTAATGCAAAAGAGAGCATCAATAAAAGGATTGATAACTAAAATCTCAAATTATTTCACAATCCAAAATAGAACTGCTCTCCAGGCCAGGACGAAATTAAAATCGCTTGATCATCTTTATCAGCAATTCAACGGAATTCAAGACCAGATTGATGCGAAACAAATTGAGCTATACGAAGATGCATCAGAATATCAAGGTGCAGACAATGAAAGGGACTCAATTGATGATCAATACAGTAACATTTCAAGGCTTATCAAAACAGTTTTGGAAGAAGATCAACACAAACAAAACCAGGAAGACGAAAATAATACCCAGGTCATCAATCAGCTTCCAGAAGAAATTGCACGTTTGAAAATAGTCAACCAGCAGAATTCTAATCATGGCTTAGATGTGTGCAAACAAAATAATGTTCGCATTAAGCTTCCGAATTTCGATAAATCTCAGCCACATATCTGGTTGGCACAGGTTGCAGCAGCATTCAAACTATCCAACATTGAAGACGACGAGCAAAAGTTTTCCCAAATACTGGTTAACATGGAGGGTGACGTTTTGAAGATGGTTGCTGAATTAGCAACAGATACTAGCATCCGGAATAAATATGTGGAATTTGAAGCTAGATTAATAAAGAGCTATGCGGAATCAATTGAGACCAAACTCAGGCGTCTTTTTCGTGGAGAAGATGTTATTGGTAAGAAGCCAAGTGAAATTCTAGCACACATAAAAAGTCTGGCTTCGAACCAATGCAATGCAACTCTTCTAAGGACATTTTTCTTTGAACAAATTCCCCACCAATGTAGAGTTCTACTGACTATTCTGCCAGAGACAACTAGCCTTGACGATTTGGCTGAAATGGCTGATAAAATCTTCAACATCAACGCCAGTTCAAACGTTTATGCAGTTTCGGATATGCAAACGCATGAAAGTCCAAACAATATCCAAGCAGTATCACCCAATATCAACAAGGAAATCGAACTGATGAGCAGGACTATTAAGGATTTGTCTGAGAAAATCAACACAATCGAAAAGAACATCCGGTTTTCCAGATCCAGGCATCGTAACGTAACACGCTCACGAGGAAGATCAAATTCAAAATTAAGTATCACTGATAATCCAAATAATCCAAATGGTATTTGTTATTTTCATAGGAGATTTGGAAATAATTCGTTCAAATGCAGTCAACCGTGCTCCTGGAGGGTGGACCAACCCAATGAGTCGGAAAACTAAGGACGCTGTCGCTAGTTGAATCAGTTGACGACAGCAAGAGAAATACTGATTCAAAAACCAGCTCTATCCAAATCAAAGAAAGCCGTCTTCATATCTTCGACAAATTAACAAACACCAAATATCTCATTGATTCTGGATCAGCAGTCTCGGTCATTCCAAAATCCACCAGGCAGAAACATTTGAACATGAGTGATTTAAAACTTTTTGCTGCAAATCAAACCGAAATCAAGACATTTGGATCTGAAATCATCACAATTGCAATGGGACTTCGTCGAGCTTTTAAATGGCCCTTTATTATCGCTGATGTACAATCCGCTATTATCGGGGCCGATTTTCTTACTCATTATGAACTTTTGATTGACTTGAAGAACCAAGTTGATGCAACAACTAAAATTGTAAAAAATGGAAATATGTCCGAAACTTCAACATTCAGCATTTCAACAATCAACTCCACCATGCCATACTCATCCTTGCTGGAAAAATATGTTGAAATCACGAAGCCTATCACAATCAATAGGAAAGTTTTAAATGTCGATTACGCTCATCACATATCAAACAACGGTCCACCAGTCGCTGAAAAATGTAGCAAATTAGCTGGAGAAAAAGCAATAGCAGGAAAAAAAGAAATATTGGACTTACTTGACATAGGAGTTATAAGACCATCAAGCAGTCCATACTCAAGTCCAATTCACATGGTTAAGAAAAAGAATGGTTCCTGGAGACTTTGTGGGGATTACAGAAAACTGAATGCAGCAACCGTTCCTGACAAATATCCTCCACCAATGATAACTGATGTATTTCCACTTCTTCATGGTAAGACAATATTTTCAAAAATTGATTTACAGAAAGCATATTATCAAATACCAATGAATGAGAAAGACATCAAGAAAACTGCAATCATCACTCCATGGGGGTTATATGAGTACCTTGTGATGCCATTTGGTTTGCGAAATGCAAGTCAAACGTTTCAAAGATATGTCGATTCAATTTTTCGTGATCTAAATTTCGTATTTGTTTACATAGATGACATTCTAATCATGTCTGCAAACGAATATGAGCACCATGACCATTTAGGGAAAGTTTTTCAACGTTTAAAAGAAAATGCGCTGTCAATTAACATCAGCAAGAGTAAGTTTGGCCAAAAAGAAGTAGATTTTCTAGGTTACACTATCAACGAATTCGGATTTGCACCTTTAAAAGAACGTCTTGAGCAAATCCTCAACTACTCAAAACCTCAAACAGTTATGGAACTGCGAAGATTCTTGGGTATGATGAATTATTACAGGAGAAGTATACCAAATGCAGCAAGTATATTGCTACCACTGAATAGTTACATCAAGGATTCTAAAAAAAACGATAGGACAAAAATCAACTGGACACAAGAAGCCAACACAGCATTTGATGAAAGTAAGCGCATCCTTGCTGAAGCAACACTAATGGCCTTTCCATCACCAACAGCTCCAATCACTCTTACAACCGATGCATCTACTATAGCAATAGGTGCTTCTCTTGAGCAGTTTGAAGACGATAAGTGGAAACCATTAGGGTTTTTTTCAAGGAAACTCTCGGATTCAGAGAAGAAGTATAGTACCTATGATCGTGAGCTTCTTGCTATCTTCGCTGGACTTAAGTACTTTAAACACTTATTAGAAATTCGTGATTTTGTCATCAGAACCGACCACAAGCCACTTACAAGAGCATTCCACCAAAAATTAGAAAAAGTTTCCGATCGGCAACTGAGACAACTCGACTACATTTCTCAATTTTCAACCGAAATTGTTTACGTAAAGGGAGAAGAAAACGTTGTAGCAGACGCCTTATCTCGCATCAATACCATCAACATGCCAACCACTCTAGATCCAGAAACTATTAAACGGGAACAGGAACACGATGCAGAGTTAATAGAAATGATTGAAAATTCAAAATTAAGCAAACTCCAAAAAATTAAAGCTCAAGATGACTTCGAAATTTACTGTGATGTATCAACAGGAACCGTTCGGCCATACATTCCAAAATCACTCAGATACATAGCTTTCAACACCGTTCATAATCTCTCTCATCCTAGCGGTAGATGTACATCAAAATCTATGAGAGAAAAGTTCACATGGAATGGAATAAGAAAAGATGCTATTAAATGGTCGCGAGAATGCTTAGAATGCCAAAGGTCAAAAGTTCAAAGACACAACAAATTACGAGCAGAGCATATTAAAGTTCCTGACAACAGATTCGACCATATACATATGGATATCATCATGCTTCCAGTTTATAAAGGAATGAAATATTGCCTGACAATCATCGATCGTTTCTCCAGATGGCCAGTAGCAGTTCCTCTCAAGGACATTACTGCTGAGACAATTGTTACAGCTTTCTGGGACAACTGGGTCGTACACTATGGAACACCAGCAACTATCACTTCGGATCAAGGTTCGCAGTTTGAGTCAACATTGTTCTCAGCTTTAGCAAGTTTAATAGGAGCCCACAAAAACAGGACCACGCCATATCATCCTCAATCCAATGGGATGGTTGAAAGATGGCACAGAACTTTAAAAGCTGCACTCATGTGTTCACCTAAGCCTTGGATAGAAATTCTTTCTGCAGTTTTGCTTGGGCTTCGTACCAGTTTTAAGGAAGACATCCAAGCGACTCCAGCAGAGATGTTGTATGGCACTAGCTTGAGAATTCCTGGAGAGTTTCTGGTAAGTTCTGATCAACCAGGAAATCCACAACTATTTGTTGAAAAACACAGGGAATTTATGCGCGGCCTAAGACCTACTTCAACAGCTCATCATACAAAAAGCAGGTTATTCATTTTAAAGAATTTAAATACATGTACTCATGCGTTTCTTCGATGTGATCATGTGAAGGCACCCTTAGAACAACCGTACGTGGGACCATACAAAATAATAGAAAGAGTATCAGACATAGTTTACAAACTCGACATTAATGGTACCGAAAAAAATATTTCCGTCAGCCGATTGAAACCAGCATATATAACTAAGACTGATGAAGATACTATTGAATCAGGAATTGATTCAAATACCACTCAACAACTACCTGATCATATATGGGGATCAACGATGGATAGGCCACAAAAGACTTATTCAAGAAAATCGAAACAAGTTAATTTTCAGTTATAAATTTCTTTCTGAAACCTCTTAAGGGGGGAATAGTGTGGCAACCATAAACACTTTACAAAAAACATAAATTCAAATTAATTAATTTTATTATGACAACGAGAACTAATTGTTATTTTTTCCAAACAAATTTCATGACAACAAAAATGTTGTTATTTTTTCCAAACAAATTTCATGACAACAAAAATGATTTTTTCAAAATAAATGTAACTTGTTCTCAAGGATCAAAAATAAATAATAATTAATAGTTAAATACTAGTTCTTGTTTTATATTACGTGTGGTTAAAGATAGTATTCAACCACAGAAGGATGGGTTCTGAAAGATCGGTTGTAATCGGCGCCAACTTCGCTCCCTCGCTGCAGTCAAAAAACTCACTTGAACTGTCACCAAACATTTGCATTATAAATGACATTTCCACTGGTGATTTGACAACAAGTCCTCGTGCAAATTTATAAGCAAATATGTGGTTGTTGATTTGAAGTTTGTCTCCTTTTACGATGATTTTTGCGTTTGGATTTAATTCAAGCAATTTTGTTCTGAGTCCAACCAGCGTTCCCCTCTTTTTTCGGAACAAAAGTGATTGCTCTCGGAATATGCTTATACCGGATCCCTTCAAATTGTGAGCCACGGATATAATTTTGTCGGTATCTTCGGCTGAAGTGAGCTCCATTAAAACTGTTCCTCTTTGTGCATTTTGGTTGCGTAGCAAACGTGAGCTTTTCACAGGTACCTCTTGTTCAGCATCTAACTAGCTTCAGAAGTCCCTTGCACGTCTGCCTGGCTACTGGCTAGTTGGACCGCGTCGGTGTCAGAACTCAAAGGAACATGAACAACAATATTTTTTTCGTATGTTTTACGTGATATAATCTCTAGCTGAGTTTCAAGAAGCTCACATCTTTCGGACATCATTGACAATTGTTGGTTGAGGCGAGTGTTGATGGTCTTCAGTGAACTGATCTCGTTTGAAAGAGCAAGAAAATCGTCCCTGGTAGCAAGATCTTTCAGCTTATCGATCAAAGTGTCATTGAGGATACTTTTCAGCTCATTTATTGTAAGTTTCCCAACCTCCATAGCGGGTGAGCTATTAGTGAAAAACTTTTTGCTGGTGTTGACAATATTTTCGGGCGAAGTTTCGGTTAGGTTTCTTTTACGGTTCATAGAAAACCGTATAGTAAGCAACGTACTTTTGTGATTTTTCGCTAGCCGAAAACTTTGAAAAGCAAACGTAATAGTTTAAGACCGGAAAAAACTTTGTGTGCTCAGAGTGAAGAGCACTTAATTGCGTAGATTAAATGGGTTTTTGGATATTTTAATTCAAGTTTAGTTTCAAATAAATTAAAAAAACACAGAGCTGACTTTAAAACTACACTTCACCTTTGACAGTTGAAAATCAACGCATTATAACCCAGCCGATCTGGCGTCCAGAGGTGTGTTTCCGTCGGAACTGAAGTCATTGGAGCCATGGTGGAATGGCCCAGAATTTCTGCGTCATCAATGGGTTTCCGATGTCCCACATCAATCTGATAATGAAATGGATGAGGAGCAGCGTGCTGTGAAGGTACTCAGCGTTCGGGTCAACCATAATGACAGTATACTGCAAACAATATATAACTGTTCGAGTCTTCTCAAGCTCGTTCGAGTCGTTGCTATCTGTTTTCGTTTCGTTGCTAAATGTCGTCCTAAATCGGGAGCTAACGTGGATCCACTTACCCCAAGTGAGCTGGAAGCAGCGCGCATTGTCGTTGTTCAGGTCAACACCAAAAACAGCGTCAGTGTGTCAAACTGCACGCAATGGAATACTGACGCTGCACCACAAGTAAACAACGGGGATGTCGCAACTGGGCCATTCAATATGTAGTAATCTAGGTGTAAGCAATTCTGTATTTCAAAACCATTCAACATGTATTTATTTAGGTGTAAGCAATTCTGTATTTCATAATTGTTCTATATTTATTTATTAGGTGTAAGCAATTTTTCATTTAATTATTGTGATCAATTTGGTATAAAAGAAACTGAAAGAATAACAATAAACACATTCATTCATACGAAAGTCAACAAGCATTTTGGTGTTTCTTTTGTGATTGATTTCTCCGGTATTGACCAGGTTTAAGTGCTTGTTCACTCATTACAATCATAAAGGTATCAAGTTTATGTGCTTGATATCGTCCATTTAGACAAACGAGTCTAAACATTTTGGTGACCCCGACGTGATCACAAAAGAACACTAATTGTCATTAAATAATTGTGCTAAGCGTCACCAGGGCTTAAACACTGGTTCAGCAACAGCAATTGCAAGCAGCTATAGATTTCAATAGCAATATATTCAATCGAGCAGATTTGCAAACGCAAATTCTTCATATCCAGTATATCCAGATTTCCAGTTGTCACCCCTATAAAAGCAGAGCACTACAATGGAAGATTTGGAGGTATACAAATTCGTAGCCCGCCAGAAGGCTATATATGATGAACTTCAACGACTCAAGATAAATATGTCAAAGGACGGTGCTGACCGCAAAACTGCTGAGTATAAAGCAAAAAGATTGCAAGCAGTAGGATCTCTTTGGTTGGAATTCCATGAAAACCACGAAAAGGTCAAGTCTCATGTAAAGATGGACACACCATACATACAGTCAAACACGTATGACAAGGTCCAAAAATTATCTGAAGAGATAATACAAACTCTTCAAGCCATCATTCCTGAAGAGAGTAGAGGAGGAACGGGAACTGTTCCAACCGTTTCTCAACCTGCACCATCTCTGCGTCAGATTCAAACTTCCGCAACTGCACCATCAAACGTGTCGCCAATCAACCAAGTGAAAAACTTAATCAAAAAACAGGCGTCCATGATAGCCACGATTAAGACGTCCCTTAAGCATCTTATTGATGACAGGAAATCCACGCCCAGGATTTCTATACAATAAGGCTAAGGACGATTGAGCAGCACTGGTTAGCCGTTCAAGGTTTCCATTACAAGATTTGGGACCTGCTCGAAGAGCCGGATGCAATGGTCTACGATGTAGATCATTATTTTCAAATTGAGGCGGAAGTGCAAGATGCACTTACAAATTTATATGGTCGACCCAATTCAAACTCAGGACCGGCTGCAGTCAGCAATCAGGCGGTAAGGTTACCAAAGGTAGTACTACCAAAATTCGATGGTGACTACATGAAATGGAGACAATTTTTCGATTTGTTTTCACAAATGGTGGACAAACAGTCAATCCCAAATATTCAAAAGATGTGGTACCTCAAAACACATCTAAGCGGAGAAGCAGAGAATTTGATTCGTCATTTATCTTTGACCGAAGAAAATTACACAACAGCATGGAGCAGTCTTCAAGATAGATACAACAACATCAGGGTTCTCACTTCAGCACTCGTGCAAAAGATAATTGGGCAACCTAACCATACACAGCAACAACCATCATCAGTGGCCATCAAGAATCTACATGATACAACACAAGAATGTTTAATGGCGCTTTGCAATATTGGCGTAGATACAACATCATGGGACCCCATTCTATTGCATCTTCTTGTGAGCAAGCTTGACCAAGGCACAAGAATCTTGTACGAGCAATCCCTTGTCAAACCTAAAGAGCTACAATCAATAAAAGAGTTTTTGTTGTTCTTGGAAAACCAATTTCAGTCATTGGAATCAATTGAACCTAAAAGAAAAGATTCAGCTCGAGCTTGTGCATCTGTAACATCAAACGAAAAAGGAAATTGCAAGGTCTGTCAATCTGTAACACATCCTTTATTTGCTTGCAAGCAGTTCCTGCAACTAAGAACATCCGAACGAATTCAATTAGTGCAAAAACAAAAAAATTGTTTTAATTGCCTAAAGTTTGGCCATGGGGCCAAAAATTGCCTTTCAAGAGGATGCCTCAAATGCAACCAGAAACACAACACGCTCTTGCATATTGAGAATCACAAAGGACCTACCATTAAAAGGCAAACAACTAACATGGACAGGGACAACAATTCAAGGTCTCAGACAAATGTTAGTTCATCAGTAACGCTATCGGCATTCAACAATCCAGAAAAGCATCAATACATATTTCTCAGCACAGCCGTCGTAGAGTTGATCACAAACAATGGTCAAAGGTTAGAATGTAGAGCAGTATTGGATTCCGGATCACAAGTGAATTTAATAACAGAACGCTTAGTGAAAAAACTAGGCCTGCATTCAAAACATACTACAATGAGCATCCAAAGCATTGGCGACGGAAGGAAAGAATCTCATCAGCGTGTCAACGTCAAATTGCAGTCAAGAACAAGTGGCTTTAATACTCAATTAGAAGCGTTTGTTCTACCACATATTATAGCTCCACAGCCATCTCAACACTTCAACATATCATCATGGGCAATTCCAAAGAATGTGCCATTAGCAGATCCATATTTCAATCGACCAGACAAAATTGATATTCTTTTTGGAGCAGAATTTTATCATCAGCTACTTTCCATTGGGCAGATACGTTTAGCAGATGATCTACCCACACTACAAAATACAGTTCTTGGATGGGTGATAGCGGGAAAATTAGCTGAAGCAAGTTCAAACACAGCAACTTGTGGTATTTATAGTTATGATGACAACGACCTCCATCAAATGATTGAACGATTGTGGAGCCTCGAAGAAGTGGAATCCCAGCTCAACAACTTATCAAAAGGTGAAGAAATGTGTGAAGCTCATTTTGCACAAAACACACAAAAAAGCAGTGAAGGACGGTTCATTGTCAGGTTACCATTTCATGGACCCACATCGGCATTAAGAAAATCCAAGGACATAGCAGTCAACAGGTTTTTAGCACTAGAACGAAGATTATCAAAGAATAGAGAAGTGAAAGACCAATACATTCAATTTATGGAAGAGTACGAAGATCTAGGCCACATGACCAAAATTGATATCAATAACATACAAGCGCCTAATTACTTTATACCCCATCACTGTGTCTTTAAAGAAGACAGTAGCACCACCAAACTTCGAGTAGTCTTTGATGCTTCATCAAAAACATCATCAGGTTGTTCCTTAAACGACATCATGTATACAGGACCAGCAGTGCAAGGTGAACTATTTTCATTGTTGCTTCGTTTTCGATTGCCGAGATATGTTTTTTGCACTGATATACAAAAAATGTATCGACAAATCAACATGCATCCAGAAGATAGAAGATACCAAACTATTGTGTGGAGAACTGACGAAAAAAGACCTCTAAACTACTATCAACTCAACACAGTGACCTATGGAACAAGAGCAGCACCACATTTGGCTACTAAATGTCTGCAACAGCTTGCCAAGGAAAAGAAAGATTTCCATTAGGATCAAAAACCCTACACAATGATTTCTATGTGGATGACTGTTTGACTGGGGATAATAGCTTATGTGTAACCCTCAAAATGCAAGAAGAAGTAACACAAATATTAAAAGTAGCAGGATTTAAATTAAGGAAGTGGTGTGCTAATCACCCACGACTAGTTCAAGGCATTGCTAAAGAGGATCAGGAAATCGATCTGGATTTTGGAAATGAAAATAACACATCAATTAAGGCTCTTGGCTTAACATGGCAACCTAAGAGCGACAGATTTTGTGTTAAAACAACATTAAATGATACAAATCGAATAACAAAGCGTATTGTCACTTCAGATCTTGCCAAATTATTCGATCCATTGGGTATAATGGCTCCAGTAGTTGTTACAGCAAAAATATATTCATACAAGAGCTATGGTTACTTAAGCTGTCGTGGGACGAATCATTACCAGCGGCACTACTTACCAGATGGATGCTATTTCGTGAAAACCTGAAAAGCTTAAACAATTTCCACTTCTCACGTCACATGTTCAACAATGATGCACCAACGAAAATACAGATTCACACTTTTTCTGATGCATCTGAAAAGGCATATGACACAGTGGTGTATTTGCGCTCGGTTCAGAAAAATGGAACAATAATTGAAAGGCTACTATGTTCAAAATCCCGTGTGACAGCACTGAAAAAACAAACATTACCACGACTAGAATTATGCGCTGCAGTCTTGGGCGCTCAATTAACAGCAAGAGTCAAGAACGATCTGAATCTTAAGGACGTTCCCACATTCTTATGGACGGATTCTGAAATTGTCCTCGCATGGATTAATTCACCATCAGCATCTTTTCAAACAATTGTGGCTAATCGAGTTTCCACTATTCAAAGACTTACACCTCCCGAGCAATGGCGACATGTGTCATCAAAGCAAAAAAAAACCACAAGGATTCACGTCATGCACACTGTGGTTCTACGGTCCACCTTTTCTACACGGTCAAGAAAATATGTGGCCAGCAACGTATTCCCAAAAAATGGCGAGTTCAGATGACATGGAAAGAAAAAGACCAACTGTAGCAATAGCGACTCACGAATGTGACCAGAATATGATTTATAACATCAACCATGGAGGATCATTCAACAAACTTCAGCGGATAGTTTCATATATCAGACGTTTCGGCAATCATGCCAGAAATAAAGAACGTATACAAGAAATCCACTTAACCACTCAAGAATTGGAAGAATCACTAACAATAATTATAAGAGCTATGCAGGCATTTGATTTTAAAGAATAAATCAGTGACCTGCAGAAATACAAGGAATCGAAGCGAAACAGCCAATTCAGTAGTCTTGCTCCATTTATTGATGACAAGGGAATCATTCAAGTTGGAGAGAGATTAGATTCTGGATTACTTCCATTTGACACCAAACATCCGATGCTTTTACCATACAACAATCCATTGGCAAAACTATTGATGAAAGAAATTCACGAGAAAAATAAACACTGTGGCCCGCAAGCACTATTGGCTCACATGAGACAAAGATTCTGGCCCATAAAAGGAAAAATTATGGCACGATCAATAGTACACCACTGTATTAGATGTATAATTAATTGCTTCAACAAGTAATGGGGAATTTACCATCACCAAGGATAACACCAGCGAGACCATTCATCAACTCTGGAGTTGATTACTTTGGACCATTTTGGATTCATTACAAAATCCGTGGCAAGCGACCTCAAAAGGCTTATGTGGCAATTTTCTGCTGCTTCGCTACGAAGGCAGTGCACATTGAGCTGGTAAGTGATTTAACCACCGATTCATTTCTTGGAGTGTTAAAACGTTTCATCGGTCGCAGAGGACACTGCCAACATATATGTATACTGTGACAACGCGACTAATTTTGTGGGAGCTAATAATAAATTATCGGAATTACATGACACAATCTACTCCGAGAATGCACGTGAAACTATAACAAAAGAATGCAGTAGTCATGCTATACAATTCAATTTCATTCCACCGAGAGCCCCTCATTTTGGAGGACTGTGGGAAGCAGCAGTAAAATCAGCAAAAAATCTGTTAAAAAGGAGTGTTTCCACAGCATCTTTAACTTATGAAGAACTGGAAACAGTATAAGTTGGGATTGAGGCAATCATGAACTCAAGACCACTTACACCACTATCCAGCGACCCAAACGATCTAACAGCATTAACTCCAGGACACTTCCTCATCGGTGAACCTCTCACAGCAAAAACTGATGTCAACGCAACGTCTACAAGGCAGACACTATTATAATAAATAAATAGGGTGGCGCAACAGAGCGAGGAGCCCCTGGGCCTAGCGCATTTCTCACAACCATGCCTTGTGAGGGAATGGAGGGGACCTACAATTTTTCGCCGGTTCCGAACGGCTAATTGAGAATGCGCTTTTCATGGCAATGAATTTACTAACGGAGGACTTGCCAATTCCTCGCGAAAGGCGATACCCGTGGAAAAACATTTTTGCATTTTTGCCTCTGCTGGGATTCGAACCTCGAACCTCTGGGTTAGCAGGTGGACATGCTAACCATTACGCCACGGGTACCACACTATTGCCAAGGTGGAATCTGATTTCTGACCTGAAACATGAATTTTGGAAACGATGATCTCAGGAATATCTACAAGAACTTCAGTACCGGTACAAATGGAAAGAATGTTCCACCAACATCAAGGTAGGAGACATGGTCATCATAAAAGAAGACAATGCTCCATCACTGCAGTGGCCATTAGGCAGAATCGTCAAGACATTCAAGGGTAATGACGGCGCAATAAGAGTTGCGGAAGTTAAAACAGCATCTGGGGTCTGGAAACGTCCTATCCACCGACTAGCACCGTTGCCAATTGTGGAAGAGATGAGCAATGATATAACATGGAGAGATGAAGGCGGACAAGCAAAAAACAAGATTTCATCAGAACCAGTGCATGAGATACCCACGAAAAAACGAAAAACATCTAGTGCGATGGGTATCACTTCATTATTAACAATTCTCCTTGTCATTCCACTAGTACTAAGTGATGAAATCCAGATCAAGAAATTTAAATCCAATTTTGGAATTCATTTTGAAGGTATTGGAACAGCAAAAATAGCGACAAGTGAATGGAACTTCATTGTTCCTTATAACTTAGATCCACTATTAGAAGAATACAATACATTCGCAAACGGAACGTTGACTCTGAATCACTTGTGTCAACAAATGCAACAACGAAGCATATGTATCAGCACTCTTAATCAGTTTCAACACATTCAAAACGAATTAAAGTCAGAAAACACTATATTTCCTACTAAAAGAACTAAGAGAGGAGCAGCTAACTTCATCGGAAACATAGCAAACTCTCTTTTTGGAGTTCTGGATGCCGAATATGCTAATCAGATGGCAAAGACAATAGAAAAAGTAAATGAAAATGAGAACCACATATTTCATCTATTAAGAAACCAATCTTCAGTCATAGATTCAACAATTAACATAGTAAGACAAAACGAAGAGATTATCAACCACAGGTTTGACCAAATAAACGATCAATTAACTCAAATAACATCAAGAATACGGGATAACGGAAAAGAAAGTCATCAACTCAAGATTTTCCAGATTTTTGTATCACTTTCCTCGCAACTCATCATAATGATGATCAACATCCAAAGAATGCAATCAACATTAATGGACGTATTAACAGATACCCACCATGGAAAAGTAAGTTCTCAGTTGATATCAGCACAACAGCTCAAAGACGAAGTGAAAACGATCAAGGCTCATTTACCATCTTATTTGGAGCTACCTGCAGAGGAAGAAGACCTCACACACTTATAAAAGCTGATGACAGTTAAAGGAGGAGTAACAAATAGACAAGCAATATTTTTGATAACACTGCCACTAGTAGGCCGAGAATTCTACGAAATGTTCAAGATGACTCCCATCCCTAGTGTTATCAACAACACAGTTTTAGCTGTTGATCTATGTGCTCCAGTACTGGCAGTAAGTGCACATCGCGACCAGTACCTTCCAATACAAGCGGCTGATAAGGAAACCTGCATCAAGTCAACATCAGAACAGTTTTTATGTTTCAGTTTACAAGCTAGATACAGTAAGGGAGCCGAAATCTGCTCCTGTGAACTGGGTCTTTTCAATAATGAAATAAAACCTACTTGTTCTTTAAGTAAATCAGAAACAAATTCAACTTGGATCCAAATGCAACACAAAAATCAGTGGCTGTATTTCACAAAATCTTCATCTCGACTAACGGCAATATGTGGAAGAAGAAATCTACAAATGGACTTAGAAGGTTCCGGAATACTAACACTACAGCCAGAGTGTACAGTGAAACATAACCACATCACGATCGAAGGGCATAACGTATTTTCTACAAATATTCAGACTTCCTACACTAGCTTCGGCAACATCTCTGAAATATCAACACCAATGCGTCATGATATAGGGATTGCAATCCCGGGATCCCGGGATCCCGAGTCTTTTTTCGGTCCCGAAAATCCCGGGATTAGAATCGTAAAATCCCGAGATTTTCGGGATTGATTTGTTGATTATTTTGGAATATTATTTTTATCTACTTGAAACTTTTCCGATAAAAAAAATTTAAATTGGATTCCACTTGGTTTTGAATTAATAATAATAATTAATAACAATTTTTGTCACTGTCAATACATCCTTTGGGTGTATTCCAAAACAAAGTTAAAAAGTCGTTCCTGTGTGTATAGCTCTTTATATCGTAATAATATTCTCAAGTAAATAATAATAATATGAGAAGTAATAATAATGATGGCAATACATTATGAATAGAACACATGAATATAGTATTCAAATATTCAAAATGAAAATAATATTTAAAGGAAAAGAGAAACACACAATCAGTATAGTGTGAAGAAGTCAAAATGAAAAGATTAATTAAAAAAAAAGCGAAAGTTTGCAATTCTTTCAAAAATCGACTCAACATTCACTTTTCTGTGGAGATCTAGGTTAAAGTGTACCAAGGGAGATTTAGCATTTTCTAAAAACTTTATTTTGTGATAATTGTATTTTCTTTTTATTCCAAAAAGCTACTTTAGCCCATATTGGACATCCATATTGCATAAAAACAGTTTGTGAATAAATATCTTGTTTTCATTTGTGAGAACAGGTTTTCGATTTATAAAAGGCTAAAGCATCCTAATTGCAAGAACATATTTTGAGTATCTACTAGACCTTTATCATTGGCTTAAAAATGGTTGAAAACTAGATTGTGTTTTGAGAACTTTCAAACTAGTTCGTATGTTTCGTCGTATATTTTTCGAGACCCATTCTTTTCATTGTTTTTGATCTATTTGACTATTCTAAGGAGGAAAAAAATAGTAAACTAGTTTTTGGGGTATCCTTTATCGTTTTCTAAACTCCTTTGTACATTGTTTCTTCTTTTGTATTTTTGAGTGCGTATATTGCTGTGTTCAAGGATGGTCTAAATTTAAACTTAATTTCAAAACAAAAAACCACTTAGTTTATGTGCATTTCCTTCATAATATTTTACGTTTCTTAGTTATAAGAAGACCTCATAAGATGACGAGATAAAAAACAGTTTGAAACTATTTAAATAACTACAAAAACCCAATGCAAGCTCAGCACAAAAGAGTTAAAATCATTAGAGAGAAGAAGCAAAAGGTTTTCACACCAATTTGTCATCAAAACACCACAAAAAATAGATTTAAATATAAATCAGCCATCAACCAAGTAATTTTTTTGACTGTCTAAAGTATTGAGCCAATCCCGGGACTAGTCAATTGAAGAGCCTCACTGAGCTACATAAAATAATCACAGACCAAGAAATTCTCGAACTACCACACAAGCTCCAAATTCACACTTATCATAACTCAGCAATGTGATATTCAGCACTTTTATTAACAATTATACTCATTATTTATCTTATATATGGAGACGAAAATCAAGATCATCTGCTATCTATACGCAACCAAGGCCAAAACCTCGGCAAACAAAACCAGAGTCAGATTTCATAATAGTTGAACCATCGTTCAACGCGGGGGAGAATGTTCAGGTCAACACCAAAAACAGCGTCAGTGGGTCAAACTGCACGCAATGGAATACTGACGCTGCACCACAAGTAAACAACGGGGATGTTCGAACTGGGCCATTCAATATGTAGTAATCTAGGTGTAAGCAATTCTGTATTTCATAACCATTCAACATGTATTTATTTAGGTGTAAGCAATTCTGTATTTCATAATTGTTCTATATTTATTTATTAGGTGTAAGCAATTTTTCATTTAATTATTGTGATCAATTTGGTATAAAAGAAACTGAAAGAATAACAATAAACACATTCATTCATACGAAAGTCAACAAGCATTTTGGTGTTTCTTTTGTGATTGATTTCTCCGGTAGTGACCAAGTTTAAGTGCTTGTTCACTCATTACAATCATAAAGGTATCAAGTTTATGTGCTTGATATCGTCCATTTAGACAAACGAGTCTAAACAGTCGTCGTCAAGACAGCGCAGAAGGAGATGTTCAAGACCGTGATACAACAAATAGCGGATACATCCAAGATTCCCAAATCCCCGAACTGTTGGCAACGAAGACATTGTAAAATGTCCCCGTGTCTGTTTATTTTTTCCCATCTTACCATCTGGTAGTCTAGGACGGAGATACTCCAGAGACTTTCCAGACGGCTACTGGGTGACAAGGTGAAGAGGAACATTAGCAATAGATGCCTCTCCCGTCTTGACTTGGCCGTGGTGAACGACTTGACTCCGATAAACTCGAGATCGTCGCTCGCCAACCTGCGAAGCTCCGCTAAGAGCTCCTCTGGGTCAGAGATACGCTCTGCCCCCCCCCCCTTTTAATAGCATACATTTAGGCTTCTCCTCTTTGGGGGTATAACTATAATATTCGGTGGTTGTCTTCGCTAACAACTCCCGAACGATGTTATGGTCGCATGTCGATCTTGACCTAGACGTTTAATAACAAATTTATCGCCAATGGCGGACTTACACAGGCTTTTTGTGGCTAGCAATTCCATTTTTAACGTTTTTATAGGGGGCACCCTGCTCTTCGCTGTGGTCTTCTTTGGCTGCTGCTGTTGTTGTTGCTTTTCAGCTGGCTGCTGCTGGCTGGGGATCGATGGTGCGGCTTTTTTAGCCGCGGTCCCTCGTTGCTGCTCGTTTGTAGCAGTTTTCTTTGCATTTTTACCTGCTATTGTATTAGCTGTGGTCCCGCGTTGCTGCACGGGCGCAGTTTTATTAATTGCAGCTTTTGTTGTTGTAGGCTGCTGATGTTTATTGGCCGTTTTATCTACCGCTGGCAATCGTTGCTGTTGTTTGGCCTTGCATTCGGCTTGCCTGCGGGCCACTTGCCTTGTTTATCATTTCAATTTCGGCAGACAGCTTCTCCACGGTTTTTGTTAGCTCGTGGAGTCGCTTATCTTCCTCGTTTTCTCCTATAACGTTATCGATTTCATCGTCATCGTCCTCCGCTAACGCAACGAAAGAGTTGTAGCTGCCGGTGTAACGGTCCTGGCCCTCGCCACCGTTCGACTCGTAGTCGTATGTTGAATTTAGACTATCACACTCTCCGAACTGGTCGACATACCATCTTCGTCGACCTCCTTATCGGTTCTCTTTGGTCTCAGCTTGCGGGACACTGGATTGGGCTGCATCTTGCGCCGCCTCTTCTTTGCTGCAGTTGATGTCGCTGCTGTTGTTGCGGTTGTTACCGCAATTTGCTTTGCGGTTGTTGCCGCTGCTTTGCTTCTTTTTGTTGTTGTTGCTGTCCTAAGTGTTGAATTATCATCCAACACTTTATTATTTGGTGTTGATGGACCGGGATGGTCCATCACAGACGACTCGAATAAAAATTAAATTGGATTGCCCCTGCTGGGAGTTGAACCCACGTTCCTTCGCACTGGGTACCTACTGCTTGACTAGTTAGGCTACTGCCTTTCTTAAATGTCACTGAATTTAAACGCTTTAACAAACACTATTCAACTTGTAAGAACACAGCTAAAGTCGTCAACACGTCTACACTCGATAGCTGTTGCTAAACGACTCTCATTTCTTTACATATAACAATGAGAAAGAAGAGGACAATCATTCATCAGTTGGTAATTGGTATTTATACCAATTAAATACATCGTAAATGTCAGAGGCCATCTGTTGACGAACACTACACGATGTCGGTATTGCAGTTCAACATCGAATAGGGTGCTCCATACAAGATGCAAATTTAAATCTTTTGGAGGCGGGAGAATGTACTGAAATGTACTGAATGTAACATATGTTATAAAATAAACAGATCGATTAAATACAGTCCACAGATACATATGTCAAATATTTTATAAACAAAAAAATCGAATATGTATACAAAAATTAATGATCTACTATACACAAAGCCATATGACTAAATTCTTAACACAAATCGAAATACAAAGCAATGTGGTTGAAAAGTGATTTTTTGGTGTTTTAATTTAAAGAATTCTTTCTTACAGAAAATTTCTAAGATATCACATAAAGAAACTCTCTAATTTGGTTTCTCTATGGTTAAAACTGACAACAGAAATTTGTTTTTGTTTATATTTTCCCTAGCTATGGAACATTCCTTCATTCGATGTCTACTGCCTTTTCAGGAATAAAAAAGTAAAAAAAATGTAAACAAAACAATTTTTATAGTGTTTTATAGTATTGTAATGTACACCCAACATTTATACCAATTTCCTAATCGAAAACGTTCAAACGAAAACACAACTGGCAACACTATAATGGAATGGTATAATGAAAGACGTCGTTTGTGAGTGAGTGTGTGTGTGTGTGCAGAAATACCGGGAGGAGAATGTGTCTAGACATCATGGTTCATTGCAAAACTACTAGAAAGCTCTCGATGTTTCACACTGCTATATAAAGAGGCCGCTGACGCAACCAGAGTCAGTTTTAATTATAGAGTGATAAAGTGAAGAGTTAATTGTTTGCAAGTCGAGTTGAGATGAAATAAAGTATAGATACTGAATAAAAGAGGTAGAAATAAATTGAAAGGTGGAGTTTTATTTTGCGAACTAAGCGCACGTTACATTGGTGTCAGAAGTGTAAATAAAACTTATTAGAAAAAAAAACGAGTTGACTAGTAAGGTGTAAAAAAAAAGTAAAAAAGAAAAATAAAAACAAAATACAGTGAAAATGGGTAAGTTGTTAGAAGAGCTCAACTGCATTTGCTTTTGGAAGAATGGATCCACATTTTTCTTCAAAATACCAAGCATTCGACTCTCATTCAACGGCTCACCTAACCTCCTTAACAACGTCCTCATCACGGCGAGGTATGCGCCGAAGGTTTCGTCCTTCCCTTGGGATCTACGATTAATCTCCTCCAAGAGAAGATCATCGTAGTTCGCAGGAAGGAACTCCGCCTTAATTTCCTGAACTAGCTCCTGCCAGTTCCTCAGCTCACTCCTTACGGTCCTAAACCATAAGAGGGCTCTTCCACTTAACAACTCCGTCGCCGACTTAAACAAATGTGCCTCAGACACATCGTTCGCTACCCGTAATTCTTCAACCCGTTCTAAAAATGCATTCACCGACGAACCATCCGACTCTCCCGTAAATTTCACATTCCACTTTCCCACACGTTCCACTCTTCTCTCATACCTTTCGTACGCACCATGATTCTCTGCCATCCTATCCTCACTTTCAAATCTATTTTCCCTATCCATTCTATGTTCTTGATCCATTCTGTTTCCTCTGGCCATTCTCTCTTCACTCACTCTTCGTTCTCGCTCTAGCTCTCTTTCCAATTCCCTAATTCTTAACTCACTCGCACTTTCAACACTTCTTTGCTCATTCATACGCATATCAACATTTCGCTCACTAATCGAATTATTTTCAGTTCCCTGTTCCCTTGCCCTTGCATTTCTCACAATCGAACCACTCGCTACTGGCAATGGGCTTACGCTCACCGAGCGGCCACCTGAAACTCCTGATCTTACATTCTTCTTTGGAATTTCATCCTCTGAGTCACTCTCTCCACTATCACCCATAAGTACACCTAACAAAATCAACAACTCATTCTTCAGTTCAGTCTGTTCCTCTTCATCCTTCTCATCCTCACACACTGCCCTACCAATACGGCCTAATGCCCACTCAATCTTTGTAATTATTTTCACACATTCCGAAGATTTCGGATCTTTCGGAGGATCTTCCAAAAGAACCCTAATCTCTTCCGTCTTTGCTATCACAGCCTCTTTATCCTCTTCAAAGCTAAACGGATAACTCTTCGAGTTTTCCAATGTCCCCCGAGACTCTAACACTTTTGAAGATCTGAGGGCTTTCCTCATCACTTCCACTGTACCCACTTTCAAACCACGAATCTGCATCTCATATGCGAGTTCGTCTGCTGCTAAACGACCAATATTCATATTTACTGTTAGCAAACAACACTTTTCAATTACAAAATAAACAATTCAACTTCCACTGACAAGCTTCCAAACCCTCAACACGATTTGAAACAACCAACAACACTTTTCAAATGAAAAAGTGAAAAAAAAACAGTAATAATCTACCCTCTTCTGCTCAACAGCTATCAAAATCTCAACACGATTTCACAAAACCCACAGAAACTATTAAGTTTTATCAGAAAGCACCACAACTTATACCCTTCAAAAAAAAACTTTCAACACAAAATCTCACGACCCAAAAAGCAAACACTCCGCTTATAAAAGAATCACAAAGATATAAAACCACACTTTATAAAAACCCGTAAGAAAATTACTTCGAATGAAATGAATATCTTAAAAGCTAACTCGAAAATATCAATTCAAAAAAAGAAACAACCTTTTTCAAAAAAAATTTCCAAAAAAAACTAACCGCAACTCGCAAAATTCAATTCTCACCCAATCTCTGACTTCAGAAATTACAAAATTCCAAAATGTACTGCACCACCAAAATTATTTCAAAAAACAATTCAACCACAGAAAAAAGGTTTGAGAAACACTGGATTTCGCTAGCAAAAAAAATTAAGTTCTAGCAATGCAATGCAACACTGTATATTGGGTACTGGCGTACACAAAGTAAGGCAGACAAGAAAAAAAACAAAACCGAAGGCCAAGTAGCCGGCAATATTAAAACGTATGTTGGTAAGTATATAAATATGGATGTACGCGAAAATGGAACTACGTATTCGTAAATGATATGTAAACCCAATAAATGCACACGAAAAGGTAGGTACGTCTAAGATAGTATGTTTATATATATGTAAATAATAAATCGAAATAAATTTAATCAAATCAGGAATGTAATAATGATAGCACAAGCAAACAGAATCAAAAGTAATGCAAAAAAAAACAAAACAAAATCTTACTTGGAGTACACAACCGTATGTATGTATACTTAACCCAACGCACTTTCCACTCTTCCAGAAGAAAAAAACCACTTATTTTATGCTCTTTGAACTTTGATTGATGATAAACTTGTCTATTCTTTGTAGAATGTAGATGAAGAAGAAATTTATCTATGGATAGAAAAGAACACAGCAGTAAGTAAAATGTTTCAAGAAAAAACAAATATCACAAATAAATCCACCAAACGATACACTCTAACACAGATTTGTAATGGACAACTCCACAAGCCCGACACGTTGGGTGCCAATTTGTTGCACTTTTTCCTTCGCCACACACACTCTTTGAAAACGATCGGATGTAGGGATTTATTATCCCTTATTTGATTAGTCGTATATTTGATCAATGTAATAATTTTAGGATGAGCGAAAACTTAAATACCGCGGACAAACAAATAAAAAAAAGAAAGTAATTAATGGCACAGCCAGCCGGCGTGCGAAAAGAATAGAAATGACAGATGGTTTTTGGTAGGAAGTGTTGGCAAGAAAACAAGCGCATCCAGCAACAAATATATGCTGCCACCGCGAGTAGCTCAGCTGGGTGTGTTCGACAATTAATTTGATAAGGTAGGTCAGGTAAAGGGAATTAAATTAATCGAAGGTTGGTAAATTGGATAGGAATAAATTTGTATAAATAAATCAATTTGGAGGACAGGGTGTCCAAAAAATTGTGGGCGCCAGAAAATTTTTAAAGGATTAAATTTTCAAACCTTGACGTAAAGAAATAAAAAAAAATATGGTTGAATTCCCAAAGGGAAGTTTAAATAATTTTATTGTTCTAGTAAGGTGTCTGGATAAAACCGTGGTCGGAACCTGGACTAAAACCAGAATCTTTTCGAAAGAATATAAATGGAAAATAGGTGATCGTAAAATGAAATGAAAAGTTATATAAGTTAGCAAAAAGGTCAGGTGGACCGTTGCAATGTTGAACAAAAGAAATGGTACCGAAGGTTGAACGGTTAAAGGGGTTTTCCCGAAAATTCCCAAGATGGGTTTAAAATTAAGGGGGTCACGCGCCAGGCAATTTCCTGGATAAATCGTAAGATAAAAGGGGCTACACAGTCTTTCACACAAATCTTTCACCAAATAACACGATTCGCAAAAATTTCACTGTACTTATCTTGAGCTGTTTTTTTTTTCTTTCTTAAAATCTCCTTCTCCTAAATCTCCCTGATTTTGCTCTCCAGTAGTTGGATATCCTGTCGTATCCTTCGTTGAAAAGACAACCTTTCCTCGATTCACTTTCCAAAATCTGAAAATGAGCTAAAACTCCGAACAAAAAAATATGGCGCTAAATCTTTTCAATTGAATCAAAACTTATTTTCAATTTCTTAATCTCGAAAATCTTTCACTCTCTATCTCTTATCTCTCTGCTAGCTAGCCAAGAAGTGTCCACCACTTCAAGCCTAGCTCTTTGTCTGGCCTCAACCCCGCTCTCAGACACACACACATTCATACATTCAACCAATCACTTTCGTGGATTCAGTATCACGACATCAGCCACCGTTGGTGTGCTGTGCCATCGCTGTCGAATTCCAACGAAAGTGCGCATGCTCAACCACTACATGCATAGAGTTCGACAAGTTGTTGGTGTCGTCCAAAACTTGCCCTCTCTCTCGCCATTCACCAAGTTCGAAAGTTAGACAAGTGGTTGTTGTCATCCAACACTTGCCGATCTTGATGGGTGAGTCCAGACCCCTAGATCACCTAATATTACAACCTTCGTGAAAAACATCGCGCTATGCTGAAATTGAAAATAAGTTATCTCTGAGCATTCTCTCAGTTACCTTTACTCGCGTGGAGAGTGAATCGAGTAAGTCAACAAAACCGATTCCTAATAAACATTTTTAACATTTTCTTTCGGGAGAACTATAGGAGGAGGAAATCTTATCTAACCGAAAATCCCTATCCTACACTGGTGGCCTCTTTTGCTGATTTGGGGAAGGAGGGAAAAGCTTTAACGTTTCAACCTTTGGGTACCTTATTAAAGTTAGGTTGGGCAGAAGGCCATACTAGTTTTGTCAAAGTTACGTAAATCGTTGGGTAGGCATTTATCATCTACCATTGATGGTGGTATAGAGTGTTGATGTGTCAACCTGTGTGTGTTCACACCGGACATTTCCATTGTCTTGCGTGAGACCGACCGTCTGCACGCTTCTTGCTCATCGTTGGGGATCGCCTGTCCCTTTGTCGGTCTAGCCTCGACCAATTTTGCCTCCTCACCCTAACGTGGGATGTTTTTGCATAATGCTGGGTGAGTAAACCATAGGCTGATGGAACCTTGGTTGCCCCTAACTCTCCCAGAATTATGCAGCCACATCCAAAAACGAAGAAGAGGAAGGGATACGAGAAAGGATCCTAAGGATACTTTTTGTAGCGGTAAATTTTACCGCGACAAATCCCACCCTTACCTCCCAGGAAATGTGCTTATATTTCAAAGAAATATAAACCATTTCCTAAGGCGAAACTGGGTAAACGGAACGAAGAATAGGAAGACAACACAACACTAACGATTTTCCATCAATTTGACATTATGAAAGTTAAAAACTAAAGTTAAACTAAAGGTAGAGTAAGAATTAAAAGTTAAGAGTAAAGCAGAAGTTTAATAAAAGTAAAAAGTTAAAAAGGCAATGAAATTTTAAAGTTACGATTTATAAAAGAAGAAGAATGGACTTCGTAAAAAGGTAACGTTAAAAAAAACGGTAGTAAAGATACTTATGTTACTGTGGGGTCTTGATTTTAGACTAAGTGTCAGAAGCATCGCAATAAGGTTTTAAATCCTTTGCGTGCCAAGTTCCGCGATCTTTGCCATTCTCATCGGTTAGGATATACGTCCAAGGTGACGTCCGCTTCGATATGCGGTAGGGCCCAACAAATTTAGGAGCTAATTTAGCTGCAATATAGTTTGCGGCATCTGAAAGTGCGAAATTTCTTCGCCAAACCAAATCGCCAGGCTGATATTGGACATCACGCTTGCGAAGGTTATACGCTTGCGCGGACTTCTTGGTAGCCGCGCCTATCTTTCTAGCTATCTCTTCCCGTAGCTTCCTAAATTGTTTCTCTCGGTCTACTACTCCTGTTTGGTCCCTATCACTATCCCTTTATCCTATACCACGGCCACATGTGACCATGTTCCTGCCGAAGTTAGCGAAATATGGCGAAACTCCTAAAACCTCATGCTGGGATGTCCTAATCGCACAGGCCACCTTTGCCAATTGCGAATCCCAGGTTCGATGATTCTCAGATACATATGCACGAAGGGTAGTTTTAATGATTTGATTAATGCGCTCCGCGGGGTTTGCTTGCGGGTGGTAGTGCGCGGTAAAACGAAGTTGTGACCCATAGGTTGCGGTAAGCGCTTTCAGTTCCTTGCTACGGAACTGGGGACCGTTGTCACATACGATCCACTTGGGTACGCCGAAGAGTAGGAAGACGTTATCTTCCAACTCTTTGCACACTGCTTTCGCAGTTGCAGAACGAAGACAGAATAAGAGGGGGAATTTTGTAAAGTAGTCAACAACGGTGAGGATGTAGATGTAACCCCTCGATGATTTTGGTAGTGGACCCACCAAGTCCACACATACCATTTCCCACGGTTTGGAGGTGCCTTCCCTTTCAGACATAAGACCAGCTGGTTTCTCGTTGATCGGTTTCACTGTTTGGCAAATTTTACAATTTTTCACATAACGCGTTATATCTACCCTCATTTTTGGCCAATAATATTTTTCTAAAACCCTAGCATAAGTTTTCCTAACCCCCATGTGTCCCGCTAGTGGACTATCGTGACACTGTTTCAAAATATCTAACCTATCCTTTTTCCCTACTACTAACTTCCATTCTTCACTACTCTCACAGACTACAACATGTTTCGGTTTCACATATTTATATAGTCTCCTATTCTCTACTCTCCAAGATGGATAAACTAACGGTTGCTTTTCGACTAACAAGATCATTTTCTCCACCCAAGGGTCCGTATCCGCATCCGAGATACCAGCCACTACTGGAACTCCCCGCGACAACATGTCTGGAACAACATGTTCTTTCCCCTTCCTTTGGATGATCTTGAAGTCGAATTGCTGTAGGCGGATTGCCCACCTAGCCAATCTACCTTGCGGATCTTTCAGATTGTTCAGCCACACGAGCGAGTAATGATCCGTTACGACCGTAAACCGAACACCTTCGATATATGGCCGCAACTTCTCAACTGCCCACAAAACGGCCAAACATTCCTTTTCAGTCGTCGAATAATTTCTCTCACTTCTATTGAGAGACCTACTAATGTAGCAGACTGCCTTTTCTCCTTCTTCAAACTCCTGAGAAAGCACGGCTCCGATCCCGTAATCAGACGCGTTTGTTTGTACAACAAACGGTCGGGAAAAATCCGGGCACGTAAGAATCGGTGCCGTGACCAAGCACTCCTTGGCTTTCCTAAAACTTTCCTCACATTCTAGGGTCCAATCAAATTTCTTACTTTTCTTAAGAAGATCCGTAAGAGGCCTAACTAATATTGCAAAATTTGGAACGAACATTCTGTACCAAGAAATAGTCCCTATAAAACTTCTAACTTCTTTGATATTTTTAGGGGCCGGAATCTTCAACATGCTTTCGACCTTTTCTGGGTCTACATGGAGTCCGTTTCTATCAACCACATACCCTAAAAATTTCAAAGAAGGCCTACAAAAATTACATTTTTCCCTACCTACTTTTAACCCCGCTCCTACTAATCTTTTAAAAACCTCCTGCAATGTTTCTAAATGTTTGTCGAAGGAATCGGTGACGATGATGATGTCGTCCAAGTACACAAAGACGTAAGGTTCTAGGTCGGGACCCAAAACGTCGTCTATAAACCTTTGCCACGTTGCCGGGGAGTTATGGAGACCAAACGGCATCCTTAAAAACTCAAAAAGACCTCGGCCAGGCACTGTCAAGGCTGTGTATTTGCGCAATTCCTCCTCCATGGGTTACTGCCAGTATGCAGACTTAATGTCAAGTGATGACAAAAATTTTGCATTCCTAAGCTTATCCAAAATCGCTGAGATAAACGGAAGTGGATAAGCGTCCCTGTCTGTTACAGCGTTAAGCTTCCTATAATCGACGCAGAACCGAAAGCTTCCATCCTTTTTCTTGACGAGCAAAATCGGAGATGCCCAAGGGCTCGTAGACTTCTGGATAACTCCAGCATCTAACATCGCCTGAAGCTCCTTGTCAATACTTTTCTGGATTGCGGGTGACACAGGGTAATACCGCTGCTTGATCGGTTCTGCAGTCGCCCTAATCCTATGCTCAACTTAATTGGTACAGCCTAACCCCTCAGTCATTTCCTTAAACAACTGTTCTAAACACCTATCTAACTTTTCCCTATCCTCACTACTTAAATCTGATTTTTCCCTAATGGACCCTACATCTGTTATAGAGGCAACTGCTTCCTGCTCAGAAAAACTCCACACACCTGATCTCAAATCCGGGACTATTCCCGATAGCGCCCAAAAGTCTGCGCCAAGGATCAATAAATGTGGGAGGTTTGGTATAACTAAACACTCTAGTAGTATGGATTTGCCCTCCACCTCCATTGGAAGCGAAAATGATCCAACTACTCCTACTCCCCCCCCCATCCGCTAGCGCAACCGAACCTATGCTACATTTCCCTAACGTTAATCCTAAACCCTTCAAAATTCTCCACCCATCCCTACCTACTATTGTGCGGGAAGCACCAGAATCTAAAAGCCCTAAAAACCTAATGCCAAAAATGTTGACCTGCAAATAAGGTCTACTATCCCTACCATTTGCCGCGAGTGTGAAACCTAGCTCAACCCTGTCAACCAGCTGATCGTCAGCAGACGACCTAACTAATTGCGACGGAGCTCTCGTCCTGCTGACCCGAGAGTCCGTTGCCCATTTCCCGAACCAGAACCAGAACATTTCTTGCAATCCCTACGATATACATTCAACGCACCACAACCAAAACACTTTTTAGCAACAGGACACGAATTCGAAAAATGACCTTCCCTATTGCAGTTGAAACACCTAACGACCCTTCGGAATGGGTTATCTGGTGCCGACTCAACAACCGCCACTCGGTGTTGACCTGCCGCACCAGGTTGATAACCACACTCCGGTTCCAACAAATTTTTTCCACGAGAGGGGGGGGGGGTAAAAGAATCCACATTCACCTTCAATGTGTCCATTTCTCTTCCAAGCACCGCAAGCTCCTTCACCGTAGTCGGCTTAGCGCTAGCTATTTGCTTTTGGAAGAATGGATCCACATTTTTCTTTAAAATACCAAGCATTCGACTCTCACTCAACGGCTCACCTAACCTCCTAAACAACGTCCTCATCAGGGCGAGGTATGCGCCGAAGGTTTCGTCCTTACCTTGGGATCTACGATTAATCTCCTCCAAGAGAAGATCATCGTAGTTCGCAGGAAAGAACTCCGCCTTAATTTCCTGAACTAGCTCCTGCCAGTTCCTCAGCTCACTCCTTACGGTCCTAAGCCATAAGAGGGCTCTTCCACTTAACAACTCCGTCGCCGACTTAAACAAATGTGCCTCAGACACATCGTTCGCTACCCGTAATTCTTCAACCTGTTCTAAAAATGCATTCACCGACGAACCATCCGACTCTCCCGTAAATTTCACATTCCACTTTCCCACACGTTCCACTCTTCTCTCATACCTTTCGTACGCACCATGATTCTCTGCCATCCTATCCTCACTTTCAAATCTATTTTCCCTATCCATTCTATGTTCTTGATCCATTCTGTTTCCTCTGGCCATTCTCTCTTCACTCACTCTTCGTTCTCGCTCTAGCTCTCTTTCCAATTCCCTAATTCTTAACTCACTCGCACTTTCAACACTTCTTTGCTCATTCATACGCATATCAACATTTCGCTCACTAATCGAATTATTTTCAGTTCCCTGTTCCCTTGCCCTTCCATTTCTCACAATCGAACCACTCGCTACTGGCAATGGGCTTACGCTCACCGAGCGGCCACCTGAAACTCCTGATCTTACATTCTTCTTTGGAATTTCATCCTCTGAGTCACTCTCTCCACTATCACCCATAAGTACACCTAACAAAATCAACAACTCATTCTTCAGTTCAGTCTGTTCCTCTTCATCCTTCTCATCCTCACACACTGCCCTACCAATACGGCCTAATGCCCACTCAATCTTTGTAATTATTTTCACACATTCCGAAGATTTCGGATCTTTCGGAGGATCTTCCAAAAGAACCCTAATCTCTTCCGTCTTTGCTATCACAGCCTCTTTATCCTCTTCAAAGCTAAACGGATAACTCTTCGAGTTTTCCAATGTCCCCCGAGACTCTAACACTTTTGAAGATCTGAGGGCTTTCCTCATCACTTCCACTGTACCCACTTTCAAACCACGAATCTGCATCTCATATGCGAGTTCGTCTGCTGCTAAACGACCAATATTCAAAGTCACGATTTATCCTCACAGTACGACAGTTCTTAATCTGACTTTTCTCCGTGATCTTTTTGATTTTCCAAGTCTATCTTAATCAATTTAACCAGTTTCTCATTTGAATCATTTTTTATAAGTGCTCTAATAATTTTTGCCACTAGTGTACTACACTTTTACTCTACAAAAAAGTTATTTAAAGTCAATTTCTTTTTTTGAAATTCCACCATACATTTCTTGTTGTGACTAGAGCATCTCTATACAAAAACAATTGATCAAGCTTTTTGCTTCATCTCTTTTTAGTGAGTTCAATATAGTATATGTTCTGCCAACACCTCTACACTTCTCATAATTAAAAGAAAAAAAATTATTTTTTTTCTCAACCTGTGCTAACTGTCTCAACTTTATTATCAACGAACTGGAACTTTTGCTGAGAACGAAGAGGGCCATCGTCCATCGTACACAATCTATCTTGCTTCCTTTAGCCAACTTGAACTTGTCTTCTCCATCCTTTTTTGGCTCCCGTGTGAGTACAAATTTAGTGCATGTTCTGCCGCTACTAAGCATTGAAATTCCACCTCACCTAAATTTCTCTTTTGTTTTTATCACGATCTTTTGGAGACCTTTATGTTAGCTGATTCGCTAACCAACTCACCACTCGTAGCACATACAACAACCGTAACAGAGTTCTTTAACTCTCCAACTTCAGTAACTACAAGAACCCAACACAGTAACTGACGAAACTTTTCCGACGTCGTTATTTAAAATATATTTTTAAATACCCTTATAAATATGGATCGCCTCAACATTTGTGGATTTATCGGCTGCACCATAAGTGAAAAAACTCTAGAATGGGTCGCCTGCAAAGGTATTTGTGGTAAAAGATTTCATCCAATTTGCATAGGCCTGAGTAGACACGCTAAAGCCCACCTAACCGAATTCTCTGCTAATTTTCATTATTACTGCAACGAATGCAAAACAATAACAACATCACACGTAATGCTTGCTATCAAATATAATAATGAACGTTTAGTTCAACTGTCTGAGGATTTTACTGAGCTTAGAACTAATACCCGCCACAACTTTCTTAAAATTAATGAGGTGATTGCTGACAATAATGAATCCATAATGAAAAATATGGAGTCCCAAAATAATGGATTTAACACTAAGCTCTCTAACATAGATTCAAACCTAAAGAAAATATCACATAAAATTAATGATTGTCTTGAAACTATTCATGCCTTCCCTAAGCTTATTAGTCCTGACATTATTAAAATGTTTAAATTGGTTGATGACCTGAAATCCTCTGTTGAACAATCTACGGCAATAATACATTCTACAGAAAAACACTTGTTAAGGTTTGCTGATTCATCAAAAGAACAATCTTCGATCATTAAATCTCTTGTGAGGGAGTCCACAGCTACTTCCCTCAGTATAAATACAATCTCGTCTACTCTTGAAGATATAATTACAAAAGAATCAAACTCTCTTCGTTATATGATAACTGAATTATCTAATGAAATGAAGTCAACAAACTCATCAAAAGCCCATGTTAGCTCCTTCACGTCACCTGCATTAAGCAATAGTAAAAACAATAAATCACTACGTTTGGAACTCTTAGACCTGGATACCTCTATCATACCAATCCAAACTGACGACACGGTTCAACCAAATCCGTCTACAAGTATACCAAATGAAAATGAACGAACATCATCCTTTAACGAAGACAATCCTCCTACACTTTCTGAACCTGTTCTCATCAACCGGTTTGGCACATCCTGGACCCCTACTGAATGGAACAACAGAATTCTGAAAATTAAAAACCAAGCTGAGGGGGACCATAGAATAAGTAAGCTAAATAATCAGGTTGAATGTACGCCTCTCTTTATAAAAAGTAGTTCTATTTCTAACGAAACTATGATACGCAATTTTTTTTCTGATTCTTATAAAATTACTCTTGTAAAATGTATTAAGTTGAACTCTTCTAGTTTTAAAGCTTTCATTCCTACTCGATATCTTTGGCTTTTTTTCCCCACTGATCAACCTGTTTGTTATATAAACAAATTTCAAATTTCATTATGGGTTTCAAAATTACCGAAGAAAGCTTCCAATCAAAAAAATGTATCTCTTCAAGAACCTAACTCTAGTTTTAAGTCCTACCTAACCCGAACTAAGACTATTCGTCACGTAAATCCTCCTAATTCTGCCCAATCAAAGCATGTCTCTTTTAAACCAAATTACACTGCCCCTCCTTTTCCTAGTACTCCTCGGGCAAAGAGTACTTCCAATATCCCTTATAGCAATTTCATCCGTTCCCATACCTTAAATCCAGCCTCACAGACCCGCAACACACCTCCTCCTCTACCCAAATCGCCTAGGACATCAATCAGTTCCATAAACTCTAATCCCCCTATTTTAGACCCAATGTTTCCACCCATCGTCAAGATAACCTCCAAATTTGTCGATTCAATGTCAGCAACAAAAGATTATGACGGTCGGTACTTGATGGCAAGACTACGTGACAATAAACTGTACGACAATATTCGTCTTTATCTTGCATTTCTTCATGATAAACCCGATTCTGTTTGTATAAACGGTAAGACCAAAACCAATGTAGTTTTATCAATTTTAAAAAGAAGGTCTCCCAACCGATCCTACAAGCCTAAAAGACATTTATGTCAGGTTTCATGAAGGTTTCAACATAACAGCTTCTGCAGTCATTAAAGATCTTGCTACGTTTTCTTCACACGTAGCCTCGAATCGTTCCATGCACTCCAATTTTTCCAAAAAACCACGTCTTTAACACTGATACTTTCGCTTTCTCGGTATCTAACGAAGTAACCCTTAGCACCATATCTCTGTACTATCAGAATGTTAGAGGACTCCGCACAAAAACATCCTCAGTTTACCTTAATTCCCAAAAACTTCCTTTTGATATCTTTGCCCTTACTGAAACTAACCTTGATTCCAGTTTCCTTGACAATGAATTATTCATTTCCGATTTCGTAGTTTTTCGTGCAGATGGGCAAATTAATGAAAACGGGACATCTGGCCGTGGTGTTCTTTTAGCCGTACACAACCGTTTCAGTGCAACTCTAGTTAATATATCTAAATCACCACTCACTGAACTAGTATGCGTAAAACTATCTGTTTTTAATCGGTGTTTTTACATAGCTTGCTGCTATATACATCCTTCGCAACCTATTCTCGCTTATCAAATGTTAGTTGATTCATTTGACTCCCTTTTCGAAACCGCTGACTCTAGTGATGACATTATCATAGTTGGAGACTTTAATTTGCCTGATTTACGCTGGATACAGTCAGAGGATGAATCAAACTATGTTCCTTGCAATACTACTTCTGAAAAAGAAAGTCTTTTCTGCGATCGCGTTTTTGGGTCTGGCCTTTTTCAAATTAGTAATATTACTAACAACCTAGGCAGACAGCTAGATCTCATTTTCTCTTCTGACCCTCACAACTCAGTAGTCACCAAAAGTTTCCATCTTCTCTCGACCCTTGACCACTTCCACCCTCCTCTTTCCCTTGTCTTCACACTCAATCAAAGTATTTCCGCTGCTGATTCTGAAGCATCTTACCTGTTTAATTTTCGTAAAGCTGACTTCAATGGACTTAATAGTTTAATAAGCCAGATTGAATTTAACAATTTCATAAACTCTTTCACTCCCATCAACATTGCGCTTACCTTCTTTTACACGGCTATCTTCGAATGCATCATCCAATGTGTTCCCCATTTGCCCCAAAAGAATTGCTCGTTATCTCCCCCTTGGTATACGAAAGAATTGCGATCACTTCGTAATCTTAGAAATAAATTATGGAAAACGTTCATTAAATCAAGAACAACTATTGATTACATAATTTACCAACAAGCTTTCCTCAATTTTTGAACTTTATGTGATTCTCTTTATCATGACTACCTCGATAAAATGCAAACCAGTCTTCTTTCCGAACCCAAACGTTTCTACCAATTTATAAATATTAAGAGAAAATCTGACGGACTTCCACTTTCTTTTAATTTTCTTGACACCTCTTCTTCTGATTCCCAAGTTATCGCTAATCTTTTTGCAAATTTTTTTAGTCTATCGTATAGTGAAGATATGATTGAACCCGACCTTAATTATTTCAGTTATCTGACAAACAGTTCAAATACCAGTTTTGTTTCTCTAAGGGTTAGTCGGGACACTGTCTACGAAAAAATCAACTCACTTAAAGATGACTTCTCTCCTGGTCCGGACGGTATCCCTGCCATATTTCTTAAAAAATGCATCAACACAATCAGTGAACCGCTTTCAAATCTGTTTCAACTCTCGCTCACACAAGCTGTTTTTCCAACAGTATGGAAAAATTCTTTTATTTTCCCTATTCACAAAAAAGGTTGCAAAAATGAAATTTCCAACTGCCGTCCCATAGCTAAACTCTCAGCAACTCCTAAACTCTTTGAAAGTATAGTTTATGATACGCTTAATTTTCATTGCAAGTCAATTGTTTCCTCACTACAGCATGGTTTCTTAAAGGGCAGATCTACCACAACGAACCTTACACAAGTCGTTTCTATGACAATCTGTGCTTTAGAAAAAGGCAGCGAGGTTGATGTAGTTACTACTGACTTTTCTAAAGCATTTGATAAAATCTCTCACGACATTATCTATCTTAAGTTAAGAGCTTTTGGTTTTCCACCACTATTCATCCAATGGGTCAAATCCTATTTGGAAGACCGTTTTTATAGGGTAGTTTTCCGAGGCTCTATTTCGACCCCCATTTCCGCCACTTCTGGTGTTCCTCAGGGCAGCCATCTTGGCCCTCTTTTATTTGTCCTCGCCATAAATGATGTGGACAAGATTATTTCCTACTCCAACCTTTTTATATACGCAGATGACATAAAAATAACGAGGGTCATTTTGACACCTTTCGACCCTCCCCTGCTTCAACAAGATTTAAATTCCTTTCTAACTTGGTGTCAAAAAAATTTCCTTGAACTTAATGTTAGCAAGTGTCAATTCATGACTTTCTCACGAAAACGTCTTCCTCTCCCCCCTCGAATGTAACACTTTTGCAACGTAGCCGTTCCAGCAGTGTCTTCCATACGCGATCTCGGTATCTATTGTGATAAAGAACTCAATTTCCGTTCCCACATTGACCAAATTATATCAAGAGCTAACTCTTCCCTTGGCTTTATAAAACGCTGGTCTAAGGAATTTTCAAACCCTTACGTCACAAAGTCACTCTACATAACTTTCGTCAGACCCATCCTTGAATATGCTTCTCAGGTGTGGTCTCCTTATCAAACAACCCACTCTCTTAGAATTGAAACTGTACAGCGAAGGTTTCTTCGTTTTGCTTTACGCAATCTTCCTTGGTCGAATTCCCTTATCTTACCTCCCTATGAAGATAGATTACAATTAATCGACTTACACACCCTAGCTAGACGTCGCGATGTTGCTGACATACTCTTTGTGCACCAATTAATAACTGGCGTAATCGACTCCCCCGCACTTCTTGAAAACATGGTCCTCAATACCAATTCACGCAACCTAAGATCCGTCCCTTTCTATAACCTTCCTACTCACCGCACTAATTATGGGCATTTCAACCCTATTACTCGTATGTTACGCTTAGCCAATAATTCACAACACATCCTCGACTTTAACAAAAGTATATCTTCCCTTAAAAGAGATTTATATTCCAATCCTCCATAATCCCACAAATACATTTAGTTTTTAAGATAGATTTAAGTTATTATTGTTTGTTTAAGTATTACATAGCTTGAATTAAGCGAATAAAAAAAAAAAAAAATAAATAAATTTACTGTTAGCAAACAACACTTTTCAATTACAAAATAAACAATTCAACTTCCACTGACAAGCTTCCAAAACCTCAACACGATTTAACTTATGTTAAAATCAGAAACAACCAACAACACTTTTCAAATGAAAAAGAGAAAAAAAAAACAGTAATAATCTACCCTCTTCTGCTCAACAGCTATCAAAATCTCAACACGATTTCACAAAACCCACAGAAACTATTAAGTTTTATCAGAAAGCACCACAACTTATACCCTTCAAAAAAAACTTTCAACACAAAATCTCACGACCCAAAAAGCAAACACTCCGCTTATAAAAGAATCACAAAGATATAAAACCACACTTTATAAAAACCCGTAAGAAAATTACTTCGAATGAAATGAATATCTTAAAAGCTAACTCGAAAATATCAATTAAAAAAAAAGAAACACCCTTTTTCAAAAAAAAATTCCAAAAAAAACTAACCGCAACTCGCAAAATTCAATTCTCACCCAATCTCTGACTTCAGAAATTACAAAATTCCAAAATGTACTGCACCACCAAAATTATTTCAAAAAACAATTCAACCACAGAAAAAAGGTTTGAGAAACACTGGATTTCGCTAGCAAAAAAAATTAAGTTCTAGCAATGCAATGCAACACTGTATATTGGGTACTGGCGTACACAAAGTAAGGCAGACAAGAAAAAAAAACAAAACCGAAGGCCAAGTAGCCGGCAATATTAAAACGTATGTTGATAAGTATATATGTAAATATGGATGTACGCGAAAATGGAACTACGTATTCGTAAATGATATGTAAACCCAATAAATGCACACGAAAAGGTAGGTACGTCTAAGATAGTATGTTTATATATATGTAAATAATAAATCGAAATAAATTTAATCAAATCAGGAATGTAATAATGATAGCACAAGCAAACAGAATCAAAAGTAATGCAAAAAAAAACAAAACAAAATCTTACTTGGAGTACACAACCGTATGTATGTATACTTAACCCAACGCACTTTCCACTCTTCCAGAAGAAAAAAACCACTTATTTTATGCTCTTTGAACTTTGATTGATGATAAACTTGTCTATTCTTTGTAGAATGTAGATGAAGAAGAAATTTATCTATGGATAGAAAAGAACACAGCAGTAAGTAAAATGTTTCAAGAAAAAACAAATATCACAAATAAATCCACCAAACGATACACTCTAACACAGATTTGTAATGGACAACTCCACAAGCCCGACACGTTGGGTGCCAATTTGTTGCACTTTTTCCTTCGCCACACACACTCTTTGAAAACGATCGGATGTAGGGATTTATTATCCCTTATTTGATTAGTCGTATATTTGATCAATGTAATAATTTTAGGATGAGCGAAAACTTAAATACCGCGGACAAACAAATAAAAAAAAGAAAGTAATTAATGGCACAGCCAGCCGGCGTGCGAAAAGAATAGAAATGACAGATGGTTTTTGGTAGGAAGTGTTGGCAAGAAAACAAGCGCATCCAGCAACAAATATATGCTGCCACCGCGACTAGCTCAGCTGGGTGTGTTCGACAATTAATTTGATAAGGTAGGTCAGGTAAAGGGAATTAAATTAATCGAAGGTTGGTAAATTGGATAGGAATAAATTTGTATAAATAAATCAATTTGGAGGACAGGGTGTCCTAAAAATTGTGGGCACCAGAAAATTTTTAAAGGATTAAATTTTCAAACCTTGACGTAAAGAAATAAAAAAAAATATGGTTGAATTCCCAAAGGGAAGTTTAAATAATTTTATTGTTTTAGTAAGGTGTCTGGATAAAACCGTGGTCGGAACCTGGACTAAAACCAGAATCTTTTCGAAAGAATATAAATGGAAAATAGGTGATCGTAAAATGAAATGAAAAGTTATATAAGTTAGCAAAAAGGTCAGGTGGACCGTTGCAATGTTGAACAAAAGAAATGGTACCGAAGGTTGAACGGTTAAAGGGGTTTTCCCGAAAATTCCCAAGATGAGTTTAAAATTAAGGGGGTCACGCGCCAGGCAATTTCCTGGATAAATCGTAAGATAAAAGGGGCTACACAGTCTTTCACACAAATCTTTCACCAAATAACACGATTCGCAAAAATTTCACTGTACTTATCTTGAGCTGTTTTTTTTTCTTTCTTAAAATCTCCTTCTCCTAAATCTCCCTGATTTTGCTCTCCTGTAGTTGGATATCCTGTCGTATCCTTCGTTGAAAAGACAACCTTTCCTCGATTCACTTTCCAAAATCTGAAAATGAGCTAAAACTCCGAACAAAAAAATATGGCGCTAAATCTTTTCAATTGAATCAAAACTTATTTTCAATTTCTTAATCTCGAAAATCTTTCACTCTCTATCTCTTATCTCTCTGCTAGCTAGCCAAGAAGTGTCCACCACTTCAAGCCTAGCTCTTTGTCTGGCCTCAACCCCGCTCTCAGACACACACACATTCATACATTCAACCAATCACTTTCGTGGATTCAGTATCACGACATCAGCCACCGTTGGTGTGCTGTGCCATCGCTGTCGAGTTCCAACGAAAGTGCGCATGCTCAACCACTACATGCATAGAGTTCGACAAGTTGTTGGTGTCGTCCAAAACTTGCCCTCTCTCTCGCCATTCACCAAGTTCGAAAGTTCGACAAGTGGTTGGTGTCATCCAACACTTGCCGATCATGATGGGTGAGTCCAGACCCCTAGATCACCTAATATTACAACCTTCGTGAAAAACATCGCGCTATGCTGAAATTGAAAATAAGTTATCTCTGAGCATTCTCTCAGTTACCTTTACTCGCGTGGAGAGTGAATCGAGTAAGTCAACAAAACCGATTCCTAATAAACATTTTTAACATTTTCTTTCGGGAGAACTATAGGAGGAGGAAATCTTATCTAACCGAAAATCCCTATCCTACACTGGTGGCCTCTTTTGCAGATTTGGGGGAGGAGGGAAGAGCTTTAACGTTTCAACCTTTGGGTACCTTATTAAAGTTAGGTTGGGCAGAAGGCCATACTAGTTTTGTCAAAGTGACGTAAATCGTTGGGTAGGCATTTATCATCTACCATTGATGGTGGTATAGAGTGTTGATGTGTCAACCTGTGTGTGTTCACACCGGACATTTCCATTGTCTTGCGTGAGACCGCCCGTCTGCACGCTTCTTGCTCATCGTTGGGGATCGCCTGTCCCTTTGTCGGTCTAGCCTCGACCAATTTTGCCTCCTCACCCTAACGTGGGATGTTTTTGCATAATGCTGGGTGAGTAAATCATAGGCTGATGGAACCTTGGTTGCCCCTAACTCTCCCAGAATTATGCAGCCACATCCAAAAACGAAGAAGAGGAAGGGATACGAGAAAGGATCCTAAGGATACTTTTTGTATCGGTAAATTTTACCGCGACAAGAGATCTGTGCGAACTGCTTGAACACGAAATCTTTCTGAAACTCTAGAATTTGCATTAATGATGGAAGCTTCTGAGCAAGCTTCTCAAATGGTGCGTTGTCAAAGAGAAGTCATAGTCGAGGCTAAATCATGCCCAGGAGTTAAGCTACAAAGGAACCAGCGGAATGGACTTGCAAGATGTAGGAATTGTAATAAGATGGGGCACTTACAGCGACAATGCTGGTTGCCACCAATTAAAACTGAAACTGCTTTTCAACGTTGTGAAGTCCAAGAAAATCAATCCACGAGCTGTAGGGTAAGACCGCAGACTTATCAATACCGAATTGGACATCAGGTAGGAAACCCCCAAAGGAATTGCTGGCGGAAAGTAGAGACCAAGACTCAGCGGATGAGAATGGAACCCAAATTCGGATGGAACAAGAAAGAATTGAGGTCTGCTCAAAAGAAGGATCCAGACATCGGACCGATTCTCAAATGGAAAGAGAACAACACAAAACCTGACTGGAACGACATTTCTGACCAAAGCCTTGTTGTCAAAGCCTGTTTGGAACTGGATGGAAACATTTACAACGAAAATAAACGATACTAAACATACGTTCCACAAAATGTAAATATAAACAAAAACATAGAATGTTTATGGAAAATTAATGAAGCGAATGTACATAAAGTCATATGACTAGAAAAGTTCTAGAAATTAAGTATAACCAATTTGCAAGTTAACAAGTGAAGTTGTGTGTTTCATTTCAAAATAGCTTTTTTCCTAGTTTTTTCAAGTTTAATCTAAAACCTAGTCGGAACATTTTGGTCCTTCATAGCCGTTTTTACGAACAGTGATTAGAAACAATATAGTGTATGTGGAAAACATTAACATTTTAAAAGACAAAAAGTGTGTGAAGTGCTTAGTCGTTTAACGAACACAAGTGCTTATATATACATATTTACATATATGAAGAACTCCTACAGAGTTTAATAAGTAAAGTGTCAATTTTTTCAAATTAAATTTGCTTAAAACGAATCAATCGCGCGCGATTAAAACGCCATTAAATAAGATTGAAAACGCCATTTAGCTAAAATAAACTTAAACTATCTGCTGCAGCAGCCGAGTTATCAAGGACTAAAACTACAAGGTCATCCAAGGTTGCAACTGCAAAAAAGAAGAAGAATTTAAGTAAGTTCGTTCTTGTTGTGTACGTTGTTGTATAAATAAATAGTTATACCCGAACAAACTTTAAAATGTCGAATCCAGTACCTGCTCTTGGTTCTTCTTTGTTTAACGGAGCTCTCCAAAAAAGCCTCTTGGAGCAAATAGAGAGGAATTATAGAAATTTCAAAAAAGAGCCCAAAACACGTCGTACGCGTGCAGTTGCGAGTAGTCGTCTAGCCTTGCTGGAGGAAAATATGGCTTCAGCGAAAATCTACCACCAGAACGTCGTTGGGGGTTCGAAGTTGGAAGCTGGAATTGAAAAAGAGGATTATTTGGAAGTTTTTGCGAAATTAACGACACTTACCTGGATTATAGGTCCGATTTAACTGAATTGTTAGAGAGTTTATTTTCGGTTTCTGCATCGTCATCGCTGGCAGCAGGTCAGGCTGGTCAGAGTTTAGGCCAATCAGGTATGGTCCGTACCGAGATGAGATTGCCCAAAATTGATCTCCCTAAATTTATTGGGGAATATATAAAATGGCGGTCGTTTCACGACAGGTTTGATTCGCTGGTCTGTTCAAACAATAATTTGACGGACATCGACAAGATGCACTTCTTGAAGTCGAGTTTAGAAGGTGAGGCGGATCGTTTGCTCCAGCATTAACCCTGTGTCGCGGGTAACTTTGACAAGGCATGGGAGTTATTAAAGGCGCGATACGACAATAAGCGTGTCTTAGTAAATGCGCAACTAAAACTCCTTTTCAGCCAAAAGTGCCTTGTGAAAGAGTCGATTGATGGGCTGAAGGAGGTGATATTCACCTCGCAGGAGTGTATCCATGCACTCAGGAACCTGGATGTGCCTGTTGATCAATGGGACGACATTTTGGTGCACCTCGTGTATAATATATTACCTGGTTATTTGCAGCAGTTGTGGGAAGAGAAGTTGGGGAACCAGAAAGAGTTGCCAAGCTGGAACGATTTTCGGGAGTTTTTGGAAGCACGCTTCAGGACCTTGGAAGCAGTGAATGCAGATACAGTACAACCAACTTCTTTCAAGAACGATGTGCGGAGACCAGCCGGTACGGAGGTGCGGAAGGTGTTTCACGTGAAGAATGCTGCCAGAACGGAGTTCGTGTGCCAGGTATGCCACCAGAGCCAGCACTCACTGTGGAAATGCCAGAAGTTCCTGAATATGGATGTTCAAAGGCGCGCGCAGGTAGTCAAGACGGCAAAGGTGTGCAATAACTGTCTGGGGTACAGTCATTACGCCTCAAACTGCCCAAGCGACAAAAATTGCACGTTTTGTTCGAAGCGTCACCATTCGTTGTTGCACATCAACATCACACCACAACCTAGCCAGCCCCGAAGACAGACAGATTTCATCGCTACTCAGGTCTCCGTCAACCCAGACGCGCCTGAGTTCCATATGGACGGCAGAGCTAGCTCGAGCGGTAGAGATTTAAATACCTTCCATGCGTCAGCAGGCAGCTGTGCATCGGCGAAGGTTTTGTTGGCAACAGCCGTTGTCAAAGTCATAGCAGCAGATGGAAGTTTCCGTTGTCTAAGAGCTCTGGTCGACCCAGGATCAGAAGCCATTTTTATAACAGCAGCAGCTGCACAGTTGCTGAACTTAAAACGGTGTCAGACCGTGGCGAGAGTAAGTGGGTTGGGTTTGGTCAGCAGTGGCACAACACATAGCAGCGTCGATTTAACGCTTGCGTCGCAACACTCGACGTTTGAAAGTGCTATAAAAGCACTGGTTTTCACGTCACTGACTGGGCATCTTCCAGCCCACCGAATCGAGCCAAAGAAATGGCAACATTTAGAGGGACTCTGTTCAGCAGATCCCACTTACTTTTTACCTGCTCCGGTGGACCTACTACTTGGAAGCGACGTTTTCGCCGACATACTCCTTCCACAGATAGTACGGAGTCAAGACGGCCAAGGTCCAGTGGCCCAAAAAACACAACTCGGCTGGATTATTTTTGGAAAAGTTCCGACCGAAACCACGGTTCATGTCCGAACTTTTACGCAGTTCGCGGACTTAGGGTCGGAAGTACGAGGATTCCAGGAAGCTGAAGAGGTTGCAACTACCGAAGAGGAGCGCTTAATTCAAACGCACGCCGTGCAGATGAGCGCGGAAGATAATAAGATACTCGATGTGGTGCAAAAATTATCGAAGTTGTTACGAGTGATCCGGAAGATTGCTACCTATCTCAGGTCTGCATCCAACTGCCGCAAAGTCAAGGGATTTTTAGCAGCGTGCAAACGCTTTACAAGACGTAGAGGTACATGCAGGAGGCTGCACAGTGATTGCGGAACAAATCTTGTCGGTGCTAACGCGAAGCTAGGCAGAATGTTGAAGAACGCAAAGCATTGCTGGAAGGAAGTAGCGGAAGAACTGTCAAACCACGGTACTGAATGGCATTTTATTCCTCCCGCTTCTCCCCATTTCGGAGGATTCTGGGAAGCAGGTGCGAAACCGGTCAAGTACCACATCAAACAAGTTGTTGGAAGTGAGACACTCACCATTGAGGAGCTCGCGACGCTTCTAACACAAGTAGAAGCATGTCTCAATTCGAGACCCTTGTGTCCACTAACCGACAACGTGGACGATTTGGACATCTTAACCCCCGCTAACTGTCTCAACGGAGAACAAATTCACGCCTTACCGCAACAAAAACTTACCCATAACATCACCCACTTAGAACGCTGGAAGAGAATTCAGGTCCTGGCTGACCAATTCTGGAAGAAGTGGCATTCCGAGTACCTTTGCAGGTGATACTGGAACATGGCCAGAATCACCGAGACGCATCCCGGATCAGACGGACTCATCCGAGTCGTCACAAGACAAAGAACGGATAGTATTTACAACAACCCATTATACACTGCCCCTGGATTCAGTACGAATCAATTCCTGCTGAAGTATATCTCTTCCCCGAAGAATTAAATGAAAAACATCAAACCTCATACAACGCCCCTGGATTCACCCGAATCAACAACAGTTTACCAACCTGCTGTTACCATTATCTTCTCCGAAGATAACATCATTTGTCTCAATATTAATCCAATTCAATATACATATATATTAATTCAAAAAAAAAAGGCTAAAATTCAACAGTAACAGCGCATCACCACTTCGTTCAACCATCAAGGATACCAGAGTCTTTCAACGAAAACTCAATTATGTTTACTTCTAAACGTGACCGCGAACGGAGATTGCAAACGAATTTCAAACCGCATCACTTCAGGAATCTTTTCGCCGAAAAATTCGCTGAAGCAACATAAAATATTAATAATGAACAGAAATCTTTTTACCGAAAAATTCGCTGAAATAAGGAAATAATAATAAACTGGTTAAAGTGTTCTTTTTACGAAAGACATTAACCATAGTCAACACAACAATCAACACATCTTAACAACTGGAAGCTGTCCAAACAACATCTTTAAAAACATTAGCAAAGCTGTTCAAACACTTTAAAAACACCTGAAAGCTGTTCAAAAAGAAGAAAAATCAAACAAGGACTTTGTTTAAATCATCTTTATTTAATAATAACAATAATATACAAACGATTGCAATGAATGCAACTCATCTTTAAATGCTGTGCTGCAGCAACGCACACACAAAATTAAACAGAATATAAAATGAATTGAAAACCAGAACTTATTCTACAAAACTTATGCTATAATATACAAAATCAAATTTTCTAAAATACAGCAGTTTTAAAACCTTTCGGCATGTTCAAAAGGAACATCGAAAACCGAGAAACACCGCACGTCGTAGTCAAGTTCCCGTCGGCAAAACAAAGCAAAAATAGTCGTCGACAAGACTAATTTTAATAAAATTATTTGTGCACTGCAACACCGCATACGCAATATTAATAAACTAATAATAATCACGCTGAAACAATGCACATATTTATTAAACAAATTACCGGCAATAATGCAAAAAAAAAAACACAAAATGCACTGCCATTTTAAAAAACAAAAAAGGAACACGATCCACATCGAAAAATAAAAAACACGAAATGTCAAAAGCCGTCGGCATATGCATTTGACCATTTTGCACCATAGATCTGATTAATTCTCAAAAGATCACAAGTCACAACCAATATACAGTCCACTGAATTAGAAATTGATAAAGCACTTTATAATTTCAACACTCCTAAAACTCAACAAACTTTAAAAAACGCTAATGGTTTTCATAAATTTTCATCGAAAATAAAATGAAATACGAGTTTGTTTACAAAGCAAAATGTAAACAAAAATCCTAGTTGGAACCGAAAATGTCCAACTAGAAAGAGACCGAAATCGCAGCAAGTCTCACGCAACAAATAAGTAAGAATTCTACACACACACATTCACACATCCACACAAAATCGCGATCGCTAAAATCGAAAAATACACGAAAACGCGCGACAACGTCACCAACAACAACAACATTAACAAATATATGTACCAAATTTCATGCATACGCACAAAAAAAATGATAAAAAACAATAAAGTCAATTTATAATGAAATAATACAATAAAATCAAAAGGAAAATGAACAAAAAACTCATCAATATAATATGTGGGTATAGGCACACATATATATCCAGCCATCATCCCTCATCGAAAATATCCTTCAAATTTACTTTGCGGTACGAACTTAATCCACCAAATCATCACAATCACAGCTTATTAATTGTATTTATAAAACAAAAACTTTCATTAACATCAAACTCACTAGCAAAACAAAATTCACGAATAAAATTTTGCGCATGCCGGCACCATGCTCGCGAAAACGAATTTATAAATGAACAACACCAACACCATACACCAATTAAGTAGTACACTACTCTTACGCATTGGAATGTAAAGCACACAAGAAAAAGAATGAAACTTCCAATTACGCATACTATTAATACAGTACAGGTCTAAGTGAAAGGCAACAATTTTAAAATGCTTAGTAGTACTGAATACTTCGTCAAGTTCCATTGTGGACGAGGAGCTCCTTATCTCAAATACAACTTTGAGTGAAACTAATTTGATCTCGGACCCCTCGAATGTTTACATACTCATCGCTTTACCACCCGCAAGGAGTATATTTGTATCCCGCCTTTCTAATTCTACTTCGGAGCATTTGATACAAAGTTACATTGCTAAGAAGAGCTCATCAATTAATTTAACAAATCTCTCTATCCGTAAATTTGTGATGTCGCCAGAGAAAGAGTACTCTTCCTTCGAAATTAAAGTTGGGAGGAACCAGGAGCTCTTTAATTTGCTATGTGATATATCTTTTTGGCCTACGCATACTGTGGTTCACGAATTTTTTCGAAGCAAGAAGCGAAGACCCAACGACAGCTGAGAGAACCTCAATAACTGATAGTTTCAACTGCTCTCCTGCTCTTCATACCACTATTGATATGCTCTCTGTATATTACCAAAACGCTGGTGGTATGAAAACTAAGACGATGGATTTCTACGTTGCTGTATCCTGTTGCCCTTATTACATTATTGCGTTAACAGAGACATGGTTGTCTGAAGATGTACTTTCCACTGAACTATGCCGGTCTGCTGATTTTAATGTGTTCAGAAGAGATAGATCGTTTGAAGATACTGGATTAGTCAGAGGTGGTGGTGTTTTACTAGCATTAAGATCATATTTTATATGTAGAGAAGTTCCACTTGAATTCAAAACTGCTGAACAATTATGTGTGGAAGTAACCTTGCCATTTGGAGTTAATAATCTTTATATTATTGTATCATATATTCCACCTGACTCTAATATGAGTATTTATCAGATGCATATCAATAACATCCTTAAAGTCTTTAATATGTTAGGGCCTAGTTCTAATATAATTATTCTAGGGGACTTTAATCTCCCATATATAAAATGGATTTACTCTGAAAAAGATAAATGTTTACTTCCTTTCAACGTCTCAAATGAATTGGAGTCGAGTTTCATTGATTATATGCTGTCTTTTAATTTAAACCAGATCAACTATGTTTTAAACTTATTAGGACGAATTCTAGACTTAGTTTTTATTAATACTGAAGTTGAAGCAAATTTAGTTAAATCAGAAACTCCAATTTTTGAAAATAGAAAGCATCATTTTGCCTTGCAATTTGATTTAAAATTCTTAAATTTCGATAAGCTAAATTTTGATAAACGTGAGTTTTACTCTGTTCGGGATTTCAGAAAAGCTAATTATGATGAATTGAATAATTTTTTTAACGCCATCGATTGGGATGAAGCTCTTCGTTCTCGTAACTTAAAGGAGTGTTACGATTCTTTCACTGCTGTTATTGAGGAAGCATATAATTTGTTTATTCCATTTAAAGAGCGAAAACATAAAAATAAGCCTGTCTGGTTCAATAATAGATTACGTAACCTTAAAAATAAACAGCCGTATTTATAATCGCATAATAAACTCCGAACAACTTTATAACACGCCTATTCATTGAATAAATCAGAAATCGTATTTATTATCATTTTTCGTCAGTGAATAGGGGCTGAATAGCTTAAACGCAGAAATGTGTGTTTTAAGCGTGTTTTAAGCGTATTTTAGCGTATAAATGTCATTTGATTTTGAGTATTGAGTTGTCATTCAGTGGTTTATTTACAACTTTGAGAATTTTAAAAGCAACTAAAATGGAAATGTACTCAAATTACATTAACTTTATGCATAATTTGGATGGTGTAAATGTGTTATCCACTGAAAGAAGTAGAGCGCAGAAGGTGTACAAAAAAGATTTGATCCAATGAAGCTTAATGAGTCATTATTTAGGCAGAAATATAAGAATGTTTCCTTTTTTCAGAGCCCGTTTCACACGCGTCGTGGCTGAGTTACAATTTGTTGCAGAAAAATCGATAGCCTTGAACACGATTGATATCCAAGTTGTTGTCGCGTGCCTGCGTTATGTATGCATAAAGGGCAATTGTCAGAGCATCAGTTCCACATTCTAGAATGTCATTAGGGAAGTCTTGCTTTTGGCCGTTCTTTTGCTGGGATGCATAGCAACAACTTCTTTAAGTGCTTCCTTCTTCATAAAACCGCACAAATGCTTCAGTCACTGCAGGACACAACTTTGGATCCATAATAAATGCAACGCGACTTCAGTCATAGAGAGATCCCAAACACTTGAGTTCATGTCGACTAAGGTTTTCTTCCCGGCAGAGCTTCTTCCCCATCACAACCTGTGTTGCTATACCAGCATGAACACAGCCTGATACCCACAGAGTCGTGTAACATTTCATTCGATGATATCGAGTAATAGCATATTCTATGGCATTAGTTAGAGGATGACCCAAGTGCAGAGACCTAGTGACATTGGATGGTGGAATAACCATGACAAATTTAAGTTAGCTTTAGTTATTTTATTTGTACTTGCAGTTTTATACTTAGACCGAACACCGAACGAAAATAAAAACAAAACAAAATTCTGTTGTCAGTTCAACCATTGAGAAACAAAAATAGAGAGTTTCTTTATGATTTTGACATAAGGGATGAATAACTATAATGGGTGATGAAAAAGATTATAAATAAGGATTTTTTATTCACTGAATAAAGTCTTAATAGGTTCTTATTCACTGAATAACTATTATGCGTTTTAAGCGTGTAATAGCAAAATCTAATAAATACGGCTGAAACTGTCTAAGGCACATAAAAATTACAGAAGAGATCCTGGCCTGCACCTTCGATATATACGATGTAGAAAAGAATATGAGTCTGCGAAAAAGTCTGTATATAAAAGCTATATGCGTAATATTAAAAGTGATTCTCGAGCCTTTTGGAAATTTGTTAATTCAAAACGTAAGTCATATGGGATTCCAACTTGCATGAATTACCTTGATCAGTCATCCAATAGTGAGGAAGTTATATGTGATATGTTTGCGTCTTATTTTCAGTCCAACTTTGTTCTAGATCCCGTTCCTCATTCGCACGAAATTCAAAGTGGTGAAACACTAACTAATCTTGGAAGCTTAACTTTGTCAGTGGACCAGGTTTTGATTCAGCTTTCATCTCTGAAGTCTGATTTCAAACTAACCCCTGATAATTTTTGCTCGGCTTTACTTAAGAAGTGTTCCTTAAGTCTTGCGGCTCCACTTACTAAAATTTTCAACTTATCGCTTTCCACTGGTAAATTTTTAGATTACTGGAAATTGTCGATGATAAGTCCAATTTATAAATCAGGTTCAAAACAAGAGGTTATAAATTACAGACCGATTTCAAAACTGAAGTTGATACCGAAAGTTTTTGAAGCGATTGTGAAGAAATGTCTTTATGATGAAGTTAGTTCAAGTATATCAGTAGATCAACATGGTTTTGTTAGTGGTAGGTCAACAGTGACTAATCTAGCCTTGTTTTCTAACTTCTGCATTAGAGGTTTTCGAACGTGGAAATCAAGTTGACGCTGTCTATACAGATTTCTCCAAAGCGTTTGATAGAGTTCAACACGATATTCTGCTAAAAAAACTGAAATTGTTAGGTTTTCACTCTAGCCTACTTATATGGTTTGAAAATTACTTGACCAATCGTAAACAATATGTAAAAATTGGAACGGTTGTTTCAAAAGAAATTTTTAATCACTCAGGTGTTCCTCAAGGGAGTCATTTAGGACCTCTCCTCTTTATATTATTTATAAACGATCTACCACCAAGAATTCGATATTCGGAATGTTTGCTTTTTGCAGATGATCTTAAGATTTTTAGGCCAATTAAGTGTGAATTGGATTGTTATCGACTTCAACGTGATATAGATGAAGTGTCAGCTTGGTGTGTGAAAATCGATTATTTTTGAATATAGCAAAGTGTAAGAGCATTACCTTTACCAGGTCGCCTAATGTTATAGATCATTCATACGTCATTTCTGACATTCAACTTGAATCAGTGGATAGACAAAAAGACCTAGGCGTTATTTTCGATTCAAAGCTATCCTTTAACTTGCATCTGGACTACGTTATTTCTAAGGCTAATAAATTAGTTGGATTCATCATGCGAAACTCAAAACAATTTCTGGATCCTTACACGATTAAATCTTTATATATTTCACTTGTGAGATCACTTCTTGAGTATGCATGTTGTATATGGTGTCCATTGTATAGGGTGGGTATAAATCGTATTGAATCCGTTCAAAAAAAAGTTTCGAGGTACGCTTTGCGTAAACTAAATTGGGTTGATAATATTTTACCTAGCTACAATGCAAGATGTCTGTTAATAGATTTAAAGACTCTCGAAGCTAGGAGGAAGTATTATTTAGTTATGCTTGCTAGAGATGTTCTCTGTAATCGAATTGATTGTCCTAAAATTCTCTCTTTTTTTTCTTTATATGCTCCTTCAAGACAGTTGAGGACGAGGCCGATTCTGTTTTTTGTTCCCCGATCTTATACAAACTACGGTAGATCAGATCCGATTTCACGTTCTAGTCATGAATTTAATTGCGTTTATCAAAATATAGACTTATGTTTAAGCAGAGAGGTTTTCAAATCTATTGTTTTGAGTCTAGTATCGTAGCATGTTTGTATTTATATGTACATATGTAAGATAATTCTTTTTGCTACTTATTATTTAATATTTGCTCTTACTTTTCTCTATATAGTTTATGTAAATATTGTTAAGTCTAGAAGAGTTATGAACTCGATAGATGGATAGTAAATAAATAAATAAAAAAAAAAAAAAAAAAAAAAAAAAAAAAAAAAAAAAAAAAAAAAAAAAAAAAAAAAAAAAAAGTATCTGTTGTAAAATTCTATCGTGTTGTCTATTTATGTTTTTTTTTTTTTTTAATGTACTAATCTCTTTTGTCTCATTACATGTATGCATGAGAAAGAAAAGTACCACCATCAGTTCACATTTATACCAATTACGGATGGCACCTCAATATCAAAGGCCACCTGTGGAGAAGTAGCTGAACGTCATCGTCGGTACTACAGCGCATATTTCGGGACAGGGTGCACCACAAACAAAGGATGGGATTGCAAATTTTTTTGGAGGCGGGAGAATGTTTGGAACTGGATGGAAACATTTACAACGAAAATAAACGATACTAAACATACGTTTCACAAAATGTAAATATAAACAAAAACATAGAATGTTTATGGAAAATTAATGAAGCGAATGTACATAAAGTCATATGACTAGAAAAGTTCTAGAAATTAAATATAACCAATTTGCAAGTTAACAAGTGAAGTTGTGTGTTTCATTTCAAAATAGCTTTTTTCCTAGTTTTTTCAAGTTTAATCTAAAACCTAGTCGGAACAAAGCCTTTTGGGCACAGTGGGACTCGCTTCGCGTGCAAGAAGGCGTACTGCAGCGCAAATGGGAATCTCCTGACGGTAAATCTTTTGTAATGCAGCTTATTGTTCCTCAATCGAAAATCAAGGAGGTTTTACAAGAGATGCATAGGAGCTTTACAGGAAGCCACCTGGGAGTCAAAAAGACGCTGGAGAACGTGCGAAAACGCTTTTACTGGCTGCATGTTAGAGGTGACGTGGAGAAGTGGTTCCGAAATTGTTATGTCTGTGATTCAAACATAGCGGTGGGTAGGCTTACAGATAGACCTAATAGAATAAAGACATGGGCCACAGTGTATAGCGACCGGATGAAGACACGGTACGACACAAAAGCGACAACGACAGGATTCCAAGCAGGAGATCGTGTGTGGCTTTATAATCCTCATCGTCAAATGGGATTGTCACTGAAACTTCAGAAAAACTGGGAAGGTCCTTTTACAGTTGTCAAAAGGATTAACGACGTTGTTTACCGCATCCAAAGAGGATTAAGAGGATTAAAGGTAGTTCATTGTGACCGGCTGCATCGATATAGTGGCGAGGCTGCAGATGGAATTATTCGGGACGAACAATCTTAAGGAGGGGACAGTGTAATGTACACCCAACATTTATACCAATTTCCTAATCGAAAACGTTCAAACGAAAACACAACTGGCAACACTATAATGGAATGGTATAATGAAAGACGTCGTTTGTGAGTGAGTGTGTGTGTGTGCAGAAATACCGGGAGGAGAATGTGTCTAGAAATCATGGTTCATAGCAAAACTACTAGAAAGCTCTCGATGTTTCACACTGCTATATAAAGAGGCCGCTGACGCAACCAGAGTCAGTTTTGATTATAGAGTGATAAAGTGAAGAGTAAATTGTTTACAAGTGATAGTCCAAAAGTCGAGTTGAGATCGAATAAAGTATAGATACTGAATAAAAGAGGAGTTTTATTTTGCAAACTAAGCGGTCGTTACAATATATAGACTGAATAAGCAGTAAGTTTTACTTGTTGCATGTACTTGTAAACTTGTCAATTACATTTTAATAACTGTAAATAACGAAAAATTAGGTTAAACATGGCTCAAAATAAAGACTTTAAATTTTTTACTTTAATAAAATCATTAAAGATCTTACGAACTACAAAAAGTCGCCCAAAGATCGTAAGACTACAGCATATGCATCAGGTCGTTGGTGCCGTGTTGGTGGATACATTAATAGTGTGTTACAGCGAAGGCAGCACAAGTAAATACGAGTGCTCCGCCCCCTGTTACTGCCGCTGTTGGTGCAACATCGCATTCGGGCATTCGGTTTCCAAGGCTAGATCTGCCTAAGTTCGACAGTTCGTACACCACCTGGAGAGCTTTCCGGGACAAGTTTCATGTTCTGGTACATCAGACTAAGTCAATAGACGATATCGACAAGCTGCATTTCTTGCAATATTGTTTAGTGGGTGATGCAGAACGTTTTTTGCAAAACCTTATGGTGGAAGCAGCGTCTTACGACAAAAGCTTGGGAGCTTCTGCTGCACATCCAAATGCAGCATCTTTTTGGTCAGCCTTCCTTGAGTCGCGAAACGGCTTCAGGTCTTCGTGACATGTTGTACACCACTCGTGAATGCGTTCTTGCGCTGGAGAACATGGATGTGTCAGTCTCTGGATGGGATACGCTCCTCATTTGGTTTTTGCTCCAGAAACTTCCCAGTACGAGCCAAAAACTATGGGAAGAAAAATTAGGTAACCGAAAAGACTTACCGAGTTTTAAAGAGTTCACCGAATTTTTAGAAACGAGGTTCCGGACACTTGAGGTTGTAGGTCAGCAGGAGCTGGGTGCAGCGTCTAGGAACAAAGAAGAGCCAACCGCCAACAAAAAGCCACTTGTTCCAGCCAGCAATCCGAAGGTGTACCTCAGCAAGCAAGTCAACAAGCAGCCGTATAAACCAGCGAAGACGAGTTTCGTTGAGCAGCCATTAAGGACGAATTCCGGCGAGCAGCTCGCATGTAAGTTGTGCAACCAAGGCAAACACACGTTGCGAAAGTGCCAGCGCTTCCTGAACATGGACAACATGGGGCGCAAAAGATGCTGTTCGCAGGTTGAAGGTTTGTGAGAATTGCTTGTCCTACAGGCACTTTCTCCGTGACTGCCAGAGTGTGAGTTTGTACTATTTGTGCCAACAAAGGCCCCACTCGTTGCTGCATTACAAATGTCACGTCACAAACACGACAGATACAACAACAACCTTCAACGAGTTCGCAGGCGAGGAACATGGCATCCAGAGGATTTCAGGCTCCTCTGAACAGAAACGCGTCGGAGTTCCAGCCAACAGGAGAAGAGCAGCAGCTCCAATCAAATGTAAAAACTTTTAATTACCACGCGCCGCATGGTGATGGTCATCACCAGGTGCTTCTTGCAACGGCAGTAGTAAAGGCACGAGCAGCAGACAGGCGACTGCACCTCCTACGAGCGTTGATCGACACAGGCTCAGAAACGTCGTTCATCACCGAAACTGCCGCACTACTGTTGAAGCTAGAAAAGCGGCGCACCTTTATCGAAGTATCTGGGTTAGGGCTGGTCAGCAGTGGCACTACACAGCACTCCGTTTAAGTGCGCTTTGCTTCCCGCCACTCGACGTTTGAGACGGCCGTCCAGGCTTTGTTTTTCAAGTCACTGACTGGCCTTCTCCCGGCCCAACGAGTGATACACGGCAAATGGCATCACCTCAAGGGTCTTTCGTTAGCAGATCCCCTCTCTCTACGAACCTGCACCCATCGATTTACTGCTGGGAAGTGATGTTTGTGCGCAAATCCTTTTGCCGGACGTAAGGCGACCTCAGGATGGTATCGGTCCCATAGCACAAAACACCGAGCTTGGATGGATAGTTTTGGGCAAGGTTGCAGTAGAAGATCCCCAGCGAGTCCGAAGTTTCGTGCAGTTTGCAGACCTAAACTCTCAACTGGAGAAGTTTTGGGAGATCGAGGAAACCCCGTTTCATAACCTGGAAACAGAAGAAAACATCGCTTGTGACGACCATTTTAATCGGTTTACAAAACGCTTACCTGAAGGGCGATATGAGGTAAAGCCGCCTTTCAAAGAGGACGGCGTTCTTGCGATGGGATCGAGTCGAGAGAGCGCCTTCCGGCGTGTTCTTCATCTTGAGAAACGGCTGGATGCAGATCCAAAACTTAGTGTGGAGTACACTAAATGTATACGGGAGAATGAAGAACTCCACTAAATGGAAGAGATTGATGCGAATGATGCAGTTTTGCAGACTCCATTCCATTATTTCTTACCGCATCACGCGGTGTTTAAGGAAGCGAGCTCCATTACGAAGCTGAGAGTAGTGTTTGACGCAGCGGCGAAGGCTTCGGATGGGAAATCCCTCAACGACCGTCTTCTTATGGGTTCAAAGTTGCAATCGAGTATCATAGATCTCGTGCTAAAATGGAGGGCTCATCGTGTCACATTCACGGCCGACATTGAGAAAATGTATCGGCAAATTTTGGTTAGTCTCCCAGACCGATACTACCAGCTGATAATGTGGAGAGAGCAGAAGGTTTCGCCACTACGAATCTTCAAAATAAATACGGTCATTTTCGGGAGAGCCAGCGCACCATATCTTGCTATCAAGATTTTGAAATGAGAGAGAGAGAGAGAGAGTTGCCGAGGACGAAAGTGGAAATTTTGCGGACGGGGCGAAGGTTGTCCGTGAGGGCATGCACGTTGACGACCTCATCAGTGGTGCGGACTCCGTCGAAGAGGCGCGCATAAAACGCGACGAAGCAAGGTAACTTTTGGCGTCTGCAGGCTTCCACCTACAAAAATGGACGAGCAACGTCAAGGAACTCGTGGACGACATTCCGGTTCAAGACCGAGAGTTAGATTTTGAACTGCCGTTCAATACGTCGTAGCATGTCAAGACTCTCGGCATCAAATGGTTTCCTGTTGATGATTATTTTTTTTACCAGAACCTGCAGCCATGAAAAGAAACAACAACAAAAAGAGCTATGCTATCGACAATTGCTAATCATCTTGGCAAAACTTATGATGCAGAGACTCTGGGAAATCAGCTGCGATTAGGATGATCCGATTCCACCAGCGTTGAGGAAAGACTGGGAAGCTTTTCATCAAGAACTTCCTCAGATCGAACAGCTTCGAATTCCAAGGTGGACTCAGATGAGTAGAAACAACAGGGCGATAGAGTTGCACGGTTTCTGTGATGCGTCGATGAAGGCTTTCGGAGCAGCGGTGTACGTTCGAGTCTTAGATAGCGATGACAACATCCATGTCAACCTGCTCTTGTCAAAGACGAAAGTAACACCAAATCAGCGGACGATTACTCTTCCCCGTTTGGAGCTTTGTGGTGCTGTAGTTTTAGCACAGTTGATGCAGTACACCAAGAAAGTTTTGGCCATCCCCGATGTCAAAACGTATGCTTGGACGGATTCAACTATAGCGCTCGCTTGGATAAAGGCCACTCCCGCTAGATGGACTACGTTCGTGTCCAACCGAGTGTCAGAGATCCAGCGGCTGGTGTGGATCGATTGCTGGAGACGTGTTGCAACGCATTATAACCCAGCCGATCTGGCATCCAGAGGTGTGTTTCCGTCGGAACTGAAGTCATTGGAGCCATGGTGGAATGGCCCAGAATTTCTGCGTCATCAATGGATTTCCGATGTCCCAAATCAATCTGATAATGAAATGGATGAGGAGCAGCGTGCTGTGAAGGTACTCAGCGTTCGGGTCAACCATAATGACAGTATACTGCAAACAATATATGACTTTTCGAGTCTTCTCAAGCTCGTTCGAGTCGTTGCTACCTGTTTTCGTTTCGTTGCTAAATGTCGTCTGCCTTTGACACAGATGGCTGTGCGGCCGCTTTCTGGGGAGGTTGGGCGTAGGAAACTTGGGGAACGACGGCCCTTGGAGTCGGTCTGGCTGTTTGCCTTCCCTCGTCCTAAGTTACTGTTGGAGCATCTTTTAATTATTTCTTTATAACCTGGTATCGAGGACAACCCCGATAGTTAGCAGGATGTCCATCTCCACCACAGAGAACACATTTCAGTAGGGTCTTATCTTCGACCCTTGTCTCACCGAGCTTACACTCTTTTTCTTTGTTGTTCTCTCCACACTTTACGCACCTCGACTGCATTTGGCAGTTGAATGCGGCGTGCCCGAACCGTTGGCAACGAAGACATTGTAAAATTTCCCCGTGCCTGTTTATTTTCTCCCATCTTACCATCTGGTAGTCTAGGATGGAGATACTCCAGAGACTTTCCAGACGGCTACTGGGTGACAAGGTGACGAGGAACATTAGCAATAGCTGCCTCTCCCGTCTTGCCTTGGCCGTGGTGAACGACTTGACCCCGATAAACTCGAGATCATCGCTCGCCAACCTGCGAAGCTCCGCTAAGAGCTTCTCTGGGTCAGAGGTAGGCTCTGCCCCCCCCCCCCCTTTTAAAAGCATACATTTAGGCTTCTCCTCTTTGGGGGTATAACTATAATATTCGGTGGTTGTCTTCGCTAACAACTCCCGAACGATCTTATGGTCGCATGTCGATCTTGACCTAGACGTTTGTTAACAAATTTATCGCCAATGGCGGACTTACACAGGCTTTTTGTGGCTAGCAATTCCATTTTTAACGTTTTTTTAGGGGGCACCCTGCTCTTCGCTGTGGTCTTCTTTGGCTGCTGCTGTTGATGTGCTGAATGCTGTTGTTGCTTTTTGGCTGGCTGCTGCTGGCTGGGGATCGATGGCGCGGCTTTTTTAGCCGCGGTCCCTCGTTGCTGCTCTTCTGATGTTTATTGGCCGTTTTTCCTACCGCTGGCAATCGTTGCTGTTGTTTGGCCTTGCATTCGGCTTGCCTGCGGGCCACTTGCCTTGTTTATCATTTCAATTTCGGCAGACAGCTTCTCCACGGTTTTTGTTAGCTCGTGGAGTCGCTTATCTTCCTCGTTTTCTCCTATAACGTTCCCTTTAGTCTCAGCTTGCGGGACACTGGATAGGGCTGCATCTTGCGCCGCCTCTTCTTTGCTGCAGTTGTTGTCACTGCTGTTGTTGCGGTTGTTACCGCAATTTGCTTTGCGGTTGTTGCCGCTGCTTTGCTTCTTGTTGTTGTTGTTGCTGTCTTAAGTGTTGAATTCTCATCCAACACTTTATGATTAGGTGTTGATGGACCGGGATGGTCCATCACAGACGACTCGAATAAAAATTAAATTGGATTGCCCCTGCTGGGAGTTGAACCCACGTTCCTCCGCACTGGGTACCTACTGCTTGACTAGTTAGGCTACTGCCTTTCTTAAATTTCACTGAATTTAAACGCTTTAACAAACACTATTCAACTTGTAAAAACACAGCTTAAATCATCAACACGTCTACACTCGATAGCTGTTGCTAAACGACTCTCATCTCTTTACATATAACAATGAGAAAGAAGAGGACAATCATTCATCAGTTGGTAATTGGTATTTATACCAATTAAATACATCGTAAATGTCAGAGGCCATCTGTTGACGAACACTACACGATGTCGGTATTGCAGTTCAACATCGAATAGGGTGCTCCATACAAGATGCAAATTTATTTCTTTCGGAGGCGGGAGAATGTACTGAAATGTACTGAATGTAACATATGTTATTAAATAAACAGATCGATTAAATACAGTCCACAGATACATATGTCAAATATTTTATAAACAAAAAAGTCGAATATGTATACAAAAATTAATGATACTACTATACACAAAGTCATATGACTAAATTCTTAACACAAATCGAAATACAAAGCAATGTGGTTGAAAAGTGATTTTTTGGTGTTTAATTTTAAAGAATTCTTTCTTACGGAAAATTTCTAAGATATCACATAAAAAAAACTCTCTAACTTGGTTTCTCAATGGTTAAAACTGACAACAGAAATTTGTTTTTGTTTATATTTTCCCTAGCTATGGAACATTCCATCATTCGATGTCTACTGCCCTTTCAGGAATAAAAAAGTAAAAAAAAATGTAAGCAAAACAATTTTTATAGTGTTTTATAGTATTGTAATGTACACCCAACATTTATACCAATTTCCTAATCGAAAACGTTCAAACGAAAACACAACTGGCAACACTATAATGGAATGGTATAATGAAAGACGTCGTTTGTGAGTGAGTGTGTGTGTGTGCAGAAATACCGGGAGGAGAATGTGTCTAGACATCATGGTTCATAGCAAAACTACTAGAAAGCTCTCGATGTTTCACACTGCTTTATAAAGAGCCCGCTGACGCAACCAGAGTCAGTTTTGATTATAGAGTGATAAAGTTAAGAGTAAATTGTTAACAAGTCGAGTTGAGATCGAATAAAGTATAGATACTGAATAAAAGAGGTAGAAATAAATTGAAAGGTGGAGTTTTATTTTGCGAACTAAGCGCACGTTTCAGTACTTTTTGACAAATAACATAGGACATCCAAATGTATTTCGCTCAGAAACTCTCTACAATACATACTAATAGGCGATGAATGTTATCTTCGACCCACCCGACGCGAAGCGGCGTAGTTGGAGATTGGAGTCCTACAGGGCTGTTTAGTTTATAATATCGATACACGACGCAAAGTTAGTTACAGTAGGTGCGTAGTTTAGGAGTATTGTACTTTCATAGATAAGATGAAATGTAGGTCACACAAGATACGTCATGGGACTTGACATTGAACAACCGAATCGAAGAATCAATAACTGTCTTCAAATCACCAATGTGCAGAACTTGCTTTGCCAATTTGCTCGAAACCAAACACCTGAAGAACATTTGTACCTTTTATTTCTTTAGCTTTACACAGATACAACTCTTTGGCTATAATTTCTTGTTGTTTTGTCCAAAAAGGGAAGATCAAAAACGTTTCCCAACTGGAAAACTTGTAATAAACCAATTTACAATAAAGGAAAACACAGCATATCTATCATTCTTTTAATTAAAAACACATTTACTGCTTCCAAATAATGTATTAAGTTAATGTAATTTGAGTGCATTTCCCTTTTAGTTGTTTTTAAAATTCTCAAAGTTGAAAATAAGCCACTGAATGACAACACAATACTTCAAACCAAATGACATTTGTGCGCTAAAACACGCTTAAAACACTCATGTGGGCGTTTAAGCTATTCAGCCCTTATTCATTGACGAAAAATGATTCTAAATACGATTTCTGATTCATTCATTGAATAAGCGTGTTTTAAAGTTGTGCGGAGTTTATTATGCGATTATAAATACGGCTTTTTATCAATATTCTCAGAGCAGAGAAATCAGGATATTTTTTTGATAAGAGTAATGAGTACTGAAAATAGTGGTGTTGGTTGGCTGATGGATACTTGTATTGCAGATAAATCTCTTAATTTTATTTGTTTACATTGTTGTTTTTGTAAATCTAGATCTAACTTAAATAAACGTATGTAGCTGAATATAAAGTGGTGTTTTTAAAGTCAATTGTATAGGCGTTGGGCGGCAGCAGGTTTACCCTCTTGGTTGTTAGGTATTCCTCTAAATCTACCAAGAAAGGTTGCAATGAAAAAACCGTTGTGAAAAGGAACACTTTATAAGATGTTTTTATTTCCAAATCTGCAATTACATTCACATCAATTAAACTCAAAATATACAAGACAAAAAAGAAAATAGATCATTTTGACGTTGGATATATTCAGTCCGAAAAAATTGCGCCATAGCGCAATTGCGTCAACGCATTGCGTTGATACCGTAAACTGCGCTTGAGTAAGTGTATCAGCGCACGATTTTTTGCTGCGTTACAGATGCTTACACCGGATCGTAAGTACTCCTTATGTTTCCAGTTAACGTTTTAACACCAGGGGGTCAATTCCCGATCTGTGAAGCTGTGAAGTGAAAACATTTATCACAGCTTCACCGAAAATTCGATTCTCCATTAGTGAAAATCCAACCTCAAATGTAAATTTTTTTTCATATGATAAATTTCTTTTCATTGCCGTATGAGTCGGTGAAAAATTCAATTATGAAAAATGGCCGCAAAACTCAAACGATGAAAAATCCAATTGGAATCCAATTGAAATGAGAGAGAAAATGGGAGAATACTGTCAGAATTTATCATTTAGAACATTTTAGTACTTTTTAGATCCGGAATCGCTTAGAGTGGGTTCGTGAAGTGATAAAATGAAAAAACTGTATGAAAACTGAAATGATATATTTTATTTCACTTCACAGCTTCACAGATCGGGAATTGACCCCCTGGAATCAAACATCACTGACCAACACTGCGTCTTTTAGTACTCGTACGGCTTCAGTAATTATTTTAGCAAAACAAATCCAATGCGCCTGCTTGCTTTCGTATGTAGTGGTTTTTTTTTGGCTTCTACATATAGAATTCAGAATCAATAACGATTTCTTTTGTATGTTATTTATACATTCTTATGAATTTTAGCTTTTGTTCATTGTTGAGAATTTACTCAAAAGGAATTCAAAAGTTTTGAATCAGACTAACTTGAAAGCTTTCAACAACATATTATCGCACAATTTAATTTCGACTTATTACTATCAAGCTTTGACAAAAATTAGCTATTCCGTTTGCTTTTACTTATACTCACATTAAAGTATCTACATAGGTAGTACATAGTATCTTACAAAAAGTCATAATTTATATAGTAATTAAAATACAGAACCAAAGGTTTTAGCTTAATACAATCCAAAGCTTCAAAGAACTTTGATTGCTCATCTGCTCATCATAAACTTTTGAATTGTTTATTTGTGTTGACTTATAAACGTATGTATCATGTATGTATGTATGAATATATTATATGCGTATATGTATGCGAGCAGCGATAAATTATTTAGTATTTTAATTGAATCGAATAATTTCACAGTCTTGGCGATTTGAATGCATCATTGTGTTCTTATTTCAAAAATAATTAAGATTACTTACACCCATACATAAAAACATAACATTTGAATTGTGTCGATGTTTTTCTTATGCTTAAAATATGAAGTGGCTAAAGTAGTTACATACATATTTTTTCTTATAATGTTGTTATAAGTTATAAGGTAGACAGATAAAGATTATATCGATTCCATTTGCTCGGCCAACTCTAGAATGGGGCTTCCGCTGAGTGGTTTCATTTGTCTAGGAATTGGGCTGCTTAAGTGTGACCAAGGTTGCACGAAGAGATTCGCTGATGATTGCTGTAAGAAATGTTTAAGCAAAGATATTTGAGATGTTTAGCTAGGTAACATAGAAATAATGGTAAGAATAATTAGTAGGTAACTTTATCCATTGAAATAATAATAAATTTACTTAAATAAACCAAAACTATAAGGGGATCAGTAAGTTGAAGTTTCCTCATACATATTTGCATATGACCAACATTCAAACTAGTTTTTAATTTGCGGCGGAGCTTCAAGTGTCTTTTTTTTAATATTTCGGAGTCTGACAATAGTCCAAGATACCACAATTCCAAATTTTAATAAAACGCCTTTATAATTAGAGGGGTTGGTAGTCTAGCATCTTAAACTTTAAACAATCTTTAAAAAAAAGTTTTTTGTAGGAAGGTAAAGAGAAATGCTTTGAATTTCTTTAACACTTGTTTTATTACTTATTGCCTTCAGAAAATTGAACTTAAGACAACAAAAATTTTTTATCTTTAACAATACACCTGAATTTTTCCTCTCTAAAAAAATTCAATTCACTGGTGAGAGGTCGTTTATGTCTCCCTCTGATCTGAATCTAGAAAAGTTGACAGATTTTTAGTTAGTAAAAGTATTGTAATCTGCACCCAACATTTCATGTGCAGAAAAATACCGGGAGGGGAACTTGTCTAGACATCATGGTTCATAGAAAAACTACCAGAAATCTCTCGATGTTCAACACTTCTATATAAAGAGGGAGCTGACGCAACCAGAAGTCAGTTTTATTTAGAAAGTGATAGTGCGAATATTGAATAAACGAGTTGAGTTCGAATAAAGTGTATATCGAAAGTAGATACCGAATAAAAGTGGTAGAATTAAATCGAAAGGTAGAGTTTTATTTTTGCGAACTAAGCGCACGTTACATTGGTGTCAGAAGTGTAAATAAAACTTATTTGAAAAAAAAAACGAGTTGTAAAAAAAAAAAAAGTAAAAAGAAAAATAAAAACAATATACAGTGAAAATGGGTAAGTTGTTAGAAGAGCTCAACTGCATTGAGCTTAAAAGTGAGTTAGGTAAGCGAAATCTTTCTAGAGCGGGATCGAAAAATGAGCTCGTCCTGCCCTTGCGTAACTATTTGGAACAGCAAGGGGAAGACGTAAACACTTTTGTTTTTGAAACAGAAGTGGAAGAAGAGGAAGTAAGTGAAAATGTAGATTTTTCTAGTATAATGAAGCTTTTATTAGAACAAAGAAACGAACAAAAGAAAATGATTGAAGAGCAACGAATCGAGCAAAAGAAGGAACAGCAGAATGTTCTCGAAAAACTCGAAGAACAACAAAAGAAGCTGATTGAAGAGCAACAGCACAATATTCTCGGACGTCTGGAAGAGCAACGAAACGATCAATAGAAGGAACAGCAGATTGTTCTTGAACGACTCGAAGTACAACAAAAGAATCTGGAAGAGCAACGAAACGAGCAAAAGAAGCTGATTGAAGAACAACGAAACGAACAAAAGAAGCTGATTGAAGAACAACGAAACGAACAAAAGAAAGAACAACAGAATATTCTCGAAAGACTTGAGGCGCAACAGAATGTTTTGAAAGGTCAGAAAAACATTCTAGAAGGCAAATTGGGCAACATTGAGAAAAATGTATGTGCCATTGACGAACGCGTTGAAGGTGTGGAAAAACAGCTTTCTGTTGTAGAGAATCGTTTCGAAGGCGTAGAAAGTCGATGTGATGTTCTAACCAAGGAATTAGACCAGATCCGGAAAATCAAAATTCGAGAATCTGCTGGAGAGTTTGCAAGGAAAAAGGAGATGAAACCCCCAACATTTGATGGACAGTCTTCTTGGCCAGTTTACAAAAGACAATTTGAGGCAGCCGCGACAACAAATGGCTGGGATGACGAAGACAAGTACATTGCACTGACTCTTGCTCTAAGAGAACCAGCAGCTGAATTACTTCAAACAGTTCCAGCTGGTAGGAGCTGCGATTTCAGCTCTCTCGTGGCAGCTATAGATAAACGCTTTGGAGATAGCCACTTGAAAGAAGTCTTCCGAGTCCAACTCAATAACAGAGTCCAAAAAAGGGGTGAAAGTCTACAGCAGCTCCAGGCAGACGTCGAAAGACTGGTTCACCTTGCATACCCGGATGCTGGAGAAGAAATCATCAACCAGCTAGCTGTTGAGTCCTTCGTTCGTGCCATTTCCGATATACATCTTCAGAGGTCTGTGCGAACTGCTAGAACACGTACTCTTTCCGAAACTTTAGCATTCGCATTGACAATTGAAGCAGCAGAACAGGCTTCTCATGGAGTACATCGACTAAGAGAAGCCATAGCCGAAGAATGCTCGTGCCAAAGAGCTGAAATACAAAAGAACCAGCGGAGCGGACTGGCAAGATGTTGGAACTGCAACAAGACCGGGCACTTACAGCGTCAATGCCGACTACCATCAAATAAAACCGCTTGTCAACATTGTGGAAGCAAGAGATCATACACAGAGCAAGGTAACAACAACACCAGCGTTGCCTATCAGCCCAACTTCGAGGGGCAGAAGCTGGTTTCTTGTATCGATGGCCCCAGAACCACCATCCAGGTCTCTCAGACCAAACGAGACAACAAAAGTCTGACTGTGGAGGCTACTATCAACGGGAACAAACATGTGGCTACCATCGACACCGGTGCCACAGCCTCCATAGTACGTCGAGACCTGGTAAAGACGACGTGGCTTCATAACACCAATAGCTACCGTCTAAGAACCGCTACGGGAGAAGCAGCAAGAGTATATGGAGAAGTTTGTCTGAAAATCCGACTGGCCGATTTAGTGTTTACTCATCAATTCCTGGTGTCAGATATATGTGACGAGTACATCATTGGAATCGACTTTATGAAACAACACGGTGTTATTTTGGACATCGGTAATCAAGTTTTGAAGTACCAATATAAGGAACTTCCAATGACCTATTCGAACGAAAGTACGTCGACACTGAGGAATGTCATCACGGAAGATCTGATTCTGCCTCCTTCTTCTGAAGTGTTCGTTTGGACAAAACTGGAAGGTGAGTTTGGAAGCCTTCGATACCTCATGGTGGAACCAGACCCAGAGTGTTCCTCCCAAAGCGTCATCATTGGGAAAACACTGGTAGCACCGAAAAACAAAATGGTCCCCGTACGATTACTAAACACCAGACCGTACGATGTAATGTTGAAGAAAGGAGAAGTCGTTGGACGTTGCGAATCCGTTGCAGCAATTACGAAGATCACAGACGAAGCCCCGAGAAAAATTATAACTCCGGAGGAGCTCAAAACCATCAGAGCTAAAATACTGAATTCATCCAACCTTGATCACCAGCAAACAAGGATGGCTGAAAATCTCCTACAAGAGTACACTGACATCTTCGCATCACAAAAGGGACAATATGGTAGGACACAGTTGGTGCAGCATCGCATCAACACAGGAGATGCAAGACCGATTCGTCAACCCGCAAGACGTCTTCCACTGGCCAAACAAGGTGAGGTTGAGGAAATGATAACAGCAATGAAGAAGGACGGTCTTATCGAAAATTCCAAAAGTCCTTGGGCATCACCAGTGGTGCTAGTGAAAAAGAAAGACGAAAGCACTCGCTTTTGTGTGGACTACCGAAGGCTGAATGATGTGACTAAGAAGGACAGCTATCCCCTGCCGAGAATCAGTGATACCCTGGATGCCATGGAGGGAGCCCAGTGGTTTTCGACGCTGGACTTGAAGAGTGGATATTGGCAAGTTGACATCCATCCAGATGATCGAGAAAAGACGGCGTTTTCTACAGGTAATGGGCTCTGGCAGTTCAAAGTTATGCCGTTTGGGCTATGCAAGTTAAGTATTTGGGACACATCATCTCTTCCCAAGGAGTGAAGACTGATCCTGAAAAAGTTGACTCCGTCAAAAATTGGCCAACACCACAGGACAAACATCAACTCCGAAGCTTTCTTGGTCTTGCCACATATTACCGACGTTTTGTTAAGAACTTTGCTGGAGTTGCAAAGAGTTTACATCAGCTCACCGAAAAAGGGAAGCAGTTTAAATGGTCAGGTGAGTGCGAGAAATCTTTTCAGGAACTCAAATACCGCCTCTGTAACGCTCCAGTGCTGGCACATCCAACACCTGGCAAAACGTTCATCATCGACGCTGATGCAAGCAACGTTGGAATCGGGGCGGTACTATCCCAAGTGCATGATGGCGAAGAGAAAGTGGTGGAATATTACAGCAAGGTCCTCTCGAAGCCCGAAAGAAACTACTGCGTGACCAGAAGGGAACTGCTAGCTCTTATCTTGGCAACAAAGCACTTCCAGAAGTACATCTATGGACAGAAATTCCTTCTGCGGACAGACCATGGTGCTCTGAACTGGCTGTTGAACTTCAAAAATCCAGAAGGTCAAGTAGCAAGGTGGATAGAAAGACTGCAGACTTATGATTACCAGATTCAACACCGCAGAGGAAAGTTGCACTCAAACGCCGACGCATTATCTCGAAGACCTTTCAAAGTGGATTGATAGCATTGTAGGCGGCAAGAAGACAAAGAATATATTACCGCTCAGCGACTAGGAGCTGACCCAATAAGCGGATGGAGCAATGAGGAAGTGAGGACTGCTCAACAGGAGGATCCAGATATCGAACCCATTCTCGCATGGAAAGAAAATGAAGAGAAACCTGAATGGGGAGACATTTCTGACAGGAGTCCAGTTCTCAAAGCCTATTGGGCACAGTGGGACTCACTATATGTGCAAGAAGGTGTCCTCAGGCGAAGATGGGAATGCGCTGACGGTAAGTCATATGTGATGCAGCTGATCGTACCGCAATCGAAAGTCAGTGAAGTTCTTCGGGAGATGCACGACGGACCGTCCGGGGACCACCTGGGAGTTAACAAAACACTGGAGAAGGTGCGACATCGGTTCTACTGGTTACACGCTAGAGATGACGTGGAGAAGTGGTGCCGAACATGTGACAAGTGTGCTGCAACCAAAGGACCGGGTAGGAAGATTCAAGGTAAAATGCATCAGTACAACGTTGGATCACCTTTTGAGAGGATTGCAGTAGATGTGGCTGGGTCTTTTCCAGAAACCAACGCTGGAAACAAGTACATTCTGGTTGTAATGGACTATTTTAGCAAGTGGCCTGAGGCGTGTGACATCCCAAATCAAGAAGCCAAAACGGTGGTCGACCAGATTATGTTTAGCTAGGTGAGTAGGTTTGGCGTGCCTATGGAACTCCATTCCGACCAAGGGAGGAACTTTGAGTCAAACATCTTCCAAGGAGTGTGTGGACTACTTTGCATTAAGAAGACGAGAACCACACCGCTTCGTCCACAATCTGATGGGATGGTTGAAAGATTCAACCGGACCTTGAAAAAACACCTCACCAAGGTCGTAGGCGACTACCAAAGAGACTGGAATAGGCACGCACCGCTATTTCTGATGGCCTATAGAAGTGCAGTACATAGCTCGACAGGACAAACACCATCTGACATCCTGCTCGGGAAAACCATGCGGCTGCCGAGCGAACTTAAATTTGGATGCCCCACAGAGGAGTCACAGGACACAAACGGGTTTTGTGGACGACCTCAAGGAGAACCTCGCTGACATCCATAAAAGAACAAGGGAACGGATGAAAACCTACAGCGACCGGATGAAGACACGGTACGACACAAAAGCGACAACGGCACGATTCCAAGCAGGAGATCGTGTGTGGCTTTATAATCCTCATCGTCAAAAGGGATTGTCACCGAAACTTCAGCAGAACTGGGAAGGTCCTTATACTGATGTCACGAGGATTAACAACGTGGTCTACCGCATCCAAAGAGGACTAAGAGGCAAGTTAAAAGTAGTGCATTGTGACCGGCTGCATCGATATAGTGGGGATGTGCTATAATGGAAGACGTTGTTTGTGAGTGAGTGTGTGTGTGCAGAAAAATACCGGGAGGGGAACTTGTCTAGACATCATGGTTCCTAGAAAAACTACCAGAAATCTCTCGATGTTTCACACTTCTATATAAAGAGGGAGCTGACGCAACCAGAAGTCAGTTTAATTTAGAAAGTGATAGTGCAAATATTGAATAAACGAGTTGAGTTCGAATAAAGTGTATATCGAAAGTAGATACCGAATAAAAGTGGTAGAATTAAATTGAAAGGTAGAGCTTTATTTTTGCGAACTAAGCGCACGTTACAGTTTAGCTATCGCAGGAGCTTGACCAAATAGTGGACAATCACTAGCACAAATTTGAAAACATTAGGTTTTTTTTATTGTTTTGTAAATAAAAATAAGTATTTAATGGAAAGCTACTGTTTGCTATTGTTTCTGCGATAGCTAGAACTAGAAATAGTGGACAATCACTAGCACAAATTTGAAAACATTCGGTTTTTTTTATTGTTTTGTAAATAAAAATAAGTATTTAATGGATAGCTACTGTTTGCTATTGTTTCTGCGATAGCTAGAACTAGATATGCACAGAATAACATATTAATTAATTTCATACAAGTAGGCCAAGTGGTTTTTTTGTTTTGGCACCCGCAAGACAATAAAAGTAGGTAGTTTCGAGATATACGCGGTCAAAGTCTCAAGAATGTTGCTATATTTTCCAATGAAATCTAATACTCAATGTTAGTATCGCTGAGGACCATGTTCGTCTAACAAATATAAGTCTTCAAAATAAGATATATCCCGTTAAATCTAAACATTAGTGTTTGTAGGGTATACTTACCCGAGCAGCTGCAACTAGCGAACAATTTTCACCGACTCACCGATTCTTCTACTTACCTGAACTTCTAATTGGGTTAAGACCCTGAAATACCCGAAATGTTGTCATCAAACTTTAATAGTATATTTTCAAGGTACTATAGTTACAAAAAAAATAATCGATTTTTCGAAAATTCTAGACCACCGACCCCCCTTAAAGTGTATTTACAGATGATACCTTTGAATTTCGTTAATCCTTAAAAAAACATTCTAGCGCTTTAATTCAGTGCTACAAAAATTAATGCTGGGATTCTTCTTTTTCTTCTCATCGCGTCACAAACTTAAATTTCATCAGCTAGTGGTCTACTATACCAGTATTTTGATTGGTTTTTCCTATATCCACTTGCATGCTGACAAAAATATATTCTACTAACTTAAACGTTAACTATGCCTACTAACTGATGCTTAACTGGTACTATAAGCTAATCCATGAGTTAATAGTTACAAATACAGTTACAAATAGTTACTATAAGAACCCAAAAAAGCTCAAGAATTGCCTCTTGGAACAATTTTTGAAGTGAAACTTCTTATGCGACTTGCAAACATGAAAGCGTTACATGAAAGCGTTACACTTTCGTGTTACACTCCCGTGTTACACTCCCGTGTTAAACGCTGTCATCAATTCCGCGCCATTCATCCCAACGATTTCATTGTAGTAAAATGTGTTTTTCGGTGGAAATATTGAAGTGAAACTTCTTATGCGACTTGCAAACATGCAGCGTTACACTTCCGTGTTACATGCAGCGTTACACTTCCGTGTTAAACATATTATCGATAGTTTTTGGCATTGCTATAAATTTGTTGCTATAACAGTTGTATGTTATATGACGCGTCATTATGGGAACAAATGCTGGATTTGGTATAGTTTAGTTTATGTAGATTATAATTTAAAAAGCACAAGAGTTAAAAAGAGAAGCGAAAAGAATTATGGCTGCAGATGAAAAATTATGGGTGCAGATGCATGTAAATCCACCTTAACTCTTTGTTCTTTCTTAATTTTCAATTTGTGTCGTGTGTGTGAAAATCGTGCCTGGCTTGCAAAATAAATTTCGATTGCTTCATAGAAATTGCGGAATTTTATTTCGAAGACAATATATACATACATATGTACACATGTACATATGTACAAATCAGAGCTTTTGGTGAGTGGTTACTGAAAGATTTTATTACAATTTTAATATATGTAGTTATGAGTATGTAGTAGTTAGTGGAGGCATAATCATGTATATATAAGCAATTTCCATTTACGCCCGGCTCAAAAATGTTCGATCATGTCTAAACATGTTTGATCATGTCTTAACATGTTTGATCATGTCTAAACATGTATGTAAATGTTCTCCGTCTTGGGCTTATGTGTTAAGACTGCGGTCTTCATTGGTCGGTCAGTCAGCTACCACTGACACTGGCCAATCAACGGTTTCAGAAAGGTTCCTGGTATTCTATTCCATACATAAGTACTATGTATGTACATGAACATAGATCTTTAAAGTCCTAGTTTTCGTCCTCTAATCTTCACCAAAAAATAAAAAATTGTTCTATGAAATGGTGTTAAGTAGCTATCCCGTGAAAATTTACTCCGATCCATCTCTTTTCTTTTTCTTTTAAAGAAACAATACGAGTTCACTCAAAATAAATTTCTACCCCTTCCTATTTTCATTTTCATATTAGGAAGTTTCACTTCTTCCGCGCGGGGGGACTGCACGCACTATTTTTTTTTTCTGAAAATAGCTTAGATCTACTTTTTTTATGTACAAATGGTAATTTTAAAAAAAGTAGCTTTTGTTTTTTGAAGTGAAACTTCTTATGCGACTTGCAAACATGAAAGCGTTACATGAAAGCGTTACACTTTCGTGTTACACTCCCGTGTTACACTCCCGTGTTAAACGCTGTCATCAATTCCGCGCCATTCATCCCAACGGTTTCATTGTAGTAAAATGTGTTTTTCGGTGGAAATATTGAAGTGAAACTTCTTATGCGACTTGCAAACATGCAGCGTTACACTTCCGTGTTACATGCAGCGTTACACTTCCGTGTTAAACATATTATCGATAGTTTTTGGCACTGCTATAAATTTGTTGCTATAACAGTTGTATGTTATATGACGCGTCATTATGGGAACTAATGCTGGATTTGGTATAGTTTAGTTTATGTAGATTATAATTTATAAAGCACAAGAGTTAAAAAGAGAAGCGAAAAGAATTATGGCTGCAGATGAAAAATTATGGGTGCAGATGCATGTAAATTCACCTTAACTCTTTGTTCTTTCTTAATTTTCAATTTGTGTCGTGTGTGTGAAAATCGTGCCTGGCTTGCAAAATAAATTTCGATTGCTTCATAGAAATTGCGGAATTTTATTTCGAAGACAATATATACATACATATGTACACATGTACATATGTACAAATCAGAGCTTTTGGTGAGTGGTTACTGAAAGATTTTATTACAATTTTAATATATGTAGTTATGAGTATGTAGTAGTTAGTGGAGGCATAATCATGTATATACAGGGTGATTCGCATAAGGTGTGACAAAAAGATAGGGTGTGTAGGTTGGACCTAGACAAGCAAAAAATCGTATGGGAGGGGGGGGTCCATTTTCCCCCGTTTAGGCGGGAGGGGCAATTTAAGAAAAAAGTCACTAAAAATTGGAAAAAAATTATTTAAAAATAACGGTAGTACCTACAGAGTCTAACTATAGCATTTTGAAAAGCCAAAAACTTATACATTTATTTAAATTTTAAACTAAGTTGTTCAAGTAAATAGTTTTTGAAATATTAATTTTCAAAGTCAAAATTTTGAAAAAAAAACATAATTTTTTTTCTTAAAACCACTTTTCTTCCAAATTTTACGTAATTAAGTAGTATTTTTTTGGCTTATTTTTAATGCTCTTATTTATTTTTGATCAAATACAAGAAACCGGATGTCAAAATAACTTGTAGTTTTTGAGAAAACCAAAAATTACAAAAACGACTTTTGTCAAAATTTTTTTTTTTTAAGATTTTTTTTTCGTTATTGGATTCTTAAGTGAACTTACGAAATAAAGGATGAATTTTCTCTTTACTTTTTTTATTGAGAATTCACTTAAAAGTCCAATAACGAAAAAAAAAATTAAAAAAAAAAAAATTTGACGAAAGTCGTTTTTGTAGTTTTTGGTTTTCTCAAAAACTACAGGTTATTTTGACATCCGGTTTTTTGTGTTTGATCAAAAATAAATAAGAGCATTGAAAATAAGCTAGAAAAATACTACTTAATAACGTAAAATTTGGAAAAAAAAGTGGTTTTAAGAAAAAAAATTATGTTTTTTTTCAAAATTTTGACTTTGAAAATTAATATTTCAAAAACTATGTACTTGAACAACTTAGTTTCAAATTTAAATTAATGTTTAAGTTTTTGGCTTTTCAAAATGCTATAGTACGACTCTGTAGGTACTACCGTTATTTTTAAATAATTTTTTTCCAATTTTTAGTGACTTTTTTCTTAAATTGCCCCTCCCGCCTAAACGGGGGAAAATGGACCCCCCCTCCCATACGATTTTTTGCTTGTCTAGGTCCAACCTACACACCCTATCTTTTTGTCACACCTTATGCGAATCACCCTGTATAAGCAATTTCCATTTACGCCCGGCTCAAAAATGTTCGATCATGTCTAAACATGTTTGATCATGTCTTAACATGTTTGATCATGTCTAAACATGTATGTAAATGTTCTCCGTCTTGGGCTTATGTGTTAAGACTGCGGTCTTCATTGGTCGGTCAGTCAGCTACCACTGACACTGGCCAATCAACGGTTTCAGAAAGGTTCCTGGTATTCTATTCCATACATAAGTACTATGTTTCTCGATTTTTCACACTTCTATATAAAGAGGGAGCTGACGCAACCAGAAGTCAGTTTTATTTAGAAAGTAATAGTGATAGATAGATAGATAGATAGATAGATTCTTTATTTTATATTAAATTACAATATTTTTGTCTTATGAATACGAACATGGCAATTTTGCCGTCTGCCGGAAAGACATTCCATAAAAAAAGATAAAAAAGTTAAAGTATAAAATAGAATTACTAACTTGTCAAAATATATTATATACATAAAAGAATTTGTATTTTAAAGAACTACGAAAATTTTGATTAATTAACAATTTTAATGAAAACTTTCAATTGAAGCGAAAAAAATAAAGTTAGAGAAACGTTTACTATGATTAAAATAAAAATGAGTTATTATTTAATTTTATTTATCTATTTATTTATTATTTAATGTACATCATGTAAAAATTACATTGAACAGAAAAGAAACTGAAATTGAAAAGACGAGTACAATTTCTAAAATTGGCTGAAATGAGAAAGCGAGGTTCCGAGATCTTCTACAATTTGAATAATCTGCAACCCACATACATATAGGCTTAGTTACAAACTTGAAGGGTGATTTAACACAATAACTGGTAGAGGAGTTTTTTTTTTTTTTAGAAACTATTGCGATAAGTTAATGCATGTTTACAATACTTGAACAAACACAACCAACCACTCTTTCCATTCAAGACTTCGTAAAGGCTATTTAGGGACAGACAACTTTCCCGGAAATACAAACGACGAATTTCTTGTAAAATTGGACACACTGCGATAAAATGAAAAATATTTTCAGGTTCTCTTCTGTTGCATAGATTACAAGATTGCTGCAGATCATTTCTGTGTGGAATGAAGTTCAGATTTAGAATTTCAACCCTAGCTCTGAAGATGGTGCTTATAACTTCTGAAGAGTATTTGGAAGCGAAATAGCTTTCCTCGGTTAATAATCCATGATTGAGATTCTTATAAATTAATCTAGAATCTGATGTTGAAGCTCTTGTTAAACATTGATTATATAATTTGTCATCTATTCTCGATATGATCCTGGCAAATATATCTGGCCAATCACAAACGTTATCCTCTGTAAGAGATAAGGCTAGATCATGAGATAACGCTAGCTGGTGCCATTCTCTGAATGGAGAAGCGTTTGTTAGCAATAATCTGTTCATGATTCTTTTATGGAGACTGGAGCTACTTCTCTTCATCACTCTAGTTAAGTAGTCTGAGTGAATTTTGAGGTTTTGGATGTAAATGGGTGGTAAACCAGACTCCACATGTATAGCATAGGTCGGTGTTGCGCTTGGTAATCGAAATAGTCGCTTGAAGAAAAATCTTTGAACAGCTTCGAATTCTTCTAACGGGTTGACTCCGAAAACCTGCACTCCATAACACAAGCAGGTGTTAACCGTTGCTTTAAAAACTTGGTATTTTGAAGAAAGATCAATATTTTGATTTGCGAAGAATTTCGGCCACATCAGATTGAGAGCCAACTTAGCTTCCCTGCTTTTTTCTTTAGCGTGTTTGCCAAAGTTTAAGTTGGATGTCAACAAAACACCTAAGTACTTGAACTCACTTACTACATCTATTTGCTGGTTATTAAGTCGCCAATTTTCCTCACGTGGCCTTCTTCTCTGTCGGCTTTCGAAGATCATAACTTTTGTTTTCTGCACATTGATGTGTAGATCCCAAGTTGCGCAATGCGCAGTATGATTGCAATTTATTAATTTGTAATTGAAGAGCATGAGGATTTTCAGCTAATAGCACTAAGTCGTCAGCGTAAAGTAGAACTTTTATGACACTTTCGGCAAAAGTTACACCACCAGGAAGAACATCACATATACCATCGATGAACAAAGCGAATAGAATAGGGCTCAAAATGCATCCCTGTGGGACACCAGCAGACGTATCAAACCATTCTGACAGCTTGGATCCATCCCAAACGGTTGCTGTTGTTGACGTCAAAAATTTGAAGTACATTAATAAAAAATTTTCTTGACACTCCAAGCATTTCAAGTTTATATGTCAGAGCTTGCCTGTTGACAGTATCAAATGCTGCTTTAAAGTCTACAAAACATGCATAGAGTTTTTTGTTTTTTTCAATATATTTTCTAGCTATACTAGTCACCGCGAAAATATGATCTATGGTTGAGTATCCAGAACGAAAACCAGCCTGAAAAATGCTAAGAAGATTGTTTTCTTCTATCCAATTGGAAATCCTTCTATACAAAATCGTAGCAAAAATCTTTCTTAGAGAGTTTAGCAAAGATATTCCTCTATAGTTTTCGGCACGACTTGCATCTCCTTTTTTGAAAATTGGAACTATAAGGGCTTTAGTGAAACCAGCTGGAATACACGCATTGTGGTACATTAAGTTAAAGAAATCCACGATGTAACTTTGCAGTTGCAAAGTTGAGTTCTTAAAAAACTCAACTGGGATTCCATCACTACCTGGAGCTTTGTTGTTCTTCATAAGCCGTAAACATGCTTGCAATTCGCTCAAAGATATAGAGGAGTCTAGTTCAGACACTCTCACGTCTTGAAGTGCATAACAAAAGGTGTTAGAATTCTCTTCCGCTGTCAAAAGAGTTTTGAAATGTGCTGCTAATGTATCAGCTTCAAGAACAATTTTAGCACTTTGATGACGTCCTCCCAAGTCCCGAACACTATTCCAGAAATCTCTCGAATTTTTACAAAGCTGTAGATTTGATGCTAGGCTTTTTAGATGAAGCATTTTTTTCTGTAAGCACAGTTGCTTGAACTCTTTGTTGGCGCGTAAGTACATGTTTTTGTGAGCAGCAGTATTAGACGTTCTGAACAAATGCAGGTATTTGAATGAGAGCTTGCGAGCATTGCTGCAATCTCTATCGTACCATCTGTTTTTCGGTTGAAACGTGTGATTGGTGTTAGATTGTGGAGCGGATGAAAAGATTATCCTTTTGATGCTTTCTTCAATTTGTTCAACAGCGTTCAGCGATTGAGGTGGGAGAAGATTATAGTAGTGGTTCAAGAGTGTTCTGTAACGAAGAGCTTTGTTCTCAATCCATTTTAGTCTCAGGAAATTATCTGAGCTCCTCTGCTGCATTTCCTCTTCGAAATGCGCTTTAACACATATTGGCATGTGAGCTGAGAAGTTAGCAGCGCAAAAAAAAGTGATAGTGTGAATATTGAATAAACGTAATTGAGTTGAGTTCGAATCACAGAGTAGATAATACAGAGTATCCACTTCCACCCCTTCAACCCGAAACACCCGCAAAAAATTTTATAACACGAATTCAATGTGGCGTCCTATCTCTGAGTTTGAGGCTCTGTGCTCACTAGTATGAACTGTAAAAACTTAACGAGACGCCTGCATCGGTATGAAATTTTTTTTGCTAATTTTTGTCTTTTTGAGTGAAATACTGGTCAAAATGGAAAAAAAAGTTAATTCCTGCAACTTAAATTCATTTTTCTAAGTTCTAGGCTGTATGAAAATTAAAAATTATCGATTTTTTTGCAACCAAAAAAAAATTTTTTTAAACTCAACTGACGACCGCACACAATGGCGGCTGTGGTAAGTGAAGGCCAGTGCGGGCATCCGGGTGCGGGCATCCGGTTTAGTTTAGCTTGTAGGCAAAACGCACTACCTTGCTGAAGTGGACTCTCTGGTTATACTCTGTGGTTCGAATCACAGAGTAGAACCAGAGAGTCCACTTCAGCAAGGTAGTGCGTTTTGCCTACAAGCTAAACTAAACCGGATGCCCGCACCCGGATGCCCGCACTGGCCTTCACTTACCACAGCCGCCATTGTGTGTGGCCACAGAACAAAGTCAGTTGAGTTTAAAAAGTAAAAAAATTTTTTTTTGGTTGCAAAAAAATCGATAATTTTTAATTTTCATACAGCCTAGAACTTAGAAAAATGAATTTTAGTTGCAGGAGTTGACATTTTTTCCCATTTTGACCAGTATTTCACTGAAAAAGACAAAAATTAGTAAAAAAAAATTCATACCGATGCAGGCGCTCCGTTAAGTTTTACAGAAAATAACAATGTGCACGTAGCCTTAAACTCCCCACACTCATAATCACAGATAGCAAAATAATAACAAATCAACTTCGTTCAAGACAAATATTTTTGTCGAAAAGTTTTCTTATTCGCATTTGGGCACAGAAGGGCAGCAATTGGATAGTAAAAACAATTCTCTCCGATTGTCTTCGACGAAAATGTGTGATAGATAACATAACATAAAACATGTACGCTCCTAGTTCAGCATTTCGATCAGAAAGCCAGAGAGTATCAAGAACTCTTGCATAGCCAATCGCCTAATCCCATGGATGTGACAATCCACGAACTGGAACTTACATGGTGGGTATACATAATTGTATCGGCGATTGTAGGTCGGTTATCGTTCAATTCGAACGACGAGTAGGATACCATGGACGGTGAACTTGTGATACGGGTATGTAAAATTATACAAACTGTACAAATTCATTTGTCCAATGTTCTTTCAAGGTATTACAACTGATGAGCCTCACAGACGCTAGACTTACACAAGCCGGCTGTGAAAAACTAGAGTTGGCTATCCTTGGTTTCCTTGAACAACCGCGCATCTTTGTGAGGAAACACAAAAACCCCACGTCTACAAAAGACTGTCAGAAGTATTCGACAATTTCGAGTAAAATAAAACCTGTACAATCCGATATATCTGTAAATCCATATTCCTCACTTACTAAAGCAACTATTTCAATCAAATTCCATTAATTCTATGTAATAAATGATTATTAAGTTTATTTTCTTCCTAAGACTGTGCAATAATGGAAAATGGTCAAGAAATACATCGAAGAAAACTAAAACAACTTATGTGTTTAGGGATGATTATGAACATCCAACATCACTTCTTCACCGCCCCCAAATAAATAATTTTTAGCTGGTCTTCGGCTTTCGATAGCGCTTCGCTTCTTAAGACAACGATAAGAGCAATTTGTAGGTTACATTGGCTGAATAAGCATATAAGCAGGTCCTCTTTGAGGAAGTATAGAGACTTGTCCATGTCCTCGTCAGAGAACGACTTCCACTGAGTATTAGGCTAAACTCTAGAACTTCGTCTGCTAGACAGGACTGCACAAATTGATAAATTTTGTTTAGTTTTTCATAAACGTTGAATGTACCCTAGAAAAAAAACAATATTACATTTTATGTGTATTAATACTAGGATTCAAAAGCAAACCTGTAAATAAATTCCATTGGGAAACTTAATCCGAATCAACGCAAATTACGTTGTTCCTCACGTTCATACATCGCTTTTGTCTTCAATATTTGTGCACTCTCGATAGCCTCGGTTCGCAGTTGTTGTTCGCGTTTTATTTCCTCTGGACTGATGCGGAAAAAGTCGTGGGAAAGTTCGGCACGTTTGGCTTGCACTGGCAGCAGAACTTGAATATTTCGATCTAATTCGAAGAGAATAATTTCGGCATTATGAAGCGCATCGAGTAAAACTGAAAGATTGGTGTGAGTTGCAGTTGTATATGATGAGACAAGCGGTGAGTGCTCTATCCGCTTCCAACTGTTGATACAGAAATTCTTTGATTTTCTGTTTCCACTCCTTCTTGGGTAGGATTTCATCCCCAATCATTGGACAACGAAAGAAAACCCCATGGCAAGCTAGATTTTTGTTTTCCACTACTTCCATTGGTACTTCGGCACTGCTACCACCAGCAGCTGTTTGCTCTTTAAGTTTACGTTCAGCTTCTAGTTCACGTTTTGCTTGTGCCTTGATTGCTGCCAACGATGTTTTGACTTTCGTAAAAATATATGGGAATGATGTAAATACTGATAATTTCCGAAATAAGTTTGAAATACTTACAAGAAATAAAACTTAAAAATATTTTGCAGTATTTTGCCATTGTCAAAGCAAGTGTCATCTTGTTTTTTTTTTATTTATTGAAGTTTGGAAATCTACCACTACTCCATTTTTAATCAAGAAATAGGACGCCATTTTGAATTCGTGTTGAAAAATTTTTTGCGGGTGTTTCGGGTTGAAGGGGTGGAAGTGGATACTCTGTATTATCTACTCTGTGGGTTCGAATAAAGTGTATATCGAAAGTAGATACAGAATAAAAGTGGTAGAATGAAATGGAAAGGTAGAGTTTTATTTTTGCGAACTAAGCGCACTAGGGTGGTCGTTATTTGTATGGACGAAAAAAAAATGATTTTTTTTTTTTGTTGCGTACCTTTGTATATGAAATCTATAGTACTATCACTTTCCCCTTTAGCACTGTCGAACTTGAATTCGAAAGTAGTCCACAAAAGTTCGAATGTATTCCACAAGAGTGCATATATGTAAGAGCAGGAAGCATAAGTAAATAAATAATTTCATCATAATATGCTTTTCTTTCTAACCCATAAGAAATGTGCGCCTAACATCATACATTCCACCATGAGCATTCTTTTTTTCGCAAACTTCTCCGCTGATGTTGGCACACCCTAGTGACGAACAATGTTCACAAAAAAAGCTATCCGGTAAGAGTACTATAGTTTTCATATACAAAGTGCGTACCCTTTTTTTGTGCTATCATATTTCAAAAGTCCACAAAAAATTTTTTAAGAAGATCGGATTATGTTAACACGTGCCGCAACAGCTTTGAAATCTCAACAATTCTCTTCCAGATAATTTTTTTTTTATTTTTTAAGAAGATTGTAATGAATACGTTTATAAAAAATGTTTTTTAGATGTAATTATTGCTTAAACAAAACACACTCAATCATCGTAACTAGCTTTCAAACTTGCTCGACTGCATCCTGGGTATTTTTGCCGATAATTTCTCACAGTCTAGAAATATGAAATTGGAAAAAAAATTGTTTAAAGAATAGTGTAAATATAAGTAATCGAAATCGTATAATGTTTTCGGAAGATGGCAAAAGTACTCACTTGAACTGCTTTTGATCTTCGTTTTTAGTGAGCTTGCAATTGAATTCCTCCATTAGTTTAACTCCACGTTTGGCTGTATCGTTGACAATTTTTAACGATCCGACTGTTTCCTTAGCTATTTTATAATTAGGTTCATCATTCCAAACTGATGGATCTTTGCGCAAAAAGTCTTTAGATAACCCAAATCTTTCAAAAAGTTTTATAGACTTAGTTGTGATTAGACCTGATGGAAGATCTTGGGTAATGAAATGTGACAGATCAGTATGTTTAAGATGTAATATTTTCCTTATGTCTTCCTCGTTTTGTTCATCTCCCTCAAAAAGTCTCAAAACCATTTTTCGCTTTTCTTCAACATCCAACCTGTCGTCGAAAAACGAAAACGCTGCACATTCCTCGTTCAGATACCATAAATGATTAACGAACTTTTTTATTGCAATATCAGCTACGATATTATCATCTTTTTTATAGGAATTCAGCCTTTTTAGAAAATTGATGTCATTTAATGGTGCTTCTACGACATCTGAAGCAGAGAACCATGATTGCACGTAGCATTTGATAATGAAGCAGCAAATAGTTGATAAAGCTTTTTTATCCCTTGCGTTCAGTTGGATTTTTTTTTTTTTTTTTTTTTTTTTGCATCTCAGAGTCTTAAGCGGTACTGAGCTTAGAGCAAGCTCATATGTACGCACTTATCTACGCTCTTCATCATTAATGCAAGTGTTAGTAGTTAGTAAAAAACACCAACACACGCACAAAAGAACGTATTCGAACAAGGACATAACATTAAACATAATTAACTTTTACTACATCGATAAAACAAAATCAAACTATAAAACATTATTGAAAAGGTATATAAAAAAAGAAGAAAAACTACAATTAAAATAAAATTAAAATAAAATTAAAATAAAAATTAAAATAATCTACAGTTTACTAATAATAAAATACAAATTAAATACAAATTAAATACAAAACAAAAATCATGCTTGTGGAGCACTGGTTTTGAGTTTTAATTTTAAACTACTTTTACTAAGATTAAAATCTAAAGTAAAAGGGTTAGAGTTATATAACCTACTCATGCGAGCTATCGGCTCATGCATGCCATAGTTAGTTCTGTGGTGGTAGCAATGCAAAAACTCTAAATTTCGTAGTTGGTGAGATCCTCCACGATAGTTGAATCCTATGTGGGAGAGCAAGTCGGGAGCATCAATCGAACCTGTTATAAGTTGATGGAAAAATACTAAATCATTGTTAGTCCGTCTTTGTGAAAGTGGTTGAAGATTCAAAAGACGAATACGATTTTCATAAGGGGGGAGATTAAAAGGATCTTCCCAGGGAAGACCTTTCAGTGCAAAACGTATAAATCTGTGTTGTACTGCCTCAATACGAGATTTATGAACTTCATATAGAGGTGACCAAACCTGAGAAGCATACTCGAGATAGGGACGAACATGACAGTTGTATAAGGAAAGCGTAACATAGGGGTCGTTAAATTCTTTTGCCCATCTCTTTATAAACCCAAGCATTGAATTTGCTTTATTTGTTATGAAATTGATGTGTTCATTAAATTCAAGGTTAGTACTAAAAATTACACCAAGGTCGCGGAAATTCCAGACTTGAGATAATGATTGCTGAGATATTGAATAATTTGCAATAGAGGGAATCCTTTTACGTGAGAACGTCATACTTTGACACTTGGAAGGGTTCAAACTAAGACCGTTTTTAGAACACCACGTTACAAAACTGTCGATATCTTTTTGTAATAAATTGCGATCTGACGAATATTCTATAGATTTGAAAATCTTCATGTCGTCAGCAAAAATTAAAATGTCGCTGTATGATATACAAGAAATGACGTCATTTATTGCAATAATGAAAAGCAAAGGACCAAGGTGACTCCCTTGTGGCACACCAGACAGACCATTGAAAGAATTTGACAAGACGTTACGAAATTTGACTTGATAAGATCTATTTTTTAAGTATGAACTTATCCAAACAATAAATACTGGTGGAAATCCAAATGCTTTTAGTTTATATAATATAATATTATGAGAAAGTTGGTCGAAGGCCTTAGAGAAATCAGTATAAATGCAGTCTAACTCATACCCTTTTTCGAGTGTATTAGAGCATTTATGGTAAAACGAGAGAAGATTAGTAGCCGTTGATCTTCTTTGCATAAATCCGTGTTGTTGATAACAGATTATATTCCTTGCAAAGAATGATATACTTTCGCAGACAACTTGTTCAAACAGCTTAGGAATGCATGAAAGCTTTGCAATTGGCCTGTAGTTTTTTATATCTATTTTTTCACCCTTCTTGAAAACAGGGGTAATAAAAGACTTTTTCCACAAACTAGGAAATTTTCCGGACTTTAAGGAAAGCTTGAAAAGGTATTCGAGAGGGAAGGCTAAGCGTAAGGAACACTTTTTTAAAACTATAGGTGGTATCATATCCGGACCAGATGAAACGTCATCATTTAGAGAAGAAAGGTAATGAATAATTCTATCACTGAAAATGGGGATACTATTGAAACTTACTTGAGAACAGTGAGTTAAATACTCAAAATAGTTTTCATCAATTTTGAGAGGTGTACTACAAAAAGAGCCACCAAAATGATTTGCAAAGGCATTACATATGTCAGGAGTATCCTTCAAAAGATTGCTATTATAAATAAAATTTGCTGGATAGCCGTCTGATTTCTTTTTGGAGTTAACAAAGGACCAAAAGCTTTTTGGGTCATTTTTAAGAGAGCAACTCATTTGAGTTACATAGTTGGAATAAAGATTTTGAGAAAGCGTTCTGAAGTCTTCAAAAAGACTTATGAACACTTGGTGGTCAGTTAGAGAAAGAGTGGTCAAATAAGTTTTCCAGGCCTTGTTTCTTTTATTCCGCAGAACTTTCAATTCTTTGGTAAACCACGGCTGGCAATAATTTTCTTTTTTAGTCAATTTTAGCGGAACTGTTTTATTAATGCAATCGTTTAAAACAGAGTAGAAACAGCTGACTGCTTCGTCAAGATTTGCTAGAGTTGATATTTTTTCAATACCAGCCCTGCTTAATTCATCCGAAAGCAAATCGAAGTTCGCTTTTCGAAAGTCAAAGGTATATGAACAGTCATATGGACTACTTCTTTCGTCAATCACATTACTAAGTTCAATAAAGATATCTAAAGGTGGGTGTAAGTCATCTATTCTTGTGATACCAGAATTTGATTGCATTACAACAGTCTTAATAGCGTCCGAAGAAAATACTAAATCTAACATACGACTTTGATAGTTTCTAATACAGCTTACTTGCCGTAAGTCAGAAGAAATTATGTTGTCTAAACAGGAAAGCTCCTGTTGTGGTGAAGACAGGGAAGCTTTTTGAAAGGAACCATCATCAGAGGGTAGCCACTGAATGTATGGTAAATTAAAGTCACCTAGTAATAGAATCTGGCTTTCAAGATCGGATATTTCGAAGACATGATCCAAAATAAGAGATAGCTCAGCATAAACTGGTGCTAAGCTTTTAGGGACAATATAAACATTTATGATGAAAATATTTTTGGACAAGGTACAAACTTTCACACAAACAACATCAATAGACAAGTCAAACGGAAAGTGTATACGAGATGACATGTACGTGTTTCTGACCGCAATAAGAACACCACCTCCAACAGCTTCTGGTTTGTCTATATGCCGATCTTTACGGTAGACGGAAAATTCTTGGCTGAGGATTTCGGTATTCAAATGGCTTGGGTTAAGCCACGTTTCCGTCAAAGCGAACACATCATGTGAGAAAACGAGAGAATTCACATATAAATCTGCAGTTTTACTGCGAAGCCCTCTAACATTTTGGTAAAAGAGGGAAAATCTTTTTAGTTTTTTGGAATACTCTTTAATACATTTTTATTCTTTTTGTTGTTGCTAGAGAATTCTTTGACAAGAGCACCAGCTGGCCAAATATTACTGTCACAAAGAGATTCAAACAATAAGGGTGGGACAAGTAATTTAAAAGACGAAACAAAACTATCAGTTTTACTTATTTTAGAACATTTAATAAAGTTTTCACTAGGAATAAGTTTCTTTGTAACTAAATAATGCAAAACATCCTTCGGTATGAGCTCAGGTCTCAGCCGAGATACAAAAATGGATCTAGGTTTGGGGACTGCTTCCATTCGAGTAATAGATTCTAAGGGAACAGCATCCAAATCGTTACTCACTGATGGTGAACTAATTGCAACCATATCAACTACATCAGTTTGTTCTAATGGGACTGAAACGCTGTTCGCCTTTTTAGAATTGCTTCTCAGATTCTTTCGCTTTGAAGGAGGACTTTGCTTAGTGGAAGCAATGCCATCACTGCTTCTTTTGGAGCCCTTATTTAGAACGGAGACAGGGTTCAAATTAACTGAAGATTTGGACTGTTCACTTGAAACATTTAAAGCTTGGGGTTTATTCAAAGTAAGCAACTTTAAGTCATCTGTTGAAGTTGATATGTCAACAGAGCTAATAGGGGAAGAAAATGACGCTAAGTTTGAAACCGATTCATTAAAAACTTTATGAAGCGATTCGAAGCCTTTAGAGAGTTTCTCAATTTCTAACTTAAAATTGGACATTTTAACAGCTAAATGGGATATGGAAATCTTCTTACAGTTTTCACAGTACCAACAAGCGATTTTCGATGCACTAATTTTATCCAATAAGGCATTGTTGGAGCCAATACATTTGGCATGAAAGACATTTCCACATGGCCCATAGCATGCAAACAGAGGTGAGTTCGAATTGTCGAGGCATTTACCCGCTGCACAATCCATATTAAAAAAGATATTAAAAAAGAGAGAAAAAAAAATAAATTATTTATTTATAAGAAAGAAGAAAAAAAAAAATTTTTTTTTTAGGCACGGGCAGGAGTTGAACCTAAGTGACGAAATTAGACTCCCAAAATGGTATAGACTCCTACCAATTCAACCAAACTAACGATAATTTAGAACTTGCAAGATTGTTAAGTTAAAAAGGTATGTTCTAAAAGAGAGGAATTAGTAGTTGAAAGAGATGTATGAGGGATAATTTATTAGTGGTTAAACGGAGAAAACAATAATAAAAAAAAAATCACTCAAAACACACTCAACATAAGAACGGAAAATAATGTCTTACCAATACAACTAAAGATAACACAAAACGTAATCAGAATCTAATTTTAATTCAACTTTGCTATTTTTTATTATTTACCACACTTTGAACCAAAATAAACTCATAAGTAGATAATTAAACTAAAAAGATTACTGAACAGATCACAGTTAAAATTTTAAAGTATGAAATACACAGAATTTAATTAGTTTAAAAACAGAGCTATGAAAACACACAACTATGCACAGAGATAACCAGTGCTGCCACTGGTTTGCTGTTGAAACAGTGTGATTTTAAGGCAATATATTCCTTTTGCCATCCAGCTAGCCAAATGATAAGCTCCTGGTGCCCGAACTTTAATGCCATTTGGAGGAGTTCCTCCCAAATAAATTACAATGAGTTCCAGAAATTCTTTGTAATCATCTCGAGGAAAGTTTTCTTCAAGTTTTTTCATAGAAAATTCTAAAACTTCTTCCCTTACATCTGCAAGAACGATGAGAGCATTATCGTCCATGGACCAAATGGAAAATTTATTTCGATCAATCTCTTTCCACTGGGTTTTAAATCTTTTGAAAAGAAGGATATCAGGTCCAGAAGATGGATTAAATTTCGATGCGTTGAATACTCCGTGAAAAACGATTTCAAAAATGTGATGTCGGCAAGCTAGGTAAAAGATGTCTCGATCAATTTTATGTTCTAACAAAACGCAAGCCCCGTTCAAACGCCCACTGTTAGACGCAGTTGTATCAAAAACGAAAGCTTGCACTTTATCCGTTAATCCTTAACTGATGTGGTGAAATTTAGTTACGTATCTAATGAGGTGGGTCCATTGGACCCAGCTTTTTGAAAGTGATAAAAAATAGACAAGTTTACATTTTTTCTTAAATATCTTTATTTTAACTTAAAAAAGGATCATTTGCAAAGGTATTTAAAAAAATAAATAAAACCAGGAACTTCATTTTCAACATAAAATTTGCACATAAGAAATTTGTCTTAAGACTTAATCAAAAAAGAGACATTATAAATAAAAAACAAACAAAAACAAAAAATCAAAAAGTCATTTTTCTTTAAGATAAAATACCATTCCCTAGTATTTTCACAAAAAAAAACTCAAATATTTTAAACACAAAAATTTTGACACCCATCAAATTTGGGTCTTAAATGCATGATTTGCATACCTGCTGGGTGCATGTTAGGCAAATAGGCTGTGTGCATTTTGCACATAAATGAACATTCTATGCTCTCTTATTCAGTGGACAAAAAAAAAACACCCTTTCCTTTTATTTTTCTTTAATTTGGCGTTTTCGTCATTGCCTGTTGCTAGAGCCGTTTCAGCAAGTTCAAGCCAAAAAAAAGTTACGTATCTACTGACGTGGGTCCGATGGACCCATGTGCATGCTGTAACTCACCGAAGGAGAGGATATCGAAACACGTCCTTTCGTATTCAAACACGTTCGCTTATTGTGGGAAGGTATCTAAAAGCACAGGTAGTTGCGATTATCGCAGCGGTTGCTGTACATGTTTGAAAATTGAATGTGGGTCCAATGGACCCACCACATCATCAGTTAAGGGTTAAGGACCAATCTTCCAACGCTTCATATACAGCGGATGACACTTCAATACCAGTTCCAGCTGAAAGTTCTGGTACCCCAAGAAGTTGTTCAATATTTGGAGCTGTTGCAAAAATTGGAAGTCTGTCAACTTTAGCTTGTCCAGTTATATCAGGAAGGAGTTTCGAATCCCAGTGTATAACGGCAAAGTTTAAATCCAAATTGGCAAATTTTGTTTTACTTGCTGTAGCAGTTTGCTTTTGATAATGTTGACGAGAAATCCTTATTTAGCTGCGATTTATTACATGCTTTAAGGGATCCATGGAAGTGGCTTCAACACAGGCTGTCAAGATGTGAACGGCGTCTCTGTCACTGATTTTGCACTTATCTAGAACTGCCGATAGCCTGGGAGTTAGGATATCTACTCTTGCTCTTTTTATGCCTGACGTTCCTGGTCCTGGCGACTCAGAACTATGATTTTCTTCTTGAAGCTCCTCTTCATCAGATGAAGAAGTAGTATCAAATTCCACTGACAAAACAATTTGCTCATTAAAATACTCAAACATAATAAATCTATTACATACCTTCTTGCGAAATGATTAAGTTTTGTTGTTCTGCTCGCTGCCTTGTTTTCTCTTCACGGCACTCTTTTCTTTTCTCCATGGCAGCAAGCTTTAAGTCAGTTCCTAGCATACACCCTGGTCGACCTTTTTGCCTTTGTAAAATCAAGAATTTTTTATCGCTTTCAATTCTAATCAAATCCATGGCTGATGAATGCGCGATGTCAAACAAGTCGTCAAATGTTTCTGCATCATCACTTTCTTTTTTTTTTTGATGCCTCACTGTTTCTGTTTTTACTTTTTTCAATATTGCGTAGCACTTCGTAAAGTTTTTCAACTGTTTAAGGCAATTACTTCTATCGCGAGTAGGAATTCTAGCTTTTTTCCAAAAGATTAAACATTCATCTATCACTAAACTTACACTATTTCCCAAACTTAGCTTAACTTTTCGCATGTTATGAAACAAAACGCTTAGCACATTTCGCTTTGAAGGTAATTTAGAGCCTAGAATTTGGTTTTTCATAGCACCGACCAAAAATAAATGTTTTCGTGACATAATTGCAAAAATTCAATTAAACGCGGGCTAGTTAGCTTTGATTGACAGAAGTAAGAAAATGATTTTCGGATTCAATTTACGCCTACATGGTAAAAAAAAAATTTGTGCAAGAGAGAAAGAGAAAGTAGCATATACAAATGCATACAGTGCAGTAGCTGAATTTTCATAAGAGCGTCAGCTTTAAGCTCAATGCGGCACGTGTTAATGTGGTCGTAAAAAAAAAATAGGGTAATGTTTTTAGAAGTAAAGGAACAAAAAAAAGGGTACGCATTGAAAAATTCCAACTTTCGAAAATAACGACCACCCTTAAGCGCACGTTACATTGGTGTCAGAAGTGTAAATAAAACTTATTTGAAAAAGAAAAAAAAGAGTTGACTAGTAAAGTGTAAAAAAAAAAAAAGTTAAAAGAAAAATAAAACCAATATACAGTGAAAATGGGTAAGTTGTTAGAAGAGCTCAACTGCATTGAGCTTAAAAGTGAGTTAGGTAAGCGAAATCTTTCTAGAGCAGGATCGAAAAATGAGCTCGTCCTGCGCTTGCGCAACTATTTGGAACAGCAAGGGGAAGACGTAAACACTTTTGTCTTTGAAGCAGAAGTGGAGGAAGAGGAAGGAAATGAAAGTGTAGATTTTTCTAGTATAATGAAGATTTTATTAGAACAAAACAAACAACAGCAGAATATTCTCGGACGTCTGGAAGAGCAACGAAACGATCAAAAGAAGTAACAGCAGAATGTTCTCGAGCAACTTGAAGCACAAAGAAACGAGCAAAGGAAGCTGATTGAAAAGCAACGAAATGAGCAAAAGAAGGAACAGCAGAATGTTCTCGAACGACTCGAAGTACAACAAAAGAATCTGGAAGAGCAACGAAACGAACAAAAGAAAGAACAACAGAATATTCTCGAAAGACTTGAGGCGCAACAGAATGTTTTGGAAGGTCAGAAAAACATTCTAGAAGGCAAATTGGGCAACATTGAGAGAAATGTATGTGCCCTTGACGAACGCGTTGAAGGTATGGAAAAACAGCTTTCTGTTGTAGAGAATCGTTTCGAAATCGTAGAAAGCCGATGTGATAAACAGTTCTCTGTTCTGACCAAGGAATTGAACCAGATCCGGAAAATCAAAATTCGAGAATCTGCTGGAGAGTTTGTAAAGAAAAAGGAGACGAAACCGCCAACATTTGATGGACAGTCTTCTTGGCCAGTCTACAAGAGACAATTTGAGGCAGCCGCGACAACAAATGGCTGGGATGACGAAGACAAGTACATTGCACTGACTCTTGCTCTTAGAGGACCAGCAGCTGAATTACTTCAAACAGTTCCAGCTAGTAAGAGCGGCGATTTCAGTTCTCCCGTGGAAGCTATAGATAAACGCTTTGGAGATAGCCACTTGAAAGAAGTCTTCCGAGTCCAACTCAATAACAGAATCTAGAAAAGGGGTGAAAGTCTACAGCAGCTCCCAGCAGACGTCGAAAGACTGGTTCACCTGGCATACCCGGATGCTGGAGAAGAAATCATCAACCAGCTTGCTGTTGAGTTCTTCGTTCGTGCCATTTCTAACAAACATCTTCAGAGATCTGTGCGAACTGCTTGAACACGAAATCCTTCTGAAACTCAAGAATTTGCATTAATGATGGAAGCATCTGAGCAAGCTTCTCAAATGGTGCGTTGTCAAAGAGAAGCCATAGTCGAGGCTAGATCATGCCCAGGAATTAAGCTACAAATGCCGGTTGCCACCAATCAAAACTGAAACTGCTTGTCAACGTTGTGAAGTCCAAGAAAATCAATCCACGAGCTGTAGGGTAAGACCGCAGACTTATCAATACCGAGTTGGACATCAGGTAGGAAACCCCCAAAGGAATTGCTGGCGGAAAGTAGAGACCAAGACTCAGCGGATGAGAATGGAACCCATATTCGGATGGAACAAGGAAGAATTGAGGTCTGCTCAAAAGAAGGATCCAGACATCGGACCGATTCTCAAATGGAAAGAGAACAACAAACCAAAGCCCTGTTGTCAAAGCCTATTGGGCACAGTGGGACTCGCTTCGCGTGCAAGAAGGCGTACTGCAGCGCAAATGGGAATCTCCTGACAGTAAATCTTTTGTAATGCAGCTTATTGTTCCTCAATCGAAAATCAAGGAGGTTTTACAAAAGATGCATAGGAGCTTTACAGGAAGCCACCTGGGAGTCAACAAGACGCTGGAGAACGTGCGAAAACGCTTTAACTGGCTGCATGTTAGAGGTGACGTCGAGAAGTGGTTCCGAAATTGTTATGTCTGTGATTCAAACATAGCGGTGGGTAGGCTTACAGATAGACCTAATAGAACAAAGACATGGGCCACAGTGTATAGCGACCGGATGAAGACACGGTACGACACAAAAGCGACAACGACAGGATTCCAAGCAGATGATCGTGTGTGGCTTTATAATCCTCATCGTCAAATGGGATTGACACCGCAACTACAGAAAAACTGGGAAGGTCCTTTTACAGTTGTCAAAAGGATTAACGACGTTGTTTACCGCATCCAAAGAGGATTAAGAGGATTAAAGGTAGTTCATTGTGACCGGCTTCATCGATATAGTGGCGAGGCTGCAGATGGAATTATTCGGGACGAACAATCTTAAGGAGGGGACAGTGTAATGTACACCCAACATTTATACCAATTTCCTAATCGAAAACGTTCAAACGAAAACACAACTGGCAACACCATAATGGAATGGTATAATGAAAGACGTCGTTTGTGAGTGATTGTGTGTGTGTGCAGAAATACCGGGAGGAGAATGTGTCTAGAAATCATGGTTCATAGCAAAACTACTAGAAAGCTCTCGATGTTTCACACTGCTATATAAAGAGGACGCTGACGCAACCAGAGTCAGTTTTGATTATAGAGTGATAAAGTGAAGAGTAAATTGTTTACAAGTGATAGTCCAAAAGTCGAGTTGAGATCGAATAAAGTATAGATACTGAATAAAAGAGGAGTTTTATTTTGCAAACTAAGCGCACGTTACAATATATAGACTGAATAAGCAGTAAGTTTTACTTGTTGCATGTACTTGTAAACTTGTCAATTACATTTTAATAACTGTAAATAAAGAAAAATTAGATTAAACATGGCTCAAAATAAAGACTTTAAATGCGGAGAAATTCAAAAGATGCTCCTTAATAAAATCATTAAAGATCTTACGAACTACAAAAAGTCGCCCAAAGATCGTAAGACTACAGCATATGCATCAGGTCGTTGGTGCCGAGTTGGTGGATACATTAGAAAGTGTGCTACAGCGAAGGCAGCACAAGTAAATACGGGTGCTCGGCCCCCTGTTACTGCCGCTGTTGGTGCAACATCGCATTCGGGCATTCGGCTTCCAAGGATAGATCTGCCTAAGTTCGGCGGTTTGTACACCACCTGGGAGCTTTCCGGGACAAGTTCCATGTTCTGGTACATCAGACTAAGTCGATAGACGATATCGACAAGCTGCATTTCTTGCAATATTGTTTGGTGGGTGATGCAGAACGTTTTTTGCAAAACCTTACGGTGGAAGCAGCGTCTTACGACAAAAGCTTGGGAGCTTCTGGTGCACATCCAAATGCAGCATCTTTTATGTCAGCCGTCCTTGAGTCGCGAAACGGCTTCAGGTCTTCGTGACATGTTGTACACCACTCGTGAATGCGTTCTTGCGCTGGAGAACATGGATGTGCCAGTCTCTGGATGGGATACGGTCCTCATTTGGTTTTTGCTCCAGAAACTTCCCAGTACGAGCCAAAAACTATGGGAAGAAAAATTAGGTAACCGAAAAGACTTACCGAGTTTTAAGGAGTTCACCGAATTTTTGGAAACGAGGTTCCGGACACTTGAGGTTGTAGGTCAGCAGGAGCTGGGTGCAGCGTCTAGGAACAAAGAAGAGCCAACCGCCAACAAAAAGCCACTTGTTCCAGCCAGCAATCCGAAGGTGTACCTCAGCAAGCAAGTCAACAAGCAGCCGTATAAACCAGCGAAGACGAGTTTCGTTGAGCAGCCATTAAGGACGAATTCCGGCGAGCAGCTCGTATGTAAGTTGTGCAACCAAGGCAAACACACGTTGCGAAAGTGCCAGCGCTTCCTGAACATGGACAACATGGGGCGCAAAAGATGCTGTTCGCAGGTTGAAGGTTTGTGAAAATTGCTTGTCCTACGGGCACTTTCTCCGTTACTGCCAGAGTGTGAGTTTGTGCTTTTTCTGCCAACAAAGGCCCCACTCGTTGCTGCATTACAAATGTCACGTCACAAACACGACAGCAACAACAACAACCTTCAACGAGTTCGCAGGCGAGGAACATGGCATCCAGAGGATTTCAGGCTTCTCTGAACAGAAACGCGTCGGAGTTCCAGCCAACAGGAGAAGAGCAGCAGCTCCAATCAAATGGAAAAACTTTTAATTACCACGCGCCGCATGGTGATGGTCATCACCAGGTGCTTCTAGCAACGGCAGTAGTAAAGGCACGAGCAGCAGACAGGCGACTGCACCTCCTACGAGCGTTGATCGACACAGGCTCAGAAACGTCGTTCATCACCGAAACTGCCGCACTACTGTTGAAGCTAGAAAAGCGGCGCACCTTTATCGAAGTATCTGGGTTAGGGCTGGTCAGCAGTGGCACTACACAGCACTCCATTTAAGTGCGCTTTGCTTCCCGCCACTCGACGTTTGAGACGGCCGTCCAGGCTTTGTTTTTCAAGTCACTGACTGGCCTTCTCCCGGCCCAACGAGTGATACACGGCAAATGGCATCACCTCAAGGGTCTTTCGTTAGCAGATCCCCTCTCTCTACGAACCTGCACCCATCGATTTACTGCTGGGAAGTGATGTTTGTGCGCAAATCCTTTTGCCGGACGTAAGGTGACCTCAGGATGGTATCGGTTCCATAGCACAAAACACCGAGCTTGGATGGATAGTTTTGGGCAAGGTTGCAGTAGGAGATCCCCAGCGAGTCCGAATATTCGTGCAGTTTGCAGACCTGAACTCTCAACTGGAGAAGTTTTGGGAGATCGAGGAAACACCGTTTCATAACCTGGAAACAGAAGAAAACATCGCTTGTGACGACCATTTTAATCGGTTTACAAAACGCTTACCTGAAGGGCGATATGAGGTAAAGCTGCCTTTCAAAGAGGACGGCGTTCCTGCGATGGGATCGAGTCGAGAGAGCGCCTTTTGGCGTGTTCTTCATCTTGAGAAACGGCTGGATGCAGATCCAAAACTTAGTGTGGAGTACGCTAAATGTATACGGGAGAATGAAGAACTCCACTAAATGGAAGAGATTGATGCGAATGATGCAGTTTTGCAGACTCCATTCCATTATTTCTTACCGCATCACGCGGTGTTTAAGGAAGCGAGCTCCATTACGAAGCTGAGAGTAGTGTTTGACGCAGCGGCGAAGGCTTCGGATGGGAAATCCCTCAACGACCGTCTTCTTATGGGTCCAAAGTTGCAGTCGAGTATCATAGATCTCGTACTAAAATGCAGGGCTCATCGTGTCACATTCACGGCCGACATTGAGAAAATGTATCGGCAAATTTTGGTTAGTTTCCCAGACCGATACTACCAGCTGATAATGTGGAGAGAGTAGAAGGTTTCGCCACTACGAATCTTCAAAATGAATACGGTCATTTTCGGGACAGCCAGTGCACCATATCTTGCTATCAAGATTTTGAAGAGAGTTGCCGAGGAGAAAGTGGAAATTTTGCGGACGGGGCGAAGGTTGTCCGTGAGGACATGCACGTTGACGACCTCATCAGTGGTGCGGACTCCGTCGAAGAGGCGCGCATAAAACGCGACGAAGCAAGGTAACTTTTGGCGTCTGCAGGCTTCCACCTACAAAAATGGACGAGCAACGTCAAGGAACTCGTGGACGATATTCCGGTCCAAGACCGAGAGTAAGATTTTGAACTGACGTTCAATACGTCGTAGCATGTCAAGACGCTCGGCATCAAATGGTTTCCTGTTGATGATTATTTTTTTTACCAGAACCTGCAGCCATGAAAGGAAACAACAACAAAAAGGGCTATGTTATCGACAATTGCCAAATTGTTCGACCCACTTGGCTGGATATCGCCGTACATCATCTTGGCAAAACTTATGATGCAGAGACTCTGGGAAATCAGCTGCGATTAGGATGATCCGATCCCACCAGCGTTGAGGAAAGACTGGGAAGCTTTTCATCGAGAACTTCCTCAGATCGAACAGCTTCGAATTCCAAGGTGGACTCAGATGAGTAGAAACAACAGGGCGATAGAGTTGCACGGTTTCTGTGATGCGTCGATGAAGGCTTTCGGAGCAGCGGTGTACGTTCGAGTCTTAGATAGCGATGACAACATCCATGTCAACCTGCTCCTGTCAAAGACGAAAGTAACACCAAATCAGCGGACGATTACTCTTCCCCGTTTGGAGCTTTGTGGTGCTGTAGTTTTGGCGCAGTTGATGCAGTACACCAAGAAAGTTTTGGCCATCCCCGATGTCAAAACGTATGCTTGGATGGATTCAACTATAGCGCTCGCTTGGATAAAGGCCACTCCCGCTAGATGGACTACGTTCGTGTCCAACCGAGTGTCAGAGATCCAGCGGCTGGTGTGGATCGATTGCTGGAGACATGTTGCAACGCATTATAACCCAGCCGATCTGGCATCCAGAGGTGTGTTTCCGTCGGAACTGAAGTCATTGGAGCCATGGTGGAATGGCCGAGAATTTCTGCGTCATCAATGGGTTTCCGATGTCCCAAATCAATCTGATAATGAAATGGATGAGGAGCAGCGTGCTGTGAAGGTACTCAGCGTTCGGGTCAACCATAATGACAGTATACTGCAAACAATATATGACTGTTCGAGTCTTCTCAAGCTCGTTCGAGTCGTTGCTACCTGTTTTTGTTTCGTTGCTAAATGTCGTCCTAAATCGGGAGCTAACGTGGGTCCACTTACCCCAAGTGAGCTGGAAGCAGCGCGCATTGTCGTCGTCAAGACAGCGCAGAAGGAGATGTTCAAGACCGTGATACAACAAATAGCGGATACATCCAAGATTCCCAAATCCCTTAGTGCGTTAAACGAATTTCTTGATGCAGATTTAATCTTAAGAGTCGGAGGGCGCTTAGAGAATTCTCTCCTCGCTTATGAAGCGCAACACCCCATATTGCTGCAGAGCAACCAGCACTTTACAAGTCTGGTTGTTAGAGATGCCCATAAAAACACTCTGCATGGTGACATCCAGCAGATGATAAGTTATATCCGCCAACGATACTGGATTGGCCAGATAAGAAGGAGTGTGAAGTATCAACTGCACAGGTGCACTTCTTGCTACCACTTTACAAGTCTGGTTGTTAGAGATGCCCATAAAAACACTCTGCATGGTGACATCCAGCAGATGTTAAGTTATATCCGCCAACGATACTGGATTGGCCAGATAAGAAGGAGTGTGAAGTATCAACTGCACAGGTGCACTTCTTGCTACCGGCAAAAGGCATCAGAAATGCAACAACTGATGGGAAATTTACCTGCCGCTAGAGTTCAGATGTCTCGACCTTTCAGCCATACCGGTTTCGATTACACTGGTCCCATCGAGATCAAAAGCTGGAAAGCACGCGGAGCTAGGATACTGAAAGGATACTTTGCAGTGTTCATCTGTCTGGCAACCAAAGCCATTCACTTGGAAGTCGTGTCAGATCTGACAACCCAAGCGTTTTTGGCAGCATTTCATGGTTTCACTGCAAGGAAAGGAAGCTGTCAACAGGTTTACAGCGACTGTGAAACCAACTTCGTCGGTGATAGCAACGAACTAGCAAAAATGTTAAAGGAAGCCAAGCATAATTGGAAGGAGATAGCCGAAAAGCCTGCAAATCGCGGTACACATTGGCATTTTATTGCCTCTCCACACTTTGATGGTTTATGGGAAGCAGGTGTGAAGTCTGTCAAGCACCATTTAAAAAGAGTTGTCGGAACTGAAAGGCTCACATTTGAGGAGCTCACAACGCTTCTAACACAAATAGAAGCGTGTTTGAATTCGAGACTCTTATGCCCTCTATCCGATAGCTTCGACGATTTGAATGCGCTAACCCCTGAGCACTTTTTAGTCGGTGAGTCACTACATGCCATACCACAAGGTGAACTTAACAATAACGTCACACATCTCGACCCATGAAAACGAGTTCAAGCGCTGGCGGAAGGGTTGTGAAAAAGATGGAGTTCAGAGTATCTTGCACGGCTCCAACATCGACCAAAATGGACGCAAGTCAAGGAGATTCTCAGACTAGGAGACCTAGTTGTACTCAAGGATGACCATTCCCACCAACCTACTGGAATCTCGGCCGAATTGAAGGAACCCATGCAGGATCAGACGGTCTCGTACGCGTCGTCACCGTTAAAACGCAGAATGGAACCCTAAAACGGCCCATCGCAAAAATTTGTCGTCTTCCTTGCAACGATCACAAAGAGCATACTGCTTTCATTTAGTAAAAACATCTTCCTTGAAAATTTACAAACAAAAACCCATTATACACTGCCCCTGGATTCAGTACGAATCAAAACCTGCTGAACTATATTTCTTCCCCCGAAGACTTACCTAAAACCTGAAAATAAACCACCACTGGATTCAGAAAACGAATAAACACCAACTTTATCTGAATCATATTTACATTTTTCTCTAAGATTATTCAAAACTTTGAACAAAACCACTGGCTAAGACTTAATACTAGCCCAACGCAAAGCCGAAAAACAACAATAAACCCAATTTTAAAATTCATATAACAAATCATTTCAAAAAAAAAAAGATCACCATGATCTGGGAAAACAGATCGTAGCTGCAAATTAACATAAACGATCATCTATACGTTCCTGAAAATCAAACAACATAATTGATCCAAAGAATCTCATTCTTCAATCAACTCATCTCTAAAATTTACACCATACAATATTCAACTTTGCAAATAAAACACCAAATTATACAGTTTTTATTCATCTTTATTGATACTATGATACTATCAAACACAATACATAATACATCTAATTGAAACAACATTTGAATACGCTGCGACAATGCACATATCAAGTTATCAACTTTACTTTTTATAACTTTCAATTCAACAAAGCACTGCCACAACGCATGCAAAAGGAGAATAGTAGCAAGAGTTTGAGTCTTGACAAGAGTCTACTTTTTTGTTTGTAAAGTGCGTCTATTGTCGCGTTTCTGTACATGTTCGTAGGGTCATGTTGCCTATATTTAGGAATTGTCCTGTCCATTATACTACGGATTGCATCCTCCATACGCTGCAGGTACCCATCGATCTCAACGTTCGACAGATTCCTGTTGCATGGCGGCGCAATACCGTTCAAACGAAGTTCCCTTGAGACGGCACCGGAAAAGCGCGGCCAACGTGTCTTACCGTAGTTGTAAGAGTGCGATGGCACGTACTCCTCCAGTTCCATAAGGTCGTTTGGTAGCAGTATGACTGCGGCAAGTCCACAGTGGTCACTGTCGTACTCAACCGTCATCAAACAATTTTTCGTCCGTCGAAGAATGTCGTCGGTCAGTTTAAGTCTTGAGTCTAACAGCAATAGATCCAAATATGAGCCACTTCGAGGATATGAAGGCCTGTCAGTAGCCAGCAGATCGACTTTACACTCAATACTGTGAAGCCCCAGCCAATTGAATAGCTGGGTCCCCCTTGGATTGGTTAATTGATTTCCCCAATCTTGGTGTTTAGCATTGTAATCACCGGCCAAAAGGAAGTAGTTTTCTTCTGAGTTCAGTTTCAGAGTTCGAAAAAGTGATTCGAGCTCTGTTATAAAACATGAGGGTTGAGAAGCCTCCGGCGCATAGATTGCGACCACATACAACCGCCTCCCCTGTTGGAGAGGGATGCATACGATACACGCTTCAAGCAACTGGAATCGGCGTACTTCACCGCTATATAAGTGGTGGACACAAGTTTAGCACACTGAGAGTGGTACTACTATATTTTCGATTTTTTCTCTTGTTTTGTTCCAAGCAACGGTACATTTTGGGTTAAAACATATGACAACAAGTCAGAGAAAACAGAACTGTGCATTTTCTTTATGTAATCCAATCTCATAGTGAAAAATCATTGATAGTTTGTCATTTGCATTGTTTTTGGTTGGACATCAGTTTAGCACGTGTACAAATTTTGGTTATTTTACTTTTAATTTGTGGGTTTTTAAGAGAACAATATTACTTTCGAGGTAATTTTATATCTTCTTAATGTTGTAAATTTAAAATAAAACTTGAAAAACATTAAATAGTCATGGCAAAAGGGCAATGGTGTTCTGAGGACAAAAGAAGTCTTATCATTAAGATGAAGTCAAAGGGTCGCACAGTAACGGAGATTTCTGAGCTGCTAGAATGTTCCAGGAAGATGGTATACAATGCTCTTAGACATTTTGAAAAGTATGGAGTGACAAAAAATGTAAAACAAGCCCCTCGCAGAAGAAAGACAACAAAGAGGGAAGATAAAGTCATTTTCATGATATCCAGCAAGGATCCATTTAAAACCTCTAGTGCCATTCGAAATGAATTAATGGAGAATTACAATGTCAATGTTTCCTCAAGAACCGTGAGAAGACGCCTAAATGAAAAAAAATTGAGAGGGTGCATTGCACAAAGAAAACCATTGGTTTCGAAAAAAAATTTGAAGGCTAGATTAGAGTTTGCGAAATTACATCTAAGCAAAGAACTAAATTTCTGGAAAAATGTACTTTGGAGCGATGAATCAAAGTTCTGTCGATTTGGATCAGATGGAAAAAAATATGTTTGGCGTCCACAAAACAAGGAACATGATCCAAAATACACCATTAAGGCGGTGAAGCACGGCGGTGGAAACGTGATGGTCTGGGCTGCCTTCTCTTGGCACGGTGTTGGTCCAATAGTGAAGATAGACTCCAAAATGGACCAGCACCTGTATAAAGATATTATACTGAACCATATGATACCATATGCTGAAGATAATTTGCCAGTTTTATGGCTCACAAAACAATGTAATGTGTCAAAGCAACTAGACGTGTTTTTACTGTCGTCCGACTAAATTCCAATTTTTTAACATTAATACCCCAGTTTGAGTGCATTTCAACAAGCACATTATTTTATCATTCGATTGAACTTTCATCTGAGTTTAAATTCATCTTGTAAATTTGCATTTTATAACAATCATTTGATTTTGTTTTAACTTTACGAACAAAATATCAAGATGCCTATCAGAGGAACACGCTCACAACAACAAGGAAGTGTCTCATCTCCGAGAGATGTTGGTGTAAGCAATTCGAATGGTGTTGCTGACAAACTGTGGAGTCGCATGGAGGAGAAGCTAGACAAATGGTTGGATACGTTCACCCACTCACTGGAGGACAAACTAGCTGCCTTAGAAGATCGCCTAAATGCACAGATAAGTGATAACAAATTATTTTTTGAGCAGCAATTGGAAAAAACAAAATATGATGTCAAACGGCTGGAGCGCATTGTTGACCAGTTTGAGAGAGAGAAGATCAACTCGGATGTTGTAGTTGTGGGTGTACCAGAATCTCCTGGAGAAAATTTGGAGACCATTTACCAAAATATTTGCTCAACCGTAAATATTCAGCCCTCACACCTTCAAAACATTTTCCGCGCCAAAACAAAACAACATTCTCCTACCGATGCCAGCATAATACTAAAGTTTGTGCAGAAGAGTGAGAAACAAAAATTCATGCATGCTGTGGCGAGCTTTCGTAAAATGAAAAAAGCTCAACTCAAACTCAGTGCAATCAACATCGATTCGCCAAAAAGCTTTTATGTCAACGACTGCCTGACTAAAAATAATTATCAACTGCAGCGCTATGCACTTAGACTAAAAAAAAAGTCTTTGCTCAAATCTGTGCATTCTTTCAACGGTCAGATATATATCAGCACGCCCAACATCGAACATCCATTCATAATCTACAACTTTGACGATCTGAGGAATGCCGTCGGTCCTGACGCTAATGTTGATCTGCAATCTGCAAGTGTAAATTAATGGTAGCTACCTAATAATAATATTTTAGTGCAAGAATTCTTTGTAATTTTGTTTACCTTAAGCTTTTTTTTTCTCTGTCGCACCTTTTTTTTTTCTTTTTCTCTTTTTGTTTTTATTGTAGGTATATTATCAGTATTATTCAGCTCTGATTGTTGTGTTTGTTCTTTTTGTCTCACTCTTCAATTTTAAAATTGATTGTTTACAAAATTTCTGTGCTTGATTTGAAGCTAGACTTTTGTTGCCATGATGGCCACCAACAATGATTATGGCTTTTTCAGTGTAAACGAAAAAAACAAATTTTTATTGAACACTCTGTGTAAAAATCATAATGGCTTAAATGTGTGCCATATTAATGCTCAAAGTCTTGTTAATAAGTTTGATGAGTTCAAGATGATATTTGAAGACAGCTTAATTGATGTAATTTGTGTTTCGGAGACTTGGTTTCACCCGACTATTAATAGTAATTTTTTCGCTTTAAGAGGATTTAAAAAACCTTATCGAGCTGATCGAATTCGAACAACAGGTGGAGGAGTTGCAATATATGTAAAAAGTAATATTAAATCTTGTCATGTTAAGGGTGGTATTCACCAAACAATCTTAAGAGCGCTCTTAAAGCTAAGAGGCTCTTAGTTTTAAATTTGGATGTGCTATTCACCAAGCAATAATAGGGTCTAGTCTAAGCTAATTCGAATATTCGAAAAATAAGGGTGTTGAGCCTCTGAACGCACACTTTTCGAACTACTTCGAAAATTTCAGTGTCAATTGTCAAAATCAGCCAAAAACAGAAAAAATTTTTCGGAAATTTAAGAAAAGGTAGAACGTAAAATTAATTCATTTTAATTAATAAATAATTAATAATTAATAAATTCATAGTTTTGCTTCCTAGTGCCTCACTCCATTTTGATTTTTGAATAACAACCACAAATGACGCTGTCAGTAAATTTCGAATTTTCGAAGTTATTTGAAACAACAACCGCTCATAACTTAAGAGTGGTAGCGACCACTCTTAAGTGTTATGAGCGCTCATAAATCTGCACTAATAGCGGTCGGTGAATAGGTTTATGAGGCACTTAGTTTAAGATTTCTTGGTGAATACCACCCTAAGTGTTCAGATGGCACCGAAGCTTGCGAATATTATTTCATTGATTTATTTGATGGTGAAAATAAATGCAGCATAGGTGCTATCTACATGCCACCTCGTATAGCTAGTTCTAGTGTAATAACTCCGATTATAGAAGAAATGTGTTTCCGTGCACCGAAAGTGATACTTTGTGGAGATTTTAATATAAACCTTCTTTCTTCTTCATCCAATTCCTTCAAAACAGCTATGCATTCTCTTGGGTTATCGTTTTTAAATAGCTCGGAGCCAACTCACTTTATGCCAAACTGTGCCCCGTCACTCCTAGATGTTTTTATTGTAAGCGATGTTAGTCTTGTAATGTGTTCCAGTCAATTATCACTTCCTGTTTTTTCTCACCATGAGCTTGTTTTTGCAACTTTTAATGTACATAATGAGGCTGAAATTTCAAATACTTTCCAGTACCGTGACTTTCGTAATATTAATGTTGATTTTCTGTTCAGTGATTGTTCTGAAATTGATTGGCGATCTATGTTTTATACATCTGACGTTAATTATCAAGTTGACTTTCTCACTGCTGCCACCCAATATCTTTTTGATAAGCATGTTCCCATTAAGACTCGGCAGGTTAGATCTACCAGTTGTCCATGGATCACTAATGAAATTTTAAAAGCAATTAAAGATAGAGACACATCATACCGTCGCTGGAAACGTTTTCGTTGTGCAGAAATGTTAAAAGATTTCAAAACTTTACGCATTCGGGTTACTTATTTAATAAAGAACGCTAAGCTGAACTTTTATAATAACAAATTCAACTCCAATCGTTCCTCGAAATTCTTCTGGAAGGAAATTCGTAATATTGGTCTTAGCAAACGCACTTCTACTTCCGACGACTCTATTGATATAGAACAGTTGAACATACAATTTTCATCTCTGCCTACATCTTCCTCTGCCTTCAATTTTTCAGAAGCTGACAATAATTCAGATCATTCATTTTCTTTCAGTGCAGTAGATGAATATCAAGTAGGGAATGCTTTATTCTCTATAAAATCCAAATCTGTTGGTTTAGATGATATGCATCCGGACTTTATAAAAATTCTTTTACCATTTACACTTCCATATATAACCCACACCTTTAACACTATTATAATGACATCTGTTTACCCCGATTCCTGGAAAAAATCCAAGATTATCCCCATTCCAAAGCAGGGAGGCAAAAATGAATTCAGGCCAATAGCGATTCTCCCATTCTTATCGAAGGCTTTTGAAATCATCATAAGCAACCAAATAAAAAACAATCTTAACGAAAAACAGCTCCTAGTCCCACTTCAATCAGGGTTCAGATCTGGACATAGTTGCACATCAGCACTTATTAAAGTCTCTGATGACATAAGACAAGCTCTAGATAATAAATATACATCTGTGATAACACTACTTGACTTTTCCAAAGCATTTGATTGCGTAAATTCAAACCTACTCTGTGATAAATTGACTACCTATTTTAATTTTTCTGACACAACTAAAAACCTTATTTATTCATATCTGACCAATCGTATTCAAGCTGTGTCGTTCAATGGTAGATTGTCTTCGTTTCTCAATGTAAACAGTGGTGTCCCACAAGGATCCATTTTGGGTCCTTTGCTGTTTTCCATGTTTATAAATGATTTGCCATCAGTATTGTCTTTTTGTAAATTTCATATTTACGCAGATGATGTTCAACTGTACATCAGTTTTCCTATCGGAATGATCGAAGATGCTATAACCAAAATGAACGCTGACTTACGTTCAATTTTTGATTGGTCAACACGCAATGGGCTAAAGCTAAATCCTGAAAAAACAAAAGCAATTCCAATTTCAAAAAATATACCGAATTTTACAGATCTTCCCCCACTTTACTTAAATTCTTGCCAAATCCAGTATGTGACTCAGGCTAAAAACCTTGGTTTAATATTTAACAATACTTTAACCTGGGATACGCACATTAACTCAGTAATTTCTAAAATTTATGCTTCACTTAGAGGACTTTCTGTAACGAGAACCTTCCTGCCCACAAATATTAAATTGAAGTTGGTTAAAGCACTAATCATACCAATATTATCATATGGATGCGAGTTATTCGCAGACCCCGATTCGCAATCACTTCAAAAGTTTAAAGTTGCATTCAATTCGATTGCTCGGTTCGTTTTTAATCTTCGTAAATACGATCATGTGTCATCTAAGGCTAACCAAATTTTAGGCTGCAACCTAGAAGCATTCTTAAAATATCGTTGTTGTTCTTTTCTTTTCAAACTTATTACCAACAAGACTCCATGTTATCTATTTGAAAAACTAGATTTCTGCTCCTCAAATCGTTATATATTGTTGCGCTATTTCACATTTGGCTCTTTAACTTCACGCAGGCAATTTTTCGTTCATGCTGTCAGGCTGTGGAATAATCTACCCAGTCACTTAAGATCTAGAATCAATCACAGAAAATTTCATAAATTTTTCCTTTCAACATTTTTGTAGCTGAATAATAGACTTAAATGTATATATCTTATTGTATTTTTGTTTTTATTTTCTCTTGTAAAATCAAATATCCATTTAATTTACATTACAGTTGTTATCTCCTTTAATAATCATAATAATAATCTCCTAAAATAAAAATCATAATAATTTTAATTAGGTTAAGTAAAAATGCGACTCAATGTTTTCCTTTTCTTTTATATATATATGTTCTTGCACATTCCAAAAGAAATTAATCTTATATCCTGTACTAGTTATAAGTTCTCTTGATGTACAGATGTCATTTAAACAATAAATATCAAATAAATATCAAATATCATGCACGACAATGATCCTAAACACACTTCAAAACTAGTGAAAAGTGCCTTAGAGGTCAATAGAGTGAATGTTTTAAAGTGGCCGGCTCAATCACCCGATCTGAACCCGATCGAAAATTTGTGGAATGATGTTGAGCGACACATTGAAAAACAAAAACCGAAAAATTTAACAGATTTGTGGCAAGAGATACAGAATGCTTGGTATTCTATACCTAAGCAACGCTGTGAGGCCTTAGTCGAGAGTTTGCCAAGAAGACTCAATTCAGTCTTAAAGAACAAAGGATTTCCAACAAAATATTAAACAAAATGTAGTTTTAGCTACGGTAAGTAACATTATCAAGCAGTTTTATTGAAATGTGCTAAATTCATGTCCAGACAAAAATGTATGTTTTCTGTTATTTTTATTTATTTTTCTCTTTCAGATACAAAAAGTATAAGAATGTATTTGGAATAATATACTTATATGTTTAAATAATGTAAACAACATAAAAATGAATATACTGAAATAGAAACAAATTTTGTAAATATAGTTTATCCTTTTCTTTTATTGACGTGCTAAATTCGTGTCCACCACGTATTACCTTATGAGCTATGCCCTTACGTAAGAAGATCGCAACCCCACCCGCGAAAGTCGAATTGGGTCGGTCCCTCCTTACGATAATGTAATTGTTATCCGTCAATTTGTGATGCTGGTTTAGCCTAGTCTCGCTAACCATACACACATCTGGACGTTGGTTTTTTAACAACTCAAGGAAGTTGGCTCGTCGTTCTATCCTAACTAGCGAATTCACATTCATGGCTAGGATCTTAAAAGGCCTCTCCGGCAGCGCGCCCGTTAACCTAAAAATTGCGCAAGCGATGGCACTGCACGGTAGATCAAGTCTACCCTACGCGCCTGCTCACTTATTTGCCGTGATAGTTCGCTCATTTGTGCCTGAATGACACGCAGAGCGACCATCACCTCTGACTCCCCAGTAGCTGCCTTTGACACAGATGGCTGTGCGGCCGCTTTCTGGGGAGGTTGTACCGTTTTCCCAGCTCCACCCGCCATTTGGGCGTAGGAAACTTGGGGAACGACGGCCCTTGGAGTCGGTCTAGCTGTTTGCCTTCCCTCGTCCTTAGTTATTGTTGGAGCAGCTTTTAATGATTTCTTTATAACCTGGTATCGAGGACAACCCCGATAGTTAGCAGGGTGTCCATCTCCACCACAGAGTACACATTTCAGTAGGGTCTTATCTTCGACCCTTGCCTCACCGAGCTTACACTCTTTGTCGTTGTGGTTCTCTCAACACTTGACGGCATGACCGAACCGTTGGCAACGAAGACATTGTAAAATGTCCCCGTGCCTGTTTATTTTCTCCCATTTTACCATCTGGTAGTCCAGGACGGAGATACTCCTGAGACTTTCCAGGGTGACAAGGTGACGAGGAACATCGGCAATAGCCGCTTCTCCCGTCTTGCCTTGGCCGTAGTGAACGACTTGACCCCGATGAACTCGAGATCATCGCTCGCCAACCTGCGGAGTTCAGCTAAGAGCTCCTCTGGGTCAAAGGTAGGCTCTGCCCCCCCTTTTAAAAGCATACATTTAGGCTTTTCCTCTTTGGGGGTATAACTATAATATTCGGTGGTTGTCTTCGCTAACAACTCCCGAACGATCTTATGGTCGCATGTCGTTTTTATAGGGGGCACCCTGCTCTTCGCTGTGGTCTTCTTTGGCTGCTGCTGTTGTTGTGCTGAATGTTGTTGTTGCTTTTCGGCGGGCTGCTGCTGGCTGGGGATCGATGGCGCGGCTTTTTTAGCCACGGTCCCTCGTTGCTGCTCTTTTGTAGCAGTTTTCTTTGCATTTTTACCAGCTATTGTATTAGCTGTGGTCCCGCGTTGCTGCACGGGCGCAGTTTTATTAATTGCAGCTTTTGTTGTTGTAGGCTGCTGATGTTTATTGGCCGTTTTTCCTACCGCTGGCAATCGTTGCTGTTGTTTGGCCTTGCATTCGGCTTGCGTGCGGGCCACTTGCCTTGTTTATCATTTCAATTTCGGCAGACAGCTTCTCCACGGTTTTTGTTAGCTCGTGGAGTCGCTTATCTTCCTCGTTTTCTCCTATAACGTTCCCTTTAGTCTCAGCTTGCGGGACACTGGATAGGGCTGCATCTTGCGCCGCCTCTTCTTTGCTACAGTTGTTGTCGCTGCTGTTGTTGCGGTTGTTACCGCAATTTGCTTTGCGGTTGTTGCCGCTGCTTTGCTTCTTGTTGTTGTTGTTGCTGTCCTAAGTGTTGAATTCTCATCCAACACTTTATTATTTAAAAATTAAATTGGATTGCCCCTGCTTTGAGTTGAACCCACGTTCCTCCGCACTACTGCTTGACTAGTTAGGCTACTGCCTTTCTTAAATTTCACTGAATTTAAACTCTTTAACAAACACTATTCAACTTGTAAGAACACAGCTAAAGTCGTCAACACGTCTACACTCGATAGCTGTTGCTAAACGACTCTCATCTCTTTACATATAACAATGAGAAAGAAGAGGACAATCATTCATCAGTTGGTAATTGGTATTTATACCAACTAAATACATCGTAAATGTCAGAGGCCATCTGTTGACGAACACTACACGATGTCGGTATTGCAGTTCAACATCGAATAGGGTGCTCCATACAAGATGCAAATTTAAATCTTTCGGAGGCGGAAGAATGTACTGAAATGTACTGAATGTAACATATGTTATTAAATAAACAGATCGATTAAATACAGTCCACAGATACATATGTCAAATATTTTATAAACAAAAAAATCGAATATGTATACAAAAATTAATGATACTACTATACACAAAGTCATATGACTAAATTCTTAACACAAATCGAAATACAAAGCAATGTGGTTGAAAAGTGATTTTTTGGTGTTTTAATTTAAAGAATTCTTTCTTACGGAAAATTTCTAAGATATCACATAAAAAAACTCTCTTATTTGGTTTCTCAATGGTTAAAACTGACAACAGAAATTTGTTTTTGTTTATATTTTCCCTAGCTATGGAACATTCCTTCATTCGATGTCTACTGCCTTTTAAGGAATAAAAAAGTAAAAAAAATGTAAACAAAACAATTTTTATAGTGTTTTATAGTATTGTAATGTACACCCAACATTTATACCAATTTCCTAATCGAAAACGTTCAAACGAAAACACAACTGGCAACACTATAACGGAATGGTATAATGAAAGACGTCGTTTGTGAGTGAGTGTGTGTGTGTTCAGAAATACCGGGAGGAGAATGTGTCTAGACATCAAAAAACTGCTAGAAAGCTCTCGATGTTTCACACTGCTATATAAAGAGGCCGCTGACGCAACCAGAGTCAGTTTTGATTATGGAGTGATAAAGTGAAGAGTAAATTGTTTACAAGTCGAGTTGAGATCGAATAAAGTATAGATACTGAATAAAAGAGGTAGAAATAAATATAAAGGTGGAGTTTTATTTTGCGAACGTTTCAGTACTTTTTGACAAATAACATAGAACATCCAAATGTATTTGGCTCAGACACTCTCTACAATACATACTAATAGGCGATGAATGTTATCTTCGACCCGACGCGAAGCGGCGTAGTTGGAGATTGGAGTCCTACAGGGCTGTTTAGTTTGTAACATCGATACACGACGCAAAGTTAGTTACAGTAGGTGCGTAATTTAGGAGTATTGTACTTTCATAGATAAGATGAAATGTAGGTCACACAAGATACGTCATGGGACTTGAAATTGAACAACCGAATCGAAGAATCAATAACTTTCTTCAAATCACCAATGTGCAGAACTTGCTTTGCCAATTTGCTCGAAACCAAACACCTGAAGAACATTTGTACCTTTTATTTCTTTAGCTTTACACAGATACAACTCTTTGGCTATAATTTCTTGTTGTTTTGTCCAAAAAGGGAAGATCAAAAACGTTTCCCAACTGGAAAACTTGTAATAAACCCATTTACAATAAAGGAAAACACAGCATATCTATCATTCTTTTAATTAAAAACACATTTACTGCTTCCAAATACATTTTAAGTTAATGTAATTTGAGTGCATTTCCCTTTTAGTTGTTTTTAAAATTCTCAAAGTTGAAAATAAACCACTGAATGACAACACAATACTTAAAACCAAATGACATTTGTGCGCTAAAACACGCTTAAAACACTCATGTTGGCGTTTAAGCTATTCAGCCCTTATTCATTGACGAAAAATGATTCTAAATACGATTTCTGATTCATTCATTGAATAAGCGTGTTTTAAAGTTGTTCGGAGTTTATTATGCGATTATAAAAACGGCTGTTTATCTATATTCTCAGAGCAGAGAAATCAGGATATTTTTTTTGATAAGAGTAATGAGTACTGAAAATAGTGGTGTTGGTTGGCTGATGGATACTTGTATTGCAGATAAATCTCTTAATTTTATTTGTTTACATTGTTGTTTTTGTAAAACTAGATCTAACTTAAATAAACGTGTGTATCTGAATATAAAGTGGTGTTTTTAAAGTCAATTGTATAGGCGTTGGGCGGCAGCAGGTTTACCCTCTTGGTTGTTAGGTATTCCTCTAATAATCTACCAAGAAAGGTTGCAATGAAAAAACCGTTGTGAAAAGGAACACTTTATAAGATGTTTTTATTTCCAAATCTGCAATTACATTCACATCAATTAAACTCAAAATATACAAGACAAAAAAGAAAATAGATCATTTTGCCGTTGGATATATTCAGTCCGAAAAAATTGCGCCATAGCGCAATTGCGTCAACGCATTGCGTTGATACCGTAAACTGCGCTTGAGTTAGTGTATCAGCGCACGATTTTTTGCTGCGTTACAGATGTTTACACCGGATCGTAAGTACTCCTTATGTTTCCAGTTAACGTTTTAACACCATTAATCAAACATCACTGACCAACACTGCGTCTTTTAGTACTCGTACGGCTTCAGTAATTATTTTAGCAAAACAAATCCAATGCGCCTGCATGCTTTCGTATGTAGTGGTTTTTTTTTTTGGCTTCTACATACAAAATTCAGAATCAAGAACGATTTCTTTTGTATGTCATTTAAACATTCTTATGAATTTTAACTTTTGTTCATTGTTGAGAATTTACTCAAAAGGAATTCAAATGTTTTGAATCAGACTAACTTGAAAGCTTTCAACAACATATTATCGCACAATTTAATTTCGACTTATTACTTATACTCACATTAAAGTATCTACATAGGTAGTACAAAGTATCTTACAAAAAGTCATAATTTATATAGTAATTAAAATACAGAACCAAAGGTTTTAGCTTAATACAATCCAATGCTTTAAAGAACTTTGATTGCTCATCTGCTCATCATAAGCTTTTGAATTGTTTATTTGTGTTGACTTATAAACGTATGTATCATGTATGTATGTATGAATATATAATATGCGTATATGTATGCGAGCAGCGATAAATTATTTAGTATTTTAATTGAATCGAATAATTTCACAGTCTTGGCGATTTGAATGCATCATTGTGTTCTTATTTCAAAAATAATTAAGATTACTTACACCCATACATACAAACATAACTTTTGAATTGTGTCGATGTTTTTCTTATGCTTAAAATATAAAGTGGCTAAAGTAGTTACATACATATTTTTTCTTATAATGTTGTTATAAGTTATAAGGTAGACAGATAAAGATTATATCGATTCCATTTGCTCGGCCAACTCGCGAATGGGGCTTCCGCTGTGTGGTTTCATTTGACTAGGAATTGGGCTGCTTAAGTGTGACCAAGGTTGCACGAAGAGATTCGCTGATGATTGCTGTAAGAAATGTTTAAGCGCAGATATTTGAGATGTTTAGCTAGATAACATAGAAATAATGGTAAGAATAATTAGTAACTTTATCCATTGAAATAATAATAAATTTACTTAAATAAACCAAAACTATAAGGGGATCAGTAAGTTGAAGTTTCCTCATACATATTTGCATATGACCAACATTCAAACTAGTTTTTAATTTGCGGCGGAGCTTCAAGTGTCTTTTTTTTTAATATTTCGGAGTCTGACAATAGTCCAAGATACCACAATTCCAAATTTAAATAAAACGCCTTTATACTTAGAGGGGTTGGTAGTCTAGCATCTTAAACTTTAAACAATCTTTAAAAAAAAATTTTTTGTAGGAAGGTAAAGAGAAATGCTTTGAATTTCTTTCACACTTGTTTAATTACTTATTGCCTTCAGAAAATTGAACTTAAGACAACAAAAATTTTTTATCTCTAATAATACACCTGAATTTTTCCTCTCTAAAAAAATTCAATTCACTGGTGAGAGGTCGTTTATGTCTCCCTCTGATCTGAATCTAGAAAAGTTGACAGATTTTTAGTTAGTAAAAGTATTGTAATGTGCACCCAACATTTCATGCTAATTTCCTAATTGAAAACGTTAAACCGAAAACACAAGTGCTGGCAACGCTATAATGGAGTGCTATAATGGAAGACGTTGTTTGTGAGTGAGTGTGTGTGTGCAGAAAAATACCGGAAGGGGAACTTGTCTAGACATCATGGTTCCTAGAAAAACTACCAGAAATCTCTCGATGTTTCACACTTCTATATAAAGAGGGAGCTGACGCAACCAGAAGTCAGTTTTATTTAGAAAGTGATAGTGCGAATATTGAATAAACGAGTTGAGTTCGAATAAAGTGTATATCGAAAGTAGATACCGAATAAAAGTGGTAGAATTAAATTGAAAGGTAGAGTTTTATTTTTGCGAACTAAGCGCACGTTACATTGGTGTCAGAAGTGTAAATAAAACTTATTTGAAAAAAAAAAACGAGTTGTAAAAAAAAAAAGTAAAAAGAAAAATAAAAACAATATACAGTGAAAATGGGTAAGTTGTTAGAAGAGCTCAACTGCATTGAGCTTAAAAGTGAGTAAGGTAAGCGAAATCTTTCTAGAGCGGGATCGAAAAATGAGCTCGTCCTGCCCTTGCGTAACTATTTGGAACAGCAAGGGGAAGACGTAAACACTTTTGTTTTTGAAACAGAAGTGGAAGAAGAGGAAGTAAGTGAAAATGTAGACTTTTCTAGTATAATGAAGCTTTTATTAGAACAAAGAAACGAACAAAAGAAAATGATTGAAGAGCAACGAAACGAGCAAAAGATGGAACAGCAGAATGTTATCGAAAAACTCGAAGAACAACAAAAGAAGCTGATTGAAGAGCAACAGCACAATATTCTCGGACGTCTGGAAGAGCAACGAAACGATCAATAGAAGGAACAGCAGAATGTTCTTGAACGACTCGAAGTACAACAAAAGAATCTGGAAGAGCAACGAAACGAGCAAAAGAAGCTGATTGAAGAACAACGAAACGAACAAAAGAAGCTGATTGAAGAACAACGAAACGAACAAAAGAAAGAACAACAGAATATTCTCGAAAGACTTGAGGCGCAACAGAATATTTTGGAAGGTCAGAAAAACATTCTAGAAGGCAAATTGGGCAACATTGAGAAAAATGTATGTGCCATTGACGAACGCGTTGAAGGTATGGAAAAACAGCTTTCTGTTGTAGAGAATCGTTTCGAAGGCGTAGAAAGTCGATGTGATGTTCTCACCAAGGAATTAGACCAGATCCGGAAAATAAAAATTCGAGAATCTGCTGGAGAGTTTGCAAGGAAAAAGGAGATGAAACCCCCAACATTTGATGAACAGTCTTCTTGGCCAGTTTACAAGAGACAATTTGAGGCAGCCGCGACAACAAATGGCTGGGATGACGAAGACAAGTACATTGCACTGACTCTTGCTCTTAGAGGACCAGCAGCTGAATTACTTCAAACAGTTCCAGCTGGTAAGAGCGGCGATTTCAGCTCTCTCGTGGCAGCTATAGATAAACGCTTTGGAGATAGCCACTTGAACGAAGTCTTCCGAGTCCAACTCAATAACAGAGTCCAAAAAAAGGGGTGAAAGTCTACAGCAGCTCCAGGCAGACGTCGAAAGACTGGTTCACCTTGCATACCCGGATGCTGGAGAAGAAATCATCAACCAGCTAGCTGTTGAGTCCTTCGTTCGTGCCATTTCCGATATACATCTTCAAAGGTCTGTGCGAACTGTTAGAACACTTACTCTTTCCGAAACTTTAGCATTCGCATTGACAATTGAAGCAGCAGAACAGGCTTCTCATGGAGTACATCGACTAAGAGAAGCCATAGCCGAAGAATGCTCGTGCCAAAGAGCTGAAATACAAAAGAACCAGCGGAGCGGACTGGCAAGATGTTGGAACTGCAACAAGACCGGGCACTTACAGCGTCAATGCCGACTACCATCAAATAAAACCGCTTGTCAACATTGTGGAAGCAAGAGATCATACACAGAGCAAGGTAACAAAAACACCAGCGTTGTCCAACTTCGAGGGGCAGAGGCTGGTTTCTTGTATCGATGGCCCCAGAACCACCATCCAGGTCTCTCAGACCAAACGAGACAACAAAAGTGGAGGCTACTATTAACGGGAACAAACATGTGGCTACCATCGACACCGGTGCCACAGCCTCCATAGTACGTCGAGACCTGGTAAAGACGACGTGGCTTCATAACACCAATAGCTACCGTCTAAGAACCGCTACGGGAGAAGCAGCAAGAGTATATGGAGAAGTTTGTCTGAAAATCCGACTGGCCGATTTAGTGTTTACTCATCAATTCCTGGTGTCAGATATATGTGACGAGTGCATCATTGGAATCGACTTTATGAAACAACACGGTGTTATTTTGGACATCGGTAATCAGGTTTTGAAGTACCAAAATAAGGAACTTCCAATGACCTATTCGAACGAAAGTACGTCGACACTGAGGACTGTCATCACGGAAGATCTGATTCTGCCTCCTTCTTCTGAAGTGTTCGTTTGGACAAAACTGGAAGGTGATTTTGGAAGCCTTCGATACCTCATGGTGGAACCAGGCCCAGAGTGTTCCTCCCAAAGCGTCATCATTGGGAAAACACTGGTAGCACCGAAAAACAAAATGGTCCCCGTACGATTACTAAACTCCAGACCGTACGATGTAAAGTTGAAGAAAGGAGAAGTCGTTGGACGTTGCGAATCCGTTGCAGCAATTACGAAGATCACAGACGAAGCCCCGAGAAAAACTTAAACTCCGGAGGAGCTCAAAACCATCAGAGCTAAAATACTGAGTTCATCCAACCTTGATCACCAACAAACAAGGATGGCTGAAAACTTCCTACAAGAGTACACTGACATCTTCGCATCACAAAAGGGACAATATGGTAGGACACAGTTGGTGCAGCATCGCATCAACACAGGAGATGCAAGACCGATTCGTCAACCCGCAAGACGTCTTCCACTGGCCAAACAAGGTGAGGTTGAGGAAATGATAACAGCAATGAAGAAGGACGGTCTTATCGAAAACTCCAAAAGTCCTTGGGCATCACCAGTGGTGCTAGTGAAAAAGAAAGACGGAAGCACTCGCTTTTGTGTAGACTACCGAAGGCTGAATGATGTGACTAAGAAGGACAGCTATCCCCTGCCGAGAATCAGTGATACCCTGGATGCCATGGAGGGAGCCCAGTGGTTTTCGACGCTGGACTTGAAGAGTGGATATTGGCAAGTTGACATCCACCCAGATGATCGAGAAAAGACGGCGTTTTCTACAGGTAATGGGCTCTGGCAGTTCAAAGTTATGCCGTTTGGGCTATGCAACGCTCCGGCAACATTCGAGCGTTTGATGGAGTGCGTTCTTCAAGGACTGACGTGGAAAGCTTGCCTAGTCTACTTGGACGATGTCATTGTTTACGGGAAAACATTTGACCAACATTGCAAGAACCTAAAAGACGTGTTCCATAGACTTCGAGAGGCTAACCTTAAACTGAATCCGGAAAAATGTGCACTTTTCAAAATCGAAGTTAAGTATTTGGGACACATCATCTCTTCCCAAGGAGTGAGGACTGATCCTGAAAAAGTTGACTCCTTCAAAAATTGGCCAACACCACAGGACAAACATCAACTCCGAAGCTTTCTGGGTCTTGCCACATATTACCGACGTTTTGTAAAGAACTTTGCTGGAGTTGCAAAGAGTTTACATCAGCTCACCGAAAAAGGGAAGCAGTTTAAATGGTCAGGTGAGTGCGAGAAATCTTTTCAGGAACTCAAATACCGCCTCTGTAACGCTCCAGTGCTGGCACATCCAACACCTGGCAAAACGTTCATCATCGACGCTGATGCAAGCAACGTTGGAATCGGGGCGGTACTATCCCAAGTGCATGATGGCGAAGAGAAAGTGGTGGAATATTACAGCAAGGTCCTCTCGAAGCCCGAAAGAAACTACTGCGTGACCAGAAGGGAACTGCTAGCTCTTATCTTGGCAACAAAGCACTTCCAGAAGTACATCTATGGACAGAAATTCCTTCTGCGGACAGACCATGGTGCTCTGAACTGGCTGTTGAACTTCAAAAATCCAGAAGGTCAAGTAGCAAGGTGGATAGAAAGACTGCAGACTTATGATTACCAGATTCAACACCGCAGAGGAAAGTTGCACTCAAACGCCGACGCATTATCCCGAAGACCTTGTTACGGTTATATTTCACCGCAACAAAGTTCTTCCCTTAAAAACTGGTTTATGTTTTTATTCCCTTCTTTTAGTCCCAAAACCCTCCCCATCATTTTTTCGTCCCACCATTTTTCCGTTGTTTGTTCTTAGCAATGTAAAAGGAACATTGCTTTGAACAAATAACAAAAGCAGGTACACCTTATCAGCGGATGAGCTGAATTGGTTGATGAGCCAAGACACAAACCTGATAGATGGCTAGAGAGAATTGCCATTTATGAACACGAGATGAGATACACACATATACACAAACATCACATAAAGTAGAAGATACCATGTACACTAAACACAACATCACACAATATACAGCATGTACACAATACACAACATCACACCATATACAATATCAGCACATGAAGTACAAATCACAAACATAGCATTTTTAACATAATGTAATCAAGGCTTAAGCCCACCCTAAATATTTAATTGAGTATCAAAGGTTGGAACGTTAATAGTTTTCCCTTCTCCCCCAGATCTGCAAAAGGGTCCACCGGCGTAAGTTAGGGTTCGCGAGTATAAAAGATTTCTTCCGGCTATGGTTCTTCTCAGAAAATTTTACATTTAAAATAGAGTATTTTGGAAACTGTGCCTTCCTCGATTCACTATTTGCGCGATCTAGATTAACTGGGAGAATGCCCAGATGAAACTTGGTTTTTGTTTCAATAACTTTCAATTTTCTCGAAAGGTTTTGACATTGGGTAATTGGGGTCTGGACTCACCCATGAGATCGTCAAGTTTTGGACGACACCAACAACTTGTCGAACTCGCTGAATTGAGAGAGTGAGTACGAGCACTTTCGTTGGGTATTCGACAGCGATGGCAGAACCCCATTGGTGGTTGATGTCGGGGAACTGAATCCCACGAAACGTGATTGGTTGAGAGATCGGATTTGTGTGTGTATGAGTGAGGTGTTGGGTCCAGACAGGGAGCTAGACTTGAAGTGGGAGACACTTCTTGGTTAGCTATCAAGCTGAAAAGTAGTTTTTTTGAGCAGAGAGAAATTTTGAGAGTTTGGTGAACAAAGATCAAGTTAATTTTTAGTTTTTAGCGGAGAAAAGGAAAATTGAAGGAAAAGTGAACAGAATAGTGAGACGAGGAAAACAGCAGGAATACAGAAAAAAAAGGATTAAAACAGCAGGAAAAGAAGACGTCAGCAGGACGTAAATTGTGGTTAAAATCGAGGAGAATAGCCGGCGGACATCTTGTCCAAAAAGAAAAGATAAGTAGAGTGATTTTTGAGTGTCGTAGTTTTTTTGCAATTTGTGCTTTGTGAAAATTTATAACCGTGTGGCCCCTTTCTTTCTTTGAATTGCACAGAAAATATTTGTTTTAGAACCCTTTTTAAATTTTTCTCATCTTGAGAATTTTCGGGAAGATATTATTAACGGTCCAATCTTCGACTTGCCCCTTTCAAAGTCACATAGCGGTCCTCCAGACCCATTGTGCATAACTTACATTTACATTGTATAACGTCATCTATTTATTTTCATTTAACATCCATTTTGTAATACCTATTTTGTCGAAAAGATTTGGGTTTTTAATCCCACTTTTAGTAAGGTTTTCCCAACACAAATAGCAACAATAAATAGCTTTAAATCCCTTTGGGAATTTAATTGTATTGTTTTCATTTGCTTTTAATATTTCAGCTTTGATTCTTGGTTTGGAAATTTCACCTAAAAATTTCCTGGCACCCACCCTTATTATTGAACAACACTGTTTTTTTTATCAATAACATACTTACCTATTCAATATCAAAACCTTTTTAATTAATCCAACCTACCTATAAAACTTCACATTATCAAACCATCATCGAACATACCCAACACCCAGCTGAGTAGCCGTGGCTGACAGCATCATTACATGCTGTGTGTTGCATATTCTTTTTCCCTTTCACCCTTCATTCAGCTATAGATAATTAACTCATTCAATCGCCATTATCCTATCGGTGCACATCGTGCAAAATTTTCTTTATAACTTTTTTGTGTTGTTCGCGGTTTTCTAGTTCTCGATACCATCCTAAAATTTAGCTTATCTTTACATTATTTAATAACATTGAGAATTTATAACCCCCTTGGAAGGGAATAAGAAAATAAAGTGCAACAACCTTGCAAAGTGGATTGCAAGCATTGTAGGCGGCAAGAAGACAAAGAATATATTACCGCTCAGCGACTAGGAGCTGACCCAATAAGCGGATGGAGCAATGAGGAAGTGAGGACTGCTCAACAGGAGGATCCAGATATCGAACCCATTCTCGCATGGAAAGAAAATGAAGAGAAACCTGAATGGGGAGACATTTCTGACAAGAGTCCAGTTCTCAAAGCCTATTGGGCACAGTGGGACTCACTATATGTGCAAGAAGGTGTCCTCAGGCGAAGATGGGAATCCGCTGACGGTAAGTCATATGTGATGCAGCTGATCGTACCGCAATCGAAAGTCAGTGAAGTTCTTCGGGAGATGCACGACGGACCTTCTGGAGGCCACCTGGCAGTTAACAAAACACTGGAGAAGGTGCGACATCGGTTCTACTGGTTACACGCTAGAGATGACGTGGAGAAGTGGTGCCGTACATGTGACAAGTGTGCTGCAACCAAAGGACCTGGTAGGAAGATTCAAGGTAAGATGCATCAGTACAATGTTGGATCATCTTTTGAGAGGATTGCAGTAGATGTGGCTGGGCCTTTTCCAGAAACCAACGCTGGAAACAAGTACACTCTGATTGTAATGGACTATTTTAGCAAGTGGCCTGAGGCGTATGCCATCCCAAATCAAGAAGCCAAAACGGTGGTCGACCAGATTGTGTTTAACTGGGTGAGTAGGTTTGGCGTGCCTATGGAACTCCATTGCGACCAAGGGAGGAACTTTGAGTCAAACATCTTCCAAGGAGTGTGTGGACTACTTGGCATTAAGAAGACGAGAACCACACCGCTTCATCCACAATCTGATGGGATGGTTGAAAGATTCAACCGGACCTTGAAAGAACACCTCACCAAGGTCGTAGGCGACTACCAAAGAGACTGGGATAGGCACGTACCGCTATTCCTGATGGCCTATAGAAGTGCAGTACATAGCTCGACAGGACAAACACCATCTGACATCCTGTTCGGGAAAACCATGCGTCTGCCGAGCGAAGTTAAATTTGGATGCCCCACAGAGGACTCACAGGACACGAACGAGTATGTGGACGACCTCAAGGAGAAACTCCCTGACATCCATAAAAGAACAAGGGAACGGATGAAAACCTACAGCGACCGGATGAAGACACGGTACGATACAAAAGCGACAACGGCAGGATTCCAAGCAGGAGATCGTGTGTGGCTTTATAATCCTCATCGTCAAAAGGGATTGTCACCGAAACTTCAGCAGAACTGGGAAGGTCCTTATACTGTTGTCACGAGGGTTAACGACGTGGTCCAAAGAGGACTAAGAGGCAAGTTAAAAGTAGTGCATTGTGACCGGCTGCATCGATATAGTGGGGAGGCTGCGAATGGAATTATTCGGGACGAACCATCTTAAGGAGGGGGCAGTGTAATGTGCACCCAACATTTCATGCTAATTTTCTAATTGAAAACGTTAAACCGAAAACACAGGTGCTGGCAACGCTATAATGGAGTGCTATAATGGAAGACGTTGTTTGTGAGTGAGTGTGTGTGTGCAGAAAAATACCGGGAGGGGAACTTGTCTAGACATCATGGTTCATAGAAAAACTACCAGAAATCTCTCGATGTTTCACACTTCTATATAAAGAGGGAGCTGACGCAACCAGAAGTCAGTTTTATTTAGAAAGTGATAGTGTGAATATTGAATAAACGTAATTGAGTTGAGTTCGAATAAAGTGTATATCGAAAGTAGATACAGAATAAAAGTCGTAGAATTAAATGGAAGGGCAGAGTTTTGTTTTTGCGAACTAAGCACGTTACAATAAGAAAGACTTTCTCGTTAGCTTTTCTGTGTTTGTGTAAAAACTAGCAGAGCATTGATTAGGTAAAAACTTTATTCAAAATTTTACTTTGAGACTTGACTAAAATGTAAATTAAAGAACAAAGTATAAGGTTTAGAAAACTGAAGCAGTAATGTGGTAGTAAAGCTTAGTTAATTTTTGATATTTTTTTAAAAAATTAACAAATTTTTTTTTTTTAAATTGTCCCTCGCGACTAAACATAAGTATACACCCCTCTTCTTCTAAAAGGATTTTGTCTTCTTCTCTTGACTCAACCTGTCCGTCCTGAGCTTTTGTTGCACCTGTAGCGGATCTACACATAAATAAAACAATATCATAAATAAAATTATATCATTTCCAAAAAGATCTATAAAATTATGGCGAGAAAAAAGAAGCCGCTGCAAAAATGAAAAGTAAAACGCAGCAGCATCTTACGTGAATGCGTCCATTCCACTCTCACGAAAAATGTTTCGTCAAGGTAGTTGACGAAACAAATACATGTGCACTTTTGGTTGCCATGCCTTTTCCGGCATCTACATTTGTTCTCTCTTGATAAAACACTCAAAGCTAGTGGACGTGCCACCATTAAGAAAAGAAATTGTTTCCCACACAAAAATCAAATGTAAGTTTTATATTAAAAACCAAGTCAACGTAAAGAATAAGAATAAAGTAAAGTTTATGAGTTGAAATTAAATAAAACTAAAAATCTTTTACCACGAAGTGAGGTTGGAGAAGAAGACGAAGAAAAAGGTAATCGAGGAACATACCGCCCAAAAGGTCTGTATCTTAAGGTAATATTGGTGACCCTGAATATTGTCCACGCACCGCCATCACGAAGCCCGAATATTGTCCACGCACCGCCATCACGAAGCCCGAGTATTTGCCACGCACCGCCATCACGAAGCCCGTACATTGGCCACGCACCGCCAGCACGAAGCCCGTATATTGGCACAACCATTATCTGGCCACATCGTCATCTTGCCACCGACCTCATTGTGACACCGCCATCGTCTGGCCACCGACATCACAGCGTCACCGCCATCATTGTGACGCCTCCATCGTCTGGCCGACTCCATCACGCTCCATCGCCATCACGTTTCCTCATTTCCACCGCCATCGCCAGCAAATTTCCACGTCATCACGTTGCCATAGCGCACAAAAACTTTGAGAGACAATACCAACACCAGCTCCATCTCCACGCTGGTCCAAGTCACCACGCTACAAAAAGCTTTAGCGCAGACGAGCACCACATGACGAACAACACGAAAAACAAAAAGTGTTGCATAAATTTGGGCAGCGCAACAACAGCGGCAGCATAGCAGCAGCAAAACAAAAGTGTTGCATAAATTTGGGCAGCGCAACAACAGCGGCAGCATAGCAGCAGCAACAACATCGCAACAGCAACAGCAACCAAGGGAAGATTAAAACATAATCTATCCGATACATCATCCGTGGTACAGCGGCAGCATAGCAGCAGCAACAACATCGCAACAGCAACAGCATCCAAGGGTAGATTAAAACAGAATCTGTGAGTAACTTTCATTATTTTTGTAAAATTCTGGCACGTCTCAATTTTAAATTTTTACATCCAATTGAAATTTAAACAAAATTTTTTTTCTGCAAATGCTCATGGCATAAATATATTTCATGCATATATAATAACTATATAAATATATATCAGATATTCAAACATAATTAAAAATAAATTTTTTTTTTATGATTAAATTTTTCGTCAACACATTATTTACGCATATATATTCAAAATTTGTTTCGTCAACTACCTTATACGCGAGGGTTTTTAATCAAGTGCGTTTTTAAATAGCTCGCGTCAGGTGCTGCTGCGTTACTTTTCATATTGCTTTTTCGGTTTTTACAGATTCACGTGAATCGTTCTTTTTCGGAATAGGTCAACGCGTTTTTCAAAGAATTTTTTTTTTTTTTTTTTTTTTTTTTTTTTTTTTTTTTTTTTTTTTTTTTTAATTTTTTTATTCGTTTTGTTCGCAACATGACGGATGAAAACAAGGCCCAAGCGGGCTTAAGTGGTTCAAGCACCACCAACAACCAGTCGACTTCTTCCTTCGTTAGTCAGCCACCCCGATCAGACTCGGCTCAGGTGCATTTAGAGTCAATTAGAGTAAAGCTTCCGGCATTTTGGGGCTCTAATCCGGTTACGTGGTTTATTCAGGCAGAGGCTCAGTTTACGGTGCATAGAATCACCAGTTCTGAGACAAAATACTGTCTCACGGTTAGCTCCCTTCAGCCAGACACCTGCGATTCGGTGATCGACATTTTGTCGAATCCACCAGCCACCGACAAATATGCCGCCTTGAAATCCGCGCTAATAGAACGACATTCCGTGTCCGAACTCAAGCGTTTAGAAAGTCTCATAGACAAAGCAGACATTGGTGATCGAAAACCATCGGAAGTCTTACTTTCTATGAGAACGCTTGCGGGAAGTACCTTCAATGAAGATATTTTAAAGAAGTTTTGGATGCGTAAGCTTCCGCAACTAATCAATATCGCATTGCTTTCAGTAGGTCAGAAAACTCTTGAGGATCTGGCTACGCTCGCGGACAGAATATACGAAGCTTCTCAAACCGCGACCATTTGCAGCGTTTCCACTGCACAACGAAGCGAGAGTTCTCGCAACGCTAGCAACGATCTCGAACAGAAACTCGCTAGAATTGAGTCAATGATCGAAGCGTTTTCTTTCAACTCGCGTCCACACAGCAGCAACAGTCCTCAGAGTTTTCGAAACCGAAGCAGTCGTTCTCATAGTAGGTCCAAGACTTCCAATCATCGCGCAAATTCAAGTTCGGGCACAGGCATATGTTGGTATCACAGACGATACAAAAGAGAGGCAAGGAAGTGCGAGCAACCGTGCAGCTTCAACAAAAGCAGCTCAAACAACAACGCAAACCACCCAAACTAGCTCACCCTGCTGTTGCAGCGGCAAACATGCAGTGTCTTTTAAGTCGCCGCTTATTCATTAAAGACAAAAACTCTAATTTAACTTTTCTTATCGATACGGGAGCGGATTTGTCAGTTCTCCCTTGTAACATTAAGTGCACAAAATCTACAGGTTCTTCGGTTTTACTATCAGCTGCTAATGGAACTTCGATTCCGACATTCGGATCGAAATTGCTAAATCTTGATATTGGTCTAAGGCGAAATTTCGTCCATACGTTTATTATTGCCGCGGTTAGTAGACCAATATTAGGAGCCGATTTTTTAGCAAAGTTCAACCTCTTAGTAGATACCAAGAATAAGCAACTGATAGACCCTCTAACCAAATTGCGCACACATGCGTCTACAATGAGAACTGACGATCCGACACCAAAACATTTTCAAGTCAGTAATCACGAATATAACAAAATTTTACAAGAGTTCCCAAGTTTAACAGCAGAGCCAGACTACTTCGCGCCAGTCAAACAAACTGTCGTTCATCACATTGAGACAAAAGGGCAACTACAAGTTTCAAGGCCCAGACGCTAAGACGCCGCTAGGCACGCAGCCGCAAAGACAGAGTTTCACCACATCCAAGAATGGAGAAGTCTCCATGAATGTTCACGGCTGCAAAATTTTTTCAAAGCTCGACATCGTGAGAGCATATCACTTGATCCCAGTTGCACCAGAAGACATTCACAAAACCGCTTTAACAACTCCTTTCGGTCTGTTCGAATGGCTCCGAATGCCTTTCGGCCTGCGCAACGCAGCGCAAACGTTTCAGCGTTTCATGAACGAGGTGTGTTTGGGACTGGATTTCGTATTCGCGTACATCGACGATCTTCTGGTTGCCAGTAAAAACGAGAACGAGCACAAAGAGCATCTCAAGCTTCTGTTCAAAAGACTTGAAGAATATGGAGTTAACATAAACTCATCAAAGTGCGTTTTTGGTGTTTCCTCTTTGGAATTTTTAAGCCACACCATCAATGCAGAGGGCATTTTTCCTTCGAAAGATCGCATCACAGCGATCACCAACTTTCCGAAGCCCACTTCAATCAAGCAAATACAACGTTTCATAGGGATGATAAATTATTATCACCGGTTTATCCCGAAACTTGCTCAACTCCTCGCTCCACTTCATGCTCATCTCGCAACTCTCACAAAGCAAACCAAATCAAAAAAACTTTTCTCCTGGCCAGAAGATCTCGACCCTGTTTTCGAACGCGCTAAAGAAGCTCTCGCTAAAATAACGCTACTAGCACACCCAATGCAAAACGGCACTTTCAGCATCACAACTGATGCATCTGATTCAGCCGTGGGTGCAGTGTTACAGCAGCACATTTCAAATTCTTGGCAACCTCTAGCATTCTTCTCGAAGAAACTCAAGGACGCTGAAGTAAAATACTCAGCTTTCGATCGCGAATTGCTAGCGATATACTTAGCTATCAAGCACTTTCGATTCTTCGTCGAAGGGCGAGAATTCACAGTCTTCACCGACCATAAGCCACTCACGTATGCTCTGACAAGTAAAACAGAAAGAAGTCCACGTCAAACACGTCACCTCGACTTCGTCTCACAATTCACTTCAGACATACAGCACGTGAAAGGCAAAGACAATGTGGTCGCTGACACACTTTCTCGCCTCGACGGAATCGAAAACAGCAACAATCTTAAGCTTGATTTAGAAACTATCGCCAAACTTCAGTCCACCGACAAAGAACTGCTGGAACTTCTATCGCCAGACAAAAACACAGAAAAGACTTCGAAATTCGTGCTCAAACCATTCAAGTTTCCGAATGTCAGAATTTACTGTGAGACTTCAACCAACAGAAATAGACCTTTCGTTCCTATCGCTTTACGCTCAAATGTTTTCGCCACTCTTCATGGTATCTCGCATCCAAGCATACGATCAACCAGAAAGCTTATCTCAGAGCGATAATTCTGGCCAAATATGAACAAAGACATTAACAATTGGACTCGCTGTTGTATAGGATGTCAAAAATCTAAGGTGCAGAGACACACCAAATCAGAACATGGTAAATTCGATATACCAGCTGGTCGATTCGATCACATTCACATTGATTTGGTTGGACCTCTCCCTTCGTCCAATGGTTTTTCATATATACTCACAGCAGTCGACAGATTCACAAGATGGCCAGAAGCCTATCCTCTGATAGATACATCTGCCAGTTCAATCGCTAAAGCGTTTGTCGAAAACTTCATTGCCCGTTTTGGTACTCCTTTAAAAATCACTACGGACCAAGGAAGTCAATTCGAATCGAAACTCTTTAGCGAGCTGTCCAAATTGCTGGGCGTACACAAAATCCACACGACACCATACCATCCACAAGCCAACGGAATGGTTGAGAGATTTCACAGGCAACTCAAGTGTTCATTGAAAGCTAGGTGTAATACCATCAATTGGAGCTCAGAACTCCCGATTATCCTGCTCGGAATTCGCTGCGCCGTGAAAGAAGACCTAAATGCTTCGGCAGCAGAAATGGTATACGGACAAAATCTGAGACTTCCCGGTGAGACTTTCATTGGCAGTCAAAATCAACCGATTTCTCCCGACACCTTGATAGAAAAGCTTCGAAACACAATGAGAAACCTCATTCCAACCGAACCAAGACAAGCGAAACAAGAAATTTTCATTCCAAAAAGTTTGACTGACTGCAAACAAGTTTTCGTCAGGATCGACAAGGTAAAAACCGGCCTTATGCCGTCATACGAAGGTCCATACGAAGTAATTCGCCGACTTCGAAAATTTTTTTTAGTTAAAGTGAAGAACAAAAGCGTATCGATCTCCATTGACCGACTCAAGCCAGCTCACTGCACCGAAAACTCAGTTGAATTGAGGAACTGAACTTTCAAGAGGGGAACTCGATTGGAGGAGGGTGATGTAGCGGATCTACACATAAATAAAACAATATCATAAATAAAATTATATCATTTCCAAAAAGATCTATAAAATTATGGCGAGAAAAAAGAAGCCGCTGCAAAAATGAAAAGTAAAACGCAGCAGCATCTTACATGAATGCGTCCATTCCACTCTCACGAAAAATGTTTCGTCAAGGTAGTTGACGAAACAAATACATGTGCACTTTTGGTTGCCATGCCTTTTCCGGCATCTACATTTGTTCTCTCTTGATAAAACACTCAAAGCTAGTGGACGTGCCACCATTAAGAAAAGAAATTGTTTCCCACACAAAAATCAAATGTAAATTTTATATTAAAAACCAAGTCAAAGTAAAGAATAAGAATAAAGTAAAGTTTATGAGTTGAAATTAAATAAAACTAAAAATCTTTTACCACGAAGTGAGGTTGGAGAAGAAGACGAAGAAAAAGGTAATCGAGGAACATACCGCCCAAAAGGTCTGTATCTTAAGGTTATACACCTTATGCAAAATACCCTCTATATAAATACGGGCAGCGTTTGACCCTCCATCTCGAAGTTGAATTGTCTCAATTCAAAGACCCGCGTGGTAGTGGTCCAAACCAATCAAAATTTTCGTCGTGATTTCATCATACAGAACACGGAAGAACTACCAACTGACCAAACCGACCACAGCTCCTTTGTAGATCACTCTTATTCAGGCCTTGCATTGGCAAACCAATGTTACAAAAGCACAGTAAACATTTCGGTGTAAATGCTTCTTGTTGACTCTTGCTTCACTGATCTGAACGTTGACCCAGTTGCGACTTGCTGGAGGTGTCCATATAGGGTGCTTTTCCCATCTGGGCAGCCTATTTTTTGTATTCAGGCGTTTTGTGATTGGGTCGATACATTCACATCAGCAACAACAACAACAACAAAAACAACAACACCGGCCTACCTTCGATTGCATGGAGAATTGCACGACGGCGACGGTGCCGTGACATTGCGCCAAGCGACATTATGCTAAATACAGAAATTTGGTACAATGACGCTTTGGTAAAGTGACATTGGGCGACTTTGGGTTTCTCAAAAAACGTTTTATAGCGACCCCAGGGCGACCCTAGGGCTTCAACGAACAAACCTAATGTTCGGCCTAATGTCACTTTGCAAAAGCGTAACTGCCAAATTTCTATATTTGGCCCAATGTCACTAGCTAATTTGACCCTATGGCACTTCTACAAAGCGTCATTATACGAAACCTTAATGTTTGGCCCAATGTCACTTTGCAAAAGTGTCATTGTGCCAAATTTCTACATTCCAGAAGATCTCGACCCTGTTTTCGAACGCGCTAAAGAAGCTCTCGCTAAAATAACGCTACTAGCACACCCAATGCAAAACGGCACTTTCAGCATCACAACTGATGCATCTGATTCAGCCGTGGGTGCAGTGTTACAGCAGCACATTTCAAATTCTTGGCAACCTCTAGCATTCTTCTCGAAGAAACTCAAGGACGCTGAAGTAAAATACTCAGCTTTCGATCGCGAATTGCTAGCGATATACTTAGCTATCAAGCACTTTCGATTCTTCGTCGAAGGGCGAGAATTCACAGTCTTCACCGACCATAAGCCACTCACGTATGCTCTGACAAGTAAAACAGAAAGAAGTCCACGTCAAACACGTCACCTCGACTTCGTCTCACAATTCACTTCAGACATACAGCACGTGAAAGGCAAAGACAATGTGGTCGCTGACACACTTTCTCGCCTCGACGGAATCGAAAACAGCAACAATCTTAAGCTTGATTTAGAAACTATCGCCAAACTTCAGTCCACCGACAAAGAACTGCTGGAACTTCTATCGCCAGACAAAAACACAGAAAAGACTTCGAAATTCGTGCTCAAACCATTCAAGTTTCCGAATGTCAGAATTTACAGTGAGACTTCAACCAACAGAAATAGACCTTTCGTTCCTATCGCTTTACGCTCAAATGTTTTCGCCACTCTTCATGGTATCTCGCATCCAAGCATACGATCAACCAGAAAGCTTATCTCAGAGCGATAATTCTGGCCAAATATGAACAAAGACATTAACAATTGGACTCGCTGTTGTATAGGATGTCAAAAATCTAAGGTGCAGAGACACACCAAATCAGAACATGGTAAATTCGATATACCAGCTGGTCGATTCGATCACATTCACATCGATTTGGTTGGACCTCTCCCTTCGTCCAATGGTTTTTCATATATACTCACAGCAGTCGACAGATTCACAAGATGGCCAGAAGCCTATCCTCTGATAGATACATCTGCCAGTTCAATCGCTAAAGCGTTTGTCGAAAACTTCATTGCCCGTTTTGGTACTCCTTTAAAAATCACTACGGACCAAGGAAGTCAATTCGAATCGAAACTCTTTAGCGAGCTGTCCAAATTGCTGGGCGTACACAAAATCCACACGACACCATACCATCCACAAGCCAACGGAATGGTTGAGAGATTTCACAGGCAACTCAAGTGTTCATTGAAAGCTAGGTGTAATACCATCAATTGGAGCTCAGAACTCCCGATTATCCTGCTCGGAATTCGCTGCGCCGTGAAAGAAGACCTAAATGCTTCGGCAGCAGAAATGGTATACGGACAAAATCTGAGACTTCCCGGTGAGACTTTCATTGGCAGTCAAAATCAACCGATTTCTCCCGACACCTTGATAGAAAAGCTTCGAAACACAATGAGAAACCTCATTCCAACCGAACCAAGACAAGCGAAACAAGAAATTTTCATTCCAAAAAGTTTGACTGACTGCAAACAAGTTTTCGTCAGGATCGACAAGGTAAAAACCGGCCTTATGCCGTCATACGAAGGTCCATACGAAGTAATTCGCCGACTTCGAAAATTTTTTTTAGTTAAAGTGAAGAACAAAAGCGTATCGATCTCCATTGACCGACTCAAGCCAGCTCACTGCACCGAAAACTCAGTTGAATTGAGGAACTGAACTTTCAAGAGGGGAACTCGATTGGAGGAGGGTGATGTAGCGGATCTACACATAAATAAAACAATATCATAAATAAAATTATATCATTTCCAAAAAGATCTATAAAATTATGGCGAGAAAAAAGAAGCCGCTGCAAAAATGAAAAGTAAAACGCAGCAGCATCTTACATGAATGCGTCCATTCCACTCTCACGAAAAATGTTTCGTCAAGGTAGTTGACGAAACAAATACATGTGCACTTTTGGTTGCCATGCCTTTTCCGGCATCTACATTTGTTCTCTCTTGATAAAACACTCAAAGCTAGTGGACGTGCCACCATTAAGAAAAGAAATTGTTTCCCACACAAAAATCAAATGTAAATTTTATATTAAAAACCAAGTCAAAGTAAAGAATAAGAATAAAGTAAAGTTTATGAGTTGAAATTAAATAAAACTAAAAATCTTTTACCACGAAGTGAGGTTGGAGAAGAAGACGAAGAAAAAGGTAATCGAGGAACATACCGCCCAAAAGGTCTGTATCTTATGGTTATACACCTTATGCAAAATACCCTCTATATAAATACGGGCAGCGTTTGACCCTCCATCTCGAAGTTGAATTGTCTCAATTCAAAGACCCGCGTGGTAGTGGTCCAAACCAATCAAAATTTTCGTCGTGATTTCATCATACAGAACACGGAAGAACTACCAACTGACCAAACCGACCACAGCTCCTTTGTAGATCACTCTTATTCAGGCCTTGCATTGGCAAACCAATGTTACAAAAGCACAGTAAACATTTCGGTGTAAATGCTTCTTGTTGACTCTTGCTTCACTGATCTGAACGTTGACCCAGTTGCGACTTGCTGGAGGTGTCCATATAGGGTGCTTTTCCCATCTGGGCAGCCTATTTTTTGTATTCAGGCGTTTTGTGATTGGGTCGATACATTCACATCAGCAACAACAACAACAACAAAAACAACAACACCGGCCTACCTTCGATTGCATGGAGAATTGCACGACGGCGACGGTGCCGTGACATTGCGCCAAGCGACATTATGCTAAATACAGAAATTTGGTACAATGACGCTTTGGTAAAGCGACTTTGGGTTTCTCAAAAAACGTTTTATAGCGACCCCAGGGCGACCCTAGGGCTTCAACGAACAAACCTAATGTTCGGCCTAATGTCACTTTGCAAAAGCGTAACTGCCAAATTTCTATATTTGGCCCAATGTCACTAGCTAATTTGACCCTATGGCACTTCTACAAAGCGTCATTATACGAAACCTTAATGTTTGGCCCAATGTCACTTTGCAAAAGTGTCATTGTGCCAAATTTCTACATTCCAGAAGATCTCGACCCTGTTTTCGAACGCGCTAAAGAAGCTCTCGCTAAAATAACGCTACTAGCACACCCAATGCAAAACGGCACTTTCAGCATCACAACTGATGCATCTGATTCAGCCGTGGGTGCAGTGTTACAGCAGCACATTTCAAATTCTTGGCAACCTCTAGCATTCTTCTCGAAGAAACTCAAGGACGCTGAAGTAAAATACTCAGCTTTCGATCGCGAATTGCTAGCTACTTAGCTATCAAGCACTTTCGATTCTTCGTCGAAGGGCGAGAATTCACAGTCTTCACCGACCATAAGCCACTCACGTATGCTCTGACAAGTAAAACAGAAAGAAGTCCACGTCAAACACGTCACCTCGACTTCGTCTCACAATTCACTTCAGACATACAGCACGTGAAAGGCAAAGACAATGTGGTCGCTGACACACTTTCTCGCCTCGACGGAATCGAAAACAGCAACAATCTTAAGCTTGATTTAGAAACTATCGCCAAACTTCAGTCCACCGACAAAGAACTGCTGGAACTTCTATCGCCAGACAAAAACACAGAAAAGACTTCGAAATTCGTGCTCAAACCATTCAAGTTTCCGAATGTCAGAATTTACTGTGAGACTTCAACCAACAGAAATAGACCTTTCGTTCCTATCGCTTTACGCTCAAATGTTTTCGCCACTCTTCATGGTATCTCGCATCCAAGCATACGATCAACCAGAAAGCTTATCTCAGAGCGATAATTCTGGCCAAATATGAACAAAGACATTAACAATTGGACTCGCTGTTGTATAGGATGTCAAAAATCTAAGGTGCAGAGACACACCAAATCAGAACATGGTAAATTCGATATACCAGCTGGTCGATTCGATCACATTCACATCGATTTGGTTGGACCTCTCCCTTCGGCCAATGGTTTTTCATATATACTCACAGCAGTCGACAGATTCACAAGATGGCCAGAAGCCTATCCTCTGATAGATACATCTGCCAGTTCAATCGCTAAAGCGTTTGTCGAAAACTTCATTGCCCGTTTTGGTACTCCTTTAAAAATCACTACGGACCAAGGAAGTCAATTCGAATCGAAACTCTTTAGCGAGCTGTCCAAATTGCTGGGCGTACACAAAATCCACACGACACCATACCATCCACAAGCCAACGGAATGGTTGAGAGATTTCACAGGCAACTCAAGTGTTCATTGAAAGCTAGGTGTGATACCATCAATTGGAGCTCAAAACTCCCGATTATCCTGCTCGGAATTCGCTGCGCCGTGAAAGAAGACCTAAATGCTTCGGCAGCAGAAATGGTATACGGACAAAATCTGAGACTTCCCGGTGAGACTTTCATTGGCAGTCAAAATCAACCGATTTCTCCCGACACCTTGATAGAAAAGCTTCGAAACACAATGAGAAACCTCATTCCAACCGAACCAAGACAAGCGAAACAAGAAATTTTCATTCCAAAAAGTTTGACTGACTGCAAACAAGTTTTCGTCAGGATCGAAAAGGTAAAAACCGGCCTTATGCCGTCATACGAAGGTCCATACGAAGTAATTCGCCGACTTCGAAAATTTTTTTTAGTTAAAGTGAAGAACAAAAGCGTATCGATCTCCATTGACCGACTCAAGCCAGCTCACTGCACCGAAAACTCAGTTGAATTGAGGAACTGAACTTTCAAGAGGGGAACTCGATTGGAGGAGGGTGATGTAGCGGATCTACACATAAATAAAACAATATCATAAATAAAATTATATCATTTCCAAAAAGATCTATAAAATTATGGCGAGAAAAAAGAAGCCGCTGCAAAAATGAAAAGTAAAACGCAGCAGCATCTTACATGAATGCGTCCATTCCACTCTCACGAAAAATGTTTCGTCAAGGTAGTTGACGAAACAAATACATGTGCACTTTTGGTTGCCATGCCTTTTCCGGCATCTACATTTGTTCTCTCTTGATAAAACACTCAAAGCTAGTGGACGTGCCACCATTAAGAAAAGAAATTGTTTCCCACACAAAAATCAAATGTAAATTTTATATTAAAAACCAAGTCAAAGTAAAGAATAAGAATAAAGTAAAGTTTATGAGTTGAAATTAAATAAAACTAAAAATCTTTTACCACGAAGTGAGGTTGGAGAAGAAGACGAAGAAAAAGGTAATCGAGGAACATACCGCCCAAAAGGTCTGTATCTTAAGGTTATACACCTTATGCAAAATACCCTCTATATAAATACGGGCAGCGTTTGACCCTCCATCTCGAAGTTGAATTGTCTCAATTCAAAGACCCGCGTGGTAGTGGTCCAAACCAATCAAAATTTTCGTCGTGATTTCATCATACGGAACACGGAAGAACTACCAACTGACCAAACCGACCACAGCTCCTTTGTAGATCACTCTTATTCAGGCCTTGCATTGGCAAACCAATGTTACAAAAGCACAGTAAACATTTCGGTGTAAATGCTTCTTGTTGACTCTTGCTTCACTGATCTGAACGTTGACCCAGTTGCGACTTGCTGGAGGTGTCCATATAGGGTGCTTTTCCCCCTCTGGGCAGCCTATTTTTTGTATTCAGGCGTTTTGTGATTGGGTCGATACATTCACATCAGCAACAACAACAACAACAAAAACAACAACACCGGCCTACCTTCGATTGCATGGAGAATTGCACGACGGCGACGGTGCCGTGACATTGCGCCAAGCGACATTATGCTAAATACAGAAATTTGGTACAATGACGCTTTGGTAAAGTGACATTGGGCGACTTTGGGTTTCTCAAAAAACGTTTTATAGCGACCCCAGGGCGACCCTAGGGCTTCAACGAACAAACCTAATGTTCGGCCTAATGTCACTTTGCAAAAGCGTAACTGCCAAATTTCTATATTTGGCCCAATGTCACTAGCTAATTTGACTCTATGGCACTTCTACAAAGCGTCATTATACGAAACCTTAATGTTTGGCCCAATGTCACTTTGCAAAAGTGTCATTGTGCCTAATTTCTACATTCCAGAAGATCTCGACCCTGTTTTCGAACGCGCTAAAGAAGCTCTCGCTAAAATAACGCTACTAGCACACCCAATGCAAAACGGCACTTTCAGCATCACAACTGATGCATCTGATTCAGCCGTGGGTGCAGTGTTACAGCAGCACATTTCAAATTCTTGGCAACCTCTAGCATTCTTCTCGAAGAAACTCAAGGACGCTGAAGTAAAATACTCAGCTTTCGATCGCGAATTGCTAGCGATATACTTAGCTATCAAGCACTTTCGATTCTTCGTCGAAGGGCGAGAATTCACAGTCTTCACCGACCATAAGCCACTCACGTATGCTCTGACAAGTAAAACAGAAAGAAGTCCACGTCAAACACGTCACCTCGACTTCGTCTCACAATTCACTTCAGACATACAGCACGTGAAAGGCAAAGACAATGTGGTCGCTGACACACTTTCTCGCCTCGACGGAATCGAAAACAGCAACAATCTTAAGCTTGATTTAGAAACTATCGCCAAACTTCAGTCCACCGACAAAGAACTGCTGGAACTTCTATCGCCAGACAAAAACACAGAAAAGACTTCGAAATTCGTGCTCAAACCATTCAAGTTTCCGAATGTCAGAATTTACTGTGAGACTTCAACCATCAGAAATAGACCTTTCGTTCCTATCGCTTTACGCTCAAATGTTTTCGCCACTCTTCATGGTATCTCGCATCCAAGCATACGATCAACCAGAAAGCTTATCTCAGAGCGATACTTCTGGCCAAATATGAACAAAGACATTAACAATTGGACTCGCTGTTGTATAGGATGTCAAAAATCTAAGGTGCAGAGACACACCAAATCAGAACATGGTAAATTCGATATACCAGCTGGTCGATTCGATCACATTCACATCGATTTGGTTGGACCTCTCCCTTCGTCCAATGGTTTTTCATATATACTCACAGCAGTCGACAGATTCACAAGATGGCCAGAAGCCTATCCTCTGATAGATACATCTGCCAGTTCAATCGCTAAAGCGTTTGTCGAAAACTTCATTGCCCGTTTTGGTACTCCTTTAAAAATCACTACGGACCAAGGAAGTCAATTCGAATCGAAACTCTTTAGCGAGCTGTCCAAATTGCTGGGCGTGCACAAAATCCACACGACACCATACCATCCACAAGCCAACGGAATGGTTGAGAGATTTCACAGGCAACTCAAGTGTTCATTGAAAGCTAGGTGTGATACCATCAATTGGAGCTCAAAACTCCCGATTATCCTGCTCGGAATTCGCTGCGCCGTGAAAGAAGACCTAAATGCTTCGGCAGCAGAAATGGTATACGGACAAAATCTGAGACTTCCCGGTGAGACTTTCATTGGCAGTCAAAATCAACCGATTTCTCCCGACACCTTGATAGAAAAGCTTCGAAACACAATGAGAAACCTCATTCCAACCGAACCAAGACAAGCGAAACAAGAAATTTTCATTCCAAAAAGTTTGACTGACTGCAAACAAGTTTTCGTCAGGATCGACAAGGTAAAAACCGGCCTTATGCCGTCATACGAAGGTCCATACGAAGTAATTCGCCGACTTCGAAAATTTTTTTTAGTTAAAGTGAAGAACAAAAGCGTATCGATCTCCATTGACCGACTCAAGCCAGCTCACTGCACCGAAAACTCAGTTGAATTGAGGAACTGAACTTTCAAGAGGGGAACTCGATTGGAGGAGGGTGATGTAGCGGATCTACACATAAATAAAACAATATCATAAATAAAATTATATCATTTCCAAAAAGATCTATAAAATTATGGCGAGAAAAAAGAAGCCGCTGCAAAAATGAAAAGTAAAACGCAGCAGCATCTTACATGAATGCGTCCATTCCACTCTCACGAAAAATGTTTCGTCAAGGTAGTTGACGAAACAAATACATGTGCACTTTTGGTTGCCATGCCTTTTCCGGCATCTACATTTGTTCTCTCTTGATAAAACACTCAAAGCTAGTGGACGTGCCACCATTAAGAAAAGAAATTGTTTCCCACACAAAAATCAAATGTAAATTTTATATTAAAAACCAAGTCAAAGTAAAGAATAAGAATAAAGTAAAGTTTATGAGTTGAAATTAAATAAAACTAAAAATCTTTTACCACGAAGTGAGGTTGGAGAAGAAGACGAAGAAAAAGGTAATCGAGGAACATACCGCCCAAAAGGTCTGTATCTTAAGGTTATACACCTTATGCAAAATACCCTCTATATAAATACGGGCAGCGTTTGACCCTCCATCTCGAAGTTGAATTGTCTCAATTCAAAGACCCGCGTGGTAGTGGTCCAAACCAATCAAAATTTTCGTCGTGATTTCATCATACGGAACACGGAAGAACTACCAACTGACCAAACCGACCACAGCTCCTTTGTAGATCACTCTTATTCAGGCCTTGCATTGGCAAACCAATGTTACAAAAGCACAGTAAACATTTCGGTGTAAATGCTTCTTGTTGACTCTTGCTTCACTGATCTGAACGTTGACCCAGTTGCGACTTGCTGGAGGTGTCCATATAGGGTGCTTTTCCCCCTCTGGGCAGCCTATTTTTTGTATTCAGGCGTTTTGTGATTGGGTCGATACATTCACATCAGCAACAACAACAACAACAAAAACAACAACACCGGCCTACCTTCGATTGCATGGAGAATTGCACGACGGCGACGGTGCCGTGACATTGCGCCAAGCGACATTATGCTAAATACAGAAATTTGGTACAATGACGCTTTGGTAAAGTGACATTGGGCGACTTTGGGTTTCTCAAAAAACGTTTTATAGCGACCCCAGGGCGACCCTAGGGCTTCAACGAACAAACCTAATGTTCGGCCTAATGTCACTTTGCAAAAGCGTAACTGCCAAATTTCTATATTTGGCCCAATGTCACTGGCTAATTTGACTCTATGGCACTTCTACAAAGCGTCATTATACGAAACCTTAATGTTTGGCCCAATGTCACTTTGCAAAAGTGTCATTGTGCCTAATTTCTACATTCCAGAAGATCTCGACCCTGTTTTCGAACGCGCTAAAGAAGCTCTCGCTAAAATAACGCTACTAGCACACCCAATGCAAAACGGCACTTTCAGCATCACAACTGATGCATCTGATTCAGCCGTGGGTGCAGTGTTACAGCAGCACATTTCAAATTCTTGGCAACCTCTAGCATTCTTCTCGAAGAAACTCAAGGACGCTGAAGTAAAATACTCAGCTTTCGATCGCGAATTGCTAGCGATATACTTAGCTATCAAGCACTTTCGATTCTTCGTCGAAGGGCGAGAATTCACAGTCTTCACCGACCATAAGCCACTCACGTATGCTCTGACAAGTAAAACAGAAAGAAGTCCACGTCAAACACGTCACCTCGACTTCGTCTCACAATTCACTTCAGACATACAGCACGTGAAAGGCAAAGACAATGTGGTCGCTGACACACTTTCTCGCCTCGACGGAATCGAAAACAGCAACAATCTTAAGCTTGATTTAGAAACTATCGCCAAACTTCAGTCCACCGACAAAGAACTGCTGGAACTTCTATCGCCAGACAAAAACACAGAAAAGACTTCGAAATTCGTGCTCAAACCATTCAAGTTTCCGAATGTCAGAATTTACTGTGAGACTTCAACCATCAGAAATAGACCTTTCGTTCCTATCGCTTTACGCTCAAATGTTTTCGCCACTCTTCATGGTATCTCGCATCCAAGCATACGATCAACCAGAAAGCTTATCTCAGAGCGATACTTCTGGCCAAATATGAACAAAGACATTAACAATTGGACTCGCTGTTGTATAGGATGTCAAAAATCTAAGGTGCAGAGACACACCAAATCAGAACATGGTAAATTCGATATACCAGCTGGTCGATTCGATCACATTCACATCGATTTGGTTGGACCTCTCCCTTCGTCCAATGGTTTTTCATATATACTCACAGCAGTCGACAGATTCACAAGATGGCCAGAAGCCTATCCTCTGATAGATACATCTGCCAGTTCAATCGCTAAAGCGTTTGTCGAAAACTTCATTGCCCGTTTTGGTACTCCTTTAAAAATCACTACGGACCAAGGAAGTCAATTCGAATCGAAACTCTTTAGCGAGCTGTCCAAATTGCTGGGCGTGCACAAAATCCACACGACACCATACCATCCACAAGCCAACGGAATGGTTGAGAGATTTCACAGGCAACTCAAGTGTTCATTGAAAGCTAGGTGTGATACCATCAATTGGAGCTCAAAACTCCCGATTATCCTGCTCGGAATTCGCTGCGCCGTGAAAGAAGACCTAAATGCTTCGGCAGCAGAAATGGTATACGGACAAAATCTGAGACTTCCCGGTGAGACTTTCATTGGCAGTCAAAATCAACCGATTTCTCCCGACACCTTGATAGAAAAGCTTCGAAACACAATGAGAAACCTCATTCCAACCGAACCAAGACAACCGAAACAAGAAATTTTCATTCCAAAAAGTTTGACTGACTGCAAACAAGTTTTCGTCAGGATCGACAAGGTAAAAACCGGCCTTATGCCGTCATACGAAGGTCCATACGAAGTAATTCGCCGACTTCGAAAATTTTTTTTAGTTAAAGTGAAGAACAAAAGCGTATCGATCTCCATTGACCGACTCAAGCCAGCTCACTGCACCGAAAACTCAGTTGAATTGAGGAACTGAACTTTCAAGAGGGGAACTCGATTGGAGGAGGGTGATGTAGCGGATCTACACATAAATAAAACAATATCATAAATAAAATTATATCATTTCCAAAAAGATCTATAAAATTATGGCGAGAAAAAAGAAGCCGCTGCAAAAATGAAAAGTAAAACGCAGCAGCATCTTACATGAATGCGTCCATTCCACTCTCACGAAAAATGTTTCGTCAAGGTAGTTGACGAAACAAATACATGTGCACTTTTGGTTGCCATGCCTTTTCCGGCATCTACATTTGTTCTCTCTTGATAAAACACTCAAAGCTAGTGGACGTGCCACCATTAAGAAAAGAAATTGTTTCCCACACAAAAATCAAATGTAAATTTTATATTAAAAACCAAGTCAAAGTAAAGAATAAGAATAAAGTAAAGTTTATGAGTTGAAATTAAATAAAACTAAAAATCTTTTACCACGAAGTGAGGTTGGAGAAGAAGACGAAGAAAAAGGTAATCGAGGAACATACCGCCCAAAAGGTCTGTATCTTAAGGTTATACACCTTATGCAAAATACCCTCTATATAAATACGGGCAGCGTTTGACCCTCCATCTCGAAGTTGAATTGTCTCAATTCAAAGACCCGCGTGGTAGTGGTCCAAACCAATCAAAATTTTCGTCGTGATTTCATCATACAGAACACGGAAGAACTACCAACTGACCAAACCGACCACAGCTCCTTTGTAGATCACTCTTATTCAGGCCTTGCATTGGCAAACCAATGTTACAAAAGCACAGTAAACATTTCGGTGTAAATGCTTCTTGTTGACTCTTGCTTCACTGATCTGAACGTTGACCCAGTTGCGACTTGCTGGAGTGTCCATATAGGGTGCTTTTCCCATCTGGGCAGCCTATTTTTTGTATTCAGGCGTTTTGTGATTGGGTCGATACATTCACATCAGCAACAACAACAACAACAAAAACAACAACACCGGCCTACCTTCGATTGCATGGAGAATTGCACGACGGCGACGGTGCCGTGACATTGCGCCAAGCGACATTATGCTAAATACAGAAATTTGGTACAATGACGCTTTGGTAAAGTGACATTGGGCGACTTTGGGTTTCTCAAAAAACGTTTTATAGCGACCCCAGGGCGACCCTAGGGCTTCAACGAACAAACCTAATGTTCGGCCTAATGTCACTTTGCAAAAGCGTAACTGCCAAATTTCTATATTTGGCCCAATGTCACTAGCTAATTTGACCCTATGGCACTTCTACAAAGCGTCATTATACGAAACCTTAATGTTTGGCCCAATGTCACTTTGCAAAAGTGTCATTGTGCCAAATTTCTACATTTGGCATAATGTCGCTAGGCACAATGTCAGGGCACCCTGCACGTTGCGACGTTTGGGCTCTGGTATTGTTCCATTCCAGCCTAGTACCACGAAAATCAAATTTTTAACTCCACTCAACCAGTTGTAGAAGTCGACGACCGACTGAATCTGAGCTGCATATCCAACCCGTTAGTAGAAAGCTTACATATAAGCCCCATTAGTAGAGTTGGTTCATCTAAATAATGCTGGCCATTGATTGATGACAGAAATACTACAATATTCAAGCACTAGGATTTCATGTAATACTATCGATGGCAACGTTAATATTTACTGGCTGAGAAGCTTAAGTACTTGAATGCGAACTAGACCGGTACCTTTGGAATTGAACCATGTGTTAAGGTACTGGAAAGCTGACAAATACTGGCAGCATGATAATAGGCAAATGGATCCTCTCCATTTGATGCTGCAAACCCGGGAAAATAATAAGTTTGTTGAAGTCATAATGCACGGCGGCCGGGTGACGGGAGAAAACAAAACCATGTGCAGGCAACTTAAAAGGTCTAATGCTCGAACGCACCCATGTTTTGTTTCCTCCCGTTCCACTTGACAGGCCAGCCAATTTTCTCAAAAAGATCCGCCATATTCTATTCACTCTTTCTTTCTTTTGCCAACCACCAACCACCACACGTTGACCAAGCCACCCGCCATCTTCATCTTTTTTGCCAAAGAGCGAATTCTATATTGTAAAAATTTAATTTTGGAATTACTTCGAATAAAGTGAAGGTAAAGACAAAGATTAACAATTGTGTAATTATTAAAACAAGTTTTAGTTAAAAAATTCAGACCAGCGCGATCATTTGGTCCTTCGAGCCGGATGAATTAAGAAAAATTATTATTAAATTAAAAAGGGTGTGGTCGTGGCTACAATTGTATAATTTTCTCCTTGTGGCGGGTGGAATTTTCGCAAAGGGCGAGAATAAAATAATTTTGGTAAAATTGTTGGGCAACTTCGGCATCATCTTCGGCATCATCGCCTTACGCCAAGTTGAGAAGCATCGTTGATTCGCCATTTTTTCTTCGTGGCGTTTTAGTTGGTTAGCAAAAAGCCGACAAAAATTGTGTATCGCCAGAGGTTGGGGAATAGCCGTATTCTGTGGTTCAGGAGTCGGTGGCAAACGATAAGCCACGTTCAAGAGGCTATTGTGACAAGGGTGCTGTACAAAAGCACGTCACAGGGACAGCATAGTACAAAGGTCAAAGGTGGCAAAAACGAGTGCGCGTCAAAGGTGCTAGCAACAAGGACAGCACGACGCCACATCAAATCGAGGCATTGCGTCACGACGCCATACATTACGTCACGGTGTGTCACCATTGTCGTAGTCGTCGTCAAGCAACCAGCATCATCAATCAGCCACATCGTCAGTCAGCGCCATCGTCAAGTCATCCACATCATCAATCCACAATCAGCATATCGTCAATCAGCATCATCATTAGTCAGCGCCATCGTCAAGCCATCCACATCATCAATCCACATTCAGCATCGTAAATCTTGGAAGTGTACAGGTAACTACTTACAAAATTTTCCATTTGCATTAAAATAAATGAGTAGAGTATTCAATATTTAATATATATATTAGAGTGGTCCTTAGGAAAAAAAAATTGGGGACGCCCCCCAGATTGGTTCTAAATCAAGAAAAAAAAATTCCCTAATTTTTTCAAATTTTTATTCCTAACCCTTCCTGGCCCTATTTCATTAAGAAGTTTTTGTTTTTTCGATCATCCGCTCAAAAACGGCTGCTGTTATAAGAAAATTGTTTATCGAGTTTTTGTTAATAACAATTGAAATGATAAATAAAAAAAATCTAATTTAATGTTAGGTCATTAAAATTGCCGTAGATATCTTTGAAAAAATAATCCATGTCAAAAATGTGCTTACTTTTGGCGGATTGAGCGAAGTAAGAAATCAGTCTGTTTGTTTATTAACAATAGAGTATAAACAAATGATCTAAATTTTATCAAACATACAGGCGGCTGTAGAGTGTTCAGAGGCCCTTCATTTGAGCCTAATTCGAAGTCTTTCCGTTGATTAGTTAAAAAATGACATGAAAATAGGGCCAGGAAGGATCAGAGATAAAAATATGCAAAAATTAGGGAATTTTTTTTTTTCATTTTTTAGAATCGATTTAGGGGGCGTCGCACTCAATTTTCGCAAAAAAGTCAAATAAGGACCACTCTAATATATATATATATATATATATATATATATCGAAACGGTGAAATCGGGACGTTTTTTTTTGTTTTTAAGATATATTAAATATCGAAACGGTGCAATCGGGACGTTTTTTTTTTGTTTTTAAGATATATTAAGTATCGAAACGGTACAAATTGAGACGTTGGTTTTGTGGGTTAAGATAACATGCGGTAGGGTGGTAAGCGTTTATTTGACGGTTTAAAGTTTATGAGTGACTGCAACTTGGGCGGTAGACATGAGTTTAGAGAAGTTAATTTTGGCATGTAATGCCTTGGTAGATTTTCACGCGAATTTTAAGGAGAAACCCATTAAAGGGATTTCACAATCGGTTTTAAAAGCATACAAAGTCGAACTCCAGGAAATATAGACAGACGTGAAAGATGCCTACAATAAATTCGTGTGTGCCGCGTCCGATGATGATGACCTCAAGGCGTCGCTTGTGGAAGTGAGAGCCAAGTATAGGATGTGCTCAGACACTTATAAAGGATTTCTCGGGGATCTACTAGAGGCCACAGGGCCGCCAGAGGGTAAATCGAATAATAAAAGTGAAAACGGGGAAAAGGACGATAAATATACTGCTCTATTGCAAAGTATGCATCTCCCACCGTGTCAAACGGAAATATTTAGTGGGGATTTTGTAAAATGGCTGGCGTTTAGAGACATGTTTACCGCACTCTACATCCGACACGCAAAGTTAAGTCTAAAATCTAATTTAATGTTAGGTCATTAAAATTGCCGTAGATATCTTTGAAAAAATAATCCATGTCAAAAATGTGCTTACTTTTGGCGGATTGAGCGAAGTAAGAAATCAGTCTGTTTGTTTATTAACAATAGAGTATAAACAAATGATCTAAATTTTATCAAACATACAGGCGGCTGTAGAGTGTTCAGAGGCCCTTCATTTGAGCCTAATTCGAAGTCTTTCCGTTGATTAGTTAAAAAATGACATGAAAATAGGGCCAGGAAGGATCAGAGATAAAAATATGCAAAAATTAGGGAATTTTTTTTTTCATTTTTTAGAATCGATTTAGGGGGCGTCGCACTCAATTTTCGCAAAAAAGTCAAATAAGGACCACTCTAATATATATATATATATATATATATCGAAACGGTGAAATCGGGACGTTTTTTTTTTGTTTTTAAGATATATTAAATATCGAAACGGTGCAATCGGGACGTTTTTTTTTTGTTTTTAAGATATATTAAGTATCGAAACGGTACAAATTGAGACGTTGGTTTTGTGGGTTAAGATAACATGCGGTAGGGTGGTAAGCGTTTATTTGACGGTTTAAAGTTTATGAGTGACTGCAACTTGGGCGGTAGACATGAGTTTAGAGAAGTTAATTTTGGCATGTAATGCCTTGGTAGATTTTCACGCGAATTTTAAGGAGAAACCCATTAAAGGGATTTCACAATCGGTTTTAAAAGCATACAAAGTCGAACTCCAGGAAATATAGACAGACGTGAAAGATGCCTACAATAAATTCGTGTGTGCCGCGTCCAATGATGATGACCTCAAGGCGTCGCTTGTGGAAGTGAGAGCCAAGTATAGGATGTGCTCAGACACTTATAAAGGATTTCTCGGGGATCTACTAGAGGCCACAGGGCCGCCAGAGGGTAAATCGAATAATAAAAGTGAAAACGGGGAAAAGGACGATAAATATACTGCTCTATTGCAAAGTATGCATCTCCCACCGTGTCAAACGGAAATATTTAGTGGGGATTTTGTAAAATGGCCGGCGTTTAGAGACATGTTTACCGCACTCTACATCCGACACGCAAAGTTAAGTCCCGTTCAAAAACTTTTCCACTTGCGTGCTCGGACGAAAGATCATGCGTTAAGCATTGTTTCTAAATTTGAGATAACGGATGACAATTTTGAGGCTGCATGGTCAGCGCTCAACGAACATTACGAAAATAAGCGGGTTCTCGTAAATAACCATTTAAATATTTTGCTGGGTCAACCATGCATCGCAGTCGAATCTGCTACCGCGCTCAAGGAATTGCAAAGCAATATCAACGAAGCGGTCTTAGCGTTAGGGTCATACAAGATTGACGTGAAAAAATGGGATGCGTTGATAACATATGTGTGCGTAGTCGTCTTCCCGCTCAAACATTAGCTCTTTGGGAAGAATCTTTAGAAAATCCAACAGAAATCCAATCGTGGAATCAAATGAATAATTTTTTGACAAGTAGGTACCGCGTTTTGGAAAATGTTTCCGACATGCAAAAAAGCAACAACATTTCGAAAAGCGCAGTTAGGGCGCATCATGCTAAAGTAAGTTCGCAGTGCAAAGTATGTCCAGGAGCTCATTCATTGCGTCCATGCCCGGAATTTTTAAAAATGAGTATTGCTCAAAGGCGAAACACGGTTCGCAAATAAAAAAATTGCTATAATTGCTTAGCTTTCAATCACTTGGTTACAAGTTGCCAGAGTGACAGTACATGCTTTCATTGTAAGGGAAAGCATCATTCTTCACTAAATTTCGATCAAGGTTCTCCGGGGAACATGAAACCACAATTACAGTCCACTTCGAATCCAAACAACGGGCGTAGGTCGCAACAATCTTTCGGGAATAACAATCAAGGGGCTATGGGTGCAATATCACACGGTAACACAAATGACGAATGGTCAAATCCGACCGATAATCAAAATGTTTTTGCCAATGCATACTTTGCGAAGACGCAACGAACAGCGCTGTTAGCTACAGCATTAATTCCAATACGGCAAAATCATACTGATTTTGAGTGGCGGGCACTAATCGATCCGGGGTCGGAAATATCATTCATATCTGAAGAAGTTCAGAAGAGGTTAAGGTTGCCCACACGATCGGTGAGAGCAACGGTTGCAGGCGTTAATTCTTCGGTAACGGCAACATCCTCTAAAGTTTGCTGATTCATGTTAAAATTGAGACATGACTCTGAGTTTTCTCTTTTCGCTGAGGCACTTGTTCTCAAAACGGTTGCAGACAAGCTGCCTTCGGTATCAATAGACTTGGGAGAGTTTCAAAGAAAGTTTGATTTCCAATAAGCTGACCCATGTTTTCATATGTGTTCGAAAATCGATTTATTGATCGGGGCAGATTTATATCCCTTTATAATTAAGGAAGGCCTAAAACCCAATTAGATTCCCAGTGCTCAAGATCACTTTCGTTTTTTAATGAAGTAACGTTAAATGAGGACATTCAAAAATTTTGGCAGTTGGAAGAGCTTCCTGAAACTCCAGTGTTGACAGTAGCAGAGCAGTATTGTGAGGATCTCTTTAAAGAAACCACTTATCGAGACGACTCGGGTCGGTACGTAGTGCGGTTACCATTCACAGAAGAGTTTGTTAAAAATCCAAACCTAGGGGCATCATATGCCAATGCGAAGCGACAATTTCAGCGAAATGAAAAGCGGCTTTTGGGTAATCTCATGTTGAAAAATCAATATGATTCAATGTTATCCGAGTATATTGATCTGGGGCATATGAAGCCCAGTGAATTTTCGGACAAGTTTGGTGAAAAGGGATCATCGTATTATATGCCTCATCACGCTGTGATCAACCCGAAAGTCTTACAACAAAGGTTCGCGTATTCAATGCATCATTTACCTCTTCAAGCGGGAAGAGTTTGAATGATGTTCTTTACCCGGGTCCAGCTCTGCAGACAGATATAACGCTCTCGCTGTTGAATTGGAGACTCTTCAAATACGTATTCAATAGCGACATCGAGAATATGTATCGCCAAATCAAGATTCATCCTGATCAAACGTCCTTTTCGTGAAACTCCACAGGATCCTTCAAACGTTTTTGAAATGGTAACGATAACATTTGGTGTTTCTAGCTCCCCGTATTTGGCAATACGCACATTGCATCATTTAGCCAACCAAGTCAAAGGTTCCCATGTTCTAGCATCAAACATTCTATTGCAGGAATTGTCTGTCGATGATGTTTTATCAGGGGCTCACGACATTTCCACTGCATTGAAAGCTCAAGCAGAATTGATTGGGTTTCTACAATCGGCTGGTTTCAACCTAAGAAAATGGACGGCGAATGCGAAGGAGTTGCTAGAATTTCTGCCAAAAGGTTCACTTTTTAAAGTTTGATGACAAAAGCTCTGTGAAAACGCTCGGTATTCAGTAGAAGGCTACTTTGGATACATTTTCCTTTTCGGTACAATCGGTTGCACAGGCAAAGCCCGCTGCTAAGCGCTCAGTGCTTTCAGTTATCGCTAAATTGTACGATCCAGTAGGGTGGTTGGCCCCTATTGTGATCGTAGCAAAAATTTTGATGCTGTGGTATTCCCACATTCCAATCCCACGGGCACCTAAGCTGTTCGATTGACACCACGCACGTTTTGCTAAGTCAGTCCACGAGCAGCTTATTTGCCCGTCATTTGAAACCACATTCAATGAGTGTGGGAATATTCAATGCGTAGTCATAAGCTAGTAATAAAATATTATTAAGATTTTTGGGAGTAATAAAAAAGCATTCAAACCTGAAACACTTTTGCGTTTACGTATCATGGCGATCCTGCCAGTTTGTGTCGGAAATAAAAATATTTAATTCCCAGTTCGAATAATAAAGATGCGAAAAGCATAGTTTAAGAACCCGAAATCGTGAGTGTCGTCAAATTGAAAGTATTGAATTCACAGCTCGAATAATAAAGATGCGAAAAGCATAGTTCAAGAAATCGAAATCGTGAGTGTCGTCAAATTGAAAGTATTTAATTCACAGTTCGAATAATAAAGATGCGAAAAGCATAGTTCAAGAAATCGAAATCGTGAGTGTCGTCAAATTGAAAGTATTTAATTCACAGTTCGAATAATAAAGATGCGAAAAGCACAGTTTAAGAACTTGAAAAAATCAGAACGAAACATTCTGGACCGTCAATTCTTGATAACATGCCTACATTAGGCAACACAAAGGAGAATATTGAAGATGCAGTGAAAACTCTTAATATAGACAAGACATAGTATTTGACAAACTGTCATTACATCTAGGACGAGCTCACCACCAGAATAATATTTATTAACACTTCTACTTGTGACATCAACTCCCTGCCAAACAATCCATCCATCGTATTTGATACATCGCTACTCAAAGGATTTTCCAAAGACGTTTAGTAAATGGACAATCGCATTGCTGTAAGCCTTTTGTATATTTTGTTATTATTTTTTTCAACATCTCTGAACTAGTGAGTAAAGTATGAAGAGTTTGTTTTAATTTTAATGAAAATTATTCTAGTTATGACTTGTAGTGCCATGTATATTTAGCAAATGACAGTCAGTCACACACACAGTCAATTGCAATAGCCGTAAGTTCATTAGAAAAAATAAAGAGTATGTAATCCAAACATTGATGAACATTGAACATATTGTACCGTGCGCTTAGTTCGCAAAAATAAAACTCTACCTTTCAATTTAATTCTACCACTTTATTCAGTATCTACTTTCGATATACACTTTATTTGAACTCAACTCGACTTTTGGACTATCACTTGTATTTACTCTTAACTTTATCACTCTATAAACAAGACTGCCCTCTGGTTGCCTCGGGCGGGCTATTTATATCGAATGACATGCCATCTAGAACTCTCCAGTAACTTCTACATTGTCGCCACATTTGCTGTCAAGCATCTGTACACTCACACACACTGGCTTACAAGCAACGTCTGTCATTTATACCATTCCATTATAGTGTTGCCAGTTGTGTTTTCGGTTGAACGTTTTTCGATTAGGAAATTGGTATAAAATGTTGGGTTCACGTTACACTGCCCCCTCCTTAGGATTGTTCGTCCCGAATAATTCCATCTGCAGCCTCGCCACTATATCGATGCAGCCTGTCACAATGAACTACTTTTAACTTGCCTCTTAGTCCTCTTTGGATGCGGTAAACCACGTCGTTAATCCTCGTGACTACAGTATAAGGACCTTCCCAGTTTTGCTGAAGTTTCGGTGACAATCCCTTTTGACGATGAGGATTATAAAGCCACACACGATCTCCTGCTTGGAATCCTGTCGTTGTCGCTTTTGTGTCATACCGTGTCTTCATCCGGTCGCCATACACTGTGGCCCATGTCCCTGTTCTTTTAAATCTATCTGTAAGCCTACCCACCGCTATGTTTGAATCACAGACATAACAATTTCGGAACCACTTCTCCACGTCACCTCTAACATGCAGCCAGTAAAAGCGTTTTCGCACGTTCTCCAGCGTCTTGTTGACTCCCAGGTGGCTTCCTGTAGGGCTTCTATGCATCTATTGTAAAACCTCTTTGATTTTCGATTGAGCAACAATAAGCTGCATTGCAAAGGATTTACCGTCAGGAGATTCCCATTTGCGCTGGAGTACGCCTTCTTGCACGCGAAGCGAGTCCCACTGTGCCCAATAGGCTTTGACAACAGAGCTTTGGTCAGAAATGTCGTTCCAGTCAGGTTTCGTGTTGTTCTCTTTCCATTTGAGAATCGGTCCGATGTCTGGATCCTTCTTTTGAGCAGACCTCAATTCTTCCTTGTTCCATCCGAATATGGGTTCCACTCTCATCCGCTGAGTCTTGGTCTCTACTTTCCGCCAGCAATTCCATTGGGGGTTTTCTACCTGATGTCCAATTCGGTATTGATAAGTCTGCGGTCTTACTCTACAGCTCGCGGATTGATTTTCTTGGACTTCACAACGTCGACAAGCAGTTTCAGTTTTAATTGGTGGCAACCGGCATTGTCGCTGTAAGTGCCCCGTCTTATTACAATTCCAACATCTGGCAAGTCCGTTCCGCTGGTTCCTTTGTAGCTTAATTCCTGGGCATGATCCAGCCTCGAATATGGCTTCTCTTTGACAATGTACCATTTGAGAAGCTTGCTCAGATGCTTCCATCATTAATGCAAACTCTAGAGTTTCGGAAAGAGTTCGTGTTCTAGCAGTTCGCACAGATCTCTGAAGATGTTTGTCAGAAATGGCACGAACGAAGGACTCAACAGCCAGATGGTTGATGATTTCTTCTCCAGCATCCGGGTATGCCAGGTGAGCCAGTCTTTCGACGTCTGCTTGGAGCTGCTGTAGACTTTTACCCCTTTTCTGGACTCTGCTATTGAGTTGGACTCGGAAGACCTCTTTCAAGTGGCTATCACCAAAGCGTTTATCTATAGCTGCCACGAGAGAACTGAAATCGTAGCTCTTACCAGCTGGAACAGTTTGAAGTAATTCAGCTGCTGGTCCTCTAAGAGCAAGAGTCAGTGCTATGTATTTGTCTTCGTCATCCCAGCCATTTGCTGTCGCAGCTGCCTCGAATTGTCTCCTGTAAACTGACCAAGACGACTGTCCGTCGAATGTTGGTGGTTGTACTTCTCTTTGCTTTAGACAATCTCCACAAGTTTTCCGTAGCTCCATTTTCCGCATCTGGTCTAGTTCTTTAGCCATGTTTTCGATTCGTTTCTCCAAAGTGGCAAGCTGACTTTCGCATTGACTCTCAAGCTTGGAAAATCGTTTCTCAACACATTCAATGCGTTTTTCTAGGCCACAAACATTTTTCTCAATGTTACCCAATTTGTTTTCTAGAATGTTTTTCTGACCTTCCAAAACATTCTGTTGCGCCTCAAGTCTTTCGAGAATATTCTGTTGTTCTTTCTTTTGTTCGTTTCGTTGCTCTTCCAGATTCTTTTGTTGTACTTCGAGTCTTTCGAGAACATTCTGTTGTTCTTTCTTTTGCTCGTTTCGTTGTGCTTCAAGTTGTTCAAGAACATTTTGCTGTTCCTTCTTCTGCTCATTTCGTTGCTCTTCCAGCTTCTTTTGTTGTACTTCGAGGCGTTCGAGAACATTCTGCTGTTCCTTCTTTTGCTCGTTTCGTTGTTCTAACAAAAGTTTCATCATACTAGAAAAATCTACATTTTCACTTACTTCCTCTTCTTCCACTTCTGTTTCAAAAACAAAAGTGTTTACGTCTTCCCCTTGCTGTTCCAAATAGTTACGCAAGCGCAGGACGAGCTCATTTTTCGATCCCGCTCTAGAAAGATTTCGCTTACCTAACTCACTTTTAAGCTCAATGCAAGTGAGCTCTTCTAACAACTTACCCATTTTCACTGTATATAATTATAATTTTTTTTTTTTTTTTTTTTTTTTTTTTTTTTTTTTTTTTTTTTTTTTTTTTTTTTTTTTTTTTTACACTTTACTAGTCAAATAAGCTTTATTTACACTTCTGACACCAATGTAACGTGCGCTTAGTTCGCAAAAATAAAACTCTACCTTTCAATTTAATTCTACCACTTTATTCAGTATCTACTTTCGATATACACTTTATTTGAACTCAACTCGACTTTTGGACTATCACTTGTATTTACTCTTAACTTTATCACTCTATAAACAAGACTGCCCTCTGGTTGCCTCGGGCGGGCTATTTATATCGAATGACATGCCATCTAGAACTCTCCAGTAACTTCTACATTGTCGCCACATTTGCTGTCAAGCATCTGTACACTCACACACACTGGCTTACAAGCAACGTCTGTCATTTATACCATTCCATTATAGTGTTGCCAGTTGTGTTTTCGGTTGAACGTTTTTCGATTAGGAAATTGGTATAAAATGTTGGGTTCACGTTACAATATTAATACAAAAATCCCAAGATGTTTTTTCAAATATGTTAAAAAGAACGTATAACTTTCAATTTTAGCTGTAACTTTAATGAACATTGTTTTAATGTTGTCCAAGTAAGAAAAAAGTAACTTTTGCTATTGAACGACATGCACACATGTTAGATTCGTAGAATTTCTTTTGTATTCGATAATTTTTTTTTCTCATCAAATTAAATTAGATAATGGCACTGCTAAAGAAATTGCCAAGCGCCATTTTAATGGGTTTATCAGGTTATGAAATAGGTAAAGACAGGCAGGAAGAAAAGATAGAAAAGCTTAGAGACATACAAAACAAATTTTACGAACAAATCAATAACAACAACAACCAGCCAATCCAAGACAATAACCAAACATAACTTATCTTAGTAGCCGATTTATAGTCGTGGTAATTATGTTTTGGTCAGTTAAATTTTTCATGTTAATCAAGTTTAATAAGACAGTCCAAAGACCAGAAATCTAAACATCGGGCAGATTTCACTATACATTTCACAACAATAAAATCAAAACTTGAATCATTATTTGATTTACTTCAAATTCCCCAAGAGGTCCCAAAAGACTTCAAGAAATTTCTTAATATAGATTTCGAAATCTTTTTTGATCCCGATCCCGATACAGAAATAAACATAGACCAGAAAGAAGCAAGTACCAGTAAAAGTAATCTAATTTCAAGCAAAATGCCACAAACGGCTTTAGAATTTTTAAGCATTGCATCGAAAATCCTTCCGGATTTCTCTGGTAATGCAGATGACCTGCAAAGCTTCTTAGCTGCGTTAGAGTTAATTGATAGCATAAACAAGGGCAATAACACCGTGGCTATTAATCTAATTAAAACTAAGCTAAAAGGAACAGCAATCAATCTAATTTCTGGCACAGAGAAAACTGTTGCTGAGGTAATTAGTCAGTTAAAAGTTTCAGTAAAAGGCGAATCTGTAGACGTAATCACTGCAAAGTTGATGAACGTCCGCCAAAATTCCAAACCGGCTAATGCATACGCAAAAGAGGTCGAAGACCTCACAAAAAAATGTCAAAGTGCTTACATTTCCGACGGGCTAACGCCTCAATTAGCTGAAACATATTCCACCAAGGCCGCCATTAAAGCCATGATCAAGAACTCCAACAATGATAAGGTTAAACTTATTATGGAGTCCGGTCAATTCAACAACATGAATGAAGCAGTGGCTAAATTCGTAAACTGTTGCTATGGATAAAGTTTATTAGCGGGAGAAGAACGGCGGATAGAACTTGTTGTGGTAAATTTTACCGCAACACGACAAGAATGATAATTTTCAAATTATTTAAAAAGTGACTTATATTTAAACAAAAGTTACTCCAATGCAACCGCAACGATCTTATATTAAAACATAAGCAACAGCAATTATTATTTTTTAATTCATTTATACTAACGCCGTTAAAACCATGTATTACCCTACAATTTAAGTTGATTATTACTTCATTGTTTCCATTTGTGTTATCCATTTTTGTTGTTAAAATTTTGTGTATCTATATATACACGCACACGCATTATGCGTGTTTATGGACATGTTAATTTGTTCACGTCATTAGCGGTGCTTATAATAATCGGTTGTGTGCTCTCGTTCTTACGTGCCAATATTTTGCCTGCACTCTCCCACACAAATCTCCAGTTTACCTGCTTTGCTTTTTCTTTTGTTATACAGTATATGTTTATTTTGTCTTGTACATAAGTTGATTATTTATATAAGTTAATAATTGGAAGACTTTATTTTTTAAAAAAATATTTTTTCATCAGGCAGATTGCCTGAACCTTTATTAGTAACAACTGAATAGCAACTCAACCTTAAGTTTAACTTCACATGTATTTATAATTGGATAGACAAAGAATAAGAATGGTGACATAATTTGGTTTATTTCTTATGAATTAATTCTGATGAAAACTGCAGCTGGCGACTGCGACATGAAGTAATTGATTTCTGGAAATTCGGTGATGCGATTGCACTATTGCATGGCATCATTAAGTTATATACTGTGTTATCAAGCGGAGATGATGCGGCTGACCCAGAGCTTAGCTCTTTGTTTACGTTTTGCTTAACTGTATTCAATTTGATGGGTCGGGTGGCGCGCACTTGTTTAACAAAATGTGTCTTGCGTATGTTAGATGAAAATAAAGAAATGATAATTGAATTTTCGGGATTTCTCGGCTTAGTTCTGTAAATGTCAGTGAGATCGTTGTCTTTTATTTCGCAATTTATTGTTTTTACAATTCCTTTTATAATTTCAATTAGATTTTCGTTTGCAGTCGGGGGAATGTTTTTAATATCTATATTGTTTCTAATCATTTGTTGTTCCATATTATTTATTTGAGACTGCATGTTTTCTATGATTTCATCTTTTTTTTTTTGTTGCTTTCCTTCAGTTCATTTATTTCTTTTGTGAAATCTTCCATGATGTTGTTGTTTTTTTTTAAGTTGGCATTAATTTCATCAAACTTAGTGCCTAGGAAATCGTTGCTTGCTGTTATTTCTTTCATTTGCTCTCTTAGGAGCCGAATCTCCTCAAGAACAATTGTGTTGTTTACGTAAGAATTTTGGGGAACGTTTTCTGGGCTATTTGGTGTTCGAATTCTCTTTGATGCTTGCTTATCAGGTGTGTTTTGTTGAGACACAGTCAATGTGTTGCCTTTAGCAGCAGCTAAACCTTGGGCATCCATAGGACTATTTCTGCATATTTGATATCTCCACAAGTCTTTTTTTGGTTTGCTCATGGTTATCCATGATTTTTCGGTGATAGTGGTGCAATCAAAGTGTAATTTGCTGTTGCACACCGAGCAAACCGCAAAATCACCTTCGCCTACCTTTACAATGACCACACACATTCATATTTAAAGGGATTGGGTAACAAAGAGAAAAGTAAAATATATGTATTTAAAAACAAAGAATTGAAAGAAAATAAAGAATAAACTTATTCAAAATGGATTATGATGCACTTGGTTGGTTTTTAATAAAAAGTCACTGTCTTATTTAATGTTTGGTAATTTACACTTGGTAAGTTTTCTATATTTAACTGTGTAAAAATCAATAATACGGAGATCGCTTTAAAAACACGTCTAATCACTTGCTCACTTGCTTCAAAAAAAAAAAAAAAAAATTTATTTAACATTAAAACACTTATTTGCTTCACAATATTTTGCAGTCCCATCAGCTTGGATACCTTTACAATAAAATCAATTTTACACGATCTGCTAGATCTTGTAATCTTATACCAATACGCTAGAGTGAACCAATTTCGAGGGGCAGAGGCTGGTTTCTTGTATCGAATGCCCCAGAACCAAACATCCAGGTCTCCCAGACCAAACCAGACAGCAAAAGTCTGACTGTGGAGACTATTATTAACCGGAACAAACATGTGGCTACCATAGACACCAGTGCCACAGCATCCATAGTACGTCGAGACCTGGTAAAGATGACGTGGCTTCATAACATCAATAGCTACCGACTAAGAATCGCAACGGGAGAAGCAGCAAGAGTATATGGGGAAGTGTGTCCGAAGATCCGACTGGCCGATTTAGTGTTTACTCATCAATTCCTGGTGGCAGATATATGTGACGAGTGCATCATTGGAATCGACTTTATGAAACAGCACGGAGTTATTTTGGACATCGGTAATCAAGTTTTGAAATACCAAAATAAAGAAATTCCAATGATCTATTCGAATGAAAGTACGTCGACACTGAGGACTGTCATCACGGAAGATCTGATTCTGCCTCCTTCTTCTGAAGTGTTCGTTTGGACAAAACTGGAAGGTGAGTTTGGAAGCCTTCGATACCTCATGGTGGAACCATACCCAGAGTGTTCCTCCCCAAGCGTCATCATTGGGAAAACACTGGTAGCACCGAAAATCAAAATGGTCCCCGTACGATTACTAAACACCAGACTGTACGATGTTAGTTTGAAGAAAAAAGAAGTCGTTGGACGTTGCGAATCGGTTGCAGCAATAACGAAGATCACTGAAGAAGCCCCGAGAAAAACTATAAGTCCGGAGGAGCTGAAAACCATCAAAGCTAGAGTACTGAATTCATCCAACCTTGATCACCAACAAACAAGGATTGCTGAAAATCTCCTACAAGAGTACACTGCCATCTTCGCATCGCCAAAGGGGCAATTTGGTAGGACACAGTTGGTGCAGCCTCGCATCAACACAGGAGATGAAAGACCGATTCGTCAACCCGCAAGACGTCTTCCACTGGCCAAACAAGGCAAGGTTGAGGAAATGATAACAACAATGAAGAAGGACGGTCTTATCGAAAATTCCAAAAGTCCATGGGCGTCACCAGTGGTGCTAGTGTAAAAGAAAGACGGAAGCACTCGTTTTTGTGTGGACTACCGAAGGCTGAATGATGTGACTAAGAAGGACAGCCATCCCCTGCCGAGAATCAGTGATATCTTGGATGCCATGGAGGGAGCCCAGTGGTTCTCGACGCTGGATTTGAAGAGTGGTTATTATCAGGTTGACATCCACCCGGATGATCGGGAAAAGACGGCGTTTTCTACAGGTAATGGGCTCTGGCAGTTCAAAGTTATGCCGTTTGGGCTATACAACGCTCCGGCAACATTCGAGCGTTTGATGCGTGCGTTCTTCAAGGACTGACGTGGAAAGCTTGCCTAGTCTACTTGGACGTAGAGTTGCGCAAAATAGTTCCGTAGCCGGACCGACCATGGAAAGGTTCTTTTTCCCATCGGAACTAGTTCCGGGAACCATGTCCGTGGAACTATTAAGGTTTGGAATAGAATAATGGGTAAATCACAGGGCGGTAGAAGTTTATCCAAAATTAAAAGACAAATACATGTTAAAAATATTATATTAAAATAAATAAATAAACAACTAGAATTAAGCATGTTTTTACTTTTAATATAATAAAAAAAAGACAGTAGAATTCAGTCTGAAAAAAATATAATCCGATTTTGTTTACTAACTAAATATATACAATATACATATATATATTGTTTAAGACAAGTAATATACAACTAAAAAATATTGCGTTATTACATTCTTATGCAATAAGAAAAACTTAAAGGTCTTTTAAATTCTTATTCTTTACTATCCATTCATCAAGTAACACCAAATTAAATTTCAAGGAACACAAATAAAAATAAGTGCAGTTAAACCTACCAATATTCCAGCTGAATACCATAAGGAAATCCAAATTTATTATTCGCAATTCACAATAGCCAAACTGAAAAAAATAATCGACAGATAAAAGGAAACAGAAAAAAAACTACAAAATCTAAAAATTTCAGTAAGATTTTGAATTTTCAATTATAATATTAAAAGACTAGTCTAGAATTTAGATTTCCAAAATTAAACTATGACATGAACCAAGATATCAGAATAGCAAAACAACTAAAAAAACATTATTTAAGAAATGTTTATTAAGCAAAAGAAAAAATTTCAACTCACAAATCACAGCTAACCAAACTACCTTACCAGAATTTTGTAATTGGAATGGACAAATGAAGAAAACAATTAAGAATTACGGTAAGCAAAACCAAGTAACGATATGGATATACCTAGACCTACCTATAAAACAACGAACATAAAAGAACATGAGAATCAGACCAAACAAAATAACAAAATTGAACTGAACGTGATATTTGTAACGGAACCCTGATGATTTGTCTCAAAGACCCCCGTTTTCTTCTCATCTCCCTGAGGGGAGTGACCAATCCCATACCATATTCCTACTGTCGGTCTTTTACGAAGAAAACTAGAAAAAATTTATTTCGGTGGTCTTTGAAAACCTCCACCCCTTGTTACCCTCAGAGCAACTAACCTTGTTACAGGTCTCGGTTAACCAACTCTGTGGGCAGGGGCGAAGGGTGTCCTCTCTACGATGGCTCGGCATGCTTGCTCCTTGCCTAGGCTCTGCTCGTCGGATGGATGGGTTCTTGCCATCGTAGATGAGAACTGCGTTACATTTTCATGCCGAATATGGATCGAAAGATAACTGTTGGTTCGAGGAAATTATACCTGAGACCGAATATCGTCCTAGCAAAGAAGGAATGTTATTTGTGCGTTGAGCGGAGATTGAGTTAACCGTGTGGCCACGTTGTAAGGTTTGCAACCCTGGGAGAGGAAGGGACTAGGTGTTGTTGTCCCAGAGGCAATATGCCCCCCCACGTACCAGCATGGTACTACCTTGGCAACCGCGACCTCTACTTCTTATTTATGCGGCAGCCCCCTGTTATGCTTCATGACTATCGGCTTACTTCCCGACCCCCTTACGACAGCTTACCAACTAGTCTCACTTACCACATCCAACCTCTAGACAGTCTTCATTTTTCCATAAATATACTCATACTTCTTCTCAAAAATTATCCTTGTTTATTTAGCCCCAAAATAAGAATCAATCAAAAAAAATTCAAAAAAAAAATTTCAAGATATAACATTTGGCTACATATTATAGTGTTTGTTTATACAATATACAATATTATATCTAAGTGATCGATAAACGGAAAAAAAATACTTTACTGAACTTTAAACCAAAAAAAAATCAAAAAAAAAAAAACAATAAAAAGTTAAATTTCGAGTAACGATTGTCCCTTCTGGAATTCTTAACAGGTAACGTATGCAAGTTTAAGTTTTTTTTTTTTTTATTTACTCATAAGTGACTGGGCAAACTGTTCAAAAATTTCGCCTGCGACGTGGAATAAGTTTCCTCCTTTTTCTTTCGGCTGATATGTAATCGTGTATATATAAATTATTATAATAGTTAAAATTTTCCAACGACTTACCCGGACATCCAATGATGAGGTGCACCGCTTCACTGGGAATAGATTGGTCAGAAGATCTATGTTAGGAAATTTGAAAAAGAAACACTTATTCCACTTTTGGGCTTAAGGCATTAACTCTTAACTTCTCAATCACTTGCGCATTAAATATATAAACAAAAGTGTTAACCAAGAAAAAATAAATTTAAGGAGAAAGGTAAATATTTTTGCCTTAGTATGCATTTAGCACTGATTAAAATAATCAAAAAAACTAGTTACTAATAATAAAAAAAACCATTAGGCTGATTCGAATCTCGTATAATGACGTAATTCCCACTATTGTCAATGGTGAGTCCGGCCCTAATAACCGGCACTTAGCTGGCTTGCCCATACGTACGACGGCACTCCAGATTGTGTGTGTGCGTACCTGTCCCAGGTAGCGAATTGTTTGTAGCTGATTTATGGATGATGTCTCTGACTTGTTAATTTTTTTTTTTCTTCTGCTATATGACGTCTCGTAGAGAGGTGTCCATAAAAAGAGGAAGCGGCTATTGTAGTTCGCTTGACGTGTGTTTGGAGGTGTGATCGTGCAGGTGTCGTATGGAAGTCCGAGACATGTAAGTCTTCAGGGTGATTGGCGGTATGCTTGCTTGATTGAGGTGTTGTTGACCGTGTGATGGTGTCTCTTGGGTGAATATGTATGAGATGTTTGCTTGATTGAGGTGTTGTTGACCGTGTAATGGTGGCTTTTGGGTGAAAATGTATGAGATGTTTGCTTGATTGAGGTGTTGTTGACCGTGTGATGGTGGCTTTTGGGTGAATATGTATGAGATGTTTGCTTGATAGAGGTGTTGTTGACCGTGTGATGGTGTCTCTTGGGTGAAAATGTCTGAGATGTTCGCTTGAAGGAGGTGTTGTTGACCGTGTGATGGTTACGCTTGTAGGATGATTATATGATATGCTTGATTGATTTCGGTGTGATAAAAAAATTTCACATTTTTGTGCACGTGATCTATAGATCGATTTGCAGTGTGTTTGATATAGTGATGGTATCGCGTGTATGACGTGTAATTTACACAGTTCGGTGCACGTGATTTAATTTTTTTCTTTTAGACTAGATTAGATTTTTTCTAGACCCCCCAAATAACCTCACCGCGTCGATTCTGGGCAGGCGCAAAAGTTACCGTGCAAAAGCAAATTAGTTAACACGTCGAACATTTAGGCAAATCTCGCTTGAGAATCATTTTTCCAGTTGGTTTGCTTTCGCCAAATACTCAATTTCATTCCACAATCGTTAAAACCAAAAATTTATGCTTATGACTCTACATGCAAAAAATTATTAGCACCGACTTAATGATTACCACGACCAGACCTCTCCGAATCTTAACCCCCTCTGAACTCTTTTTTCTCCACTTTTTCTCCTTATCTCGCTTAAGATAGCTTGGCTTGGCTTTCCAAGATGGAAGTGCTTCCGCTCGATGTTTTTTTGGATTTTTGCGCTGGATTTTAACTAGACCATAACAATTTCGATTTCTAAATTCAAATTCGAATTTTCTAAAAATAGGTGTGACAAACTTTGCCCTTTCTAATTAAAATCCAGCCCAATTCCCCAAATCACTCCACCACGTACACACACAAACTCTTGATTTTAATTTATCTCCTACCATCTACTCCCCCTATAACACTTTCTCCAAACGAACCGGTTCACCTGGTACATCACCCATTTTTCTATTTATGTATGAGAACCTATTCTCCTAGGCTCGAGCCTCTTATTCGTAAAGAAATGTGTAAGTGAATTGTGGATGCTAAGTTGGCCTCTGCCCGACACCTCAACCTCCTATGGCGAATTACCATTAATTATTATTTACCTGAAGTTGAACCCCTTACATATTAAAGGATTGAAATGAATAACGAGCATTGTAAAAGACATGGATATGGAACTAGCAAGTGCACAATGAAAGAGATCGGACCGATTGATAGTTCCGGACATGGAACTACGATGTTTGCTACGTCGGAAATGTTTTCATCATGAACATAAGAAGAATATCAAGAAAGACATGGAACTAAATGAACTATATTAGTATCATATCATAACAGATCGGACCGATTAACGAAAATATTTTCTTTCTCACTGTCTCCGGTGCATGCGCATTGCGCAATTGGTGTAAAGGTATGACAGGAGAAAGGCAATAACACAAAACACATATATCACATACTAATACTCAATGTTGTCACTTTACCGCAATTGTGGATCTACTTAATTTTTTACCTAAAATGATTCTAATGCCTTTAAAAAAATATCTACTGCACTTTTGGTTTTACGAATAAAAACTATGCTTGAGTAATTACAATACTCGTAAATGACTTTTAAGTACATATACTGAATGCAACCATTTTCCAAACGCACCCGTATTATTAGTACATTTTAAAGAGACATTTTAATGGAGAGATTTTGATTTTTTTAAATTTATTTTTGAATAATTTTTTCAATGTTTTGAAAATAGATTGGTGTATTTATTCTCCATTAAAAATATTTTGCAATATTTTGCAAATGTCAAAAATGTGTGTCATTTTGTTTTTTTTTTATTTATTGATGTTTGGAATCTCACCACTAATCCAAGCAGCAATTTATCTGACTCTTATAATGCCCTGTTAGCCGAGTATGGTTTTTTAAGTTTTATTAATGAACCAACGCGACCACTATCCGGTACTTGCTTAGATCATGTCTTTGGTAGATTTTCTGAATTAGGAACAGATCTTTGTATAGGTGTGAACTTTGATTTGGGTGTAACTGATCACTGTATGACAGGGATTGTATTAAATAGTTTAAAATATGTCAATCAGGTAAAACCTGATAACAATGTAGCAAGAAAAATTAATTTTGAAAAACTAAATGGTGAGCTTTTATTTGAAACCTGGATTGACGTGTATGCTCAAGACAATGCTAACAAAGCTAATGATAATTTTTTTAATATTTTACACCTCTACCGAAACATTTGTCATAAAGAAAACCAGCCACAAATTGAAACCTTGGATGTCATATCATGTCCTTAAACTTGTTAAACTGAAAAACAAATTAAGAAAAAAATGTTACAAAAATCCTTCTAATCCAAGTTTAAAGAAAAGGTTTAAGAAACTATGCAAAAAGGTAAAATGTGAATCGAAATCATGTCGCGATAATTATTTCCACAACAAGTTTCAAAATGCGATGGGTAATTCTAGAAAAGAATGGGAGGTAATAAATTGTATAACAAACAGAAATATAAAAGACAAATCTAATTCCATTGCTCTATCGATAGATGGTCAAACCATTAAACCATTAAAAGAACTGCGCTTTATCTTGTCGACATACTGGTTTATCTTTTTAACTTAAGTATTTGTTCAGGAACTTTTCCTGACAAATTGAAATGCGCCTATGTTTTACCTCTTTTTAAAAAGGGTAACAGAAAAGATAAAAATAACTATAGGCCAATCTCCTTGTTTTCATCCATTTCAAAAGTTTTTGAAAAAGCTGTTAAGGAAAGAATGCTGAGTTACCTAAAGAAAATAAACTACTTTAATGCTGCTCAATACGGTTTTAGAGAAGGGCTCTCCACTGAGGATGCCCTTTTAGCTTTTAGTAGTATTATATATAAGGGATTGGACGAAAAAAAACAATGTGCAGGTCTTTTCGTCGACAATACGAAGGCATTAGACATGGTTGACCATAACATCCTTTTGAGTAAGTTATATCTTGCTGGTTTTCGAAGCTTTATGTTAAGTTGGTTTTCATCTTACCTCAAGGATAGAAGACAGTTAGTGAGAATTGATGATCATCTTAGTAGCATCCTGTTTATCAACAAAGGTGTTCCCCAAGGCTCTGTCCTCGGCCCAATATTTTTTTTAATCTTTATTGATTCCCTATTCTCGCAAGGTTTTTTAGGTAAAATAACAGCTTTTGCTGACGACTTGGGGATTGCATATACCTCGTCCAGTCCACTTAATTTGGTTGCTGACATTAACCATGATATTAGATTATTAGGTTTATGGTTCATGGCACACAAGTTAATGATAAGTAGCAAAACGAAACTAATGTTTTTTAGCCTATCTTCGAAGGATCCTCCTGATTTAGATTTTTGCTTTCACTCCCTAACATGCAGTAAGTTCCGTTGTCTAGACTGTTCTTGCATACCATTTAATGATGGAATCAGTTATAAGGATGATTCAATTTGCGGATCGTCTTGTTTCAAAATTGAAGTTGTGGAAAAGTTTAAGTATTTAGGTGTGTTTATTGATCAAAATTTAAATTGGTTAGATCACATCTCTTATCTGAAACAACATTTTCGAATATCTCTTCGTTACATCTACCATCTTAAGAAGTTCTTGAGTAGTAGTTCCTTAAAGTCGGTTTATTATGCACTTTTTCATTCTAGACTACAATATGGTATCTCTTGTTGGGGAGGGACCTTTGCTACCAATCTTCAATGCCTTGTTGTGTTACAAAAAAAAGTTATTCGTTTACTATCAGCTGCAAATCGTAGAAGCTCTTCAATATTGCTATTTAGAAGTTTGAATGTCCTTCCAGTTAAACATTTATATTACTTTAAGGTTTTAAAAATATTTTTCATAAAAAGTGGTTACTTTCAAAGTCCTTTGACTCATGCACGTAGTTTGCGAAGCAATTCTTTAGCACAAGTAAATATCCCTTCTTTTCGTACTACTCACTTCAGAAACTTTTTTACAAAACTATTTGAATTACATTGAATTATTATTTTGTTATAATTTAAATTTTGTATAAATTCACTGAAGTGATATTCTACACTTTCACATATAAATATGGAAATGTTTATCACTACTTATTCTTAAATGTAACTTTAGCTTTATACCTACTTAAGTTCAAACTAATGTACATTTTTTGAATAAAGATTTAAATGAAATGAAATGAAATTTTTTTATCAAGAAATAGGTCGTCATATTGAATTCGTGTTGAAAATTTTTTTGCGGGTGTTTCGGGGTGAAGGGGTGCAAGTGGATACTCTGATCTACTCTGTGGTTCACACTGTACAATTAGTTGGACAGACTTCGTTTGATGGACGTTGGATGGTCGGATGAAGTTTGCGTTCAAACTTATCAAGCTTGTCTGTCCAACTAATTGTACAGTGTGAGCACGGCTACTGCCGTTCAAAATTTAGAAATGAAGTACAAAAGCAAATTTTTGTATGGTTTTCTGCAGCTGTTTGTTGATAGAAGCTGGCGAGTAGCAGCCGATAGTGTGAATGGGTTGCCAGCCGCTGCGCTAGTTAGAAGCGGCTGGTTGCCCACGGCAAGTTGAGTAGCCGCTACTGCTAGCTGCTGATCAGCTTTGTGTGACCATGAAATTCACCGCACTCGCTGGGAGCCGGCGAGTAACTAACAGCGGCTGGCAAAGATGAACATGTTCAACTTTTGGCTGCTGGCGAAATAATTAAATATTGATACACATTCTATCTAGCAAATTGTTCATTCTTAATTTGTGTCAAATATCATAAATAGGTTAAAGAATTAGAAATAAAGTTATTATCAAATTTTTGTATGGTTTTCTGCAGCTGTTTGCTGAGAGAAGCTGGCGAGTAGTAGCCGATAGTGTGACCGGGCTGCCTGCCGCTGCCTGCTTCTGGTACTGCAAGCAGCCGTGTGTGACCCGTGCTTTAACCCTAGATGTGAAATTTGAAACTAAAAGCTGGATTTGCAATTGTGATCCAAAAAGTTGGATCTTGTGTTGTTTTTGCAAATAAATATATTTTTCAAAGCAAATCTGATCTGGATCAGATTACAAATTTTGACAAATTTGTCAATATTTGTGGACATTTTATAAACAAAGTTTTTTTTATAAAAACTCTACCAAAAAACTATTTCAATAAAAAATTGTACTAAAAATGTTCACTCTATTTAGCAGTGTGTCAGCACTTGTCATCAAACCATTTGCACCACAGAGAAGATAAAACAAGAGGCCAAACCACACACACGACACACACCACGGCATCTGTCTTCAAACTGACTTCACAAACACCACTTTATTTTCAGATTTCAACACCAGTTTGAAATCCGAAAATAAAGTGGGATTAGTAATTTCACTGACACAACAACCTTATATTATATTCCTATTTATATTATATTCAACATTCCACATAAATCCGACAAAAAAAAAACAATGCGTGTTCATACACTTGTAAAAAAACGCTTTGGCGTTTAATATTTTAGGTAGTAAACTGAAAACACATATAACTATCTTTAATATCCCAGTATTCAATAAAGGTCATTCTACAGACTCCTGAACGCGCCCACTAACCAGCTCGGTTGTATTTAGCAGTTTCTGTATAGATATTATAATATGTACTATTTTTTCTCTTTACCTGAGAAAAATTGTCGATTTTGTCAATTGTTCTTGTTTTGTATCTACGAATTCAGAATAAGAACGAATTCAACATGTTGATTTGATCAATTCCAAAAAATGTACTACCAAAATCAAAAACATGAAATTGGAGTTGAAATCTGAGTTGACTTTTTTGCGCGTATGTTCATGGATGCAAGATGTGTTTTTGTTGAGAAACTTTGATAAATAAATTTTTCCAAAAAAAATAAAATAAATTTAAAATATAGAAAAAATTTTTTGTTATTTGCAAAAAAAAAAAATTTGTTTTGCTTTTCGTAGAGCAATTAAATAGCAAAAAAGAATATGCTAAAAAATTGTTAGCAACAAAAGAAAAAAATTTGAAAAAATAAAAAAAAAATTTTGTAGTCAGCAAAAAAAATTTTGTTTTATTTTTCGTAGAGCAATTAAATAGCAAGAAAAGAAAATGCTAAAAAATTGTTAGCAACAAAAGAAAAAAAATTTAAAAAAATGAAAAAAATTTTTTGTAGTCAGCAAAAAAAAATTTCGTTTTATTTTTCTTAGAGCAATTAAATAGTAAAAAAAGAAAATGCTAAAAAATTGATAGCAACAAAAGAAAAAAATTTGAAAAAAGTAAAAAAAAAATTACTGTTAGCAGCAAAAAAAAAATTTGTTTTATTTTTCGTAGAGCAATTAGATAGCAAAAATAGAAAATGCTTAAAAATTGTTAGCAACACAAGAAAAAAATTTGAAAAAAATAAAAAATATTTTTTGTTGTCAGCAAAAAAAAATTTTGTTTTATTTTTCGTAGAGCAATTAAATAGCAAAACAAGAATATGCAAGAAATAAAATTTTTTTTTTACGAGGAGCAAATAATTTGTAGATAAAATTATAAGAAAATCAATTTAAAAAAAAAAAAAAATTAAGAAAAAAATTTAAAAATTTTTTTTTGTTTTTATTAGAGCAAATAATTAGCAAAAAATATGGTGAAAACACCCGGTCTCTAAACCTTTCCTGAAAATTTGCTTTGCCAGCTTGACGTCAAGCTGGAAATGTGAATTTTTATAATTAAACGGGAGGAGCAATAAAATTATTTTTTTTAGTAAATAATTAGCAAATAATTAGCAACTAAATTACACAAAATTTTGTTCCGATCTGAGAAAGTCACTTCACCAGATTGACAGAGGTCTCTCTAATATAATATAGCAGTCCCGAATTCCGATGCAACATCTTTAAATGACTCCAGGAGCGGATTTTGTTATTACTCTTACTAGTTTTTTCTATATTATTATTATTTTTTTCAAATTTTTTTTTTTCTCTCTCTTTATCTTTCTTGTATTTTAACTGAGTAAACGGATCGCGAAGCCGTTTTAATAAAATAAACGCGAACACCAACCCCTGAGGGGTTTGCCCAACGGTTCGATTTACTAATAACACAACAAGATTCGATTTGCTTTGACTACGATTTATTAACAGGTATATCGTTTGGGGGTTCCAACAGAACTAATTTACTTAAACCTAAATCCCTCGAATTACACCTAACGGCGTGCATTGCAGGTTGATGGTGATTCGCTTAGTCAGCGACCTGATGGTGTTGGTGCGTTCACCTCCATGCGCTGTTATCCGATATCCACCGATTGGTGGGAACTCATAATGCGCCGTTATGCATAGTTTGCACATTATGATCGCGCGTGTTGGTGCGAGGTGTTAACTCCTCCCCTTCGAAAATCTACGTCCCGTAGATCAATATTTAAGTCGACATGTTAGGGGTAGGCGTTGTTGGAATCTTTGGTAGGTCAATTTTCCTGTATAACTTTCGCCATATCATTGAGACAACAGCTGCGAGTATTAGAAGGATCGTCACATCTGTGGCAGTATATGTGTTCAGCCGGCTTGTTAAGCCACTCAGGATCTTGATGTTCTTCATATTCATGTCGTGGAGGTATTCGATGTCAATCTTGTGTTCCATCATGGAGGTGTTTGTCAAAACAGGTGGTAGTGCCTGAAGCGGAGTAGTAGTCCAGCTAACAAATGTCCTGTTATTGAGTCGAATAGATTCGTTGTAAAGTTGAATCAAGTATGTACCAGAGAGCTTTTTTGAGATGTTCTTGCTGATCAATTCTCCATTGAAGTTCGTTACGAATATCGTGTCTTCCTTGATCAGTTCCGTGATCGTGGCTGTGTTGGAACGTATTGCACAATTAGCGTGTCCACCCTTAAGTAGCCGAACTACGCATCCATCTTCGTCCAGTTTTTCTAAGGAGCTCTCGTCACAAACAGTCATATTGCCCATGCTAGGGCAGTTGGATGTAATCCCATAGGTTTCTTCGTGGTTTGCCAAAATCCTAGAGTAGGGTAAGTCAACTTGTGTTTCGCTGATGATGGAAGCTCTGGTCAGTAGCAGGTTATACTCAATTCCGCTAACCTTAGGCATAGAGAGAACGTATAGTAGGATGGAGTCGTTCGTATAGACTGATGGTTTACCAAATTGTAGGGCCTCTACCACGTTTGCGTATGGTAAGGTTTCAACTTCACTGATGACTCTGTTTATCTCCTCATGGTCCAAGAGATTGGTGTTAACGATTCCGCTTCTCGCCATCTGGCAGGCACGAACAATTTCGTTCACTTCTTCTTTAATGACGAGCAGTTCATCCATAATGTTTTGTTCATGGATAGCTCTATTAGATGATACCACTTGGTTGGCAGTACTGTTAATAACCCAGTTGATCTTTTGCGTGATGTCCTCTGTTATTCTAAGGACCCTCTCATTTATTTTGTATTGCTGATTATTGTTGTCTACTATGTCATTCTCGCTCTTAAGCACTTTGTCCCAATCTGCTGCGTCGGGGTTACCGGCCAGCCATTTCCATGCAGAACCAATCCAGTTAATTGACCTTTGTCTTCTATGGCTTCTTCCTTTCAGTATGTCGATACGTTCGTGAAGCTGAGTAAGGTGATAGTATGCGACGATCTTCTTTGTAGGCTGAGTGATTCCACCTTCAACAGCCAATGTCATGCTGTTCAGCAGGTCTTCAAATCCATCCAGTCGGATCATGTGCACTAGTTTGAAGTGTCCTGGTCCTTCTTTGATTGTCACCATTGGGGACTGGTACTCGATGATAGTGAAGCCTTGCACGGCCGTTAGGGATAATAAGCTATATAATCTAAATTTATAACAATGGTTTAATATAACAATGTACAATATAAGGATTATCTGAAACTGAAGAAAATTGGTTAAGTGTATCATAGAGTTATGAATATAAATTTTATTAATATACTTAGAGAAATTAATATATGTACATAGTCCTGTAAGAAGAAATGGTTATGACTTTTAGGTATTAACATGTATTCAAAATATGGATTAAAAGAAAATATTATATTACGTTATTAAATGTTAATGATTTTTCATTTTGTATGATAGGTGATATTCACCCTTTTTTTTCATTAATTGATTTTATATGTATTACATGATATACAATATTCATATGTGTTCAATGAAATAGATTTTTTACATATTTATCTGTTTTGACATGAAATATGATTTTCTTTCATAATACTTTTAATTTTTTTTTGACCGTGTGATGGTGTCTCTTGGGTGAATATGTATGAGATGTTTGCTTGATTGAGGTGTTGTTGACCGTGTAATGGTGGCTTTTGGGTGAATATGTATGAGATGTTTGCTTGATTGAGGTGTTGTTGACCGTGTGATGGTGGCTTTTGGGTGAATATGTATGAGATGTTTGCTTGATAGAGGTGTTGTTGACCGTGTGATGGTGTCTCTTGGGTGAAAATGTATGAGATGTTCGCTTGAAGGAGGTGTTGTTGATCGTGTGATGGTTACGCTTGTAGGATGATTATATGATATGCTTGATTGATTTCGGTGTGATAAAAAAATTTCACATTTTTGTGCACGTGATCTATAGATCGATTTGCAGTGTGTTTGATCGAGTGATGGTATCGCGTGTATGACGTGTAATTTACACAGTTCGGTGCACGTGATTTAATTTTTTTTTTAGACTAGATTAGATTTTTTCTAGACCCCCCAAATAACCTCACCGCGTCGATTCTGGGCAGGCGCAAAAGTTACCGTGCAAAAGCAAATTAGTTAACACGTCAAACATTTAGGCAAATCTCACTTGAGAATCATTTTTCCAGTTGGTTTGCTTTCGCCAAATACTCAATTTCATTCCACAATCGTTAAAACCAAAAATTTATGCTTATGACTCTACATGCAAAAAATTATTAGCACCGACTTAATGATTACCACGACCAGACCTCTCCGAATCTTAACCCCCTCTGAACTCTTTTTTCTCCACTTTTTCTCCTTATCTCGCTTAAGATAGCTTGGCTTGGCTTTCCAAGATGGAAGTGCTTCCGCTCGATGTTTTTTTGGATTTTTGCGCTGGATTTTAACTAGACCATAACAATTTCGATTTCTAAATTCAAATTCGAATTTTCTAAAAATAGGTGTGACAAACTTTGCCCTTTCTAATTAAAATCCAGCCCAATTCCCCAAATCACTCCACCACGTACACACACAAACTCTTGATTTTAATTTATCTCCTACCATCTACTCCCCCTATAACACTTTCTCCAAACGAACCGGTTCACCTGGTACATCACCCATTTTTCTATTTATGTAAGAGAACCTATTCTCCTAGGCTCGAGCCTCTTATTCGTAAAGAAATGTGTAAGTGAATTGTGGATGCTAAGTTGGCCTCTGTCCGACACCTCAACCTCCTATGGCGAATTACCATTAATTATTATTTACCTGAAGTTGAACCCCTTACATATTAAAGGATTGAAATGAATAACGAGCATTGTAAAAGACATGGATATGGAACTAGCAAGTGCACAATGAAAGAGATCGGACCGATTGATAGTTCCGGACATGGAACTACGATGTTTGCTACGTCGGAAATGTTTTCATCATGAACATAAGAAGAATATCAAGAAAGACATGGAACTAAATGAACTATATTAGTATCATATCATAACAGATCGGACCGATTAACGAAAATATTTTCTTTCTCACTGTCTCCGGTGCATGCGCATTGCGCAATTGGTGTAAAGGTATGACAGGAGAAAGGCAATAACACAAAACACATATATCACATACTAATACTCAATGTTGTCACTTTACCGCAATTGTGGATCTACTTAATTTTTTACCTAAAATGATTCTAATGCCTTTAAAAAAATATCTACTGCACTTTTGGTTTTACGAATAAAAACTATGCTTGAGTAATTACAATACTCGTAAATGACTTTTAAGTACATATACTGAATGCAACCATTTTCCAAACGCACCCGTATTATTAGTACATTTTAAAGAGACATTTTAATGGAGAGATTTTGATTTTTTTAAATTTATTTTTGAATAATTTTTTCAATGTTTTGAAAATAGATTGGTGTATTTATTCTCCATTAAAAATATTTTGCAATATTTTGCAAATGTCAAAAATGTGTGTCATTTTGTTTTTTTTTTTATTTATTGATGTTTGGAATCTCACCACTAATCCAAGCAGCAATTTATCTGACTCTTATAATGCCCTGTTAGCCGAGTATGGTTTTTTAAGTTTTATTAATGAACCAACGCGACCACTATCCGGTACTTGCTTAGATCATGTCTTTGGTAGATTTTCTGAATTAGGAACAGATCTTTGTATAGGTGTGAACTTTGATTTGGGTGTAACTGATCACTGTATGACAGGGATTGTATTAAATAGTTTAAAATATGTCAATCAGGTAAAACCTGATAACAATGTAGCAAGAAAAATTAATTTTGAAAAACTAAATGGTGAGCTTTTATTTGAAACCTGGATTGACGTGTATGCTCAAGACAATGCTAACAAAGCTAATGATAATTTTTTTAATATTTTACACCTCTACCGAAACATTTGTCATAAAGAAAACCAGCCACAAATTGAAACCTTGGATGTCATATCATGTCCTTAAACTTGTTAAACTGAAAAACAAATTAAGAAAAAAATGTTACAAAAATCCTTCTAATCCAAGTTTAAAGAAAAGGTTTAAGAAACTATGCAAAAAGGTAAAATGTGAATCGAAATCATGTCGCGATAATTATTTCCACAACAAGTTTCAAAATGCGATGGGTAATTCTAGAAAAGAATGGGAGGTAATAAATTGTATAACAAACAGAAATATAAAAGACAAATCTAATTCCATTGCTCTATCGATAGATGGTCAAACCATTAAACCATTAAAAGAACTGCGCTTTATCTTGTCGACATACTGGTTTATCTTTTTAACTTAAGTATTTGTTCAGGAACTTTTCCTGACAAATTGAAATGCGCCTATGTTTTACCTCTTTTTAAAAAGGGTAACAGAAAAGATAAAAATAACTATAGGCCAATCTCCTTGTTTTCATCCATTTCAAAAGTTTTTGAAAAAGCTGTTAAGGAAAGAATGCTGAGTTACCTAAAGAAAATAAACTACTTTAATGCTGCTCAATACGGTTTTAGAGAAGGGCTCTCCACTGAGGATGCCCTTTTAGCTTTTAGTAGTATTATATATAAGGGATTGGACGAAAAAAAACAATGTGCAGGTCTTTTCGTCGACAATACGAAGGCATTAGACATGGTTGACCATAACATCCTTTTGAGTAAGTTATATCTTGCTGGTTTTCGAAGCTTTATGTTAAGTTGGTTTTCATCTTACCTCAAGGATAGAAGACAGTTAGTGAGAATTGATGATCATCTTAGTAGCATCCTGTTTATCAACAAAGGTGTTCCCCAAGGCTCTGTCCTCGGCCCAATATTTTTTTTAATCTTTATTGATTCCCTATTCTCGCAAGGTTTTTTAGGTAAAATAACAGCTTTTGCTGACGACTTGGGGATTGCATATACCTCGTCCAGTCCACTTAATTTGGTTGCTGACATTAACCATGATATTAGATTATTAGGTTTATGGTTCATGGCACACAAGTTAATGATAAGTAGCAAAACGAAACTAATGTTTTTTAGCCTATCTTCGAAGGATCCTCCTGATTTAGATTTTTGCTTTCGCTCCTTAACATGCAGTAAGTTCCGTTGTCTAGACTGTTCTTGCATACCATTTAATGATGGAATCAGTTATAAGGATGATTCAATTTGCGGATCGTCTTGTTTCAAAATTGAAGTTGTGGAAAAGTTTAAGTATTTAGGTGTGTTTATTGATCAAAATTTAAATTGGTTAGATCACATCTCTTATCTGAAACAACATTTTCGAATATCTCTTCGTTACATCTACCATCTTAAGAAGTTCTTGAGTAGTAGTTCCTTAAAGTCGGTTTATTATGCACTTTTTCATTCTAGACTACAATATGGCATCTCTTGTTGGGGAGGGACCTTTGCTACCAATCTTCAATGCCTTGTTGTGTTACAAAAAAAAGTTATTCGTTTACTATCAGCTGCAAATCGTAGAAGCTCTTCAATATTGCTATTTAGAAGTTTGAATGTCCTTCCAGTTAAACATTTATATTACTTTAAGGTTTTAAAAATATTTTTCATAAAAAGTGGTTACTTTCAAAGTCCTTTGACTCATGCACGTAGTTTGCGAAGCAATTTTTTAGCACAAGTAAATATCCCTTCTTTTCGTACTACTCACTTCAGAAACTTTTTTACAATTACTGCCTGTAAGCTATTCAATAGTTTGCCTATTAATTTAAGACACATTAGAAGTTTATCTTCTTTTTTGAAGCAAGTTAAGCTTTGGCTTTTTAGTTTTGATCACACCGCAATAAGAATTGTACTTACATATGTGTCATAATCTGTAACACTTTCTCAAACAATGTTCATATCTTGTTTTGATTTATAGATTGCTTGTTATCCTCTACATTTTTTTGTATTCCTCAATAGAGATAACTAAACTTAGTAAAAAATAAAAAATAGAAAATAAATATAAACATAATATATAATAATGTTCACCCCACATTAATAAATTTTGCAAAAAAAATTATTTGAATTACATTGAATTATTAATTTTGTTATAATTTAAATTTTGTATAAATTCACTGAAGTGATATTCTACACTTTCACATATAAATATGGAAATGTTTATCACTACTTATTCTTAAATGTAACTTTAGCTTTATACCTACTTAAGTTCAAACTAATGTACATTTTTTGAATAAAGATTTAAATGAAATGAAATCAAATTTTTTTATCAAGAAATAGGTCGTCATATTGAATTCGTGTTGAAAAATTTTTTGTGGGTGTTTCGGGGTGAAGGGATGCAAGTGGATACTCTGTATTATCTACTCTGTGGTTCACACTGTACAATTAGTTGGACAGACTTCGTTTGATGGACGTTGGATGGTCGGATGAAGTTTGCGTTCAAACTTATCAAGCTTGTCTGTCCAACTAATTGTACAGTGTGCCGTTCAAAATTTAGAAATGAAGTACAAAAGCAAATTTTTGTATGGTTTTCTGCAGCTGTTTGTTGATAGAAGCTGGCGAGTAGCAGCCGATAGTGTGAATGGGTTGCCAGCCGCTGCGCTAGTTAGAAGCGGCTGGTTGCCCACGGCGAGTTGAGTAGCCGCTACTGCCAGCTGCTGATCAGCTTTGTGTGACCATGAAATTCACCGCACTCGCTGGGAGCCGGCGAGTAACTAACAGCGGCTGGCAAAGATGAACATGTTCAACTTTTGGCTGCTGGCGAAATAATTAAATATTGATACACATTCTATCTAGCAAATTGTTCATTCTAAATTTGTGTCAAATATCATAAATAGGTTAAAGAATTAGAAATAAAGTTATTATCAAATTTTTGTATGGTTTTCTGCAGCTGTTTGCTGAGAGAAGCTGGCGAGTAGTAGCCGATAGTGTGACCGGGCTGCCTGCCGCTGCCTGCTTCTGGTACTGCAAGCAGCCGTGTGTGACCCGTGCTTTAACCCTAGATGTGAAATTTGAAACTAAAAGCTGGATTTGCAATTGTGATCCAAAAAGTTGGATCTTGTGTTGTTTTTGCAAATAAATATATTTTTCAAAGCAAATCTGATCTGGATCAGATTACAAATTTTGACAAATTTGTCAATATTTGTGGACATTTTATAAACAAAGTTTTTTTTATAAAAACTCTACCAAAAAACTATTTCAATAAAAACTTGTACTAAAAATGTTCACTCTATTTAGCAGTGTGTCAGCACTTGTCATCAAACCATTTGCACCACAGAGAAGATAAAACAAGAGGCCAAACCACACACACGACACACACCACGGCATCTGTCTTCAAACTGACCTCACAAACACCACTTTATTTTCAGATTTCAAAACCAGTTTGAAATCCGAAAATAAAGTGGGATTAGTAATTTCACTGACACAACAACCTTATATTATATTCCTATTTATATTATATTCAACATTCCACATAAATCCGACAAAAAAAAACAATGCGTGTTCATACACTTGTACTGTTGAGACGACAAAAGCGATGACAACAGCGTTTCTACAGGTGCTGCAACCGCAAAAACGCTTTGGCGTTTAATATTTTAGGTAGTAAACTGAAAACACATATAATTATCTTTAATATCCCAGCAACAAAAGAAAAAAATTTGAAAAAATAAAAAAAAATTTTTGTAGTTAGCAAAAAAAAATTTTTTTTATTTTTCGTCTAGCAATTAAATAGCAAGAAAAGAAAATGCTAAAAAATTGTTAGCAACAGAAGAAAAAAAATTTAAAAAAAATGAAAAAAATTTTTTGTAGTCAGCAAAAAAAATTTCGTTTTATTTTTCTTAGAGCAATTAAATAGTAAAAAAAAGAAAATGCTAAAAAATTGATAGCAACAAAAGAAAAAAATTTGAAATAAGTAAAAAAAAAAAATTACTGTTAGCAGCAAAAAAAAAATTTGTTTTATTTTTCGTAGAGCAATTAGATAGAAAAAATAGAAAATGCTTAAAAATTGTTAGCAACACAAGAAAAAAATTTGAAAAAAATAAAAAATATTTTTTGTTCTCAGCAAAAAAAAATTTTGTTTTATTTTTCGTAGAGCAATTAAATAGCAAAACAAGAATATGCAAGAAAAAAAATTTTTTTTTTTACGTGGAGCAAATAATTTGTAGATAAAATTATAAGAAAATCAATTAAAAAAAAAAAAAATTAAGAAAAAAATTAAAAAATTTTTTTTTGTTTTTATTAGAGCAAATAATTAGCAAAAAATATGGTGAAAACACATGGTCTCTAAACCTTTCCTGAAAATTTGCTTTGGCAGCTTGACGTCAAGCTGGAAATGTGAATATTTATAATTAAACGGGAGGAGCAATAAAATTATTTTTTTTAGTAAATAATTAGCAAATAATTAGCAACTAAATTACACAAAATTTTGTTCCGATCTGAGAAAGTCACTTCACCAGATTGACAGAGGTCTCTCTAATATAATATAGCAGTCCCGAATTCCGATGCCACATCTTTAAATGACTCCAGGAGCGGATTTTGTTATTACTCTTACTAGTTTTTTCTATATTATTATTATTTTTTTCAAATTTTTTTTTCTCTCTCTTTATCTTTCTTGTATTTTAACTGAGTAAACGGATCGCGAAGCCGTTTTAATAAAATAAACGCGAACACCAACCCCTGAGGGGTTTGCCCAACGGTTCGATTTACTAATAACACAACAAGATTCGATTTGCTTTGACTACGATTTATTAACAGGTATATCGTTTGGGGGTTCCAACAGAACTAATTTACTTAAACCTAAATCCCTCGAATTACACCTAACGGCGTGCATTGCAGGTTGATGGTGATTCGCTTAGTCAGCGACCTGATGGTGTTGGTGCGTTCACCTCCATGCGCTGTTATCCTATATCCACCGATTGGTGGGAACTCATAATGCGCCGTTATGCATAGTTTGCACATTATGATCGCGCGTGTTGGTGCGAGGTGTTAACTCCTCCCCCTTCGAAAATCTACGTCCCGTAGATCAATATTTAAGTCGAGATGTTAGGGGTAGGCGTTGTTGGAATCTTTGGTAGGTCAATTTTCCTGTATAACTTTCGCCATATCATTGAGACAACAGCTGCGAGTATTATGCCGTTTTCGTTTGGTAAAACTAGAGTACCCTTTTTTTTTTAAGAGTACTCTGATTTTTGACAACTCAAACGAACATGAAATCAGAGTACTCCGTTTTTGTCAATGTATGTGTGCGTTTGACATATAAATTTGCTTTCAATGCAATTGACTACGTTCAGAAACATATCTCTGCGAATTTCATGAGCAATTAAGTAAATATTTTTTGTTTGGAGTAAAAACTGACAAAAAGAACTTATAACTAAAAAAGATGCGTAATAAACTTCATAAATGTCCAGATTGATTCTATACAAAAGTAATTTTAAGCAATAAGACATTTTTTTGAGCTCGGATAGCAAGAAAAACAGCATGGACAAGTTATGCAAACCAAAACCGATAGGTTTGTGAACGCCCGCGTTGATATCGAGATGCCAAGAATGACTAACGAGAAATGTCATTTATGTTGGAGTGAGTTTACTCTGAAAAAATTTCTAGAGTAGCAAAACTTGCTCTGAGGGTAATTTCAGATTACCCTGAGAGCAGCCAAACGAACACAAAGTCACTCTGACAGCAAAAAGAGTACCCTTAGGGTACTCTTTTTTCCCAAATGAAAACGGCATTAGAAGGATCGTCACATCTGTGGCAGTATATGTGTTCAGCCGGCTTGTTAAGCCACTCAGGATCTTGATGTTCTTCATATTCATGTCGTGGAGGTATTCGATGTCAATCTTGTGTTCCATCATGGAGGTGTTTGTCAAAACAGGTGGTAGTGCCTGAAGCAGAGTAGTAGTCCAGCTAACAAATGTCCTGTTATTGAGTCGAATAGATTCGTTGTAAAGTTGAATCAAGTATGTACCAGAGAGCTTTTTTGAGATGTTCTTGCTGATCAATTCTCCATTGAAGTTCGTTACGAATATCGTGTCTTCCTTGATCAGTTCCGTGATCGTGGATGTGTTGGTACGTATTGCACAATTAGCGTGTCCACCCTTAAGTAGCCGAACTACGCATCCATCTTCGTCCAGTTTTTCTAAGGAGCTCTCGTCACAAATAGTTATATTGCCCATGCTAGGGCAGTTGGATGTAATCCCATAGGTTTCTTCGTGGTTTGCCAAAATCCTAGAGTAGGGTAAGTCAACTTGTGTTTCGCTGATGATGGAAGCTCTGGTCAGTAGCAGGTTATACTCAATTCCGCTAACCTTAGGCATAGAGAGAACGTATAGTAGGATGGAGTCGTTCGTATAGACTGATGGTTTACCAAATTGTAGGGCCTCTACCACGTTTGCGTATGGTAAGGTTTCAACTTCACTGATGACTCTGTTTATCTCCTCATGGTCCAAGAGATTGGTGTTAACGATTCCGCTTCTAGCCATCTGGCAGGCACGAACAATTTCGTTCACTTCTTCTTTAATGACGAGCAGTTCATCCATAATGTTTTGTTCATGGATAGCTCTATTAGATGATACCACTTGGTTGGCAGTACTGTTAATAACCCAGTTGATCTTTTGCGTGATGTCCTCTGTTATTCTAAGGACCCTCTCATTTATTTTGTATTGATGATTATTGTTGTCTACTATGTCATTCTCGCTCTTAAGCACTTTGTCCCAATCTGCTGCGTCGGGGTTACCGGCCAGCCATTTCCATGCAGAACCAATCCAGTTAATTGACCTTTGTCTTCTATGGCTTCTTGCTTTCAGTATGTCGATACGTTCGTGAAGCTGAGTAAGGTGATAGTGTGCGACGATCTTCTTTGTAGGCTGAGTGATTCCACCTTCAACAGCCAATGTCATGCTGTTCAGCAGGTCTTCAAATCCATCCAGTCGGATCATGTGCACTAGTTTGAAGTGTCCTGGTCCTTCTTTGATTGTCACCATCGGGGACTGGTACTCGATGATAGTGAAGCCTTGCACGGCCGTTAGGGATAATAAGCTATATAATCTAAATTTATAACAATGGTTTAATATAACAATGTACAATATAAGGATTATCTGAAACTGAAGAAAATTGGTTAAGTGTATCATAGAGTTATGAATATAAATTTTATTAATATACTTAGAGAAATTAATATATGTACATAGTCCTGTAAGAAGAAATGGTTATGACTTTTAGGTATTAACATGTATTCAAAATATGGATTAAAAGAAAATATTATATTACGTTATTAAATGTTAATGATTTTTCATTTTGTATGATAGGTGATATTCACCCTTTTTTTCATTAATTGATTTTATATGTATTACATGATATACAATATTCATATGTGTTCAATGAAATAGATTTTTTACATATTTATCTGTTTTGACATGAAATATGATTTTCTTTCATAATACTTTTCATTAAGTAATTTCATTCTCATAATGTCATAGACAATTGAGTATATGTGCATTTATGTTATGTATTGCTGCTTGAATGAACATAACTTGTAATATTTAATTACATTTTATGTGTGTTTGGATGTGTGCGTCTCTTTTGGGGTTAGAATTTATGTGTTTTTAAGTTGTGTCTTATGGATTTTGCGGCCTGTGTCTGTGATAATAGTAACCTTGTTATCCTTGGCCACTACCTCCTTCCTATAAAGAGGTTTATGCTTGCCTTGAATTCTCTTGAAGGAAGTGTAGACTATGTCGCCCTTTTCAAACTTCTTTGGGGTAGACTTATTTCTATTGTGCCATGCGTTTCTTGTTTCTTGTTTTTGTCTTATTTTTTCCCTAAGTTCCTGATTTACCTTTAGCCTGAAATTTGCCATATTTTGGAAGTTTACTCTTGTACTTCTGTTAAAGAACATGTCAGAGGGTTTTCGTTCGGTTACGGAATGGACTGTGTTATTATACCGATCGACAGAGATATTAATTAGTTCTCTAAGCTTTAGCTCCTTGTATTCAGCCCTCAAGCATCGATAGATTTCTAGGATCGTTGAGTGAAATCTCTCAACCTGCCCATTAACTTAACTTCGGTTAACGGGAGTTTGATACATTTTGATATCAAGCATTTTTATAAAGTTGACCATTATGGGACTTAAAAAGCTTCTCTCGTTATCCGTGACCAATATCTTCGGGACAGTGAAGTAGTGAAGAATCTTTATCACTTTGTCTCTTAGATGAATAGAAGACTTATTTCTTATATGAAATAGTTTCGCAAACTTAGAGAATTTGTCGATGCATGAGATGTATTTTCCCCTTGGATTTCCATAATGTCCATGTGCAGTATTTCACAAGGATAAGACGGAACTGGGGTAGGTTGGAGCATAGGAGTTGCCGGGTGTCGATCGTATTTGTTGGTGAGACAGATGTCACAAGTCTTTACATAACGGGTTAACAAGTTATTCATTTTCGGGAAGTAATACTTCTCAAGGAGCTGTTCCTTGTTTTCCCGGGCATTTCTATGAGCTCGCTGATTTTCTTTACTAATGTGTTCCCATACTTGATTTTCATCCGTGACATCTTCCACCAATCTCTGAGTTAATCTTATTTTATAATTTGAAAAGGTTTCTAAATAGACCATCTGAAGTAATTCCATGCAAGGTTCTGGGATTTTGAGACCATTAATAACATTAGGGTTTAGTTTAGCTTTAAGGGCGGCCGTAAGAGTCACTTTATCTAAATATGGGATAGCAAAATTGTGTCTAACATAACCGGGATGTGGTTCCTCACAAGAATCAACAGTATTATTTGTTACGTTAATAATCACCTGATTCCGAAAAAACGTTAAGAGGTACCTCCACATGAGGAATCAGATCGGTTGCGTCTTGTTCTGCGCTGTGCACTGTTTCGTTAGCGGATTCAGTGGAAGCTGATTCGTCAAAGGAAGGCTCTGTAGCGGGAATGTGCTCTAAGGCTGTATCGTTTTGAGATCTGACACCGTTCAAGTTAGAATTTTTCTCAGAGGCAGATTCTGTGGAAGAGTCGTTATGTAACGCATTCACTTCGCAATCCGTTTCAGCTTTTGCTGAGACGGTTGAGTGTCCGTTTGCAATATTAAGTCTAGAGAGCGCGTCCGCTACGACATTCGTCTTTCCCGGTTTGTAAATGAGTTCACAATTGTACTCCTCTATTCTAGCCTTCCAGCGCTTCAGTTTCGCAATGTAATTGCGATAGCCCAGGGCATACGTAAGCGGCTGGTGGTCCGTAAATATCTTTATATGTTTCGCTCCATATAGATAGGATCTCAGGTTTTCTAATGCCCAAACTATCGCCAACATTTCTTTTTCATTTGTGGCGTAGTTTTCCTCACTTGAATTAAGGGTTCTTGAGATGAAGGCAATGGGTCTTTCCTTGCCTCCATCTCCTTGGGACAAGACTGCACCAATGGCTATATTTGAAGCATCGGTAGTCAGAGAAAACGACTTACCTAAGTCTGGGAATGCCAGAACCTCAGCAGAAGTAAGGAGTTCCTTTAAATCATTGAAGGCTTCCATGGCACGGTCATCCAAGTTTATTGGGATTTTCCTCGACTTAAGTTAGTCAGAGGCTTGGCGACCTTGGCGTAGTCTCGAATAAACTTCCTATAATATGAGGTCATTCCGAGGAAAGATTTGAGTTCCTTTAGATTGTCTGGGGGTTGTATGTTCTGAACAGCCTCGATTTTTTTCTTGTCAGGTAATACACCATCAGCCGTTATAACGTACCCGAGAAACTCCACTGTAATGTCCATGAAATGGGTTTTCTCAAGGTTCACCTTCAGATGTGCTTCATCAAGCCTTTTAAGGACCATATCGAGATTTTGCAAGTGTTGTTCTTCATCCTTGCTAAAGACTATTATGTCATCGATATAGACATAACATATCTTTCCTATAAAAGGTTTGAGCACATCGTCAATCATACGTTGAAATATGGCTGGTGCGTTTTTGAGACCGAATGGCAGTCTTAGGAATTCATACTTGCCATTCATGGTAGAGAAGGCTGTCTTGGGAATGTCCGAGCGTTTCATTGGGATTTGGTGAAATTCCGAAGTCAGGTCTAGGGTCGTAAAATACTTGGAGTTCCCCAAGCTGGCGAGAGTAGCATTAATATCCGGTATGGGATATGAGTCCGAAATGGTCACGCTATTGAGTCTTTTATAGTCAATAACCATTCGGTATTGCTTCTCACCATTAGGTTTGGGTTTTTTAGGAACAACCCAAATAGGGGAATTGTAAGGACTCTTAGAAGGCCTTATAATCCCTTCCTCTAGAAGTTTTTCTATCTCTTCCTCTACTACTTCCCTCAGACATGATGGATACGGAAAGCTCTTGGTATATATTGCCTCGTCTGTTCTTGTTTTTATTTCAGCTTGAACTGACGTGTCAATTATTTCGTTCACATTGATAGGTCCAAAGAGTGATTCGTATTTTTGGATTAAAGACTCTAAACCTTGTCTAATTTCACATGGCAGATCTTCCCTACAAACAACATTTACTTGGTGTGATACCTTTGCCTTCAGTGGAATTTCGATACCTGGTTTTATCGTTAGCACATTGTTCTTCCTATCGATGACAGCCGCCAATTCTTTAAGGGTGTCATCTCCAATGATGCCATCGAAGGAGTCAAGCCCAGGCAAGATAAAGAAATTTATTGAAGCATCATTGCCGTCTTTAGAAAAGAATCGCCCTTCCACGTATTCTGATATAAGTATTTGGCCAGCAGCTGATTTAACAGAGAAAGGTTTCTCAAGTATTGTTGAGGGCTGGCTTATTTTGGAACTTATGAAGTTCTTGTTGGCCCCCGTATCAACAAAAAACTTCAACACTACCCCATCCTTGGTTACATACTCTAAGTATGGTACGCTGGATGGCCCTCTGTCATAAAATTTAGCTGCTCTTCGGTTGCATCTTCAGCGGAAGTGAGGTATTCCTCTAGGTCAACCTCATTTCCCGTTTCGACGTGATACAAGCGTTGTTGCTTGTTGTTCGGATAGTTATCGGACATCGCCTTCGCTTGAATGGGTTCCCATTCTTAGGGCGATTCACGTAATTCACCTGTTTGCTCTTGATAGACTGGTCAATGTCCATTTTTTCTAATGGCTTTGGTCCAGGCCTCGGCGGTGCTACACCTTCTTGACGGGAGCCTGGCATAAATCGATTATTTCTCCCCATAAAACCCTGTTGGGGCTTTCTGGGAGGTAAATAAGGTTTATAGTCCGGGCTCCTGAAGCTCTGGTTCATTGGAGCTGTGATTGAATTAGAAGAGGAAGGAGAGTGGATGAAATGATTCCGGTAGTTGAGATTCTGAATCTCCAAACAGGCAGAATATGCATCCGGAAGTGATCGGGGTCTTTGAATCATAAGCATCTTTGAGATGTCGCCGTAAAGGCCTCTCACGAAAACATCCAGAGCCCTTTTTCTATACGTTTCCGTAAGAGCTCTGATGGTTTCCTCGCTGTACGATTCCGTCTTAATCTTGTTAACCATCAATGAGAGCTGATGGTTAACTTCCGCGTAAAATTCGTCCAGCTAGGTTCTTTTCTGAGCCAGCTGGTTCAATTGGTGCTCGAGAGTCCGTAAATCTCGTTTGTCTGCGTAATGCAGAGACAAACAAGATTTTATCTCGAGCCAATCGCCGTCAAATATGTTATAGCTGATCAACGCAGCGTCGGCGGCACCCCTAATCTTTCCCCGAATGTGCTCAATATGGTCCTATAAAGGGGCTTGGTTTTGACTATTTCATAGTCCTTCAAAAGACCTTCTACGGCGTGTATCCAGGAGATATACTGCGTAGGATTTTCGTTGAAAACCTGCAGCTCCTTAACACAATCCGGAAGCTTACTAATCTCCTTCAACTCGGCCTCCGTTTGAGGAAGTCTGAGTTCTAACCTAGGACTGGTGCCTAAGGCACCCACCGAAGGACCTGGCACAATTGACCTTTCCTCTACAACTTGAAGCCTTGTTCTGCCCTATCAAGTTGCTTACCGCACCGGTAAGCTCAACAATGTTTTGGGAGATTTGATCCATTTTATTTTTCTAGTTAAAGTATTATAAAAAAAACCTTACCAAAATTTATCCAGACACAGGGGTTATTATTAATGCATAACCTTTTGATTCACTTTGACACACACCAAAATTTACCCAGATTTACACAGGGGATATTTCCTTTTATTTTTTTATTTTTTTATTAACTTTGGCACACACACCCTTTTTTCTAACTTTTACTTTCGCACAGATTTTTCTTTTGCACAGATTTAATTTTTTTTTTCGGGACTTTTTCTTATCTCTAGATTTATTCTTTGAAGTTAGTGATTTTTTGTTCTTTTCTATTTTCACTCACAATAATATGAACATGTCTTTTAGTTTTCTTTATTTCGGAATTTTTCCTGAAAAAAGTAAATAAAAAAAAAATTATTATTTTTTTTCTTTCGCGTTGGATATATCGCGTATAGGTCGCGAAGAGTTCAAAAAGGAGATCTGGCATGGAAGTGTCGTGTTATCCCGTTTGGACTTTAAAGGAGTCCTACTAATGGCACGAACAACTTCACACCACATCCTTAAGCCATTTAGAATATCCGCATGTTCCCATGGTTATGCGAAATGTTTATGCTCAAGCAAAGAATAGCAATCTATGTTCCCATGGTTATAGTTGCGTTCAAGGATTAGAAGCGTACTAAGCTTGGCATTGATTTTTAGGCGAAAAGGATGCAGTTTGCCAGTCCCTGCTCGGGCGCCAGTAAACGGATCGCGAAGCCGTTTTAATAAAAAAAACGCGAACACCAACCCCTGAGGGGTTGGCCCCACGGTTCGATTTACTAATAACACAACAAGATTCGATTTGCTTTGACTACGATTTATTAACAGGTATATCGTTTGGGGGTTCCAACAGAACTAATTTACTTTAACCTAAATCCCTCGAATTACACCTAACGGCGTGCATTGCAGGTTGATGGTGATTCGCTTAGTCAGCGACCTGATGGTGTTGGTGCGTTCACCTCCATGCGCTGTTATCCGATATCCACCGATTGGTGGGAACTCATAATGCGCCGTCCCGTTATGCATAGTTTGCACATTATGATCGCGCGTGTTGGTGCGAGGTGTTAACTAACTGATTTCTTATTGATTGTAAAATTTGTTTAATTGTTTTTATTGTTTTGCTTTTAATTCTTTGTTTTCTATTTGATTGTCTTACTGTTTGTTTTCTAATTATTGTTGGGTAAACGTTCATCATGAATTGTATGTCAGTAAAATCCACTATAAAAATACTTTCAAGTGCCCGTGAAGGTTTCAAAGTATGTTGTATCAATGCTCGTAGTCTCAATATGAACAAATTAGATTTTTTAAAGTATGTGTTTGACTCATTTTGGATAGATTTAATCTGCATTACGGAGACATGGTTTAGACCAGATACTCCAAGTAGTATGCATGAAATTCAAAACTATTTTTTTACTTCGAAATGATAGAGTAACAGACACAGTAGGAGGTGGGGTTGCAATATACTGCAATTCATCCCTAAGTTGTAAAATTCTGGCAAAATCAGTAAACAGTGGAGTAGAATTTTTGATATTTTAGGTTTCTGATGGTAATATAAAAAGTGTTGTGTGTGTAGGGTATAATCACAATCGAAGTATTTCTCCTGAACCCCTCTTTGCTGCCTTACAACCATACTCTGCATTATATGAACACATTATTGTCTGTGGGGACTTTAATGCAGATCTTTTACTGTCGGATACCCGAGCTTACCAGCTAAGAGACATAATCGCAACAAATGGCCTGCATGTATCAAACTCTTTCGCTACTCGTTTTGCACCTAACTTAACTCCTAGTCTTCTCGATCTTATGATTGTCTCTGACCTTTCTAATGTTTTTTTCCAAGATCAATTGTCCTTGGATGGTATATCTGACCACGATCTTCTTTTTTGCACATACAATATTGATTTTTTGCGTGTTCCGATTCCGACAACTTTTCAGTTCCGAGATTTTGAATCAGTTGACAATATTGCCCTACAGAATAATGCAATGATTCCTTGGCATTTCTGTCTCAACTTCGCAAATACTTCCGACAAAGTTGAGTGCTTCTAATCGTTAGTTCTTGAACTATTTCAGAAACATGATCTTATAAAAACGGTTTCAGTGCGTAGCAAAAACTGCCCTTGGTGTACTTCTGATGGCAATGCCATCTTCGAAATCTAAGAAAATCTTATTCTAAGTGGAAACTCGATCCAACTTATGAAAATTGGGAAATTTTTTGCCAAATTAGAAATCACACGACGTATGTGATTCGGAGGGCAAAAAAGATTTTTTATGTCAAAGCTGGATATAAACCAGTCTTCTCGCAAGCTCTGGAGTAATCTTCGAGCCATTGGAATCGGCAAAAAGGAGTCTACACAAAAATTTCCTGATCCCAATGAATTGAATCATACTGTAACGTGCGCTTAGTTCGCAAAAATAAAACTCTACCTTTCAATTTAATTCTTCCACTTTATTCGGTATCTACTTTCGATATACACTTTATTCGAACTCAACTCAATTACGTTTATTCAATATTCACACTTTCACTTTCTAAATAAAACTGACTTCTGGTTGCGTCAGCTCCCTCTTTATATAGAGGTGTGAAACATCGAGAGATTTCTAGTAGTTTTTCTATGAACCATGATGTCTAGACAAGTTTCCCTCCCGGTATTTTTCTGCACACACACACACACTCACTGACAAACAACGTCTTCCATTATAGCACTCCATTATAGCGTTGCCAGCACTTGTGTTTTCGGTTTAACGTTTTCAATTAGGAAATTAGCATGAAATGTTGGGTGCACATAACACTGCCCCCTCCTTAAGATTGTTCGTCCCGAATAATTCCATTTGCAGCCTCGCCACTATATCGATGCAGCCGGTCACAATGCGCTACTTTTAACTTGCCTCTTAGTCCTCTTTGGATGCGGTAGACCACGTCGTTAATCCTCGTGACAACAGTATAAGGACCTTCCCAGTTCTGCTGAAGTTTCGGTGACAATCCCTTTTGACGATGAGGATTATAAAGCCACACACGATCTCCTGCTTGGAATCCTGCCGTTGTCGCTTTAGTGTCGTACCATGTCTTCATCCGGTCGCTGTAGGTTTTCATCCGTTCCCTTGTTCTTTTATGGATGTCAGCGAGTCTCTCCTTGAGGTCGTCCACATACTCGTTCGTGTCCTGTGGCTCCTCTGTGGGGCATCCAAATTTAAGTTCGCTGGGCAGCCGCATGGTTTTCCCGAACAGGATGTCAGATGGTGTTTGTCCTGTTGAGCTATGTACTGCACTTCTATAGGCCATCAGGAATAGCGGTACGTGCCTATCCCAGTCTCTTTGGTAGTCGCCTACGACCTTGGTGAGGTGTTCTTTCAAGGTCCGGTTGAATCTTTCAACCATCCCATCAGACTGTGGATGAAGCGGTGTGGTTCTAGTCTTCTTAATGCCAAGTAGTCCGCACACTCCTTGGAAGATGTTTGACTCAAAGTTCCTCCCTTGGTCGGAATGGAGTTCCATAGGCACGCCAAACCTACTCACCCAGTTAAACACAATCTGGTCAACCACTGTTTTGGCCTCTTGATTTGGGATGGCATACGCCTCAGGCCACTTGCTAAAGTAGTCCATTACAACCAGAATGTACTTGTTTCCAGCGTTGGTCTCTGGAAAAGGCCCAGCCACATCTACTGCAATCCTCTCAAAAGGCGATCCAACGTTGTACTGATGCATTTTACCTTGAATCTTCCTACCCGGTCCTTTGGTTGCAGCACACTTGTCACATGTTCGGCACCACTTCTCCACGTCATCTCTAGCATGTAACCAGTAGTACTGATGTCGCACCTTCTCCAGTGTTTTGTTTACTCCCAGGTGGCCTCCAGAAGGTCCGTCGTGCATCTCCCGAAGAACTTCACTGACTTTCGATTGCGGTACGATCAGCTGCATCACATATGACTTACCGTCAGCGGATTCCCATCTTCGCCTGAGGACACTTTCTTGCACATATAGTGAGTCCCACTGTGCCCAATAGGCTTTGAGAACTGGACTCCTGTCAGAAATGTCTCCCCATTCAGGTTTCTCTTCATTTTCTTTCCATGCGAGAATGGGTTCGATATCTGGATCCTCCTGTTGAGCAGTCCTCACTTCCTCATTGCTCCATCCGCTTATTGGGTCAGCTCTAAGTCGCTGAGCGGTAATATTTCCTTTTTCATCTTGCCGCCTACAATGCTATCAATCCACTTTGCAAGGTCTTCGAGATAATGCGTCAGCGTTTGAGTGCTACTTTCCTCTGCGGTGTTGAATCTGGTAATCATAAGTCTGCAGTCTTTCTATCCACCTTGCTACTTGACCTTCTGGATTTTTGAAGTTCAACAGCCAGTTCAGAGCACCATGGTCTGTCCGCAGAAGGAATTTCTGTCCATAGATGTACTTATGGAAGTGCTTTGCTGCCAAGATAAGAGCTAGCAGTTCCCTTCTGGTCACACAGTAGTTTCTTTCGGGCTTCGAGAGGACCTTGCTGTAATATGCCACCACTTTCTCTACGCCATCATGCACTTGGGATAGTACCGCCCCGATTCCAACGTTGCTTGCATCAGCGTCGATGATGAACGTTTTGCCAGGTGTTGGATGTGCCAGCACTGGAGCGTTACAGAGGCGGTATTTGAGTTCCTGAAAAGATTTCTCGCACTCACCTGACCATTTAAACTGCGTCGAGAACCACTGGGCTCCCTCCATGGCATCCAGGGTATCACTGATTCTGGGCAGGGGATAGCTGTCCTTCTTAGTCACATCATTCAGCCTTCGGTAGTCTACACAAAAGCGAGTGCTTCCGTCTTTCTTTTTCACTAGCACCACTGGTGATGCCCAAGGACTTTTGGAATTTTCGATAAGACCGTCCTTCTTCATTGCTGTTATCATTTCCTCAACCTCACCTTGTTTGGCCAGTGGAAGACGTCTTGCTGGTTGACGAATCGGTCTTGCATCTCCTGTGTTGATGCGATGCTGCACCAACTGTGTCCTACCATATTGTCCCTTTTCCGATGCGAAGATGTCAGTGTACTCTTGTAGGAGATTTTCAGCCATCCTTGTTTGTTGGTGATCAAGGTTGGATGAATTCAGTATTTTAGCTCTGATGGTTTTGAGCTCCTCCGGAGTTATAGTTTTTCTCGGGGCTTCGTCTGTGATCTTCGTAATTGCTGCAACCGATTCGCAACGTCCAACGACTTCTCCTTTCTTCAACCTTACATCGTACGGTCTGGTGTTTAGTAATCGTACGGGGACCATTTTGTTTTTCGGTGCTACCAGTGTTTTCCCAATGATGACGCTTTGGGAGGAACACTCTGGGTCTGGTTCCACCATGAGGTATCGAAGGCTTCCAAACTCACCTTCCAGTTTTGTCCAAACGAACACTTCAGAAGAAGGAGGCAGAATCAGATCTTCCGTGATGACAGTTTTCAGTGTCGACGTACTTTCGTTCGAATAGGTCATTGGAAGTTCCTTATTTTGGTACTTCAAAACCTGATTACCGATGTCTAAAATAACTCCGTGCTGTTTCATAAAGTCGATTCCAATGATGCACTCGTCACATATATCTGCCACCAGGAATTGATGAGTAAACACTAAATCGGCCAGTCGGATCTTAAGACACACTTCTCCATATACTCTTGCTGCTTCTCCCGTTGCGGTTCTTAGACGGTAGCTATTGGTGTTATGAAGCCACGTCGTCTTTACCAGGTCTCGACGTACTATGGAGGCTGTGGCACCGGTGTCGATGGTAGCCACATGTTTGTTCCCGTTAATAGCAGTCTCCACAGTCAGACTTTTGTTGTCTCGCTTGGTCTGAGAAACCTGGATGGTAGTTCTGGGGCCATCGATACAAGAAACCAGCCTCTGCCCCTCGAAGTTGGTTCTTACTCGTTTCCCTGATGGGAAACGGGCTGATAGGCAACGCTGGTGTTGTTTTTACCTTGCTCTGGGTTGGATCTCTTGCTTCCACAATGTTGACAACCTGCTTTATTTGGTGGTAGTCGGCATTGACGCTGTAAGTGCCCGGTCTTGTTGCAGTTCCAACATCTCGCTAGTCCGCTCCGGTTCTTTTGTATTTCAGCTGTTTGGCACGAACATTCTTCGACTATGGCCTCTCTAAGTCGATGTACTCCCTGAGAAGCCTGTTCTGCAGCTTCAATTGTCAATGCGAATGCTAAAGTTTCGGAAAGAGTACGTGTTCTAGCAGTTCGTACAGACCTCTGAAGATGTATATCGGAAATGGCACGAACGAAGGACTCAACAGCTAGCTGGTTGATGATTTCTTCTCCAGCATCCGGGTATGCAAGGTGAACCAGTATTTCGACTTCTGCCTGGAGCTGCTGTAGACTTTCACCCCTTTTTTGTACTCTGTTATTGAGTTGGACTCGGAAGACTTCTTTCAAGTGGCTATCTCCAAAGCGTTTATCTATAGCTGCCACGAGAGAGCTGAAATCGCAGCTCTTACCAGCTGGAACTGTTTGAAGTAATTCAGCTGGTGGTCCTCTTAGAGCAAGAGTCAGTGCAATGTACTTGTCTTCGTCATCCCAGCCATTTGTTGTCGCGGCTGCCTCAAATTGTCTTTTGTAAACTGGCCAAGAAGACTGTCCATCAAATGTTGGGGGTTCATTTCCTTTTTCCTTGCAAACTCTCCAGCAGATTCTCGAATTTTGATTTTCCGGATCTGGTCTAATTCCTTGGTGAGAACATCACATCGACTTTCTACGCCTTCGAAACGATTCTCTACAACAGAAAGCTGTTTTTCCACACCTTCAACGCGTTCGTCAATGGCACATACATTTTTCTCAATGTTGCCCAATTTGCCTTCTAGAATGTTTTTCTGACCTTCCAAAACATTCTGTTGCGCCTCAAGTCTTTCGAGAATATTCTGTTGTTCTTTCTTTTGATCGTTTCGTTGCTCTTCCAGACGGCCGAGAATATTGTGCTGTTGCTCTTCAATCAGCTTCTTTTGTTGTTCTTCGAGTTTTTCGAGAACATTCTGCTGTTCCTTCTTTTGCTCGTTTCGTTGCTCTTCAATCATTTTCTTTTGTTCGTTTCTTTGTTCTAATAAAAGCTTCATTATACTAGAAAAATCTACATTTTCACTTACTTCCTCTTCTTCCACTTCTGTTTCAAAAACAAAAAAGTTTACGTCTTCCCCTTGCTGTTCCAAATAGTTACGCAAGCGCAGGACGAGCTCATTTTTCGATCCCGCTCTAGAAAGATTCCGCTTACCTAACTCACTTTTAAGCTCAATGCAGTTGAGCTCTTCTAACAACTTACCCATTTTCACTGTATATAATTATTATTTCTCTTTTTACTTTTTTTTTTTTTACACTTTACTAGTCAAATAAGTTTTATCATACTTCTGACACCAATGTAACGTGCGCTTAGTTCGCAAAAATAAAACTCTACCTTTCAATTTAATTCTACCACTTTATTCGGTATCTACTTTCGATATACACTTTATTCGAACTCAACTCAATTACGTTTATTCAATATTCACACTATCACTTTCTAAATAAAACTTACTTCTGGTTGCGTCAGCTCCCTCTTTATATAGAGGTGTGAAACATCGAGAGATTTCTAGTAGTTTTTCTATGAACCATGATGTCTAGACAAGTTTCCCTCCCGGTATTTTTCTGCACACACACACACACTCACTGACAAACAACGTCTTCCATTATAGCACTCCATTATAGCGTTGCCAGCATTTGTGTTTTCGGTTTAACGTTTTCAATTAGGAAATTAGCATGAAATGTTGGGTGCACATAACAATACGTTTGTCATGACGGATACCCAGTGTCTAGCAGTGGCGTGGCGTCCATATAACACGATTCCCATCGTCTTACCTTTTAAAATTTGTCCCTTGTTCATAGAAAAAACCAGCAACATAAGTCTACAACTAAGCAGTCAACAGCCTATTCTTGCCCATACACACAATGTTCTTCAAGAACTTTTAAATTTGCGAGATACACACACAATATACAAAGCATACACAAAGCATTGAAAATCGCCGCGCAGAGCATATTTTGTGTTTGTCCCTGTCTTTTCTACGATATATTTCCACCCCGGTGCACCGCGGTGCTTCCTTTTTCAATACACGTTCTCTTATTGAAAAAAGTAAGACGATAATTTTCGTCTTACTGCAAAACTGCAATGTTTGCTTGGAAAAAATAATACAGTTTTCGCCTTCGAGTAATGTACGGCGAATTCGGTTTTGTTTAACTGATCATTGTTTTGGATTATTTGCAAGTTTAAAGTGAATTTTAAGTAACGTGCATTTTTTTATGCTTTAAGCTCATTGTGAATTTTAACCAAAATGACTTAAAGTATAGAAAAATTGGCTTCGATTAATCCACGTTTGGAATTTAAGGTATCTTCTATTTATTCATTATTAATTTGTGTAGGTGATTCATTTTTCTCGACTTACCATTTGAAAATATTCACGCCACGCCACTGGTGTCTAGACTTTGAGCATAATGATCAAGCTTTCTGCGATCCATCTATTAGTTTTGAATTTGTTTCCGTTACAGAATTTGAAGTTCTTGAAAGCATAAGTTCTATTAAGTCTGATGCTATTGGAGAGGACGGAGTGCCACTATGTTTCGTTAAAATGATATTACTGCATGTTTTAAGTACTTTAACAGGATTGCTCAGTATCTGTATTGCTTCTTCATCGTTCCCGGATATTTGGAAGGTAGCCAAGGTTATCCCTGTAGTAAAGAAAAGTAATGCAAGTTCCTGTTCAGATTTTCGACCTATCAGTATTCTTCCGTGTCTGTCAAAAGTCTTTGAGAAAATACTAGCGTTGCAAATTTCATGTCATCCCAAAAGGTTTAACATGCTATCGCCATTTCAGTCGGGCTTTCGGGCAAATCATTCTTGCCAAACTGCAATGATCAAAGTAATTGATGACATAAGATGTGAATATGATAAAGACAATCTAACTCTGTTATGTTTGCTTGATTTCTCAAAGGCTTTTGACAGAGTGAACCATGATATACTCTGCAAGAAACTCAAGCGTTATTTTGGGTTTAATCATAGAGCAGTACACTTAATTATATGTTGTACCTGCACAATCGCCGCCAAAAAGTTTGTATTGCTCAAAATCAATCAGGATCTCTGAATCTGCGAATGGGTGTACCACAACTCATAGCAAAACTACTAGAAAGCTCTCGATGTTTCATCACAGAGTAGATAGTACAGAGTATTCACTTCCACCCCTTCAACCCAAAACACCCGCAAAAAGTTTTTCAACACGAATTCAATATGGCGACCTATTTCTTGATTAAAAATGGAGTAGTGGGAGATTCCAAACATCAACAAATAAAAAAAACTCATTTTTGAAATTTGCAAAATATTGCAAAATTTCGATTTGTTTTATGTTTTGTAAGTAGTTCTAACTAAATTATTTCAGAAACAATATAATGTATCTCTTTTTATCTCTTTTGTTTTTGTTTAAGCAATAAGGAAGCTTCCCAGACCAGTATGCCACTGAAAAGTAACAAATTAAATCAAAACAAGAACCTGAATTCAATGCTGTAATGAATTGGATTCTTTCAATCCCGTTTGTCCTATCGGCGAACCTATACATACATGGGGGCAAATAAACACAAATTTACCGAGCGAAAAGCGTAATTGGGTTTTCTTATTGCGCAGAGATGTTGGAAAACTTATAAGCAAACTGTAACTGATGAGTCAACCTGCCCACCAATACATTTGGTTGGACATTCGATGGGTGGTGCTTTTCCTGTGCACATCGGATACATGGAACTCATTGCGTTAACTGATTGGTTTCACAGTAATCGATGTTGTTGAGGGAACTGCAATGGAGTTCCCAAGAAGCTACTGGTTAGCAAGCATTGACGGTTTGGAGAAGACACTCAGTGTAGGACAGATGCAAGGTTAGTTTTTGACAAAAACTTACTTTCCAATTAAAACCAATAACGCTCCGTGTGTTTTTCAGAAAAATTTCAAACTAAAGTTCTTGCTCGTTGTGGTCATGCTGTTCATGAAAATCTTTCTCACAAAGTTGCCTAAGTCATCAGCTCCTATTTGATTCGGAATCGATTTACCGAAGCTCGAACTACCGTCTCTGCTGGGCGACTATTCGTCCGAAATTTGCACGATTTGCAAACGTTGTTCAGGAGTAAATCTATTCATTATGAAATGACCAACCTAACTGAGCATAAATCAGGTGACAGATATCAAAAAGACGCAATCCGAAAAAAGTATTAACGCATTGAAAACCACACGTCTTAAAACCCCTTTACTCATAAAACATCCGAGTAAGCTTCAGAACTTGGACAAGACTATTAACCGGGCACTGTTCTCCAAAAAAAGCATCTATACCAAATGAGGTTGGTAGCAGAATACGCCCCATCAATTCGGTTTATTTCAGCCAAAAACTGCAAATGGAATTTAGGATGCGGGAATGCATATTGTATTGAAGAAAATTATCCAGCACGACACAGAAAGAACAAAAGAAAATCAAGAGACATTCTGATCGATTCTGGGCAGCAGGAGAAAATATAGCCTATATCATTTCTTAGGATCTAGTCCATTTCTGTCCCGATCTCCTTTCAAATCGGCTCAATGTTCAATACAAACATACAAACAAGCAAATAAAATCCTTCCTGATTTTTTTAGAAATCTACAAATGCTATATTTATTTGATTGACTTGAATATATATAATTACAATATTTGTTACGAAACATCTACCAACCACCTGGGCCGTCTTTTCCATCAATCTCTGGGCATATTGAGCTCAAGTTAAAATTTGTCAAGTTGCTGGAAACGTTTGCATTTTGCTGACAAGATGGTTCCACTAATGCCCCTTACTGACTTTGATGGTAGATATTGCTCGAAACCGCCTTCATCGTTGTTGACTGCTGATTCCAAGTCTGGTTGTAGTTACTGCTGGGAAAATTAGTTGGATCATAAGGATCATTTTTGTTGGATGAAATTGTGTGAGCAAAGTAGTTAGTCGTGGTTTGAGCGGTGATGTTGGAGTCAAACGTTGGTGGTATTGTTCCAGTCGGTACTCCTGCAGCTGCTGGTTGGTGAGTAGAAGTTGTTTTTAGTGTCGATGAAGCAACGTAGGTGCCTGCACCAAGATAATCATTTTCTGGACAGGTTTGTGCATTTGGATAGTTGAAATAGTAGGCACTAGAGCTATGGTAGTCAGTTTGAGTATTTGTTGTTGTGTTTCTTTCGGTGGGGTTATAGAAACGTGTGCTGTCCTTCTTTGCTATCAGCGATTCGGAAGAGTAGGTGTTGGAGAAACTCTGTTTTGCCGGTGGGTTCTTTTGTGTGACACTCTTTGGTACTGTCTTTTAATAGAGGAGCCACATTCATGGGAAGGTGTTTGAATATGGGTGGCTCGCCAGGTTAACCAACACTTTTTGATCCAGAAATACCCAATTCGACCACTTTCATTACTTTATTAAGGCAATCTTTATCCTGCAGCAGATATGAATGTTGCATCAGCCAATGCTGATGTTCACTGAAACGCAGCTACCATAGAGCTATGTAGATCCTAGCTATGGGCAGGCGGTGGCCTCGAACATTGATAAGATATAATCACATATCCACTTCACAATGATCTTTTAATTTTGTTCGAAGAATGAGAACGAATAACAAACGAAAAAGTAGTTTCTGAAACTTTTCCAAAATGTTTGTTTTTGTTTACCTATCTGTCATTATGACTTACCCGACTTACCACACCAGGTGCTATCGAGTGGGGAGTTTCAGTCTATGTGCACATTGTTATTTTCTAAGAAACTTAACAAAGCGCCTGCATCGGTATGAAATTTTTTACTAATTTTTGTCTTTTTCAGTGAATTACTGGTCAAAATGGAAAAAAAAGTTAATTCCTGCATCTTAAATTCATTTTCTAAGTTCTAGGCTGTATGAAAATTAAAATTTTTTAATTTTTTTGCAACAAAAAAATTTTTTTTTTCTTTTTAAACTCAACTGACTTTGTTCTGTGGCCACACACAATGGCGGCTGTGGTAAGTGAAGGCCAGTGCGGTTTTCCGGGTGCGGTTTTCCGGTTTGATTTAGCTTGTAGGCAAAACGCACTACCTTGCTGAAGTGGACTCTCTAGTTCTACTCTGTGTGTTTCACACTGCTATATAAAGAGGCCGCTGACGCAACCAGAGTCAGTTTTGATTATAGAGTGATAAAGTGAAGAGTAAATTGCTTACAAGTGATAGTCCAAAAGTCGAGTTGAGATCGAATAAAGTATAGATACTGAATAAAAGAGGAGTTTTATTTTGCAAACTAAGCGCACGTTACAATATATAGACTGAATAAGCAGTAAGTTTTACTTGTTGCATGTACTTGTAAACTTGTCAATTACATTTTAATAACTATAAATAAAGAAAAATTAGATTAAACATGGCTCAAAATAAAGACTTTAAATGCGGAGAACTTCAAAAGATGCTCCTTAATAAAATCATTAGAGATCTTACGAACTACAAAAAGTCGCCCAAAGATCGTGGAAGAAGTGGACTCTCTGGTTCTACTCTGTGTGTTTCACACTGCTATATAAAGAGGCCGCTGACGCAACCAGAGTCAGTTTTGATTATAGAGTGATAAAGTGAAGAGTAAATTGCTTACAAGTGATAGTCCAAAAGTCGAGTTGAGATCGAATAAAGTATAGATACTGAATAAAAGAGGAGTTTTATTTTGCAAACTAAGCACACGTTACAATATATAGACTGAATAAGCAGTAAGTCTTACTTGTTGCATGTACTTGTAAACTTGTCAATTACATTTTAATAACTATAAATAAAGAAAAATTAGATTAAACATGGCTCAAAATAAAGACTTTAAATGCGGAGAACTTCAAAAGATGCTCCTTAATAAAATCATTAGAGATCTTACGAACTACAAAAAGTCGCCCAAAGATCGTGGAAGAAGTGGACTCTCTGGTTCTACTCTGTGTGTTTCACACTGCTATATAAAGAGGCCGCTGACGCAACCAGAGTCAGTTTTGATTATAGAGTGTTAGAGTGAAGAGTAAATTGCTTACAAGTGATAGTCCAAAAGTCGAGTTGAGATCGAATAAAGTATAGATACTGAATAAAAGAGGAGTTTTATTTTGCAAACTAAGCGCACGTTACAATATAAAGACTGAATAAGCAGTAAGTTTTACTTGTTGCATGTACTTGTAAACTTGTCAATTACATTTTAATAACTATAAATAAAGAAAAATTAGATTAAACATGGCTCAAAATAAAGACTTTAAATGCGGAGAACTTCAAAAGATGCTCCTTAATAAAATCATTAGAGATCTTACGAACTACAAAAAGTCGCCCAAAGATCGTAAGACTACAGCATATGCATCAGGTCGTTGGTGCCGTGTTGGTGGATACATTAGAAAGTGTGCTACAGCGAAGGCAGCACAAGTAAATACGGGAGCTCCGCCCCCTGTTACTGCCGCTGTTGGTGCAACATCGCATTCGGGCATTCGGCTTCCAAGGATAGATCTGCCTAAGTTCGACGGTTCGTACACCACCTGGAGAGCTTTCCGGGACAAGTTTCATGTTCTGGTACATCAGACTAAGTCGATATACGATATCTACAAGCTGCATTTCTTGCAATATTGTTTGGTGGGTGATGCAGAACGTTTTTTGCAAAACCTTACGGTGGAAGCAGCGTCTTACGACAAAAGCTTGGGAGCTTCTGCTGCACATCCAAATGCAGCATCTTTTTGGTCAGCCGTCCTTGAGTCGCGAAACGGCTTCAGGTCCTCGTGACATGTTGTACACCACTCGTGAATGCGTTCTTGCGCTGGAGAACATGGATGTGCCAGTCTCTGGATGGGATACGGTCCTCATTTGGTTTTTGCTCCAGAAACTTCCCAGTACGAGCCAAAAACTATGGGAAGAAAAATTAGGTAACCGAAAAGACTTACCGAGTTTTAAGGAGTTCACCGAATTTTTGGAAACGAGGTTCCGGACACTTCTTGAGGTTGTAGGTCAGCAGGAGCTGGGTGCAGCGTCTAGCAACAAAGAAGAGCCAACCGCTAACAAAAAGCCACTTGTTCCAGCCAGCAATCAGAAGGTGTACCTCAGCAAGCAAGTAAAGAAGCAGCCGTAGCGAAGACGAGTTTCGTTGAGCAGCCATTATGGACGAATTCCGGCGAGCAGCTCGCATGTAAGTTGTGCAACCAAGGCAAACACACGTTGCGAAAAAGCCAGCGCTTCCTGAACATGGACAACATGGGGTGCAAAAGATGCTGTTCGCTGGTTGAAGGTTTGTGAGAATTGCTTGTCCTACGGGCACTTTCTCCGTGACTGCCAGAGTGTGAGTTTGTGCTATTTCTGCCAACAAAGGCCCCACTGTAACGATGCATTTTATACATCGCTACATGCATACGCCACCACCACTCTAAAATGCCTTTTGAGCTAAAAAACTCGAAAACCACACGCCATCCAGTAGTAGGAACTACAAAACACCTATACCAGAGGCACGAACCGGAACCAGGAAATGAACACCAAATATTAGCCGAGGCACAAGCCGGAACCAGGAATTACGAGCCAAGGCACAAACCACATACCAACCGCAGGCTGCTAAATCAGTAGCATAAGCTCAGGCGCAGCAGTGGAGAATTGGGAACATATGTTTCTCCAACAGTGTAGAATACAACCCACACGACACACTGGCCAATGCACAGCAGCACACGACCACCGTGTGTTTAGTGTAGACTTTAGCAACAGAGTACATTGGGTGTGCTATGGATAAGCACAACAGCGGTGGAGACATAGGCATAACAATATAAATGATAGGAGGCAACAACAAAATGTATGGAAAAGCGCACGCCGGAGAAGTATAAATAGGGCGAGCTGAGCCAAGAAAATTCAGTCAGCCGGCACCGGCGCAACGGTGCACATCTCCTGGTAGAGTGAGTATTCTTATAAAATATATTTAGTTGCAAATAATATTTCGTGCCACACAGGGCCGTACCAAATACTTGTGATCAGTCAGACCTAAAAAGTCTTGGCCTTCGTTGCTGGCAGGGGCATTAAATAATACCTGTCATTAATAAAAGAAAACGTTCTTTTCAGCTGGCTGCTCGTTGCCTAGAGCATATTGTTTCGCTTGTATTTATAGTATTTAAAACAAGTCTATCCCGCAGATTCCGACGCCATAGCAACCAGAGCAATACCACTCGGAGAACTACCCCGTTGTTCCCGAGTACCAGAAGCCAGCACTACCGCAACTACCACCGCCGAACTACCAGAAGCGAACCAAGAGATAATTCCACACAGGGCCAAAGGGTTCTTGTGATCGTTGCCGGAGGGCAGATAACAATACTCAACCGCTGACCCGCTGAGGGGAAGTTGGGATCCGTACCGCACAGGGACAGTTAAGCGCCTGTGATCTTTTGCCGGAGGGCATATCATAATACTCACCCGCTAACTCGTGAGGGGAAGCTGGGATCTCCACAGGGCTGAAGGGTTCTTGTGATCGTTGCCGGAGGGCAGATAACAATACTCAACCGCTGACCCGCTGAGGGGAAGTTGGGATCCGTACCGCACAGGGACAGTTAAGCGCCTGTGATCTTTTGCCGGAAGGCATTTAATAATACTCACCCGCTAACTCGTGAGGGGAAGATGGGATCTCCACACAGGGCAGAAGGGTTCTTGTGATCGTCGCCGGAGGGCAGATAATAATACTCGACCCACTGAGTAGATGAGTAGGATCTTACCGCACAGGGACAGTAAAGCGCCTGTGATCATTGCCGGAGGGCATATAAAAATACTCAAACGCTAATCCGCTCTCTCCTACAGGTACACCGCCGAATTACCGATAGCCGAACCAGAGGAGCCAACGAGCGTTCCTGTTATCGACGCTGACTTGCAGCTACGCTTGGAATAAGGCGTATAGGAGCCATAAGAATAAAAAATTGTAAATTATAAATGTTTATAAGATATAAAAAGAAAAGTTTGCAAGAATAAAGAGTTTCTGACCTTCTATGCGAAGTTTTCGTGTTTTTATTCGCCGACCCTGGACAGCCGTGAGTCATACCTCGGCTGGGAAACGAAAAACACATCACACCACTCGTTGCTGCATTACAAATGTCACGTCACAAACATGACAGCAACAACAACAACCTTCAACGAGTTCGCAGGCGAGGAACATGGCATCCAGAGGATTTCAGGCTCCTCTGAACAGAAACGCGTCGGAGTTCCAGCCAACAGGAGAAGAGCAGCAGCTCCAATCAAATGGAAAAACATTTAATTACCACGCGCCACATGGTGATGGTCATCACCAGGTGCTTCTAGCAACGGCAGTAGTAGAGGCACGAGCAGCAGACAGGCGACTGCACCTCCTACGAGCGTTGATCGACACAGGCTCAGAAACGTCGTTCATCACCGAAACTGCCGCACTACTGTTGAAGCTAGAAAAGCGGTGCACCTTTATCGAAGTATCTGGGTTAGGGCTGGTCAGCAGTGGCACTACACAGCACTCCGTTTAAGTGCGCTTTGCTTCCCGCCACTCGACATTTGAGACGGCCGTCCAGGCTTTGTTTTTCAAGTCACTGACTGGCCTTCTCCCGGCCCAACGAGTGATACACGGCAAATGGCATCACCTCAAGGGTCTTTCGTTAGCAGATCCCCTCTCTCTACGAACCTGCACCCATCGATTTACTGCTGGGAAGTGATGTTTGTGCGCAAATCCTTTTGCCGGACGTAAGGCGACCTCAGGATGATATCGGTCCCATAGCACAAAACACCGAGCTTGGATGGATAGTTTTGGGCAAGGTTGCAGTAGGAGATCCCCAGCGAGTCCGAAGTTTCGTGCAGTTTGCAGACCTGAACTCTCAACTGGAGAAGTTTTGGGAGATCGAGGAAACCCCGTTTCATAACCTGGAAACAGAAGAAAACATCGCTTGTGACGACCATTTTAATCGGTTTACAAAACGCTTACCTGAAGGGCGATATGAGGTAAAGCTGCCTTTCAAAGAGGACGGCGTTCTTGCGATGGGATCGAGTCGAGAGAGCGCCTTCCGGCGTGTTCTTCATCTTGAGAAACGGCTGGATGCAGATCCAAAACTTAGTGTGGAGTACACTAAATGTATACGGGAGAATGAAGAACTCCACTAAATGGAAGAGATTGATGCGAATGATGCAGTTTTGCAGACTCCATTCCATTATTTCTTACCGCATCACGCGGTGTTTAAGGAAGCGAGCTCCATTACGAAGCTGAGAGTAGTGTTTGACGCAGCGGCGAAGGCTTCGGATGGGAAATCCCTCAACGATCGTCTTCTTATGGGTTCAAAGTTGCAGTCGAGTATCATAGATCTCGTGCTAAAATGGAGGGCTCATCGTGTCACATTCACGGCCGACATTGAGAAAATGTATCGGCAAATTTTGGTTAGTTTCCCAGACCGATACTACCAGCTGATAATGTGGAGAGATCAGAAGGTTTCGCCACTACGAATCTTCAAAATGAATACGGTCATTTTCGGGACAGCCAGTATCAAGATTTTGAAGAGAGTTGCCGAGGACGAAAGTGGAAATTTTGCGGACGGGGCGAAGTTTGTCCGTGAGGACATGCACGTTGACGACCTCATCAGTGGTGCGGACTCCGTCGAAGAGGCGCGCATAAAACGCGACGAAGCAAGGTAACTTTTGGCGTCTGCAGGCTTCCACCTATACAAAAATAGACTAGCAACGTCAAGGAACTCGTGGACGATATTCCGGTCCAAGACCGAGAGTTAGATTTTGAACTGCCGTTCAATACGTCGGAGCATGTCAAGACGCTCGGCATCAAATGGTTCCCTGTTGATGATTATTTTTTTTACCAGAACCTGCAGCCATGAAAGGAAACAACAACAAAAAGGGCTATGTTACCGACAATTGCCAAATTGCTCGACCCACTTGGCTGGATATCGCCGTGCATCATCTTGGCAAAACTTATGATGCAGAGACTCTGGGAAATCAGCTGCGATTAGGATGATCCGATCCCACCAGCGTTGAGGAAAGACTGGGAAGCTTTTCATCGAGAACTTCCTCAGATCGAACAGCTTCGAATTCCAAGGTGGACTCAGATGAGTAGAAACAACAGGGCGATAGAGTTGCACGGTTTCTGTGATGCTGCGATGAAGGCTTTCGGAGCAGCGGTGTACGTTCGAGTCTTAGATAGCGATGACAACATCCATGTCATCCTGATCTTGTCAAAGACGAAAGTAACACCAAATCAGCGGACGATTACTCTTCCCCGTTTGGAGCTTTGTGGTGCTGTAGTTTTGGTGCAGTTGATGCAGTACACCAAGAAAGTTTTGGCCATCCCCAATGTCAAAACGTATGCTCGGATGGATTCAACTATAGCACTCGCTTGGATAAAGGCCACTCCCGCTAGATGGACTACGTTCGTGTCCAACCGAGTGTCAGAGATCCAGCGGCTGGTGTGGATCGATTGCTGGAGACATGTTGCAACGCATTAGATAGATAGATAGATAGATATATTCTTTATTTCATCAAAGAGTTTACAAATAGAAAACTTAAGATTAAGGACATGGCAATTTAGCCGTCTGCCTGATATGACATATCATGATGACTTAGATAAATTTTTGTGTAAAAAGTATTAGGATTATTAAATAACAATTTTAATGATTTGAAACATAAACAAGTACCTAAATATAAAAATAAGAACTTACAATTCAAAATTCAAGCTTAATAGTGATATTATTATAAATTATAGTTTGATTTTTTTAAAAACAAATTTAAGTGATTTAACACAAGAAAATTAATTAAATTAAATTGCAATAACTGATTCGTTCAAGGAAAACTATTGCGATAAGAGAGCGCGTGCTGGCAATACTGATAGAGATTAAGCCAACCTGCTGCCCCATTGAGTACCTCATATAGATATTGTAACGTGAGAGTATTTTGTTGGAAATAAAGTCGTCGAATCTCTTGCAAGATAGGGCATATCGCAATGAAGTGATATACATTTTCCGGATCCCTTCTATTACATAAGTCGCAGATTTGTGGTAGGTCTTCTCTGTGTGGCATGTAGTTCAAATCTAAAACTTCGACTCTCGCTCGGAAAATGACACTGATGACTTCGACGGAAAAATCTCTTCTGAAGTAGTTTTCATCAGACCTCAAGTGGTGATTTAAGTTCTTGTATACACTTCTAGATAAAGACGAAGCTGCTCTATCCAAATATGGCAGATACATTTTTTCATCCACTTTGGCGATCACATCTGCGAGATTATTCTGCCAAACATCCGTGTTGTTCTCATTTAACGAAAGAACGGCATCATGCGACAACGCGAGTTCATTCCAATCTTTGAATGGCGTTGCATTTGTATGAAGAAGTCGAATTAAAATAGTCTTGTGAAGACTCTCATCCCCTCGGCTCATAACTTTAGAAATATAGTCTGCATTTGCTTTGAGGGTTTGAATGTAAACAGGTGGTATTCCTGACTCGACATATATCGCATAGCTCGGAGTTGAGTTCGGCAATCGAAATAAACGTTTGAAGAAAAGCCTTTGAATCGCCCCGAAAGCATCGAAAGGTAGATATCCGAACACCTGAGCTCCATAACACAAACATGTATTGACTGTAGCATTAAAAACACGGTACTTAGAGGCCACATCAATATTCCGGTTGGCAAAGAATTTTGACCACATCATATTTAAAGCAAGCTTGGCTTCGTTGCTCTTCATTTGGGCGTGCTTAATCATATTGAGGTTGTGAGTAAGCAAAACACCTAGATATTTAAACTCTCGAACAACTTCAATACGGATGTTGTTTAAAAACCAGCTCTCTTCGGGTCGTCTGTTTCTCTGACGTTGTTCAAAAATAAGTATTTTTGTTTTTTGGCAGTTTATTTGTAGGCTCCAAGTTTCGCAGAAAGTCTTAAGTTTATTAATTTGTAACTGCAACGTGAAAGGGTTATCCGCTATCAGTACCAGGTCATCTGCATATAGTAAGACTTTTACTAAAACACTACCAAATACTACTCCACCAGGAAGGATGTTTTGGATTTCATCAATAAATAATGCAAATAAAATCGGGCTCAGGATACAACCTTGAGGCACACCACTTGTTGTTTCAAACCATTCTGAGAACTCGCCTCCATCCCAGACCGTTGCCGTAGACGATGAAAGAAAACTGAGGTACGTTAAAAGGAATTTTCGGGATATTCCCAGGCAAGAAAGTTTGTTAATAAGCGCCTGTCTGCTTACTTTGTCAAATGCAGCTTTGAAATCCACAAAACAAACGTACAACTTCTTCTTTTGTTCGATAAATTTCCTGGCTATGCTGGTTATCGCAAACACATGGTCCATCGTAGAAAATCCAGAACGAAAGCCTGCTTGAAACTAACTGAGGCGATTAGTTTCCTCGATCCATTCTGTCAGTCATTCGTACAAAATTGAACAAAAAATCTTTCTCAACGAATTAAGGATTGAAATTCCTCTATAATTTTCTGCAGAATTGGCGTCGCCTTTCTTAAAAATAGCGAAAATTACCGCTTTGTTGAAGCAACTGGGAATGTCTGCATCACTGTATATTTTGTTGAAGAAATTGACAAGGTAGCTTTTGAGTTTCATAGTGCTATTTTTGAAAAATTCGACTGGAACATCGTCTATACCTGGTGCCTTGTTGTTTTTCATCTTTTTAAGGGTTATCTTCAGCTCCAAAACTGTTATGGGCAAATCCAAACTATCCACGGTCGTGTTTGGCATTGCGTAGTCAAAAGTTTGGCAATTTTCATCGGACACCAGAAGATTTTTAAAGTGGGTTGCAAGGACATCAGCTTCCAGACTATTTTTACCATCTTGCTTACGGCCACTTAGCTCGTTGACGTTTTTCCAAAATTCCTTAGAGTTTTTGCAGTTTTCTAAATTTTTCGCTACTTTTTTGAGGTAATCCGCTTTTTTTTTGCAAGCATAATTGTTTGAACTCTTTATTAATTCTGATGTAAGTATTTTTAAAAATCGTCGAATTTGTTTTTCTAAAGAGTTTCAAGTAGACAAACGACAGTTTACGAAGATTTCCGCATTCCTTATCAAACCACTTATTACCCGTTGTAATCCTGGAGCTGTTGTTCGTAGCAAAAGGAGCAGATGCTTTTATTAGCTGTATAATATTTTTGCTTATTTCTTCAGCGCTACAAGTTGACTGCGGAGGTAAAGAATTACAATTTCGATCTAACAGTAATTTATAAAGCGGAGCTTTACTCTCCACCCATTTGAGATTCTCTAATTTACGAGAGAAAGATTGTTGCACTCTACTGGTAAAATGAGCTGTTACTATTATTGGAAGGTGTCCCGAGTAATTAGCCACGGCGACCTCAAAGTCTGCAACTGAATTCCACCAGTGTCCTGCTATTGCACAATAATCGATTACGGACTGTCCTTGCCCGCTAATGAAAGTGAGTTCACCAAGTGTATCTCCAACTGTTGTTCCATTTAGAACTGAAAGACCATAGTTTTCAAAAAAATCTGTTACCATTTTTCCGTTGCGGTTTAACACTTCATCCTTTGATTTTCTGTTCGAGCTTTGCTCAAAATGTGGTGAAAAGGGGGGATTTTGATATTTACCAATTCGTGCATTAAAATCACCAATGAGCATAACATTCTCTAGTGGATATTTGTTAGTGAAGTCTACTAGGCTATCGAATTCATTTTGCCAGTTATTGCAGTTTAAGTACAACGGAGTTAAATGATAACTTAAATTGTTACAAGAAACATGAAATATGATTTTGTTGTCAACAATCTTGAATTCGACAAACTGACCCCAAAAGCATTTTTTAATTGCAAGCAACATACCTCCCATTGCTCTCCCATGAACATTGTTTCTAACAGCCGGAATAAATATAATTTTAAAATCTTTGAAATAATTAACAACATCAATTTCCTGTTTTTCTTCTAAGAACGTTTCTAATAAAATTAATATATCATACTGATTAATGAATTTAAAAAAATTTGGTATAACGAGCTTATTCTTGAGACCAGTAATATTATATGAACATATATTTAAATAAATTGTATTGTTTAAAGAGTGGCAGACGGCATATTTACCCTATTGTTTTTTCCCTATAATAGGCTTTGCAAACTTGATCCTAGATGGCGCTGCCGGTGTTTGAAGGATTGGTTCTGAAAGATCGATTGTAATCGGCGCCAACTTCGCTCCCTCGCTGCAGTCAAAAAACTCACTTGAACTGTCACCAAACATTTGCATTATAAATGACATTTCCACTGGTGATTTGACAACAAGTCCTCGTGCAAATTTATAAGCAAATATGTGGTTGTTGATTTGATGATTTTTGCGTTTGGATTTAATTCAAGCAATTTTGTTCTGAGTCCAACCAGCGTTCCCCTCTTTTTTCGGAACAAAAGTGATTGCTCTCGGAATATGCTTATACCGGATCCCTTCAAATTGTGAGCCACGGATATAATTTTGTCGGTATCTTCGGCTGAAGTGAGCTCCATTAAAACTGTTCCTCTTTGTGCATTTTGGTTGCGTAGCAAACGTGAGCTTTTCACAGGTACCTCTTGTTCAGCATCTAACTAGCTTCAGAAGTCCCTTGCACGTCTGCCTGGCTACTGGCTAGTTGGACCGCGTCGGTGTCAGAACTCAAAGGAACATGAACAACAATATTTTTTTCGTATGTTTTACGTGATATAATCTCTAGCTGAGTTTCAAGAAGCTCACATCTTTCGGACATCATTGACAATTGTTGGTTGAGGCGAGTGTTGATGGTCTTCAGTGAACTGATCTCGTTTGAAAGAGCAAGAAAATCGTCCCTGGTAGCAAGATCTTTCAGCTTATCGATCAAAGTGTCATTGAGGATACTTTTCAGCTAATTTATTGTAAGTTTCCCAACCTCCATAGCGGGTGAGCTATTAGTGAAAAACTTTTTGCTGGTGTTGACAATATTTTCGGGCGAAGTTTCGGTTAGGTTTCTTTTACGGTTCATAGAAAACCGTATAGTAAGCAACGTACTTTTGTGATTTTTCGCTAGCCGAAAACTTTGAAAAGCAAACGTAATAGTTTAAGACCGGAAAAAACTTTGTGTGCTCAGAGTGAAGAGCACTTAATTGCGTAGATTAAATGGGTTTTTGGATATTTTAATTCAAGTTTAGTTTCAAATAAATTAAAAAAACACAGAGCTGACTTTAAAACTACACTTCACCTTTGACAGTTGAAAATCAACGCATTATAACCCAGCCGATCTGGCGTCCAGAGGTGTGTTTCCGTCGGAACTGAAGTCATTGGAGCCATGGTGGAATGGCCCAGAATTTCTGCGTCATCAATGGGTTTCCGATGTCCCACATCAATCTGATAATGAAATGGATGAGGAGCAGCGTGCTGTGAAGGTACTCAGCGTTCGGGTCAACCATAATGACAGTATACTGCAAACAATATATGACTGTTCGAGTCTTCTCAAGCTCGTTCGAGTCGTTGCTATCTGTTTTCGTTTCGTTGCTAAATGTCGTCCTAAATCGGGAGCTAACGTGGGTCCACTTACCCCAAGTGAGCTGGAAGCAGCGCGCATTGTCGTTGTTCAGGTCAACACCAAAAACAGCGTCAGTGTGTCAAACTGCACGCAATGGAATACTGACGCTGCACCACAAGTAAACAACGGGGATGTCACAACTGGGCCATTCAATATGTAGTAATCTAGGTGTAAGCAATTCTGTATTTCATAAACATTCAACATGTATTTATTTAGGTGTAAGCAATTCTGTATTTCATAATTGTTCTATATTTATTTATTAGGTGTAAGCAATTTTTCATTTAATTATTGTGATCAATTTGGTATAAAAGAAACTGAAAGAATAACAATAAACACATTCATTCATACGAAAGTCAACAAGCATTTTGGTGTTTCTTTTGTGATTGATTTCTCCGGTAGTGACCAGGTTTAAGTGCTTGTTCACTCATAACAATCATAAAGGTATCAAGTTTATGTGCTTGATATCGTCCATTTAGACAAACGAGTCTAAACATTTTGGTGACCCCGACGTGATCACAAAAGAACACTAATTGTCATTAAATAATTGTGCTAAGCGTCACCACGGCTTAAACACTGGTTCAGCAACAGCAATTGCAAGCAGCTATAGATTTCAATAGCAATATATTCAATCGAGCAGATTTGCAAACGCAAATTCTTCATATCCAGTATATCCAGATTTCCAGTTGTCACCCCTATAAAAGCAGAGCACTACAATGGAAGATTTGGAGGTATACAAATTCGTAGCCCGCCAGAAGGCTATATATGATGAACTTCAACGACTCAAGATAAATATGTCAAAGGACGGTGCTGACCGCAAAACTGCTGAGTATAAAGCAAAAAGATTGCAAGCAGTAGGATCTCTTTGGCTGGAATTCCATGAAAACCACGAAAAGGTCAAGTCTCATGTAAAGATGGACACACCATACATACAGTCAAACACGTATGACAAGGTCCCAAAATTATCTGACGAGATAATACAAACTCTTCAAGCCATCATTCCTGAAGAGAGTAAAGGAGGAACGGGAACTGTTCCAACCGTTTCTCAACCTGCACCATCTCTGCGTCAGGTTCAAACTTCCGCAACTGCACCATCAAACGTGTCGCCAATCAACCAAGTGAAAAACTTAATCAAAAAACAGGCGTCCATGATAGCCACGATTAAGACGTCCCTTAAGCATCTTATTGATGACAGGGAAATCCACGCCCAGGATTTCTATACAATAAGGCTAAGGACGATTGAGCAGCACTGGTTAGCCGTTCAAGGTTTCCATTACAAGATTTGGGACCTGCTCGAAGAGCCGGATGCAATGGTCTACGATGTAGATCATTATTTTCAAATTGAGGCGGAAGTGCAAGATGCACTTACAAATTTATATGGTCGACCCAATTCAAACTCAGGACCGGCTGCAGTCAGCAATCAGGCGGTAAGGTTACCAAAGGTAGTACTACCAAAATTCGATGGTGACTACATGAAATGGAGACAATTTTTCGATTTGTTTTCACAAATGGTGGACAAACAGTCAATCCCAAATATTCAAAAGATGTGGTACCTCAAAACACATCTAAGCGGAGAAGCAGAGAATTTGATTCGTCATTTATCTTTGACCGAAGAAAATTACACAACAGCATGGAGCAGTCTTCAAGATACATACAACAACATCAGGGTTCTCACTTCAGCACTCGTGCAAAAGATAATTGGGCAACCTAACCATACACAGCAACAACCATCATCAGTGGCCATCAAAAATCTACATGATACAACACAAGAATGTTTAATGGCGCTTTGCAATATTGGCGTAGATACAACATCATGGGACCCCATTCTATTGCATCTTCTTGTGAGCAAGCTTGACCAAGGCACAAGAATCTTGTACGAGCAATCCCTTGTCAAACCTAAAGAGCTACAATCAATAAAAGAGTTTTTGTTGTTCTTGGAAAACCAATTTCAGTCATTGGAATCAATTGGATTGAAGATTCAGCTCGAGCTTGTGCATCTGTAACATCAAACGAAAAAGGAAATTGCAAGGTCTGTCAATCTGGAACACATCCTTTATTTGCTTGCAAGCAGTTCCTGCAACTAAGAACATCCGAACGAATTCAATTAGTGCAAAAACAAAAAAATTGTTTTAATTGCCTAAAGTTTGGCCATGGGGCCAAAAATTGCCTTTCAAGAGGATGCCTCAAATGCAACCAGAAACACAACACGCTCTTGCATATTGAGAATCACAAAGGACCTACCATTAACAGGCAAACAACTAACATTTTTTTTTTTATTTATAGGGTGAAGGTGAAAATTACCTTTTCAAGCACGTCGACCTGAAAGATCTTTTGTGCTGTTCCCTTAGGTTTAATTACACGTAGTGTATAGGTTTGTTCATTCGAAGCTGAGGTCATGTAAGAACCTAAGAATTGTGGGAGACACCGTATAACAGTTTAGCTAAACACCAAAAAATAAGTACATTTTTAAATAACAGGCGCGTCATCACCCTGTACTTCGAAGAAAAATTCCTTCACGTAATTCCACACCGCGACAGCTGATTTACTATCGTCAAATATTAAGCGGAAGCTAATGGTTTCGTTAAATCGCCGAAGTCGCACTTGCGCGCTATCCAATCGTTCTTTTCCAATCGAAGTCCATCCCAGGTAGGACGTAGTGTTCGACACTTATATCATATAGTCGCCATTAGAAACCAAAGTTCGCGGACATTATTATAAATACAATAATTCAGACGAAGGTAAAAGAAAAATAAAATAATTAGTTGGTGTTAAAAAGTTAACAAAAATATATTAATAGAAACTCCTTCCTGAAAATCACGGGAGAAAAGTAGGAACAAGGTGAATAGCCAGTGTCCACGCTTACGAGCGATCGGCATCGAAAGCCAAATTGTGCTTTAAAATCGTTTTTCCAACCCAGACAATTTTCAAAGAAAATCCAAAAGTAAGTGAATATAAATTAAAATTCTTCAGCTTGAGCGATCAGGTTTATAAGAGAAGAAATTGGTTCTTTCAGAAGTAGCCCCGACGCTCACCTGAAACGCCAAATAGTAAAGTGGTCATCGGAGTAGCGGCATTGATTTTATACGCCCAAAGGGCGATCGAAAAGATCGACCCCGTGGTGCGAAACCACGGTGTATTCCTCGTCACGCAAAAAGAAAGGGGAATCCATATATCAAAGAAGCCACGTGAACGACTCGTGATTAGCCAGTAGGTACAGGCGGGAAAGTGTACTGTTCTTCACCTTTCACCAATTGATAATCAGCCCGATCACGTGCCTTCACTACTTTTAATCTTCTTCAGCGTAAAAGAAAAGAAAAAAACCAAGGCCAACCAATCTTGGGTATCCCCAAACACCAGACAAACGTGAGCCTAGTGCTTACGTCATCGCCATAAATTAGGTCAGTGGAGCACGCATAGAAGAAAAAGAAAAACAACTTGTACTAGTACCCCCGAACGAGCTTACCTGATCAGCCGACCCCGCCATCAGCTGCAGCGTGAATTCGTAAACCACATCTCCATATCCCACCCACATCCAATTCCCAACATAACCTGCATCAACGAGAGAATTTAAATCCTTATCAGATTATATTAAATTTATAATCCTGGGTCTATTAAGTCATAATTTTGCTCATCCCGCTCACCTAAAGTTAAAATTAAAGATAAGTATTGATTAATCGACCATATTGTAAGATCGTATCAAATGCCAAAGAATTGTTTTTTTTCCTTTCTTCATCCAAGTGTAGCTAAAAGACCGAGCGCCTCTTAGGAATGCTGTGCACACCATTCGTCGGAGCAGCGACACGTCTCCCTAATTTCGTAGAATCGACAAACCAGCATACAATGAAATAAAGAACAAACGAAACAATACAAACGAACTAAATAAAATTCGGTAAGTCAAACCATTCTTTAAAATTTGAACGATCTCTTTTTCTTATCGACATGTTTGTATATATATTTATATTTGTTGATTTAAATACTCCAAAAGGAGATCTTAAGAGTTAAGAGATCATATTGGTCTAATATTGATAAATGGTACAATTTGAAAAAAAGTGAGCATGAGCATATTTAAATAAAGAGAAAGTGAGCAGGAGCATATTTGATTAAAGAGAAAGTATGAGGGTGAGGCCAATAACCAAAACAAAAGAAAAAGAAAAAAAAAAGATTAAGCTATTAGTTATTATTGAATATTGACACTTGAGTGATATCTAATGATCTAATGTAAGAGAATAGAAAAACAAAAATAACAATACGAAAGTACTCAATTGGGAGCATTTACACCCAAAACGAATTGATAAGATGAACAATTAAGACAGGTTAAAATTAAGAATACTGCCGAGTTAAACTAAGGCGGGTTATATATATGTATTTGGTTAGAGATATAATTTGAGTTGAAATAAAATATGTAATGACATAGTACATAGTTACTTTGAAGTGTGAAATATTGTACCGCTCTTGTCTGAATTATGTTTTATGAGTGGAGATATCTACTCAGAATGGATTGGTAGAAATTGTTGAGTGCTAAAGGGGGGGAGTACAACAATGGGTCGTAATCGACGGAAAGTGAATACATTTTAAGTAATTACTCGGCCTAGAATAAGGGGCTTTCGCCATAAAATTTTGCGAGGCGTTAGCCAAGGATGGTCCCTATTTTTTTATTTAAATGGTTGACTGAGGGAGGGTACGCAAAAGGGAACCAACTTACATCCCCTGGTTTCCCAGTAAGAGATTCGGGTATAAAGGGAAATTTTAAGTCAATCTTTAGAAAGTTGTTAAGTATCTCTTTGGTATGTTGTTCTTGATAAATTTACAAAACGAAGATAAAATTAGGCATGAAAATAGATAACGAATGTCCGGTAGCAGTGCAAGATCCCACGACACCGACGAGCTAGTGACGCGCGTGAGCAAGCATGCCTACCGCACTTCCCTACCCAGGACAACCTTGCCTGCAACCCATTGAATCCAAAGGGGGTTCCTGTTTCTCTTGGTCTTTTGTGGGCTGGCAGAACATCGCTTATTGTAGGCAAGGGACAACTTATCGTTACACAGGTGGCGCCCAAAGTTGGGGCAGCGAAGCGAATCAGCTATATTAATTTTTTTAATATAGAATTTAATGTTTCTTACGATTACAATTATTATATCAAGTGAAAGTCTTTTGATTTTTTTTGAATATTACAGACGAATGTAGACTCGATTAAAGAGTTCTACTCTGTATCTTTCGCTACTATTCTATGCGTACTTTAACTCGCAATTCTGATTAGAATTGTAACGACCGGGAATATCGGTTCTAGAAACCACTTTCTGTCAGTTGCGTTTCATTCCACATCGGTTTGTTCACAGATATAATTATTTTCAGTGGAGGAGTTAGTGAGACGACCCGGAATCATAGGTACCGGCTACCACTACACCGGCTAGCGCCTCTTCTCTGTTCCACTGAATATCACTAAGAAATAGACAACAACAAATTAACGTAACGCTTTCCCACAACTCATTAAGAACACATTTACCTATATTTTACTACTTTTTACGAATACCCAAGAGAACAATATGCAGCTAAAGAAAAGGGACGACCGTAATCACAAGTCAGTCTTTCGACCAGGTCTCTGTAGCGTTCAATTTTTTTTTCTCGCCGAAGGTTCTCGGGTATAGTCAACAATGTTCATAGAACATGAAATATAGATTGTTTTTCCTTCATATCAGAATCTTAAATTTTATGTCGATATACAGTCCCGTTGTACAAACCCTAGCACGTTTTAATGAAGTTTAGTACGAACCAAAACAATTTACTTACGATTTACAAATTATAACTTTGATTTTATTTCAACTATTTCCGCGATTTTCTCTGATTTTTTTTTTTTTTTTTTTTTTTTTTTTTTTTGTCAGGAGTAAATCTTCAAAAGACACTTAGTAGTATTCGATACCAAGTAGTGTGGGATTCTTACCCACTAAAAACTCCTCATAATCAGAACCAATCTATAACGATCGACAACAGATTTTTCTTTCTCAATAATATTATCTCTTTAAGGGAAGCTTAAACTTTTAATGCTTCCCATGACTTTTAGGCCATTAGCTCGTGTGGCTTGGTTCTTCTTAATCTCCGAACATTGCCTCTCGTATTTAATACGGACTCCATTTCAGAGTTGATATGACTATGCAGTCGCTGATTGTGTGATACAGCATGTTTTCTTACAACTTCTGTAACCGTTTCTATTTGTAGGTCACGATGTAAATCGCTATTTCTTATATACCATGGTGCATTTACTATTCCACGAAGGACTTTGTTTTGGAACTTTTGTATGATTTCAGTATTTGTTTTCTTTGAACAGCCCCATAATTGGATTCCATAGGTCCAAACAGGTCTAAGTACTTGTTTATAAAGCATTATTTTATTTTCGACAGATAAGTCAGAATTTCTACCGAGTAACCAGTACATTTTTCTATATTTCAAGTTGAGCTCTTCCCTTTTCTTTTTGATATGCTCTTTCCATTTTAGCTTTGCATCCAAATTCATCCCAAGGTATTTGGCCGTATTGGCGTAGGGTACAGCTTGATTGTTGATGAATATTTGAACGTAGCTTAACTTTTTATTTGTAAAGTTTATATGTGCAGATTTAGCTTCATTGAGCTTGATACGCCATTTTTTGGTCCAATCACTAACGGTGTCGACGGCATTTTGCAATTTCTCAGCAGCCTTGACGACGCACTTACTGGATGCCAAAATTGCAGTATCATCCGCAAAAGTAGCCATAATGGTGTTGTTATCCACTGGAATATCCCTTGTATATAGCAAATACAGGGTAGGTCCTAGGACGCTTCCTTGTGGAACACCGGCTTGTATATTACATAGCTTTGAATATTCTTGATCATACCGTACTCTGAAGAGCCGGTTTGAGATATAAGATTTTAGTATTTCGTAGTACTGCCTGGGTAGGTCCCTTTGCAGTTTGTACGCTAGCCCCTCATGCCATACCTTGTCGAATGCTTGAGCAACATCTAAAAATATAGCCGAACATACTTGTTTTTCTTCTAATGCTTTTTCAACTGTATCCGTTATTCTATGAACTTGGTCTATCGTGGAATGTTTATTTCTAAATCCAAACTGATGATTTGGGATTAGATTTCTTTCTTCTATGACTTTGCTTAGTCTTTTCAGTAGCAATTTTTCAAAGACTTTTGCCATTATTGGTATAAGCGATATTGGTCTGTAAGACGTCACTTCTGTTGGTGGCTTACCTTGCTTTGGTATAACAATTACTTCAGCAATTTTCCAATGATGTGGGACATATTGGGTCTTTAGGCATGCATTAATTATGAATTGGAGTTTTATGAAGGCTTTTGATGGCATTTCTTTCATAACCTGAGCAGTTATTAGATCGTACCCAGGTGATTTTTTGTTCGATAGTTGATTTCGACACACACTTTTTATTTCTTTGAGTGTGACAATTGGTATGTCAACTTCATCGACTTTATCAATAAACTGTAAGCTGATTTCAGATGTATTTGCTGGGAATGGCTTAAAAACATTCGCAAGATGTTCTGCAAACAGGTTAGCTTTTTCTTTCGGATTTCCGATCCAATTCCCGTTTAGAGATTTAATTGGCGGGTTTTGTAACTGCGGTCTTTTCAGGCGCTTAGCTGCTTTCCAGAGCGAATAATCAGTTGAAGCATCAGTCGTTAAATTTTTCAGGAATCTACTTAATGAATCATTTTTGAATTCGTAGATTTGTTTTTTCAGTTCGTTGCTTAGCCGGTTAAACGCTGTTTTGTCGTCTGGAAATCTAGTATTTTGCCATTTTCTTCGAGCTCTTCTCTTCTCCAATATCAACTCTCTTATCTCGGCAGGGTATTTTGTTTCAGTTTGCTTCCTACTCGAGCAAGTTGGTGTACTTTCTTCTGCAGCTTGTTGAACATCGGCAATGAATTGTTCTACTTCAAGGTCGATTTGCTCTTTTGTTTCCATAGGGGATCTGAGATTTATATAGCTTTCAAGCTTTTCTCTGAATTTACTCCAGTTTGTTTTATTGTTTACTAGCTTAGGATTACTTTTTTCCATTATCTCCGATTCATTAAGTGATAAAATCACCGGTGTATGATCTGATGATAAGTCATAATTACCTTCGACTCTTATATGGTTTCGTTTGATACCTTTAACTATGAAAAAGTCAACAAGGTCTGGTATTTTACTTGAATCCGATGGCCAGTATGTTGGTGATCTGGATGAATAAAACTCACAATTGTATTTGAGGCATGCTTTGTAAAGCCTTCTGCCTTTTGTTGTTATAAGTCTGGATCCCCAATGGGTGTGCTTAGCATTAAAGTCACCACCAACAAGGAAGTTATGTCCTAGTACATTCAGCAGTTCTGTATAATCATCTTCAGTCGGGGAACGCCTCGGCGGGCAGTATATTGATGCCAACTTGAAGTCTTTCTTTTTCATACCAATACTAATTATTGTTACTTGCATATTCTCGTTTGTAAACATAACTTCTTCATGGTGTTTTAAGCTCTTTTTTATGAGGATTGCCGATCCACCTCTAGCCTTATCAGCTGGATGAGGAGCGTGGTAGCAAATATAGTTTGATATTAAATCATCAAGAACCAGCCCACTTGAGAAATGAGTTTCGGACACCAGACAAATATCTATGTGTTCGATGTCTAAGAAGATTTTTAATTCTGATAAATGGTGTAAAAGACCGTTTGCATTCCATGTTCCAATTTTTAGTGTTCTGTCCATCATTGTTTTTTAAGAGTGACTTCTTCACTTAGCCGTTTGATGTTCAAATCCTGATTGTCAATTCTTTTAAGAATAAGTTCAAGGATTTCTTTAATGGAAGTTTCTTCATTCTTCCGCACGTTTTTAACAATCTGTGAATAGGATTTTTTTTCGTCGCTTTTGCTTTTAACAGCTTCCTTCGGAAGTTCTTTCTTACTTTTATCTTCATCTTCAGGAGTTCTTTTTGTGTTTGCTGGATTGCTGGGCTTTATTTCACCGGATGTCATTTTGCTTTTGGATTTTTGAAATCTTTTAGCAACTGGACAGCCTCTATAGCTTGCAGGGTGATTACCTTGACAGTTTACACATTTTGCTTTCTGTTCTTTGCTTGATGGACAGTCTTTAGTTGCATGTTTTCCTTCACACTTAACACAAGCAAACTCGCGGTTGCAATATTTTTGGGTGTGGCCAAATGCTTGGCATCGTTTACATTGCGGAACAATTTTTGATTTTCGCAGTGGTTCAATTTTGACTTTTATGCCCAAGATTGATCGAATATTATAGACATTTTCAAGACTTTGTTTGCTGTCGAAAGATAGCGTGAATAAAGGCAGTGATCTCTTTATTATTATTGGTTCCCCAGCAGAGTTCTTAGTAGTCTCATTCTTAATAAGATTGACTGCATCAAGGGCTTGGAAGCCTGCTTGAACAAGGTCTTCTACTAATTCTTTTGGAGAACATGAGGAATGTAGGCCTCTGGCTACTACCTTTATTGGTCTTGTGGATTTGTTTTCATAGGAGTGCCACTGGATTTTATGTTTGCTTAGTTCCTCAGTGACCAGTCTATAGTCATCATCTTCCTCGACATTGACTTTCCAATTGTCTTTGTTATACGATGTATATTTGCAAGCTTTTTTAGTACATTTCTCAATCATTTTCTTAAGATCTCCAAAATTTGGGAATCCTGTGATCATAATTGGTGGTGGTACAGTTTTTCTGTTGCCTTTAGACAAAGACTTCTGTTTAGCATTGGCTAGCACATTATTTGCATTATTCTTTGTAGTACCCAAGTCTTTTTTATTTTCATTTTTCGAGGTTTGCTGGTTCTTTGTATGCAATTCGGGGCTACCTTCCGCTTTTCGTTTTTTAGCAGTGCGCTTATTTCTTTTTCTTTCAGTTTCAAATAAAAGTTCTTCTTCGTCAGTTTGATACACAGTAACAGTATCTTGTTGACTTGTCTGAACCATAGACTTGTGTTCCTTGTCAAATAGGGACACCTTTTCTTCGAGTCTTTTTACTTGCTCCTGAAGACTTTGAACTAAGGTTTCAAGTTTCTTTCTTGCTGCTATTTCCTTTTGCCATTCATCATAGTAATCTTTTGATTTGGTTTGGCAGTTTTCTTTGATTTCTTTGAAACTCTGTTGTCCTGCAGTGTCGATCATTTCAGAGACATTGGTTTCTTTTTGGCTAATGACTTTTACGTCATTTGTCTTAGTTGGGGTTTTCGATGGTGTAACCCTTTGGGAGTAGTTTTTTGGTGGAGTTCTCTGTATTTTCGTACTCCGTTTTCCAAAATTTTTAAGCAATAAGTGGTCCTCCCCAGAATCCGTAGGACCGATCTCTTTAGAGAGTGGATTTTCCAGTTTTGCTGGACTGCCACCTGGGGTAATAAATCTGTTTGTTTTGTTCATTGCCATAAATTTTTTTAAACTTTTTTTTATGATACAAATAGGTCAGTTACTTCTATTCGCATTTTAAATTCAGCCGTCCCACTGGGATCAGACGCTGACCAGTGTGCCGCACAATATGTGTCAGACGCTCTTGGATTTATTGTTGAGCTGGTACATTCAGAGTGATATTTTTCTTTCTTTGCTCCTAGTTCCTGAAAAGATAACTCAGGTGACACAGCTCGTGGATCAATTGATCCAACGCTCGTCGTTAGTTGGATATCCAGCGGGCACCACTTGGAGGTGACGATGCGATTTTGCTCCGCCTAAAAAAAAAAAAAAGAAGAAGAATTTAAGTAAGTTCGTTCTTGTTGTGTACGTTGTTGTATAAATAAACATATTCTCTGATTTAAAAATTTTTTTTTATTATAAATTTACCGAAATGGCCCCTAAAAAACAGAATAAGCAGGGTAATCATAATAACCCTAACAATGAATCAAGTGGCGAGCTTCCACACGGTTCTAATTCCGCTTCACGGCAAGTTCTAAATAATGATGAAGTAAATACACTTTTGAATAGCGATATGAACGCCCATAATGAAAGTCTCACCGAGAGAATACAAACAATAGTTAACGCAGCGATCGGGCTCGGTAAAGCTGAAGAGTTACGCAGACGGCAAGAAGAGTTTACGAGAGAAAAAGCCGAGATACGTCAACTTGTATCTGTCACAATACGAGAAGCTTTAAATGCACCTACTCCTGTAGTTGCACGTAGTGATTCCGAAGAGTATGAAGTTGCTCGACAACAAAACCAACAGAGCACGATTACGCGACAACAACAACCTCCTCACTCAGTTCCTCCAGCGACTGGAAGTGAACATCTCGTTCAAAATGAACCACTCAGTGAGAACGTCCAAGACTTTGTCAATCGGTTAAATGCCCTGAATGTAGGCTCAGAGTCTCCGAATTTCGCCACATTTGATGGGGATTCGCCATCTTCCTCTCGGTATAAGCAATTTTAGTACCACAAGTGGGGAGTGAAATACGACAATAGTAAGATGACAGTCGATGATTTTGTTTTTAGGCTGGGTAAGCTTAAGCATAGTTATAATGCTACATGGGAAAATATCTATCTTAATTTTCATTTTTTTGTGACGGGAGAAGTTGAGAGTTGGTACTGGAGGTATGTAAAGGCCCATCCCAATGGCGATTGGCAAACTCTCAAGTCAGCTTTAATTGAACAATTTCGAAGTTTAGAAACCGACTCCGAGATATCTCGAAAGATGTTCGATAGACGCCAAGGAGCGAATGAGAGCTTCGATGATTTCTATACCGACATCCAGAAGCTCAATTCACGCCTCTTCTGTCCTAAATCCTCGAGAGAGCTTATAGAATTATTAAAGCAAAACGTAAAGCGACGCACTGGTGAACTTTTGATCACTTTTAGCACAAACAGTCTGCCTGAGATGATTTATATCTGCAGGACAATCGAAAAATATGCCAATCAGCATGAAGCATTAAGGAACAAACAGTTGCCTTTTTCGAATCTCCGAAACAAAGTTAGCGAACTCGGTCTGAATTCGGCTTCTGAAATTCCGGAGATAGACGCAATGGCCTTCTCTCGTACAAAGCCAGATACAACCTTCTATGTGTGTTGGAATTGTAGACAGAAAGGTCACTCTTATAGAGAATGTCCAAGTCCACAACCCAATTTGTTTTGCTACAAATGTGGTCTTGCAAATACAACTTCCCCAAATTGTCCTAAGTGTTCGGGAAACCGGAAACAGGGCAATCCAAACACCGGGGAGATTTGCCCTCAGACAAAGAACCCGGAAACCAATTAAATGAGAATTCTCAAACAAATCAATGCTTACCTGAATTACCTAAATTACCTGACGTACCTAATTTATCTGATTTACCAAACTTACATAATTCACTGATTAGCCAAAATTCGCATGATTTTGATGACATCACAAATTGTGAAAAAGATAAAAAGATAACTATTTTGAAAAGACCTGATGATGAATCAAACTCAATACCGAAAAAGTCCACACCTATACCATTACACGAGAGACTCACAAAATATTATGAAGCTCGATCTCGAATTTTTAATACTACACCCTCTAAGCGCATTTTAAAACTTAGAGAAAGATTTAAGAAAAAGTCAGACGTTTATAAATCAATAGCGGCCACATGCCTTTGTAAAGCCGATGATATTCGACCATACGCTCCTGTCGAGATTTTTGGTAGAAAAATGTGCGGTTTACTAGACACGGGAGCCAACATAAGTTGCCTCGGTGCTGGTTGCTTAGATCATCTTCAAAGCATTGGTCTTTCGTATAAAAAGTTCAGTTCGATAGTCAAAACCGCTAGTGGTCAACCACAAACAATTATAGGTGAATTAACCACAGATGTTACATTCAACGGTGTAACAAAGAAGATAAAATTTTATCTAGTGCCATCTTTGGAACAACAAATGTACTTGGGGATCGATTTCTGGAACGCATTTGATATCTTACCCAAGTTTATTTCAGAAATCTCGTCCGATATAACACGAAACCCTTGCGATCCAAATGAACACAAATTATCAATGGAACAGTCTAAAATACTCGAAAATGTGATCAGTATGTTTCCGTCCTTTGCCAAAAGTGGTCTAGGGCGAACACACCTCGAAAACACTACATCGATACAGGCAACGCTGAGCCTATAAAACAAAGACACTATCCCGTGTCTCCGGCGGTTCAGAAACTTATGTATGATGAGTTGGATAATATGCTGGATTTGGGCATTATCGAAGAGAGCAATAGCTCTTGGAGTTCTCCGATTGTCTTGGTACAAAAACCAGGCAAAAATCGTTTGTGCCTTGATTCTCGGAAAGTCAATAAATGCTCGAAAACAGACGCTTATCCACTTCATCATATGGAAGGACTGCTGAGTCGAGCTTCAGATACTCATTATATCTCTAGTGTGGATCTGAAACACGCCTTCTGGCAGATACCGCTGGAGAAGTCCTCGCGGGAAAAGACTGCGTTTTCAGTGCCCGGCAGACCCCTGTACCAATTTGTGGTAATGCCCTTTGGTTAACATGGTGCAGCTCAAAGGTTGTGTCGTCTTATGGACAAAGTGGTGCCTCACAAATTGAGACAAAACGTATATGTGTATTTAGATGACCTATTGGTAATTTCGAGTTCATTTGATGAGCACGTGAACATTTTAAAAGAACTAGCTGAATGTCTGCGCACAGCCGGTCTCACTATTAACTTAGACAAATCAAAATTTTGTTTTAAACATTTAAAATATCTAGGATTTATTGTAGGAGGGGGAAATCTACAAACCGATCCTGATAAAGTGGCAGCAATAAAGGATTTTCCTGCACCTAAGACAGCTCGACAAGTCCGTCGATTTTTAGGAATGTCTGGATGGTACAGGAGATTCATCAAAGACTTTTCCGCTCGTGCTACACCTATAACTGAAACCCTTAAAAAGGGAAAATCATTTGTTTTTGGTCCGGAAGCAATCCAAGCTTTTGAGGATCTTAAGAAAGCCTTAACGGAAGCTCCGGTATTGATAAACCCTAACTTTAATAAACCCTTTATCATTTTGTGTGATGCTTCAACTTCTGGAGTTGGGAGTGTGTTATGCCAGTTAGATGAAGACGGTGTTGAAAGGCCTATCTACTACTACTCGCACAAACTGAATTCGGCTCAACGCAATTATAGCGTCACCGAGCTAGAGTGCCTTGCGGCAGTGTTAGGAGTTGAAAAGTTTAGATCATACGTGGAAATGCAAGAATTTAAAATAGTAACGGACCATGCAAGTCTGAAGTGGCTTATGAGTCAGAAAGATTTGAGTGGGCGTCTTGCTAGATGGAGTCTTAAACTCCAGCGTTTCAATTTTGAGATAGAACACAGGAGGGGTACACAGAAAGTGGTACCAGATGCACTCTCACGCGTCCATTGTGTGGATGAGATCGTATCTGCGAGTTTTGTGAATTCTTCCGATGTTTTACAAATTGATCTTACCGATCCGTGTTTCAAATCGGACGAATATGTAGGATTAATAGAAACGGTGGAGAAAAATAAAAGCCAACTATCCGATATTCAAGTAACAGAAGGTTTTGTTTACAAGAAAATCAAATATAGTACAGGGAATCCTCTTGAGGATGACCAAACGTGGAAACTGTGGATCCCATCTGTCATGACGTCTCGCCTGATTCAATTGGCTCATGATCCGCCAAAGTCTTCGCATGGTGGTGTTGCCAAAACGCTGTATCGCCTACGGGAACGATTTTACTGGCCTAATATGGCGGCACAAGTTAAAGCGTTCATTGCGGACTGCAGCGTTTGCAAAACTTCAAAAGCGCCCAATTCAACCCTAAGACCGCCCATGGGTCAATCTTTTGTAGTGGATAGACCATTTCAGCACGTGTACATCGACTTTCTTGGTCCATACCCTCGCTCTAAGAAAGGTAACGCGTACATGGTCATTTGTTTAGACCAGCTGACCAAATTTGTCTTGATTCAACCGATAAGAAAGGCTACAAGTGATTCTGCCATAAAATTTCTTGAAGAGCAAGTCTTCGCCTTATTTGGAGTACCAGAATCTTTGCTTTCCGATAATGGCAAACAATTTATCAGTAAAGATTTTGGGAAATTACTTTCAGCTTACGGAATTCGACACATAAGAACGGCCTCTTACTCGCCCCAAGCGAACGCTAGCGAACGAGTAAATCGTTCAGTCTTGACAGCCATCCGTTCGTATCTTGCAAAAGAACCCAATCAATCGAATTGGGACAAGCATGTCCAATCCATAGCGAGTGCACTCCGAACAACTACGCACGCAGCTATCGGAATGTCACCTCACGAAGCGCTGTTCGGGGAATCGAAAGTGGAGCATGGGCATGACTACCCACTGTTAAAAAGGTTAAAAGGACTTAATAATGCCGAAATAGATATACTCCCAAAAAGTTGCAAAATGAATTTGATTCACGACCATATAAAAAAGTCTCTTGAGCAGGCTCATAACAAGTATGAGCGATCGTATAATACACGAAGCAAAAACTCGAACTTTGTAGTTGGCCAAACGGTTTATAAGCGAAATTTTGTTTTGAGCGATGCCACCAAGAAGCGAAATGCGATACTCTGTTCAAAGTTCACTCCGGCAATTATTAAGAGCATACCTAGCAACAGCTTGTATGAATTAGTAGATAAAAGCGGACACGTACTTGGCGTATTCCACGCCAAAGATATCCGAAAATGACAAAATTGCTGAAAGATATTAAGATACAAATCGCTCCTTGAAATTAAATTAAACAATCGATTCACTATTAATGTCAAACATAGGTAAGTGTCAGATACCAAAAGAAAAGGTCCCTTTTCATTTCATTTTTCTTCACTCGCGTTCACAAAATTGAAAAGTTTTGTGGGAGACACCGTATAACAGTTTAGCTAAACACCAAAAAATAAGTACATTTTTAAATAACAGGCGCGTTATCACCCTGTACTTCGAAGAAAAATTCCTTCACGTAATTCCACACCGCGACAGCTGATTTACTATCGTCAAATATTAAGCGGAAGCTAATGGTTTCGTTAAATCGCCGAAGTCGCACTTGCGCGCTATCCAATCGTTCTTTTCCAATCGAAGTCCATCCCAGGTAGGACGTAGTGTTCGACACTTATATCATATAGTCGCCATTAGAAACCAAAGTTCGCGGACATTATTATAAATACAATAATTCAGACGAAGGTAAAAGAAAAATAAAATAATTAGTTGGTGTTAAAAAGTTAACAAAAATATATTAATAGAAACTCCTTCCTGAAAATCACGGGAGAAAAGTAGGAACAAGGTGAATAGCCAGTGTCCACGCTTACGAGCGATCGGCATCGAAAGCCAAATTGTGCTTTAAAATCGTTTTTCCAACCCAGACAATTTTCAAAGAAAATCCAAAAGTAAGTGAATATAAATTAAAATTCTTCAGCTTGAGCGATCAGGTTTATAAGAGAAGAAATTGGTTCTTTCAGAAGTAGCCCCGACGCTTACCTGAAACGCCAAATAGTAAAGTGGTCATCGGAGTAGCGGCATTGATTTTATACGCCCAAAGGGCGATCGAAAAGATCGACCCCGTGGTGCGAAACCACGGTGTATTCCTCGTCACGCAAAAAGAAAGGGGAATCCATATATCAAAGAAGCCACGTGAACGACTCGTGATTAGCCAGTAGGTACAGGCGGGAAAGTGTACTGTTCTTCACCTTTCACCGATTGATAATCAGCCCGATCACGTGCCTTCACTACTTTTAATCTTCTTCAGCGTAAAAGAAAAGAAAAAAACCAAGGCCAACCAATCTTGGGTATCCCCAAACACCAGACAAACGTGAGCCTAGTGCTTACGTCATCGCCATAAATTAGGTCAGTGGAGCACGCATAGAAGAAAAAGAAAAACAACTTGTACTAGTACCCCCGAACGAGCTTACCTGATCAGCCGACCCCGCCATCAGCTGCAGCGTGAATTCGTAAACCACATCTCCATATCCCACCCACATCCAATTCCCAACATAACCTGCATCAACGAGAGAATTTAAATCCTTATCAGATTATATTAAATTTATAATCCTGGGTCTATTAAGTCATAATTTTGCTCATCCCGCTCACCTAAAGTTAAAATTAAAGATAAGTATTGATTAATCGACCATATTGTAAGATCGTATCAAATGCCAAAGAATTGTTTTTTTTTCCTTTCTTCATCCAAGTGTAGCTAAAAGACCGAGCGCCTCTTAGGAATGCTGTGCACACCATTCGTCGGAGCAGCGACACGTCTCCCTAATTTCGTAGAATCGACAAACCAGCATACAATGAAATAAAGAACAAACGAAACAATACAAACGAACTAAATAAAATTCGGTAAGTCAAACCATTCTTTAAAATTTGAACGATCTCTTTTTCTTATCGACATGTTTGTATATATATTTATATTTGTTGATTTAAATACTCCAAAAGGAGATCTTAAGAGTTAAGAGATCATATTGGTCTAATATTGATAAATGGTACAATTTGAAAAAAAGTGAGCATGAGCATATTTAAATAAAGAGAAAGTGAGCAGGAGCATATTTAATTAAAGAGAAAGTATGAGGGTGAGGCCAATAACCAAAACAAAAGAAAAAGAAAAAAAAAAGATTAAGCTATTAGTTATTATTGAATATTGACACTTGAGTGATATCTAATGATCTAATGTAAGAGAATAGAAAAACAAAAATAACAATACGAAAGTACTCAATTGGGAGCATTTACACCCAAAACGAATTGATAAGATGAACAATTAAGACAGGTTAAAATTAAGAATACTGCCGAGTTAAACTAAGGCGGGTTATATATATGTATTTGGTTAGAGATATAATTTGAGTTGAAATAAAATATGTAATGACATAGTACATAGTTACTTTGAAGTGTGAAATATTGTACCGCTCTTGTCTGAATTATGTTTTATGAGTGGAGATATCTACTCAGAATGGATTGGTAGAAATTGTTGAGTGCTAAAGGGGGGGAGTACAACAATGGGTCGTAATCGACGGAAAGTGAATACATTTTAAGTAATTACTCGGCCTAGAATAAGGGGCTTTCGCCATAAAATTTTGCGAGGCGTTAGCCAAGGATGGTCCCTATTTTTTTATTTAAATGGTTGACTGAGGGAGGGTACGCAAAAGGGAACCAACTTACATCCCCTGGTTTCCCAGTAAGAGATTCGGGTATAAAGGGAAATTTTAAGTCAATCTTTAGAAAGTTGTTAAGTATCTCTTTGGTATGTTGTTCTTGATAAATTTACAAAACGAAGATAAAATTAGGCATGAAAATAGATAACGAATGTCCGGTAGCAGTGCAAGATCCCACGACACCGACGAGCTAGTGACGCGCGTGAGCAAGCATGCCTACCGCACTTCCCTACCCAGGACAACCTTGCCTGCAACCCATTGAATCCAAAGGGGGTTCCTGTTTCTCTTGGTCTTTTGTGGGCTGGCAGAACATCGCTTATTGTAGGCAAGGGACAACTTATCGTTACAGAATCTTCGAGGAAGAGGTGTTTCTGATATCAAGGGGACAGGGGAACCCTTTATTGAATATTTTAAGCCTGGATCTAGCTAAGGCAGGGCATTCACATAAAATGTGTTCAGCTGTTTCTACATATGTCTTCAAGACAGAGACGACAGGTGTCATCTTGGCTGATGCTTATGTTTTTAAGATGATACTTGAGAGAGCAGTGTCCAGTGAAGAAGTCCGTAAGTAACTTTGCGTCACGTTTGCTCATGTCAAGAATTTCTTTCATACGTTTGTGGGATAGTCAATGAATAGTTTTGACTGACGATGGCCATTTGAGTTGTTCCAGGTGCTGATCATGTTCTGTCGTTCCCAGGTAGCTAATTCGTTTTTTAGGCTACTTATTGGGAGACCACAGTAGGGTTCAGGGCCTTTGAATTGAGACTGAGAGCCAAGTCTAGCAAGTCGGTCAGCCTCTTCGTTACCCGGTACGCCTTCATGACCAGGCACCCATGAAAGAGTTATTTTATTGTGCTAATTGAAGTAAACAAGTCAGGCAGTTCCAAACTAGTTTGGATTCGATTTTTGTCGAGGACAGAGCCTTTAGTGCTGCCTGACTGTCAGAGCAGATTAGGATGCTTGATCTTCGGAGGTTTCTTCTAATGCATTCTCTAATACAGAATTCTATAGCCATTACCTCTGCCTGAAAGATAGTAGTTGTGTTACTAAGGGATGTAGATGATTTAAAGTTGGGACCGTAAATCCCTGCACCTACACCGTTGTTTGTTTTTGAACCGTCAGTATACCAGATGTATTGGAAGTTATTTGTAAGAATTACAGGGTTCTTCCATGCTGAGCGGTTTGGAAAGATTACTTCGAAGGGGTGGTGTAACATTATGCGTTTAGGCATAAAGTCCGAGGAGTGTGCTGCAGGCGATTTCAGTATTGGGAGCACCTGCAAAATACTCATATGTCCTTGTAAGTTTTCCTTTCTTGAGTAGTTAGTGAGATGAAGCTTTAGTCCGCTTAGTGCAGCAGTCTTCTTTAATCTTAGATGTAGCGGAGGAAAATTTAATAAACTTTCTAACGCTAAAGTTGGGCAGGTGCGCATTGCACCTGTGATACCTACACAGGTTAGTCTTTGTAACTTTTGCAAAGATTTGCGGGCATAAACTTGTTCTGTTTTTTGCCACCAGATCAGCGAAGCATAGGTTATGATGGGTGTGATAATAGTGAGGTAAGTCCAGTAAATCATTTTTGGCCTAAGTCCCCACTTTTTACCAAAGAGTCTAGAACAGGCCCAGAAAGCATTTGTTGCTTTTGCTATGGTTTTGTCTAGATGTGGTTTCCAATTGAGTTTATTATCCAGGGTTACTCCTAGATATTTGACCTCTTTGGAAAAATTAATTTGAACACTATTTAGGGATAGTGTTTGGAGATCGATTTTTCGTCTCCTGGTGAATGGGATGATGACTGTTTTGGTGGGGTTGACCTTAAGCCCTTCTTTGTTGCACCAGTCATTAACTTTGTTCAGGGCCCTTTGCATACGGTTTGTGACCTGTGCTTCTTGATTGCCTTGAATAGAGATGACTAAGTCATCAGCGTAGCCTTGTGTATCAAGGCCCAGCTTATTGAGGTCATCCAAGAGCTGATCTATTACAATTGACCAGAGCAGGGGAGATAAAACACCCCCTTGGGGACAGCCTTTAACAGCATTAACTGTTATTGATGTTTGACCTAGTGTGGTGGAGATGATTCTGCCACTTAACATAGAGTCAATCCATTTAATGATTGGTGTGTCAATTCCTTTGACAGTTGCAGCGGTTTGAATTGACAAATACGTAGTATTGTCAAAGGCACCAGAAATATCAAGAAACGAGCAGAGTATGATGTCTTTCTTAGCAAACGCAGTCTCAATTTTGCTTACAAGCTGATGGAGAGCTGTAACAGTGGATTTACCCGTTTGGTAAGCGAATTGGTTAGCATTGAGAGGATTTGCTATTAAGGCCGTACTGCGAATGTGTAAATCAATCACTTTTTCCATGACCTTTAGAAAGAAAGATGTGAGACTGATTGGTCTGAAGGATTTTGGGTCTGAGTTTGATCTATTGCCAGCTTTTGGTATGAATACTACTCTCACCTTTCTCCAAATTTGAGGGATGTAGCTTAATTCAAAACTGGATCTATAGATAAGTATAAGTGAGCAGATTATGGTATCAATTCCATACTGCAAGAGAGCAGGAAAGATACCATCTTCCCCGGGCGCCTTGAAAGGCTGTTGGGAGGATATTGCCCATTTGATGGAGTCTTCGTTAAAAATTTTTCTAACTAGACTTCTTGTTGTGCTGTTAGGTGTAGTGTAACTCACATTTGTGGTTAGAGATTGATCAGTGGTATGTATACAGTCAGGAAAATGAGTGGCCAAAAGTAGGCTCAGAGTTTCACTGTAACTTTGGGTAAAACTACCATCCGATTTTTTTAAGAGACCAATACCATTGTTATGATCTTTAGCTAAGGCTTTTTGAACTCTAATTGAAGAAGGCAAGTTATCGATACTTTCACAGAAGTTTTTCCAGGTTAGTCGTTTTTGCCTTCTTATCATCGAGTTGTAAGTCGTTAGAGTTGTTCGATATTCGCTCCACGAATTGGTTCGTTTAGCTTTGTTGAACAACTTTCGAAGCTTTCTTTTTAAATTCTCCAACTCACTGTTCCACCAGGGAACATCGCGATTTGAGTTGATCTGTCTAATGTGACAGCTGGACTCGTATGCGCTTGTGATTTGCGAGCTTAAGCGTGTTGCTTCCATTTCAAGTTGATAAGGAGAGTCAATGTTTGGATAGGATGGTTCAAATTCACAACGGAGTGTTTCTGTGTAGAGATTCCAGTCCGTGTGTCTTGGTACCCTATTGTTTTCTATATTATTGGGATTCGGCCTTGACAGATCAAATCTGATGTGCCGGTGGTCCGAGAATGATATCTCTTTCGAGACATGCCAATTGAGAATGTTGTTGGCTATGGCAAAACTTGCCACTGTCATATCCAACACTTCTTTCCTAGTGGAGGTGACAAAAGTAGGTTCATTTCCCTTATTTAGAATATCTAAGTTCGAGTGCATAAGAAAATCTAAAAGTGACTCACCTCTTTTGTTGATGTCTGTACTACCCCATATGGTGTGATGGGAGTTGGCATCACAACCAAGTAGTAGTTGTCTTCCCCTTGCGTTGCAGTATCTAACGAGTTTTCTTACCTCTTCAGGTGGTGCGGGGTAGTATCCCCCGGGTAGTAGGCTGAGGCTATTACAATATTTTGTAAGCCTCTTGCCGTGGGGATCTCAGCTAGTACCGCAACGAGATCATTAGTGATGAATTCTGTAATGGGAAGAAAGTTAGTTCTTTTATGGATAAGAAGCGCAGCTCGTGGTTGGAGTTGCGTGTTGTCGTATATTAACTTACACGATTGTGTTGGAAGGCCTTTTATTTGGCCTCTTACCACCCATGGTTCCTGGACTAGTAAGCAGTCCAGATCCTGCTTGACAAATTCTCTGCTAGCCGCAGCTGAGGCAGCTTTGGCGTGCATAAGATTTATCTGCAGGAATTTTAGGGTGGTGTAACTCATTTTGATTTTGGGGTTGAGGTAAAGCTCGCTGGTGCTTTTAATAGCCTCTGCCGAGCTTTACCTTTGGGCCTGGGGTCCCGTTTTGGAGCCCAAAATTTGGCTGAGCTGCTTCTTGCAGCTGGTGTTGCATTTACGCCTTTTGGTGTTGTTTTGGCGACGGTTGTTGAGCAGGGAGGGGGGGGGGGGGGGGGAGTTGTTGTTGCGTTACCAGAAGTACCTTTTGGTGAGGAGGGCCTAACGGCTGACTCCTCTGGTGAGGTAGTTGTGGCATTAGCAACTGAGGGGGGAGGAACTAGGTTTAATGGAGCTGTCAGCCTGTTTTGTAGATCTGACGTTGGTGAAGGCTGTGGAGCACTTTTACCTGTCGTCAGAGTCGTACAGGCTGTCTTGACAGGGGAGTTAGGTGGGAGTTTGGGGGCACCAGTTTTGTGAGGGGCTTTAGGATGGCGGAGTTGAACATCGCCAAACCTAAAGTCTATGATGTCTTTCCTTGTTTTTAGTAGAGCCGCAGATTTGTGGTCCACCGAAAAGGTAAGAACAGAGGCGGCACCTTTGGCTTCTCTTCTTATGATCCTCCATTCAGGAACGGCGAGACCCTCATTCTGGACCTTGATTGCCGTGAGGATCTGCTCGTTCGTGCAGGTGGGACCAACGGGGAAATGGCCCACCAGAATTTGGTTTTTGGGAATTTCTTCCTCTTCAACCGTCTTCAGAGAGGCATTCTCCCAAGGCTTTATTTTTGGTATTTCGCCTTTTAGCCAATCAGCCGTGACCCTATTTTTGCAGTTGAAGACAAGCCACCCTGGTCTGAAATTGGTGCCAAAGAATTTGGGGCTGATATCCCCTGTCTTTTGGCTGCAAATCAAAACAAAGATGGAGTCTTGCACTACTGTCATTTGGTCAGTGTTAAGTAGCGTTTCCGGGAAGTCTGAGGCAAGGATACCTATTTTGTAACTCTCCAGCGCTTGCTTAAAATTTTGTTGCTCTATTTTTTGTCGATTGGGAGGCGGATTTGATGTGGCAGGCACATCAACAGACCTCTGCTTGTGAGCAATGTTGGGTTTAGATATTTTGGCAGGATTTGTGTCCCTAGGAAGGCTCTTTCTCTGGCTTCGGCTTCGTTAAGGCCGCTAGCAAGAAGGAATTTAAAGCGTTTGCGAGCAGCTCCACTAAGCTTGACGCGCGCTTTTTGTGTTGTTTTGATCGTTTGATCATTGTGTGTTGGAGGGGCAGCTTCGTCAAGAAGTTTCGCCTCCTCCAAAGAACCAATAGGAGGAAGGTCGTCAGGACCTGTCTCCATTGGAGTGGATGCACTTAGAGCAGCATCACTCTCTTTAAAGTTTATATTTTTATTTTCAATCTTGTACCCACGAGTAATAGGGAAAGGAGGTCACCATTGGCAGAGCCCTATGCCAACGTAAAGGACTTATAATTAAAACTGGATTTGCCTAGGTATCCAGAGTTCGCAACTAGCGACTAAGATCTCCTTAGCCATTCAGCCCTCGGCGTCGCTGTTCAACCACTGGCTTGAGGATTGTTTATCGACCTTTACTGGTCTAGATCCGTTATGTTCGGTTATTGCGTAAGCAAGTTGCATTGGCACCTCGAGCAGGATATTATTTGCTAACGCATAACGGTCTTGAAGAGGGAGAGGCTAGAGTTTCATGGAATACCAGACTTTTATTGCGCTTCACCAATTCCTGGGTCTATTGACCCTGGCCACCCAACTAACATGGACAGGGACAACAATTCAAGGTCTCAGACAAATGTTAGTTCATCAGTAACGCTATCGGCATTCAACAATCCAGAAAAGCATTCAATACATATTTCTCAGCACAGCCGTCGTAGAGTTGATCACAAACAATGGTCAAAGGTTAGAATGTAGAGCAGTATTGGATTCCGGATCACAAGTGAATTTAATAACAGAACGCTTAGTGAAAAAACTAGGCCTGCATTCAAAACATACTACAATAAGCATCCAAGGCATTGGCGACGGAAGGAAAGAATCTCATCAGCGTGTCAACGTCAAATTGCAGTCAAGAACAAGTGGCTTTAATACTCAATTAGAAGCGTTTGTTCTACCACATATTATAGCTCCACAGCCATCTCAACACTTCAACATATCATCATGGGCAATTCCAAAGAATGTGCCATTAGCAGATCCATATTTCAATCGACCAGACAAAATTGATATTCTTTTTGGAGCAGAATTTTATCATCAGCTACTTTCCATTGGGCAGATACGTTTAGCAGATGATCTACCCACACTACAAAATACAGTTCTTGGATGGGTGATAGCGGGAAAATTAGCTGAAGCAAGTTCAAACACAGCAACTTGTGGTATTTTTAGTTATGATGACAACGACCTCCATCAAATGATTGAACGATTGTGGAGCCTCGAAGAAGTGGAATCCCAGCTCAACAACTTATCAAAAGATGACATTTTGCACAAAACACACAAAAAAGCAGTGAAGGACGGTTCATTGTCAGGTTACCATTTCATGGACCCACATCGGCATAAGAAAAACCAAGGACATAGCAGTCAACAGGTTTTTAGCACTAGAACGAAGATTATCAAAGAATAGAGAAGTGAAATACCAATACATTCAATTTATGGAAGAGTACGAAGATCTAGGCCACATGACCAAAATTGATATCAATAACATACAAGCGCCTAATTACTTTATACCCCATCACTGTGTCTTTAAAGAAGACAGTAGCACCACCAAACTTCGAGTAGTCTTTGATGCTTCATCAAAAACATCATCAGGTTGTTCCTTAAACGACATCATGTATACAGGACCAGCAGTGCAAGGTGAACTATTTTCATTGTTGCTTCGTTTTCGATTGCCGAGATATGTTTTTTGCACTGATATACAAAAAATGTATCGACAAATCAACATGCATCCAGAAGATAGAAGATACCAAACTATTGTGTGGAGAACTGACAAAAAAAGACCTCTAAACTACTATCAACTCAACACAGTGACCTATGGAACAAGAGCAGCACCACATTTGGCTACTAAATGTCTGCAACAGCTTGCCAAGGAAAAGAAAGATTTCCATTAAGATCAAAAACCCTACACAATGATTTCTATGTGGATGACTGTTTGACTGGGGATAATAGCTTATGTGTAACCCTCAAAATGCAAGAAGAAGTAACACAAATATTAAAAGTAGCAGGATTTAAATTAAGGAAGTGGTGTGCTAATCACCCACGACTAGTTCAAGGCATTGCTAAAGAGGATCAGGAAATCGATCTGGATTTTGGAAATGAAAATAACACATCAATTAAGGCTCTTGGCTTAACATGGCAACCTAAGAGCGACAGATTTTGTGTTAAAACAACATTAAATGATACAAATCGAATAACAAAGCGTATTGTCACTTCAGATCTTGCCAAATTATTCGATCCATTGGGTATAATGGCTCCAGTAGTTGTTACAGCAAAAATATATTCATACAAGAGCTATGGTTACTTAAGCTGTCGTGGGACGAATCATTACCAGCGGCACTACTTACCAGATGGATGCTATTTCGTGAAAACCTGAAAAGCTTAAACAATTTCCACTTCTCACGTCACATGTTCAACAATGATGCACCAACGAAAATACAGATTCACACTTTTTCTGATGCATCTGAAAAGGCATATGACACAGTGGTGTATTTGCGCTCGGTTCAGAAAAATGGAACAATAATTGAAAGGCTACTATGTTCAAAATCCCGTGTGACAGCACTGAAAAAACAAACATTACCACGACTAGAATTATGCGCTGCAGTCTTGGGCGCTCAATTAACAGCAAGGGTCAAGAACGATCTGAATCTTAAGGACGTTCCCACATTCTTATGGACGGATTCTGAAATTGTCCTCGCATGGATTAATTCAACATCAGCATCTTTTCAAACATTTGTGGCTAATCGAGTTTCCACTATTCAAAGACTTACACCTCCCGAGCAATGGCGACATGTGTCATCAAAGCAAAATCTAGCAGATGTGATTTCAAGAGGGGTGCAACCACAAGGATTCACGTCATGCACACTGTGGTTCTACGGTCCACCTTTTCTACACGGTCAAGAAAATATGTGGCCAGCAACGTATTCCCAAAAAATGGCGAGTTCAGATGACATGGAAAGAAAAAGACCAACTGTAGCAATAGCGACTCACGAATGTGACCAGAATATGATTTATAACATCAACCATGGAGGATCATTCAACAAACTTCAGCGGATAGTTTCATATATCAGACGTTTCGGCAATCATGCCAGAAATAAAGAACGTATACAAGAAATCCACTTAACCACTCAAGAATTGGAAGAATCACTAACAATAATTATTAGAGCTATGCAGGCATTTGATTTTAAAGAAGAAATCAGTGACCTGCAGAAATACAAGGAATCGAAGCGAAACAGCCAATTCAGTAGTCTTGCTCCATTTATTGATGACAAGGGAATCATTCGAGTTGGAGAGAGATTAGATTCTGGATTACTTCCATTTGACACCAAACATCCGATGCTTTTACCATACAACAATCCATTGGCAAAACTATTGATGAAAGAAATTCACGAGAAAAATAAACACTGTGGCCCGCAAGCACTATTGGCTCACATGAGACAAAGATTCTGGCCCATAAAAGGAAAAATTATGGCACGATCAATAGTACACCACTGTATTAGATGTACAAGAGCTAAACCACAATTGCTTCAACAAGTAATGGGGAATTTACCATCACCAAGGATAACACCAGCGAGACCATTCATCAACTCTGGAGTTGATTACTGTGGACCATTTTGGATTCATTACAAAATCCGTGGCAAGCGACCTCAAAAGGCTTATGTGGCAATTTTCTGCTGCTTCGCTACGAAGGCAGTGCACATTCAGCTGGTAAGTGATTTAACCACCGATTCATTTCTTGGAGTGTTAAAACGTTTCATCGGTCGCAGAGGACACTGCCAACATATATGTATACTGTGACAACGCGACTAATTTTGTGGGAGCTAATAATAAATTATCGGAATTACATGACACAATCTACTCCGAGAATGCACGTGAAACTATACCAAAAGAATGCAGTAGTCATGCTATACAATTCAATTTCATTCCACCGAGAGCCCCTCATTTTGGAGGACTGTGGGAAGCAGCAGTAAAATCAGCAAAAAATCTGTTAAAAAGGAGTGTTTCCACAGCATCTTTAACTTATGAAGAACTGGAAACAGTATAAGTTGGGATTGAGGCAATCATGAACTCAAGACCACTTACACCACTATCCACCGACCCAAACGATCTAACAGCATTAACTCCAGGACACTTCCTCATCGGTGAACCTCTCACAGCAAAAACTGATGTCAACGCAACGTCTACAAGGCAGACACTATTGCCAAGGTGGAATCTGATTTCTCACCTGAAACATGAATTTTGGAAACGATGGTCTCAGGAATATCTACACGAACTTCAGTACCGGTACAAATGGAAAGAATGTTCCACCAACATCAAGGTAGGAGACATGGTCATCATAAAAGAAGACAATGCTCCATCACTGCAGTGGCCATTAGGCAGAATCGTCAAGACATTCAAGGGTAATGACGGCGCAATAAGAGTTGCGGAAGTTAAAACAGCATCTGGGGTCTGGAAACGTCCTATCCACCGACTAGCACCGTTGCCAATTGTGGAAGAGATGAGCAATGATATAACATGGAGAGATGAAGGCGGACAAGCAAAAAACAAAATTTCATCAAAACCAGTGCATGAGATACCCACGAAAAAACGAAAAACATCTAGTGCGATGGGTATCACTTCATTATTAACAATTCTCCTTGTCATTCCACTAGTACTAAGTGATGAAATCCAGATCAAGAAATTTAAATCCAATTTTGGAATTCATTTTGAAGGCATTGGAACAGCAAAAATAGCGACAAGTGAATGGAACTTCATTGTTCCTTATAACTTAGATCCACTATTAGAAGAATACAATACATTCGCAAACGGAACGTTGACTCTGAATCACTTGTGTCAACAAATGCAACAACGAAGCATATGTATCAGCACTCTTAATCAGTTTCAACACATTCAAAACGAATTAAAGTCAGAAAACACTATATTTCCTACTAAAAGAACTAAGAGAGGAGCAGCTAACTTCATCGGAAACATAGCAAACTCTCTTTTTGGAGTTCTGGATGCCGAATATGCTAATCAGATGGCAAAGACAATAGAAAAAGTAAATGAAAATGAGAACCACATACTTCATCTATTAAGAAACCAAACTTCAGTCATAGATTCAACAATTAACATAGTAAGACAAAACGAAGAGATTATCAACCACAGGTTTGACCAAATAAACGATCAATTAACTCAAATAACATCAAGAATACGGGATAACGGAAAAGAAAGTCATCAACTCAAGATTTTCCAGATTTTTGTATCACTTTCCTCGCAACTCATCATAATGATGATCAACATCCAAAGAATGTAATCAACATTAATGGACGTATTAACAGATACCCACCATGGAAAAGTAAGTTCTCAGTTGATATCAGCACAACAGCTCAAAGACGAAGTGAAAACGATCAAGGCTCATTTACCATCTTATTTGAAGCTACCTGCAGAGGAAGAAGACCTCACACACTTATACAAGCTGATGACAGTTAAAGGAGGAGTAACAAATAGACAAGCAATATTTTTGATAACACTGCCACTAGTAGGCCGAGAATTCTACGAAATGTTCAAGATGACTCCCATCCCTAGTGTTATCAACAACACAGTTTTAGCTGTTGATCTATGTGCTCCAGTACTGGCAGTAAGTGCACATCGCGACCAGTACCTTCCAATACAAGCGGCTGATAAGGAAACCTGCATCAAGTCAACATCAGAACAGTTTTTATGTTTCAGTTTACAAGCTAGATACAGTAAGGGAGCCGAAATCTGCTCCTGTGAACTGGGTCTTTTCAATAATGAAACAAAACCTACTTGTTCTTTAAGTTAATCAGAAACAAATTCAACTTGGATCCAAATGCAACACAAAAATCAGTGGCTGTATTTCACAAAAACTTCATCTCGACTGACGGCAATATGTGGAAGAAGAAATCTACAAATGGACTTAGAAGGTTCCGGAATACTAACACTACAGCCAGGGTGTACAGTGAAACATAACCACATCACGATCGAAGGGCATAACGTATTTTCTACAAATATTCAGACTTCCTACACTAGCTTCGGCAACATCTCTGAAATATCAACACCAATGCGTCATGAATAGGGATTGCAATCCCGGGATCCCGAGATCCCGAGTCTTTTTTCGGTCCCGAAAATCCCGGGATTAGAATCGTGTCGAAAGCTTTAGAAAAATCAAAAAGTACCAAGAAAGTTATATTTCTGATGTCTAAAGCTAGTCTGACGGTTTCAATAACGTTAATGAGAGCTGTAGCGCAACTATGCTTTTCTCTAAGGCCCGACTGTTTTGGTGATAAAAGATTTTTGATGCGAAGATACAGATTTACATATTTGTTTTTGAATGATTTTTTCAAAAACCTTTGACAAAAAAAGAAGTATTGAAATCGGTCTAAATTCTTAACTATCTTGACCTTTTTCGACAGTTATTATTTTTGCTAACTTCAAAATGCTAACTTCAAAATGAAAATCCCGGGATTAGAATCGTAAAATCCCGGGATTTTCGGGATTGATTTGTTGATTATTTTGGAATATTATTTTTATCTACTTGAAACTTTTCCGATAAAAAAAAAAAATTTAAATTGGATTCCACTTGGTTTTGAATTAATAATAATAATTAATAACAATTTTTTTCACTGTCAATACATCCTTTGGGTGTATTCCAAAACAAAGTTAAAAAGTCGTTCCTGTGTGTATAGCTCTTTATATCGTAATAATATTCTCAAGTAAATAATAATAATATGAGAAGTAATAATAATGATGGCAATACATTATGAATAGAACACATGAATATAGTATTCAAATATTCAAAATGAAAATAATATTTAAAGGAAAAGAGAAACACACAATCAGTATAGTGTGAAGAAGTCAAAATGAAAAGATTAATTAAAAAAAAAGCGAAAGTTTGCAATTCTTTCAAAAATCGACTCAACATTCACTTTTCTGTGGAGATCTAGGTTAAAGTGTACCAAGGGAGATTTAGCATTTTCTAAAAACTTTATTTTGTGATAATTGTATTTTCTTTTTATGCCAAAAAGCTACTTTAGCCCATATTGGACATCCATATTGCATAAAAACAGTTTGTGAATAAATATCTTGTTTTCATTTGTGAGAACAGATTTTCGATTTATAAAAGGCTAAAGCATCCTAATTGCAAGAACATATTTTGAGTATCTACTAGACCTTTATCATTGGCTTAAAAATGGTTGAAAACTAGATTGTGTTTTGAGAACTTTCAAACTAGTTCGTATGTTTCGTCGTATATTTTTCGAGACCCATTCTTTTCATTGTTTTTGATCTATTTGACTATTCTAAGGAGGAAAAAAATAGTAAACTAGTTTTTGGGGTATCCTTTATCGTTTTCTAAACTCCTTTGTACATTGTTTCTTCTTTTGTATTTTTGAGTGCGTATATCGCTGTGTTCAAGGATGGTCTAAATTTAAACTTAATTTCAAAACAAAAAACCACTTAGTTTATGTGCATTTCCTTCATAATATTTTACGTTTCTTAGTTATATGAAGACCTCATAAGATGACGAGATAAAAAACAGTTTGAAACTATTTAAATAACTACAAAAACCCAATGCAAGCTCAGCACAAAAGAGTTAAAATCATTAGAGAGAAGAAGCAAAAGGTTTTCACACCAATTTGTCATCAAAACACCACAAAAAATAGATTTAAATATAAATCAGCCATCAACCAAGTAATTTTTTTGACTGTCTAAAGTACTGAGCCAATCCCGGGACTAGTCCCGGGATCCCGGGATTAACATATCTGAATCCCGAAATCCCGGGATTGAAAAAACCTTTCGGGATTGCAATCCCTATCATGAACCATTACTTCAGACCTTCAATAGTACTCATGTCAACATTCAATTGAAGAGGCTCACTGAGCTACATAAAATAATCACAGACCAAGAAATTCTCGAACTACCACATAAGCTCCAAATTCACACTTATCATAACTCAGCAATTGGATATTCAGCACTTTTATTAACAATTATACTCATTAGTTATCTTATATGGAGACGAAAATCAAGATCATCTGCTATCTATACGCAACCAAGGCCAAAACCTCGGCAAACAAAACCAGAGTCAGATTTCATAATAGTTGAACCATCGTTCAACGCGGGGGAGAATGTTCAGGTCAACACCAAAAACAGCGTCAGTGGGTCAAACTGCACGCAATGGAATACTGACGCTGCACCACAAGTCAACAACGGGGATGTCGCAACTGGGCCATTCAATATGTAGTAATCTAGGTGTAAGCAATTCTGTATTTCATAACCATTCAACATGTATTTATTTAGGTGTAAGCAATTCTGTATTTCATAATTGTTCTATATTTATTTATTAGGTGTAAGTAATTTTTCATTTAATTATTGTGATCAATTTGGTATAAAAGAAACTGAAAGAATAACAATAAGCACATTCATTCATACGAAAGTCAACAAGCATTTTGGTGTTTCTTTTGTGATTGATTTCTCCGGTAGTGACCAAGTTTAAGTGCTTGTTCACTCATTACAATCATAAAGGTATCAAGTTTATGTGCTTGATATCGTCCATTTAGACAAACGAGTCTAAACAGTCGTCGTCAAGACAGCGCAGAAGAAGATGTTCAAGACCGTGATACAACAAATAGCGGATACATCCAAGATTCCCAAATCCCCGAACTGTTGGCAACGAAGACATTGTAAAATGTCCCCGTGTCTGTTTATTTTTTCCCATCTTACCATCTGGTAGTCTAGGACGGAGATACTCCAGAGACTTTCCAGACGGCTACTGGGTGACAAGGTGAAGAGGAACATTAGCAATAGCTGCCTCTCCCGTCTTGCCTTGGCCGTGGTGAACGACTTGACTCCGATAAACTCAAGATCGTCGCTCGCCAACCTGCGAAGCTCCGCTAAGAGCTCCTCTGGGTCAGAGGTAGGCTCTGCCCCCCCCCCCTTTTAAAAGCATACATTTAGGCTTCTCCTCTTTGGGGGTATAACTATAATATTCGGTGGTTGTCTTCGCTAACAACTCCCGAACGATGTTATGGTCGCATGTCGATCTTGACCTAGACGTTTAATAACAAATTTATCGCCAATGGCGGACTTACACAGGCTTTTTGTGGCTAGCAATTCCATTTTTAACGTTTTTATAGGGGGTACTCTGCTCTTCGCTGTGGTCTTCTTTGGCTGCTGCTGTTGTTGTGCTGAATGTTGTTGTTGCTTTTCGGCTGGCTGCTGCTGGCTGGGGATCGATGGTGCGGCTTTTTTAGCCGCGGTCCCTCGTTGCTGCTCGTTTGTAGCAGTTTTCTTTGCATTTTTACCTGCTATTGTATTAGCTGTGGTCCCGCGTTGCTGCACGGGCGCAGTTTTATTAATTGCAGCTTTTGTTGTTGTAGGCTGCTGATGTTTATTGGCCGTTTTATCTACCGCTGGCAATCGTTGCTGTTGTTTGGCCTTGCATTCGGCTTGCCTGCGGGCCACTTGCCTTGTTTATCATTTCAATTTCGGCAGACAGCTTCTCCACGGTTTTTGTTAGCTCGTGGAGTCGCTTATCTTCCTCGTTTTCTCCTATAACGTTATCGATTTCATCGTCATCGTCCTCCGCTAACGCAACGAAAGAGTTGTTGCTGCCGGTGTAACGGTCCTGGCCCTCGCCACCGTTCGACTCGTAGTCGTATGTTGAATTTAGACTATCACACTCTCCGAACTGGTCGACATACCATCTTCGTCGACCTCCTTATCGGTTCCCTTTGGTCTCAGCTTGCGGGACACTGGATTGGGCTGCATCTTGCGCCGCCTCTTCTTTGCTGCAGTTGATGTCGCTGCTGTTGTTGCGGTTGTTACCGCAATTTGCTTTGCGGTTGTTGCCGCTGCTTTGCTTCTTGTTGTTGTTGTTGCTGTCCTAAGTGTTGAATTCTTATCCAACACTTTATTATTTGGTGTTGATGGACCGGGATGGTCCATCACAGACGACTCGAATAAAAATTAAATTGGATTGCCCCTGCTGGGAGTTGAACCCACGTTCCTCCGCACTGGGTACCTACTACTTGACTAGTTAGGCTACTGCCTTTCTTAAATGTCACTGAATTTAAACCACAGAGTAGATAATACAGAGTGCCAACTCGTACCCCCCTTGCCTGAAACACCCTCAAAAAATTTTTCAACACGAATTCAAAATGGCGACTTATTTCTTGATTAAAAATGGAGTCGTGGTCAGTCGTGGTGAAGTTCCAAACTTCAATAAATAAAAAAAAAACAAGATGACATTTATCTTTGACAGTTTGCAAAATATTGCAAAGTCTTGTAATGTTTTATTCCTGGTAAGTATTTCTAACTAAATTAGTTTCTAAATTGATCAACCAGCAGATTTTCCAGACAATCTACTATGGGGCTCTAGAAGCGCCAAGTCTCAACTGAAGAGGGCGAAAGAAAAGTAAAAGAACTGAATGTGATGTTCATCGAGACCAGCGCTAAAGCCGGTTACAATGTCAAGCAGCTATTTGGAAGAGTCGCCGCAGCCCTACCCGGCATGGACTCCATGGATAACAAACCACCTGAAGACATGCAGGAAGTTGTCCTCAAGGACCCACGAAAGAAAAGACCCCGAAGGAGGCAGCGCTTGCTAAACGACCGACCCACTTCGATATTAGTATTCTTAAAGTACTGAGTCCTTTCAGAATTTTAGATAACTGATGTGGTACGTTTTAGGTAAAGCCATTCCCAACAAAAAAGCAGCCAACCAGCCTCAGCAGTCAAAAACCAACCGCCTAACAAAAAATTGGAGAAACAGGCACCTGGTTCACAGCCCAACGAGAATACAGGTGGAAAAAAGAAACAAAAGTATGTCAATTTGTTTACGAACGATGGCAAAGTTCCGAACACAATTATGCTTAAAGGACGTCGGCCTTGTGATTGTGAAGCAACACAACATAAATTGATAAACAACTGTCTGGGTTGTTGAATAATTGTTTGTGAACAAGAAGGAAGTGGTTCATGCCTTTTTTGTGGTTATCTGGTTTGTTCGATGCTGGAAATGCAGGATATGCGACAGTGTTTGTCGATGCACCAGCCGTATGCATCACTATTGGTCTCTGGCATAAAGAAGTAAGCGAGAAATCGACACGTAAGCACATGAAGTAACTTTGACGTTTTTTTGCAGACACGAAGGACGAGTATGGTATACTAATCATCGGGGTCGTATGTGGATTGCATCAACGGCTAAAGAACCAAATCATCAGTTCCTACGCTCGTCTTCAATGACTCTGCTTACGTCAATTCCATCGACAAAGCAAATCTGCTAGCAGCTCACTTCGCTGCCAACTCGACATTACCATACAGCACTCTAGCTCCACCTGAGCTTGAGAGTAAGCACTGTGAAATGAAGCAGATATTTTTCCGTACTCGTTCGGTAGCAAGAGTCCTCAAAGATCTCAACATACATAAATCCGCTGGTCCAGATGGTATCCCCACCGTTATTCTGAAGAGGTGTTCTTCTACGCTGGCAAAACCACTGCGTAAACTTTTCCATCTTTCCTATTCTGCTGGGATTTTTCCGAGCAGATGGAAAACTGCATTTGTCCAGCCGGTCCCAAAAAAAGGCGAATCTTCCTCCCCTTCCAATTACCGTCCAATTGCACTAACGTCCCTTCTTTCCAAGGTCATGGAAACGTTGATAAACCGTCAACTTATGAAATATCTTGAAGAACGAAAGCTTCTTAATGACCGTCAGTACGGCTTTCGTAGCAAACGGTCCACTGGTGATTTGATGGCCTATCTCACCGAGAAGTGGAACCAATCTTTACATTGTTTTGGAGAAAGTAAGATTATTGCGCTTGATATTTCTAAAGCATTTGATAGAGTTTGGCATCAGGCTCTTTTATCGAAAATGCGTGCTTTTGGTATCGATGAGTCTCTTCTTCGTTGGATTAGAAATTACCTTTCCGACCGTTCAATACAAGTTGTATTGGATGGTTTTAAGTCTGATACCCACTTCATAAATGCTGGTGTGCCCCAGGGCTCCGTTTTGTCTCCGACTCTCTTCCTCATTTTCATAAATGATCTCCTGTCTGAAACTTCTAATCCTCTCAACTGTTTTGCTGACGACTCAACCCTCAGCTTTTCATATTCGTTCCCAAATTCACGTCCCTGCTCTTCGGACGTGGAGATGGAACGGTTGCGTATGTTAAGCTCATTGAATTCTGACCTTGACAGCATTGTTACATGGGGTAAAAAAAACCGAGTTGAATTCAATGCTTCGAAAACTCAATGTTGTCATTTGTCGTTAAAGCTTAACATCCCCTCATTACCATTGTCCATGAATGGTACCTGCATCAAAGAAACCGAAAAGCTGTCAGTACTTGGTATGTGTGTGAACGACGACCTTCGTTGGAATGACCACATTTTCGAAGTCGCCAAAAATGCTGCAAAGTGCTTAGGTTTCCTTAAACGATGCAGGAAATTTTTCACCCCCTCTGATCTGGCTACAATTTATAAGGCCTACATCCGCCCTAAACTAGAGTATAATTCTCATATCTGGTCAGGTGCTTCTCAAACATCTTTGCGCCTACTTGATAGGATACAAAACAGAGCGTTGAAATTGATAGGTGATAGTTCAATTGTAGAATCGATTGATTCTCTTGAACATCGTCGAAATGTAACTTGCCTCACTCTTTTTTATCGCTACTTTTACAAACAGTGCTCTAGTGAAATAGCCAGTTGCATTCCTCCCCTGAAACAATTTAACCGCAATACCCGCCTCGCAAGGAATGCTCATCAGTTCTCCCTTGAGCCCAACTTCGGGCGTACAGTTAAGTATAGAGATTCATATTTTAGCCGCTCAACCCGAATGTGGAATGCTTTACCCAGCTCAATTTTCCCCACGCAATATAATGTACAGAAGTTCAAAAGTGATGTGCATCGGCATCTCCTTTCTTATCCTTTCCTAATTTCCTAACACCCGCACTGTGTTCTATAACATTATAAGTGTAGTCACAACCCCTTGAAGTGCGCGTAAATTATAAAAAAAAAAAAAAAAAAACCAACCGAAGAAGAAATTACTGAAGTTCACAATTTCTACAAACAACACAACAATGGTTACACGCTCTCCTTTTCCAATGAAACAGATTTTTGAATTTGATTTTGCAGATAATTCCATTAAGTTTCCATCGCAGTACCAGACTGGTTGTCTACTGGGCGTTATTATTGAAGACGTACTCACACAAGAAGAGTATCGCAAAAAGTATCCCAACACAGAATCGGATATATGTTTTTATATGCAAAAAACCCCAAGTTCTTCCTGTTGTCTTTCCAATCAAAGGATCCCACAAGATTTGTCAGTTTGCGTTTTGTTAATTGAGTCATAATTTTTTTCTTTCCGCCCTAGATCAAATCGAACCAAAAATACACCGAGCAGCTTCATTGGCACTACTCAAAGCAGGAGATTCATCGGTAAAATCTTGAGTAAAAAAAATACAAGCAAGAAACCTGGAGAGAGCGTGTTAATTAACTACTGAATTTTTATATGGTTATGTAGATTCAAATAATTCTTTTAAAAACACAAAAGACCTATATTTTGGAAGTGAGATCGGCAAAAACTGATTTTCAAATTGACGGTGTTACCACTTTTGCAAGAGGAAAAACATCTCATCTTAGTCCACTAAAAAGCAGCTTTTGTAAAATGATTATCATCCATTACCTTCAATCAATACTTACATACTTACTAACCAGCCTGACTAAATGGTTTCTATTATCAATTTCTTGTTTGGACTTCTGCTATAACTCTAATCTGATATCGCGAAATTAAAGAGACCAAAATTATGTAGTTAAGCAGTTTTTTTTAATTAAAATTAGCCTTAATCATTGTCAAAATTATTGTTCATATTAGCAAATGACTTTATGTTTCTATAAAAATATATTTTGAATGAAAAATGATTTCGCTTTATTCTAAGTAGATTACACATAAATCCATAAGCTCTCGTTTCTAAGAAATAAAACTCTAAGCTTACGAAAAATAGTTCGGTTGCATACAGCTTAAAACATTTCTTCCAGCTTAGTATTTCGTTAACGCTAGGCTTCTTTAATTCCAGTTCTTCGTCATCCTCTGCTGGCTTATTATTGTCCAAAGCTGTTGTTTACTGGGCATAGTCGGTGGCTCTAGAACTGTTAAATAAGTTTTAAAAAATGTATTCACATTAGAAAATTCCTTGTTTTTGAACTCACAGTTGCTTGTATTCTTGAATTTTCTTGTTCGATAGAACTGCAGTGATTGATTTACATATTTCTCGGACTCCAAGAAGAAAGTGCCTAAAGCCACCTTGGAGGGTTAGTCCGACGTTCACCTGCGTTTGGTCTCTGAAAACTATTTTGGGTTTAATGTTTGTCTTTGATTTATCTCTTAAAAAAATAACTTACCCGCTTCTCTTTTCGTGGGGGATACTCGCACACCACGTACTGGCGCTGTATATGAAAAATCATTTTCCTTTCCTGCCTTTCTCTTGAAATTTTTCAATGTTTGACTTCTTTCTAACATTGGTTTCTTCCTGGGTGAGGGAGTTGGAAGGTATTCAATACCTTCTTCATGCGGTTTTGATTCTCCAGTGACTTGTTTTCGTTTAGCGCGTTGAAAATTTTCCTGTTTAAAAATGTATCGTAAATACATTGAAATTGAAAAAAAATTGTGTATTTTGCCAATCGTGTTCCACATCGAAAAGGGCATCGAGTTTAGTAATGCAACCAGGACGAGCAGTTTATTGTTGAGAGACAATCTTGATTTTATCATGCAGTGAGGCTTAGTGAGGCTTTGTGGAAGAAATTCTACGAAGAAACCTCGGAGTACAACGATGTTAAGGAATCTTCTTTTTTGCTTATGCTCTCTGATCTCAGCGAGAAGGGCGCGAGCGTCAATTACAGCTTGATAGACACGTAAGTTTTCACCGTCCCGTCACTGGCTACGAAACACGCCGATGGTGAGTTAGTGTAGGACCCTAAGTTTGTGCAAGGCAAGAGAGTCGGAATCCAGGCTGCATTACTGAATGCCGATATTTCAGACGAATTGATGCGAGCAAATTCACTAACTCCTCCTGTCTTTGTTGAAATTATGATGTTTTTCTGATGGACTGCTGTTGGCGTCAGGAATGTTATGATGTGAAGTCGATACTTATGTTAAATGGAATGAGACATGAAAGCGTAATATATCTAAACAAAATTCAATTGAAACTTACCAAAAGAGGCAGAACTGGGTGGCAAGTAATATCGTTAACTCGAAACCTATGTCCCGATTATATGCTAGGTTATTATCCGGTGCAAGTGAATTCAGCGAAGTTTTCAATTTCAATTAGATGCGCCACCATGGGGACCATGTTGACCGGAATGCTTACTACTGGAATGCTCATCACTTTCCTATTCCTATACTGTGCGCATCCGATAGTTTGAACTTATCTCGCTCTCTGTTTTATCTCGTGCTAAAGTTTCATGTCGTTATGTTTAGCAAAAGCGTTAAATAAATTCATCTGGATTCCGTCTTTCTATGCTGGCCTTGACCATTTCCTCTGTGAATGTGGTGTACATTTTCGAATCAGGTTACAGACATGGTGAGAGCTGGTATTATAAACTACTTATCATGGCAGCACAGCTTCTTCTGGCATTTCTCTGAACATCTGAAAAGCTATAACAAAAGAATGCTGCTATTTAGTAGTACAATGTACCGGTATTTAGATCTGAGTGCTCTCGATATTTTTTTTGAAACCTCCGACAGAATAAAAATGTTCAAAATTCAGTTCCCGTTCCCAGAAATTGCACCCCATTGACTCTCTGTCTATATTAATTATGTACTTTGTGGCTCAAACTATCAGCAAACAAACAGAAATATGAAATTTCGGAGATTCAATTTTGCTTCGAAGTAATTGTCGTCGTAAGAAATTTTTCACAAATGCGGCAATGCATTGCGGAGAACGTCTCCGATTGGAGAGAATGAGTTCTCTACCGGCGGGAATTCTCGAAAGTCATCTTGCATAGTCATACGAGTTTTGCAGGGATGCCGAAACTAGACATGGCTCTGTACAGCTCGTCTCTGTAAATACTGTCATACGCGGTCTTCAAATCGATACCCATACTGATATTATTAGCAGAGTTGAGAAACAATAAAGTGCTCCTAGTTTAAATTTTAGGGTTCATAAGACCAGAATTCCTCATAATAGAGTTCGTGTATGGGCCAGTGCGTAGTTTGGAATATGTTTTGAGTGTTGAGGTTATTTGTGAATTAGTAAGTGGTGAATGAGAGTTGGAAATCAAGATTTTGTAAGGATAAATAAATATATAACATAGCGAGTAACCCCTAATAATGCATTAACTAATGAAGTTCGCGTAAGTCGAATGTTCGATGCGCTACTCATAAAACCCTTAATTGGAAACTTAAACGAATACTTGAGTATATGAATGTACTTACTGATGATCCTGATATGTTTGCAATTTGTTGATTCATTTTCTTTTTAAATAACTCACAATTATTTTACAAATTTTAGTTTTTCTGGCGCTTAAACAAACTTTTCGCTTCGAAATTCACACAAAACCATCTGTCATTATAAGACCTACCACACCAGGTGCTATCGTGTGGGGAGTTAAAGGCTATGTGCAAACTAGTATGTTCTGAAAAACTTAACAAAACGCCTGCATCGGTATGAAATTTTTTACTAATTTTTGTCTTTTTCAGTGAAATACTGGTCAAAATGGAAAAAAAAGTTAATTTCTGCAACTTAAATTCACTTTTCTATGTTCTAGGCCGCATGAAAATTAAAAATTATCGATTTTTTTGCAACCAAAAAATTTTTTTTTACTTTTCAAACTCAACTGATTTTTTTTCTCTGACAAATCAATGGCGGCCAATGGCGGGTGTGGTAAATGAGGGTTCCCGGTCTAGATTAGCTTGTAGGCAAAACGGCAAGGTAGTGCCGAAGTTGACTCTCTGGTTATACTCTGTGATTTAAACGCTTTAACAAACACTATTCAACTTGTAAGAACACAGCTAAAGTCGTCAACACGTCTACACTCGATAGCTGTTGCTAAACGACTCTCATTTCTTTACATATAACAATGAGAAAGAAGAGGACAATCATTCATCAGTTGGTAATTGGTATTTATACCAATTAAATACATCGTAAATGTCAGAGGCCATCTGTTGACGAACACTACACGATGTCGGTATTGCAGTTCAACATCGAATAGGGTGCTCCATACAAGATGCAAATTTAAATCTTTTGGGGGCGGGAGAATTATATACAGTCCACAGATACATATGTCAAATATTTTATAAACAAAAAAATCGAATATGTATACAAAAATTAATGATACTACTATACACAAAGCCATATGACTAAATTCTTAACACAAATCGAAATACAAAGCAATGTGGTTGAAAAGTGATTTTTTGGTGTTTTAATTTATAGAATTCTTTCTTACAGAAAATTTCTAAGATATCACATAAAGAAACTCTCTAATTTGGTTTCTCTATGGTTAAAACTGACAACAGAAATTTGTTTTTGTTTATATTTTCTCTAGCTATGGAACATTCCTTCATTCGATGTCTACTGCCTTTTCAGGAATAAAAAAGTAAAAAAAATGTAAACAAAACAATTTTTATAGTGTTTTATAGTATTGTAATGTACACCCAACATTTGTACCAATTTCCTAATCGAAAACGTTCAAACGAAAACACAACTGGCAGCACTATAATGGAATGGTATAATGAAAGACGTCGTTTGTGAGTGAGTGTGTGTGTGTGTGCAGAAATACCCGGAGGAGAATGTGTCTAGACATCATGGTTCATTGCAAAACTACTAGAAAGCTCTCGATGTTTCACACTGCTATATAAAGAGGCCGCTGACGCAACCAGAGTCAGTTTTAATTATAGAGTGATAAAGTGAAGAGTTAATTGTTTGCAAGTCGAGTTGAGATAAAATAAAGTATAGATACTGAATAAAATAGGTAGAAATAAATTGAAAGGTGGAGTTTTATTTTGCGAACTAAGCGCACGTTACATTGGTGTCAGAAGTGTAAATAAAACTTATTAGAAAAAAAAACGAGTTGACTAGTAAGGTGTAAAAAAAAGTAAAAAAGAAAAATAAAAACAAAATGCAGTGAAAATGGGTAAGTTGTTAGAAGAGCTCAACTGCATTGAGCTTAAAAGTGAGTAAGGTAAGCGAAATCTTTCTAGAGCTGGATCAAAAAATGAGCTCGTCCTGCGCTTACGTAACTATTTGGAACAGCTAGGGGAAGACGTAAACACTTTTGTTTTTGAAACAGAAGTGGAGGAAGAGGAAGTAAGTGAAAGTGTAGATTTTTCTAGTATGATGAAACTTTTGTTAGAGCAGCGAAACGAACAAAAGAAGGAACAGCAGAATGTTCTCGAACAACTTGAAGCACAACGAAACGAGCAAAAGAAGCTGATTGAAGAACAACGAAACGAACAAAAGAAGGAACAGTAGAATGTTCTTGAACAACTGGAAGCACAACGAAACGAACAAAAGAAGCTGATTGAAGAGCAACGAAACGAGCAAAAGAAAGAACAACAGAATATTCTCGAAAGACTTGAGGTGCAACAGAATGTTTTGGAAGGTCAGAAAAACATTCTAGAAAGCAAATTGGGTAACATTGAGAAAAATGTATGTGGCCTAGAAAAACGCATTGAATGTGTTGAGAAAAGATTTGCCAAGCTTGAAAGTCAATGCGAAAGTCAGCTTGCCACTTTGGAGAAACAAATCGAAAACATGGCTTAGGAACTAGACCAGATGCAGAAAATGGAGCCACGAAAAACTTGTGGAGATTATCTAAAGCAAAGAGAAGTACAACCACCAACATTCGACGGACACTCGTCTTGGTCAGTATACAGGAGACAATTCGAGGCAGCTGCGACAGCAAATGGCTGGGATGAGGAAGACAAATACATAGCACTGACTCTTGCTCTAAGAGGACCTGCAGCTGAATTACTTCAAACTGTTCCAGCTGGTAAGAGCGACGATTTCAGTTCTCTCGTGGCAGCTATAGATAAACGCTTTGGTGATAGCCACTTGAAAGAAGTCTTCCGAGTCCAACTCAATAACAGAGTCCAGAAAAGGGGTGAAAGTCTACAGCAGCTCCAAGCAGACGTCGAAAGACTGGTTCACCTGGCATACCCGGATGCTGGAAAAGAAATCATCAACCAGCTTGCTGTTGAGTCCTTCGTTCATGCCATTTCTAACAAACATCTTCAGAGTGTTGCACTTTTTCCTTCGCCACACACACTCTTTGAAAACGATCGGATGTAGGGATTTATTATCCCTTATTTGATTAGTCGTATCTTTGATCAATGTAATAATTTTAGGATGAGCGAAAACTTAAATACCGCGGACAAACAAATAAAAAAAAGAAAGTAATTAATGGCACAGCCAGCCGGCGTGCGAAAAGAATAGAAATGACAGATGGTTTTTGGTAGGAAGTGTTGGCAAGAAAACAAGCGCATCCAGCAACAAATATATGCTGCCACCGCGACTAGCTCAGCTGGGTGTGTTCGACAATTAATTTGATAAGGTAGGTCAGGTAAAGGGAATTAAATTAATCGAAGGTTGGTAAATTGGATAGGAATAAATTTGTATAAATAAATCAATTTGGAGGACAGGGTGTCCTAAAAATTGTGGGCGCCAGAAAATTTTTAAAGGATTAAATTTTCAAACCTTGACGTAAAGAAATAAAAAAAAATATGGTAGAATTCCCAAAGGGAAGTTTAAATAATTTTATTGTTCTAGTAAGGTGTCTGGATAAAACCGTGTTGGAACCTGGACTAAAACCAGAATCTATTCGAAAGAATATAAATGGAAAATAGGTGATCGTAAAATGAAATGAAAAGTTATATAAGTTTGCAAAAAGGTCAGGTGGACCGTTGCAATGTTGAACAAAAGAAATGGTACCGAAGGTTGAACGGTTAAAGGGGTTTTCCCGAAAATTCCCAAGATCGGTTTAAAATTAAGGGGGTCACGCGCCAGGCAATTTCCTGGATAAATCGTAAGATAAAAGGGGCTACACAGTCTTTCACACAAATCTTTCACCAAATAACACGATTCGCAAAAATTTCACTGTACTTATCTTGAGCTGTTTTTTTTTTCTTTCTTAAAATCTCCTTCTCCTAAATCTCCCTGATTTTGCTCTCCTGTAGTTGGATATCCTGTCGTATCCTTCGTTGAAAAGACAACCTTTCCTCGATTCACTTTCCAAAATCTGAAAATGAGCTAAAACTCCGAACAAAAAAATATGGCGCTAAATCTTTTCAATTGAATCAAAACTTATTTTCAATTTCTTAATCTCGAAAATCTTTCACTCTCTATCTCTTATCTCTCTGCTAGCTAGCCAAGAAGTGTCCACCACTTCAAGCCTAGCTCTTTGTCTGGCCTCAACCCCGCTCTCAGACACACACACATTCATACATTCAACCAATCACTTTCGTGGATTCAGTATCACGACATCAGCCACCGTTGGTGTGCTGTGCCATCGCTGTCGAATTCCAACGAAAGTGCGCATGCTCAACCACTACATGCATAGAGTTCGACAAGTTGTTGGTGTCGTCCAAAACTTGCCCTCTCTCTCGCCATTCACCAAGTTCGAAAGTTCGACAAGTGGTTGGTGTCATCCAACACTTGCCGATCTTGATGGGTGAGTCCAGACCCCTAGATCACCTAATATTACAACCTTCGTGAAAAACATCGCGCTATGCTGAAATTGAAAATAAGTTATCTCTGAGCATTCTCTCAGATACCTTTACTCGCGTGGAGAGTGAATCGAGTAAGTCAACAAAACCGATTCCTAATAAACATTTTTAACATTTTCTTTCGGGAGAACTATAGGAGGAGGAAATCTTATCTAACCGAAATCCCTATTCTACACTGGTGGCCTCTTTTGCAGATTTGGGGGAGGAGGGAAGAGCTTTAACGTTTCAACCTTTGGGTACCTTATTAAAGTTAGGTTGGGCAGAAGGCCATACTAGTTTTGTCAAAGTGACGTAAATCGTTGGGTAGGCATTTATCATCTACCATTGATGGTGGTATAGAGTGTTGATGTGTCAACCTGTGTGTGTTCACACCGGACATTTCCATTGTCTTGCGTGAGACCTCCCGTCTGCACGCTTCTTGCTCATCGTTGGGGATCGCCTGTCCCTTTGTCGGTCTAGCCTCGACCAATTTTGCCTCCTCACCCTAACGTGGGATGTTTTTGCATAATGCTGGGTGAGTAAACCATAGGCTGATGGAACCTTGGTTGCCCCTAACTCTCCCAGAATTATGCAGCCACATCCAAAAACGAAGAAGAGGAAGGGATACGAGAAAGGATCCTAAGGATACTTTTTGTAGCGGTAAATTTTACCGCGACAAATCCCACCCTTACCTCCCAGGAAATGTGCTTATATTTCAAAGAAATATAAACCATTTCCTAAGGCGAAACTGTGTAACGGAACGAAGAATAGGAAGACAACACAACACTAACGATTTTCCATCAATTTGACATTATGAAAGTTAAAAACTAAAGTTAAACTAAAGGTAGAGTAAGAATTAAACGTTAAGAGTAAAGCAGAAGTTTAATAAAAGTAAAAAGTTAAAAAGGCAATGAAATTTTAAAGTTACGATTTATAAAAGAAGAAGAATGGACTTCGTAAAAAGGTAACGTTAAAAAAAACGGTAGTAAAGATACTTATGTTACTGTGGGGTCTTGATTTTAGACTAAGTGTCAGAAGCATCGCAATAAGGTTTTAAATCCTTTGCGTGCCAAGTTCCGCGATCTTTGCCATTCTCATCGGTTAGGATATACGTCCAAGGTGACGTCCGCTTCGATATGCGGTAGGGCCCAACAAATTTAGGAGCTAATTTAGCTGCAATATAGTTTGCGGCATCTGAAAGTGCGAAATTTCTTCGCCAAACCAAATCGCCAGGCTGATATTGGACATCACGCCTGCGAAGATTATACGCTTGCGCGGACTTCTTGGTAGCCGCGCCTATCTTTCTAGCTATCTCTTCCCGTAGCTTCCTAAATTGTTTCTCTCGGTCTACTACTCCTGTTTGGTCCCTATCGCTATCCCTATATCCTATACCACGGCCACATGTGACCATGTTCCTGCCGAAGTTAGCGAAATATGGCGAAACTTCTAAAACCTCATGCTGGGATGTCCTAATCGCACAGGCCACCTTTGCCAATTGCGAATCCCAGGTTCGATGATTCTCAGATACATATGCACGAAGGGTAGTTTTAATGATTTGATTAATGCGCTCCGCGGGGTTTGCTTGCGGGTGGTAGTGCGCGGTAAAACGAAGTTGTGACCCATAGGTTGCGGTAAGCGCTTTCAGTTCCTTGCTACGGAACTGGGGACCGTTGTCACATACGATCCACTTGGGTACGCCGAAGAGTAGGAAGACGTTATCTTCCAACTCTTTGCACACTGCTTTCGCAGTTGCAGAACGAAGACAGAATAAGAGGGGGAATTTTGTAAAGTAGTCAACAACGGTGAGGATGTAGATGTAACCCCTCGATGATTTTGGTAGTGGACCCACCAAGTCCACCCATACCATTTCCCACGGTTTAGAGGTGCCTTCCCTTTCAGACATAAGACCAGCTGGTTTCTCGTTGATCGGTTTCACTGTTTGGCAAATTTTACAATTTTTCACATAACGCGTTATATCTACCCTCATTTTTGGCCAATAATATTTTCCTAAAACCCTAGCATAAGTTTTCCTAACCCCCATGTGTCCCGCTAGTGGACTATCGTGACACTGTTTCAAAATATCTAACCTATCCTTTTTCCCTACTACTAACTTCCATTCTTCACTACTCTCACAGACTACAACATGTTTCGGTTTCACATATTTATATAGTCTCCTATTCTCTACTCTCCAAGATGGATAAACTAACGGTTGCTTTTCGACTAACAAGATCATTTTCTCCACCCAAGGGTCCGTATCCGCATCCGAGATACCAGCCACTACTGGAACTCCCCGCGACAACATGTCTGGAACAACATGTTCTTTCCCCTTCCTGTGGATGATCTTGAAGTCGAATTGCTGTAGGCGGATTGCCCACCTAGCCAATCTACCTTGCGGATCTTTCAGATTGTTCAGTCACACGAGCGAGTAATGATCCGTTACGACCGTAAACCGAACACCTTCGATATATGGCCGCAACTTCTCAACTGCCCACAAAACGGCCAAACATTCCTTTTCAGTCGTCGAATAATTTCTCTCACTTCTATTGAGAGACCTACTAATGTAGCAGACTGCCTTTTCTCCTTCTTCAAACTCCTGAGAAAGCACGGCTCCGATCCCGTAATCAGACGCGTCTGTTTGTACAACAAACGGTCGGGAAAAATCCGGGCTCGTAAGAATCGGTGCCGTGACCAAGCACTCCTTGGCTTTCCTAAAACTTTCCTCACATTCTAGGGTCCAATCAAATTTCTTACTTTTCTTAAGAAGATCCGTAAGAGGCCTAACTAATATTGCAAAATTTGGAACGAACCTTCTGTACCAAGAAATAGTCCCTATAAAACTTCTAACTTCTTTGATATTTTTAGGGGCCGGAATCTTCAACATGCTTTCGACCTTTTCTGGGTCTACATGGAGTCCGTTTCTATCAACCACATACCCTAAAAATTTCAAAGAAGGCCTACAAAAATTACATTTTTCCCTACCTACTTTTAACCCCGCTCCTACTAATCTTTTAAAAACCTCCTGCAATATTTCTAAATGTTTGTCGAAGGAATCGGTGACGATGATGATGTCGTCCAAGTACACAAAGACGTAAGGTTCTAGGTCGGGACCCAAAACGTCGTCTATAAACCTTTGCCACGTTGCCGGGGAGTTATGGAGACCAAACGGCATCCTTAAAAACTCAAAAAGACCTCGGCCAGGCACTGTAAAGGCTGTGTATTTGCGCGATTCCTCCTCCATGGGTATCTGCCAGTATGCAGACTTAATGTCAAGTGATGACAAAAATTTTGCATTCTTAAGCTTATCCAAAATCGCTGAGATAAACGGAAGTGGATAAGCGTCCCTATCTGTTACAGCGTTAAGCTTCCTATAATCGACGCAGAACCGAAAGCTTCCATCCTTTTTCTTGACGAGCAAAATCGGAGATGCCCAAGGGCATCTGGATAACTCCAGCATCTAACATCTCCTGAAACTCCTTGTCAATACTTTTCTGGATTGCGGGTGACACAGGGTAATACCGCTGCTTGATCGGTTCTGCAGTCGTCCTAATCCTATGCTCAACTAAATTGGTACAGCCTTACCCCTCAGTCATTTCCTGAAACAACTGTTCTAAACACCTATCTAACTTTTCCCTATCCTCACTACCTAAATCTGATTTTTCCCTAATGGACCCTACATCTGTTATAGAGGCAACTGCTTCCTGCTCAGAAAAACTCCACACACCTGATCTCAAATCCGGGACTATTCCCGATAGCGCCCAAAAGTCTGCGCCAAGGATCAATAAATGTGGGAGGTTTGGTATAACTAAACACTCTAGTAGTATGGATTTGCCCTCCACCTCCATTGGAAGCGACAATGATCCAACTACTCCTACTCCCGCCCCATCCGCTAGCGCAACCGAACCTATGTTACATTTCCCTAACGTTAATCCTAAACCCTTCAAAATTCTCCACCCATCCCTACCTACTATTGTGCGGGAAGCACCAGAATCTTAAAGCCCTAAAAACCTAATGCCAAAAATGTTGACCTGCAAATAAGGTCTACTATCCCTACCATTTGCCGCGAGTGTGAAACCTAGCTCAACCCTGTCAACCAGCTGATCGTCAGCAGACGACCTAACTAATTGCGACGGAGCTCTCGTCCTGCTGACCCGAGAGTCCGTTGCCCATTTCCCGAACCAGAACCAGAACATTTCTTGCAATCCCTACGATATACATTCAACGCACCACAACCAAAACACTTTTTAGCAACAGGACACGAATTCGAAAAATGACCTTCCCTATTGCAGTTGAAACACCTAACGACCCTTCGGAATGGGTTATCTGGTGCCGACTCAACAACCGCCACTCGGTGTTGACCTGCCGCACCAGGTTGATAACCACACTCCGGTTCCAACAAATTTTTTCCACGAGAGGGGGGGGGGTAAAAGAATCCACATTCACCTTCAATGTGTCCATTTCTCTTCCAAGCACCGCAAGCTCCTTCACCGTAGTCGGCTATTTGCTTTTGGAAGAATGGATCCACATTTTTCTTCAAAATACCAAGCATTCGACTCTCACTCAACGGCTCACCTAACCTCCTAAACAACGTCCTCATCACGGTGAGGTATGCGCCGAAGGTTTCGTCCTTCCCTTGGGATCTACGATTAATCTCCTCCAAGAGAAGATCATCGTAGTTCGCAGGAAGGAACTCCGCCTTAATTTCCTGAACTAGCTCCTGCCAGTTTCTCAGCTCACTCCTTACGGTCCTAAACCATAAGAGGGCTCTTCCACTTAACAACTCCGTCGCCGACTTAAACAAATGTGCCTCAGACACATCGTTCGCTACCCGTAATTCTTCAACCCGTTCTAAAAATGCATTCACCGACGAACCATCCGACTCTCCCGTAAATTTCACATTCCACTTTCCCACACGTTCCACTCTTCTCTCATACCTTTCGTACGCACCATGATTCTCTGCCATCCTATCCTCACTTTCAAATCTATTTTCCCTATCCATTCTATGTTCTTGATTCATTCTGTTTCCTCTGGCCATTCTCTCTTCACTCACTCTTCGTTCTCGCTCTAGCTCTCTTTCCAATTCCCTAATTCTTAACTCACTCGCACTTTCAACACTTCTTTGCTCATTCATACGCATATCAACATTTCGCTCACTAATCGAATTATTTTCAGTTCCCTGTTCCCTTGCCCTTGCATTTCTCACAATCGAACCACTCGCTACTGGCAATGGGCTTACGCTCACCGAGCGGCCACCTGAAACTCCTGATCTTACATTCTTCTTTGGAATTTCATCCTCTGAGTCACTCTCTCCACTATCACCCATAAGTACACCTAACAAAATCAACAACTCATTCTTCAGTTCAGTCTGTTCCTCTTCATCCTTCTCATCCTCACACACTGCCCTACCAATACGGCCTAATGCCCACTCAATACTTGTAATTATTTTCACACATTCCGAAGATTTCGGATCTTTCGGAGGATCTTCCAAAAGAACCCTAATCTCTTCCGTCTTTGCTATCACAGCCTCTTTATCCTCTTCAAAGCTAAACGGATAACTCTTCGAGTTTTCCAATGTCCCCCGAGACTCTAACACTTTTGAAGATCTGAGGGCTTTCCTCATCACTTCCACTGTACCCACTTTCAAACCACGAATCTGCATCTCATATGCGAGTTCGTCTGCTGCTAAACGACCAATATTCATATTTACTGTTAGCAAACAACACTTTTCAATTACAAAATAAACAATTCAACTTCCACTGACAAGCTTCCAAACCCTCAACACGATTTAACTTATGTTAAAATCAGAAACAACCAACAACACTTTTCAAATGAAAAAGAGAAAAAAAAAACAGTAATAATCTACCCTCTTCTGCTCAACAGCTATCAAAATCTTAACACGATTTCACAAAACCCACAGAAACTATTAAGTTTTATCAGAAAGCACCCCAACTTATACCCTTCAAAAAAAATTTTTCAACACAAAATCTAACGACCCAAAAAGCAAACACTCCGCTTATAAAAGAATAACAAAGATATAAAACCACACTTTATAAAAACCCGTAAGAAAATTACTTCGAATGAAATGAATATCTTAAAAGCTAACTCGAAAATATCAATTCAAAAAAAAGAAACACCCTTTTTCAAAAAAAATTTCCAAAAAAAACTAACCGCAACTCGCAAAATTCAATTCTCACCCAATACAAAATTCCAAAATGTACTGCACCACCAAAATTATTTCAAAAAACAATTCAACCACAGAAAAAAGGTTTGAGAAACACTGGATTTCGCTAGCAAAAAAAATTAAGTTCTAGCAATGCAAGGCAACAATGTATATTGGGTACTGGCGTACACAAAGTAAGGCAGACAAGAAAAAAAACAAAACCGAAGGCCAAGTAGCCGGCAATATTAAAACGTATGTTGGTAAGTATATAAATATGGATGTACGCGAAAATGGAACTACGTACTTTGTATATGAAATGTATAGTACTATCACTTTCCCCTTTTGCACTGTCGAACTTGAATTCGAAAGTAGTCCACAAAAGTTCGAATGTATTCCTCAATAGTGCATATATGTAAGAGCAGGAAGCATAAGTAAATAAATAATTTCATCATTATATGCTTTTCTTTCTAACCCATAAGAAATGTGCGCCTAACATCATACATTCCACCATGAGCATTCTTTTTTTCGCAAACTTCTCCGCTGATGTTGGCGCACCCTAGTGACGAACAATGTTCACAAAAAAAGCTATCCGGTGAGAGTACTATACATTTCATATACAAAGCTACGTATTCGTAAATGATATGTAAACCCAATAAATGCACACGAAAAGGTAGGTACGTCTAAGATAGTATGTTTATATATATGTAAATAATAAATCGAAATAAATTTAATCAAATCAGGAATGTAATAATGATAGCACAAGCAAACAGAATCAAAAGTAATGCAAAAACAAAAACAAAACAAAATCTTACTTGGAGTACACAACCGTATGTATGTATACTTAACCCAACGCACTTTCCACTCTTCCAGACAGGGGCGTAGCGAGGCTCCAAGCCATGGGGGGGTGAATTTTAATGAAATGCCGACTAGTCTTCAGAATTTGCCGACTGCATCAAAAAATAAATCTATATACACATATAAAATAGGATGTATGTATGTTTGTATTTATGTCCGTTATAGATTGGTTTCTTATGAGATCTTCAGGGTAGACATAGTTCAAACCAGAGATGGTTCCTTTCAAGGTTTTATCTCCATACTCCCACAGGAACGGGGTTGCGAACGGAAACCTAGAAACTACTGAACAGATTTCAAAAATTCTTTCGCCATTGCGATGTCACATAATCCCACAGTAAAAAAAACTTATATTTTATACCCATATTCCTACGGAAGCGGAAGAACGAGAAAGGGAACCTTAAAACTACAGACTCGAGCAACACCGGGTGGCTCAGCTAATAAATAAATAAAACTATTTAAAAACGTAAAAGTGGTCATTTCACAGAAATTCATTTATTAACATAAAATCAGTTTATAATTGCAATATACCTAACGATATAACAACAAAAAAATTAAAAGTATTTATAAGAAATAATAATACAATATAGTATTTGGTATGAGAAAGAGTACATATTCTTTGATTTTAGTCTTTATAAATTTTATCATTATTCAAAAAAAAGTTCATCAATTGGAATTTAAACTCCAACTCTCCGGTGTTTTAATAATGCCCATTTTTTGACGACCTCACTAGGTTGAATATTATCAACAACATCCTTTGAGGAATACAGAAGCATTAATGAATTTAACCTATCACTACCCATCGTCGTACGCAAATAATTAAGAACTATTTTAAGTTTACTAAATGACCGCTTACAAAAAGCCGACGTCACAGGAGCAGTTAGTTTAAAGGCTAACGGAATCACATATCTTAATTTGAATACCTCTTTGACAATATCATCGAAATTTGAGCATTTCTCACAAGTAAAAAGAAGAATTTGCAGTTCCGATAAATAGCAGTCCACATCTTCTTTTTAAAAAAATGGATCTAATTCTATGATAGATTTGACTCATTCTTTAAGTGGCATTTGCTCTGTAAGCGGGTATTTTTAAAATTTTTAAGAAAGGTTCAAAAATGGTAAAATTATCTGTTAGATTATTATCTTTAACGTGCGAAATAAAAGTTTGAAGAACCATTTTGAACTCTTTTCTATAAAATGTTTCTAGATCAAATACAAAAGCAGTTTCAGAATTTTCATCAATTCTCTTTGGTAACCGACGCGTTCTATGATGTTTTAAAAAATCGTTTTTGGGACTTATCTTTAGTTTTTCAGCAAATGAAGAAGAACTTTTAATCAAAGCATTTAATTGAATGTCATGATCGTTTATTTCTTGAAATAACTCCAATGTGCTTCGAATCAGTCATGAAGCGTCAATAACGTTTAACTCTTCCACCTTTCGGTCAAATTTTTAACTTTAAACCAATAAAAGTTAACAAATGAATTTTTGTTTGCCAAATTCGCACAAAAACGCAAAAAATGTTTGTTAAAAACCAAAAGCAATTGTATAGAGTGGAAAATAAAAATATTCCGTAGTGAAATTAATGCAGGTAAACAATTTTTTTTGTTCGTTTTTTGTTAGTTTAGAAATGTCAAAAATAGGCCCGTTCACAAAGGTAACAAGGAATTTCTCTTGTATATTTTTGACTCTGTTTACATGCTGGGGTTGAACTCATATGAGATTGTGATTAATATGTGAGTTGGAAAAAATATTTTGTTACTTGTTTCAAAATTAATAATAAAAAAATAAAACCATATTTATGGAATACTTAACAATTACCATTTAATCAACAATCTTTCCAATGAAATCTGTGAAACAGAAAATTATATATGATGTATTATTTCAAAATAGTTGTTTTTTGTATGAAATGTAGTGTTGTATTAACTGTGAAACATGGGGTTAATTCCCGATCTGTGAAGCTGTGAAGTGAAAAAAAATATCATTTCAGTTTTCACACAGTTTTTTCATTTTATCACTTCACGAAACCACTCTAAGCGATTCCCGATCTCAAAATGAAAAGTAGTTCTCAAACTGTGTTCTAAAAAGTACTAAAACGTTCTAAATGGTAAATTTTGACAGTTGTCTCCCATTTTCCGATTGGATTCCAATTGGATTTTTCCGCACTTGAGTTCTGCTGCCATTTTTCATTTTCATAATTGAATTTTTTCACCGACTCATACGGCAATGAAAAGAAATTTATCATATGAAAAAAATTTTACATTTGAAGTTGGATTTTCACTAATCGAGACTCGAATTTTCGGTTAAGCTGTGATAAATGTTTTCACTTCACAGCTTCACAGATCGGGAATTGACCCCCAGGACCTTGATTATAGAATAACTAAGTTGAGACAAAAACGATTCCATTCGGGTCTTTCTGGTTGAGATCACTCGAGTCGGCATGGCAGTCGGGAAATCTACTTTGTTTTTCTACCTTAATTTGCCGACTTGTTATTTTTTTGTTGCCAAAAAACGACTGTCACAAACACTTCCATTCGTGTCTTTTTGGTTGAGATCACTCGAGTCGGCATGGCAATCGGAAAATCTACTTTGTTTTTCTAACTTAATTTGCCGATTTGTTATTTTTTTGGCAACAAATCCACTGTCACAAACACTTCCATTCGTGTCTTTTTGGTTGAGTTGACTTAACTCGACAAATCTACTTTGTTTTTCTTCCTCGATTTGCCGACTCGGAAAAATCGTGGGGGGGTGCTACACCCCCCCACACCCTCCCCTCGCTACGCCCCTGCTTCCAGAAGAAAAAAACCACTTATTTTATGCTCTTTGAACTTTGATTGATGATAAACTTGTCTATTCTTTGTAGAATGTAGATGATGAAGAAATTTATCTATGGATAGAAAAGAACACAGCAGTAAGTAAAATGTTTCAAGAAAAAACAAATATCACAAATAAATCCACCAAACGATACACTCTAACACTGATTTGTAATGGACAACTCCACAAGCCCGACACGTTGGGTGCCAATTTGTTTTTTTTCCTTCGCCACACACACTCTTTGAAAACGATCGGATGTAGGGATTTATTATCCCTTATTTGATTAGTCGTATATTTGATCAATGTAATAATTTTAGGATGAGCGAAAACTTAAATACCGCGGACAAACAAATAAAAAAAAGAAAGTAATTAATGGCACAGCCAGCCGGCGTGCGAAAAGAATAGAAATGACAGATGGTTTTTGGTAGGAAGTGTTGGCAAGAAAACAAGCGCATCCAGCAACAAATATATGCTGCCACCGCGACTAGCTCAGCTGGGTGTGTTCGACAATTAATTTGATAAGGTAGGTCAGGTAAAGGGAATTAAATTAATCGAAGGTTGGTAAATTGGATAGGAATAAATTTGTATAAATTAATCAATTTGGAGGACAGGGTGTCCTAAAAATTGTGGGCGCCAGAAAATTTTTAAAGGATTAAATTTTCAAACCTTGACGTAAAGAAATAAAAAAAAATATGGTTGAATTCCCAAAGAGAAGCTTAAATAATTTTATTGTTCTAGTAAGGTGTCTGGATAAAACCGTGGTCGGAACCTGGACTAAAACCAGAATCTTTTCGAAAGAATATAAATGGAAAATAGGTGATCGTAAAATGAAATGAAAAGTTATATAAGTTAGCAAAAAGGTCAGGTGGACCGTTGCAATGTTGAACAAAAGAAATGGTACTGAAGGTTGAACGGTTAAAGGGGTTTTCCCGAAAATTCCCAAGATGGGTTTAAAATTAAGGGGGTCACGCGCCAGGCAATTTCCTGGAATCGTAAGATAAAAGGGGCTACACAGTCTTTCACCAAATAACACGATTCGCAAAAATTTCACTGTACTTATCTTGAGCTGTTTTTTTTTTCTTTCTTAAAATCTCCTTCTCCTAAATCTCCCTGATTTTGCTCTTCTGTAGTTGGATATCCTGTCGTATCCTTCGTTGAAAAGACAACCTTTCCTCGATTCACTTTCCAAAATCTGAAAATGAGCTAAAACTCCGAACAAAAAAAATATGGCGCTAAATCTTTTCAATTGAATCAAAACTTATTTTCAATTTCTTAATCCCGAAATTCTTTCACTCTCTATCTCTTATCTCTCTGCTTGCTAGCCAAGAAGTGTCCACCACTTCAAGCCTAGCTCTTTGTCTGGCCTCAAACCCGCTCTCAGACACACACACATTCATACATTCAACCAATCACTTTCGTGGATTCAGTATCACGACATCAGCCACCGTTGGTGTGCTGTGCCATCGCTGTCGAATTCCAACGAAAGTGCGCATGCTCAACCACTACATGCATAGAGTTCGACAAGTTGTTGGTGTCGTCCAAAACTTGCCCTCTCTCTCGCCATTCACCAAGTTCGAAAGTTCGACAAGTGGTTGGTGTCATCCAACACTTGCCGATCTTGATGGGTGAGTCCAGACCCCTAGATCACCTAATATTACAACCTTCGTGAAAAACATCGCGCTATGCTGAAATTGAAAATAAGTTATCTCTGAGCATTCTCTCAGTTACCTTTACTCGCGTGGAGAGTGAATCGAGTAAGTCAACAAAACCGATTCCTAATAAACATTTTTAACATTTTCTTTCGGGAGAACTATAGGAGGAGGAAATCTTATCTAACCGAAATCCCTATTCTACACTGGTGGCCTCTTTTGCAGATTTGGGGGAGGAGGGAAGAGCTTTAACGTTTCAACCTTTGGGTACCTTATTAAAGTTAGGTTGGGCAGAAGGCCATACTAGTTTTGTCAAAGTGACGTAAATCGTTGGGTAGGCATTTATCATCTACCATTGATGGTGGTATAGAGTGTTGATGTGTCAACCTGTGTGTGTTCACACCGGACATTTCCATTGTCTTGCGTGAGACCGCCCGTCTGCACGCTTCTTGCTCATCGTTGGGGATCGCCTGTCCCTTTGTCGGTCTAGCCTCGACCAATTTTGCCTCCTCACCCTAACGTGGGATGTTTTTGCATAATGCTGGGTGAGTAAACCATAGGCTGATGGAACCTTGGTTGCCCCTAACTCTCCCAGAATTATGCAGCCACATCCAAAAACGAAGAAGAGGAAGCAATACGAGAAAGGATCCTAAGGATACTTTTTGGAGCGGTAAATTTTACCGCGACAAGAGATCTGTGCGAACTGCTTGAACACGAAATCTTTCTGAAACTCTAGAATTTGCATTAATGATGGAAGCTTCTGAGCAAGCTTCTCAAATGGTGCGTTGTCAAAGAGAAGTCATAGTCGAGGCTAGATCATGCCCAGGAGTTAAGCTACAAAGGAACCAGCGGAACGGACTTGCAAGATGTTGGAATTGTAATAAGATGGGGCACTTACAGCGACAATGCTGGTTGCCACCAATTAAAACTGAAACTGCTTTTCAACGTTGTGAAGTCCAAGAAAATCAATCCACGAGCTGTAAGGTAAGACCGCAGACTTATCAATACCAAATTGGACATCAGGTAGGAAACCCCCAAAGGAATTGCTGGCGGAAAGTAGAGACCAAGACTCAGCGGATGAGAATGGAACCCAAATTGGGATGGAACAAGAAAGAATTGAGGTCTGCTCAAAAGAAGGATCCAGACATCGGACCGATTCTCAAATGGAAAGAGAACAACACAAAACCTGACTGGAACGACATTTCTGACCAAAGCCTTGTTGTCAAAGCCTGTTTGGAACTGGATGGAAACATTTACAACGAAAATAAACGATACTAAACATACGTTCCACAAAATGTAAATATAAACAAAAACATAGAATGTTTATGGAAAATTAATGAAGCGAATGTACATAAAGTCATATGACTAGAAAAGTTCTAGAAATTAAATATAACCAATTTGCAAGTTAACAAGTGAAGTTGTGTGTTTCATTTCAAAATAGCTTTTTTCCTAGTTTTTTCAAGTTTAATCTAAAACCTAGTCGGAACATTTTGGTCCTTCATAGCCGTTTTTACGAACAGTGATTAGAAACAATATAGTGTGTGTGGAAAACATTAACATTTTAAAAGACAAAAAGTGTGTGAAGTGCTTAGTCGTTTAACGAACACAAGTGCTTATATATACATATTTACATATATGAAGAACTCCTACAGAGTTTAATAAGTAAAGTGTCAATTTTTTCAAATTAAATTTGCTTAAAACGAATCAATCGCGCGCGATTAAAACGCCATTAAATAAGATTGAAAACGCCATTTAGCTAAAATAACCTTAAACTATCTGCTGCAGCAGTCGAGTCATCAAGGACTAAAACTACAAGGTCATCCAAGGTTGCAACTGCAAAAAAGAAGAAGAATTTAAGTAAGTTCGTTCTTGTTGTGTACGTTGTTGTATAAATAAATAGTTATACCCAAACAAACTTTAAAATGTCGAATCCAGTACCTGCTCTTGGTTCTTCTTTGTTTTACGGAGCTCTCCAAAAAAGCCTCCTGGAGCAAATAGAGAGGAATTATAGAAATTTCAAAAAAGAGCCCAAAACACGTCGTACGCGTGCAGTTGCGAGTAGTCGTCTAGCCTTGCTGGAGGAAAATATGGCTTCAGCGAAAATCTACCATCAGAACGTCGTTGGGGGTTTGAAGTTGGAAGCTGGAATTGAAAAAGAGGATTATTTGGAAGTTTTTGCGAAATTAACGACACTCACCTGGATTATAGGTCCGATTTAACTGAATTGTTAGAGAGTTTATCTTCGGTTTCTGCATCGTCATCGCTGGCAGCAGGTCAGGCTGGTCAGAGTTTAGGCCAATCAGGTATGGTCCGTACCGAGTTGAGATTGCCCAAAATTGATCTCCCTAAATTTAATGGGGAATATATAAAATGGCGGTCGTTTCACGACAGGTTTGATTCGCTGGTCTTTTCAAACAATAATTTGACGGACATCGACAAGATGCACTTCTTGAAGTCGAGTTTAGAAGGTGAGGCGGATCGTTTGCTCCAGCATTTACCCTGTGTCGCGGGTAACTTTGACAAGGCATGGGAGTTACTAAAGGCGCGATACGACAATAAGCGTGTCTTAGTAAATGCGCAACTAAAACTCCTTTTCAGCCAAAAGTGCCTTGTGAAAGAGTCGGTTGATGGGCTGAAGGAGGTGATATTCACCTCGCAAGAGTGTATCCATGCACTCAGGAACCTGGATGTGCCTGTTGATCAATGGGACGACATTTTGGTGCACCTCGTGTATAATAAATTACCTGGTTATTTGCAGCAGTTGTGGGAAGAGAAGTTGGGGAACCAGAAAGAGTTACGATTTTCTGGAGTTTTTGGAAGCACGCTTCAGGACCTTGGAAGCAGTGAATGCAGATACAGTACAACCAACTTCTTTCAAGAACGATGTGCGGAGACCAGCCGGTACGGAGGTGCGGAAGGTGTTTCACGTGAAGAATGCTGCCAGAACGGAGTTCGTGTGCCAGGTATGCCACCAGAGCCAGCACTCACTGTGGAAATGCCAGAAGTTCCTGAATATGGATGTTCAAAGGCGCGCGCAGGTAGTCAAGACGGCAAAGGTGTGCAATAACTGTCTGGGGTACAGTCATTACGCCTCAAACTGCCCAAGCGACAAAAATTGCACGTTTTGTTCGAAGCGTCACCATTCGTTGCTGCACATCAACATCACACCATGGGAGTTGCAACACTGGCTTTGCTGTGTAAAAGTGTAAATTTATAGTTCCAGTAAAATATTCTGTTTTTATACATTAAATATCGATAAAAGTCAAAAACAATATATAAACGGCCTTCTTTCTTGAAAATCGAATGTGAGTTGCTTTAATTTATTAACTTTTATTCAAGTTAATAAGTGGAATAAGCCTATACCCAACAAAAATTACCACAACTAAAGCAACGGCACCGGATGAATAAGCGAAAGCACAAATTGACATCCCCCGAATCTGCCATAGTTACCTCGAAAAAAATAAAAACATCAATATGGATAATCCAATAAGCTCCATGTCTATAAACGACTTAAATGCCTTGTTTGATCGTAAGCTAAAAGATATAGCCACAAAAAGTGATTTGAATGAACTTCGAGAAGATCTTGCAGATGTTAAGAAGGAAAATCAAGACCTGAAAGCGATGGTCAACGAATTAGGTGACAAGTGCAATTTCCTTCAAAACGAAATCGAACGTATTAAAATTTCCGCAAATGAATGCAATTTAATTTTCAAAATGTCTAAAACAAACGGAGACCAGTCGCTTGAAGTGGAAAACATTTGCAAAAACCTAGCTAAATCGCAAAACATAATTACATCCCAGCAGATTCACCAGGTTGGCAACAACAATACTGCAACGTCAACTTTTATAGCCAAATTTGATAGCAAAAATTCAGCATTCCAAGTGCTCAAGGAGGCAAAAAGCTTAAAAGGAACTGGAATATCAATAAGTAGAGACTACCCATTTGAAGTAAGGCAGCGGCGCGGGCGGCTCATGCAACTGAGAAAACAACTTCGTGTTAAAAATCCACAATCAAAAGCCTTTCTACGCGATGATAAACTACTTGTGGATGATATCTCAATACGATGGGACGAAAAATCTGGATTTGTATCAGAACATCAAAATGGATTAAATATTGTATCTGAAACTCATAAACTGGAGGAAAACTTTTTCGTCAAGCTACAATCCGAGATGTTATTGCAAAACCGACCAGGCAAACGTGGAAAACATCAGCAAAAACAAATGTCGGACTGTCAAATGTCAAATAGAGCAATTGGAGCTAGATACAGCTATGCAGCCATAGGTGGCGTTGGCCGTGATGGAAGGGGTAGTGTAATTGGGAGTAGGGTGACACGAAATGCTAAAAACAATTAGGAAAGAGCCGTCTGTCAGATGCTAAGTATTAAAAAATTATATATTCTAAGTTACAATATTGCTGGTTTAGGAAATAAGATAAATGTACCAGATTTTATAAAATTTGTTAAAAAGTATGATATTTTTGTATTAATTGAAACTCATGTAATAGAAGAGCAAGTTAATAATCTTAATATGTATTTTAATGAATTCAAACTAAAATGGATTTATGCAGAGAGACCAAATATGAGGGGCGGGCAAGTGGTGGAATCCTTATGGGATACAAATCAAGCCTTAAAAACCTGGAGTGCAGCTTAAAATGTAATTATGGCCTTGATTACATGGAAATTAACTTAAATCACCACAAACTGACATTAGTTCCAACGTATTTAAATTGTAGCAGCTGGGACTCTCAATATAATCAACTTATAGATAAAATAAACAGTAATGGATTCACAAATTTATTACTTATCGGTGACTTCAATGCCAGGACGGGTTCCGAAACTAGCGAAAACAAACTTTGGGGAGAAGATCGCAAATCGAAGGATATTGTAATTAACCGGGAAGGAAGGAAACTGATCGACCTTTGCAACTCTTTTGGTTTGGGTATATGTAATGGATGTTCCGTCAGTGACAGAGAAGGAGATATGACGTTTGTAAGCCACCAAGGAAGCTCTGTTATAGACTATGGGCTGGTAGGAGGCGACTGGTGTGAACTTATAAACGATTTTGCCGTAAAAACTCAGATTTTCTCTGACCATCTTCCAATCGAAATAGCTATTCGAACACTCAACCCCCAACCACAACATGAAAACGAAACAACTCATCAAAACAAATACAAATGGAAAGCTGAATTTGCAACCGAATACAAAACGTCCTTGACTGATAATCTTGCGCATCGTACAGCTTATAGTACTGAAATCCTGCCTATTGAAGAACTTAACAACATTGTTCTTAATTCAATTCCCAGAGGATGTCTTTCTAAAAATAAACCCGGCTTTGTTCACCGTGAAAAATGGTTTGATAGAGAATTGTCAGAACTTCGTAAAAAATCCTTTGCGTGGCTGAAAGTGGTACGTAGAAATCCACATAATCACTTTTTCAGACGAAAATACTTAGAGGCAAACAGTCATTACAAGGAAATGTATAAAATGAAGCGCAGAAATCATGCTATGGATGCAGCGAGAGCAATAACTGACTGCAGAAATGTATCCGATTTTTGGAAAGCAAAACGGAAGATTAACAACGGTGATAAAAGAAACAGCCCAATTCCAATAGAACTTCGATCACTTGTAGACTATTTCAGGGAAATAACAATGGATAACTACATCAATACCTTCCAGTTTGCCATTCCGTATAGGCAAGACAGTGTATTGGATATCCCATTCACGATTGCAGAAGTACAAGCGGCAGTCAATGACTCAAAAAATAATAAGGCGCCAGGGTCCGATGGTATTCCCATGGAGTTTTTCAAATTCAACACTGCACAGTTTATACATAGACTTACAGATGCTTTAAATCTATTGTTTGAATTAGGAACGGTTCCTCAATATTTTAATAAGGCCCTACTTAACCCAATCCATAAAAAAGGAGAAAGCACTAACCCATCTAATTACAGAGGTATCTCAGTACTGAATGCATCAATGAAGATACTTACAAGAATTTTGAGCAAAAGATTATACATATGGATTCAGCAAAACAATCTTTTAAGTGAAAACCAGGCAGGTTTTCGAAGTGGCTATTCCACAGCTGACCAAATTTATGTTCTTACCAGTGCCGCGGAAATAACTATAAAAAAGAAAAAAAAACTTTATGCATTTTTCATCGATTTCAAGTAGCCTTCGATACGATTGATAGAAAAGCCCTTATGCTGAAGTTATACAATAAAGGAATGTCATTTAAGTTTGGACGAATTATTGAGAGTTTGTATGCCCATACAACTTCAGTTATAGTCAATGGAATCGAAAGATCAGAGGAGTTTGAAGTCGAAATTGGGCTCAGACAAGGCTGCAACCTAAGTCCACTTTTATTTTCAATATTTATAGATGATATAAATGAGATTTGGAACGGTGGAGTAAAGTTGTCTGAAACACTGATCATAAGTCATTTAATGTTTGCCGATGACATTGTTGCCTTATCTGAATCTCCACACGGATTACAACTAATGATAAACAGGCTAGCAGATTATTGCAACAAGTGGAGACTTCTAGTTAACCTCGACAAATCTAAAATTATGATTTTTCGCAACGCAGGAGGACGAAATTGTCGAAACGAAACATGGAAATTTAACAACCAGGATATTGAAGTTGTAAACGAATACACCTACTTAGGCATGCTTATCACGAGGAATCTAAATTTTAAAAAACATATGTCAGTCAAGCTCGGAAAATCTAAAGCTGCGATTAATGCAACCTGGAGGTGTATCATGGCCAATAAAGAGGTAGATTCACAATCTAAATATCGGGTATTTGCCGCAACATCAAAGTCCATTATGTGTTACGGTGCTCAAATCTGGGGCCAAAACGAATATGAGGAAGTAGAACAACTGTTAAGACATTTCCTGAAGAGAATTTTTAAGTTGCCCCAGTCTACCCCAAACCATATTCTGTACTTAGAAACTGGATTATCCCCTCTCTACATAACAACCCTTAAAATGCAAATCGACTACGTTTTAAAAACTCTGAGGATGGATGATAGACGATTGCCAAAAAGAATCAGTACGCTGATAATAAGAAATAAAATTGCGTGGTATGCTCAATGGAAGCGGTTGGCTGAGTACTGTACTTATAACATAAATATACAAACAAATAATATAAATGCTTTGAAATCTGATGTATACGAACTTGTTAAGGAAGTTGACATGAGGAAAAGACGTGACTTTGAGACAAAGGCCAGGTCGTCTTTGCAACGTACTATATATGCTAAGCTCAATCACAACCTAATGCATCTGAACTACTTTAATTCGACAAACTCAGCAGAGGAAATATCCTGCATTATAAAAACAAGAGCCAAAATTATTCCGTTGAATTTTATCCCGTACAGAACTGAGAGTTTTGACATTTGTGGTCTGTGCAATAGAAGAGAGAGAGAAGATGTTTTCCATTTCCTAGGAACGTGTCCTATACTAGCTGAAATCCGTAGATTCGTTTTTAACAAAAATAGTTTGAGCCATATTGAAATGGAGAGTATTCTAAATGGTGAAAACTGGAAAAAGCTTAGTGCGTACATAAAATGGGGGTTAAGATATAGACAGAATATTATTCAAGAACTTTTTTAAATTAAAACAAAATCAAATAACATAGAAGAAAATAGTTATCAAAATTATTTCTCAACTTAAACTATAAGTTACTTATTTAAACATGATATCGTTACTCTGGCAGACGGCGTAGGCCGTAAATGAAATTGTTACGAAATATGATTAAAAATTGTGTTAAATAAATCATTATCTAATCTAATCTAATCACATCAACATCACACCACAACCTAGCCAGCCCCGAAGACAGACAGATTTCACCGCTACTCAGGTCTCCGTCAACCCAGACGCGCCTGAGATCCATATGGACGGCAGAGCTAGCTCGAGCGGTAGAGATTTAAACACCTTCCATGCGTCAGCAGGCAACTGTGCATCGGCGAAGGTTTTGTTGGCAACAGCCGTTGTCAAAGTCATGGCAGCAGATGGAAGTTTCCGTTGTCTAAGAGCTCTGGTCGACCCAGGATCAGAAGCCACTTTTATAACAGCAGCAGCTGCACAGTTGCTGAACTTAAAACGGTGTCAGACCGTGGCGAGAGTAAGTGGGTTGGGTTTGGTCAGCAGTGGCACAACACATAGCAGCGTCGATTTAACGCTTGCGTCGCAACACTCGACGTTTGAAAGTGCTGTAAAAGCACTGGTTTTCACGTCACTGACTGGGCATCTTCCAGCCCACGGAATCGAGCCAAAGAAATGGCAACATTTAGAGGGACTCTGTTTAGCAGATCCCACTTACTTTTTACCTGCTCCGGTGGACCTACTACTTGGAAGCGACGTTTTCGCCGACATACTCCTTCCACAGATAGTACGGAGTCAAGACGGCCAAGGTCCAGTGGCCCAAAAAACACAACTCGGCTGGATTATTTTTGGAAAAGTTCCGACCGAAACCACGGTTCATGTCCGAACTTTTACGCAGTTCGCGGACTTAGGGTCGGAAGTACGAGGATTCCAGGAAGCTGAAGAGGTTGCAACTACCGAAGAGGAGCGCTTAATTCAAACGCACGCCGTGCAGATGAGCGCGGAAGATAATAAGATACTCGATGTGGTGCAAAAATTATCGAAGTTGTTACGAGTGATCCGGAAGATTGCTACCTATCTCAGGTCTGCATCCAACTGCCGCAAAGTCAAGGGATTTTTAGTAGCGTGCAAACGCTTTACAAGACGTAGAGGTACATGCAGGAGGCTGCACAGTGATTGCGGAACAAATCTTGTCGGTGCTAACGCGAAGCTAGGCAGAATGTTGAAGAACGCAAAGCATTGCTGGAAGGAAGTAGCGGAAGAACTGTCAAACCACGGTACTGAATGGCATTTTATTCCTCCCGCTTCTCCCCATTTCGGAGGATTCTGGGAAGCAGGTGCGAAACCGGTCAAGTACCACATCAAACAAGTTGTTGGAAGTGAGACACTCACCATTGAGGAGCTCGCGACGCTTCTAACACAAGTAGAAGCATGTCTCAATTCGAGACCCTTGTGTCCACTAACCGACAACGTGGACGATTTGGACATCTTAACCCCCGCTTACTGTCTCAACGGAGAACAAATTCACGCCTTACCGCAACAAAAACTTACCCATAACATCACCCACTTAGAACGCTGGAAGAGAATTCAGGTCCTGGCTGACCAATTCTGGAAGAAGTGGCATTCCGAGTACCTTTGCAGGTGATACTGGAACATGGCCAGAATCACCGAGACGCATCCCGGATCAGACGGACTCATCCGAGTCGTCACAAGACAAAGAACGGATAGTATTTACAACAACCCATTATACACTGCCCCTGGATTCAGTACGAATCAATTCCTGCTGAAGTATATCTCTTCCCCGAAGAATTACCTGAAAAACATCAAACCTAATACAACGCCCCTGGATTCAACCGAATCAACAACAGTTTACCAACCTGCTGTTACCATTATCTTCTCCGAAGATAACATCATTTGTCTCAATATTAATCCAATTCCATATACATATATATTAATTCAAAAAAAAAAGGCTAAAATTCAACAGTAACATCGCATCACCACTTCGTTCAACCATCAAGGATACCAGAGTCTTTCAACGAAAACTCAATTATGTTTACTTCTAAACGTGACCGCGAACGGAGATTGCAAACGAATTTCAAACCGCATCACTTCAGGAATCTTTTCGCCGAAAAATTCGCTGAAACAACAAAAAATATTAATAATGAACAGAAATCTTTTTACCGAAAAATTCGCTGAAATAAGGAAATAATAATAAACTGGTTAAAGTGTTCTTTTTACGAAAGACATTAACCATAGTCAACACAACAATCAACACATCTTAACAACTGGAAGCTGTCCAAACAACATCTTTAAAAACATTAGCAAAGCTGTTCAAACACTTTAAAAACACCTGAAAGCTGTTCAAAAAGAAGAAAAATCAAACAAGGACTTTGTTTAAATCATCTTTATTTAATAATAACAATAATATACAAACGATTGCAATGAATGCAACTCATCGTTAAACGCTGTGCTGCAGCAACGCACACACAAAATTAAACAGAATATAAAATGAATTGAAAACCAGAACTTATTCTACAAAACTTATGCTATAATATACAAAATCAAATTTTCTAAAATACAGCAGTTTTAAAACCTTTCGGCATGTTCAAAAGGAACATCGAAAACCGAGAAACACCGCACGTCGTAGTCAAGTTCCCGTCGGCAAAACAAAGCAAAAATAGTCGTCGACAAGACTAATTTTAATAAAATTATTTGTGCACTGCAACACCGCATACGCAATATTAATTAACTAATAATAATCACGCTGAAACAATGCACATATTAATTAAACAAATTACCGGCAATAATGCAAAAAAAAAACACAAAATGCACTGCCATTTTAAAAAACAAAAAAGGAACACTATCCACATCGAAAAATAAAAAACACGAAATGTCAAAAGCCGTCGGCATATGCATTTGACCATTTTGCACCATAGATCTGATTAATTCTCAAAAGATCACAACCAATATACAGTCCACTGAATTAGAAATTGATAAAGCACTTTATAATTTCAACACTCCTAAAACTCAACAAACTTTAAAAAACGCGAATGGTTTTCATAAATTTTCATCGAAAATAAAATGAAATACGAGTTTGTTTACAAAGCAAAATGTAAACAAAAATCCTAGTTGGAACCGAGAATGTCCAACTAGAAAGAGACCGAAATCGCAGCAAGTCTCACGCAACAAATAAGTAAGAATTCTACACACACACATTTACACATACACACAAAATCGCGATCGCTAAAATCGAAAAATACACGAAAACGCGCGACAACGTCACCAACAACAACAACATTAACAAATATATGTACCAAATTTCATGCATACGCACAAAAAAAATTATAAAAAACAATAAAGTCAATTTATAATGAAATAATACAATAAAATCAAAAGGAAAATGAACAAAAAACTCATCAATATAATATGTGGGTATAGGCACACATATATATCCAGCCATCATCCCTCATCGAAAATATCCTTCAAATTTACTTTGCGGGACGAACTTAATCCACCAAATCATCACAATCACAGCTTATTTATTGTATTTATAAAACAAAAACTTTCATTAACATCAAACTCACTAGCAAAACAAAATTCACGAATAAAATTTTGCGCATGCCGGCACCATGCTCGCGAAAACGAATTTATAAATGAACAACACCTACACCATACACCAATTAAGTAGTACACTACTCTTACGCATTGGAATGTAAAGCACACAAGAAAAAGAATGAAACTTCCAATTACGCATACTATTAATACAGTACAGGTCTAAGTGAAAGGCAACAATTTTAAAATGCTTAGTAGTATCTGTTGTACCATTCTATCGTGTTGTCCATTTATGTTTTTTTTTTTTTTTTGAATGTACTAATCTCTTTTGTCTCATTACATGTATGCATGAGAAAGAAAAGTACCACAATCAGTTCACATTTATACCAATTACGGATGGCACCTCAATATCAAAGGCCCCCTGTGGAGAAGTAGCTGAACGTCATCGTCGGTACTACAGCGCATATTTCGGGACAGGGTGCACCACAAACAAAGGATGGGATTGCAAATTTTTTTGGAGGCGGGAGAATGTTTGGAACTGGATGGAAACATTTACAACGAAAATAAACGATACTAAACATACGTTCCACAAAATGTAAATATAAACAAAAACATAGAATGTTTATGGAAAATTAATGAAGCGAATGTACATAAAGTCATATGACTAGAAAAGTTCTAGAAATTAAATATAACCAATTTGCAAGTTAACAAGTGAAGTTGTGTGTTTCATTTCAAAATAGCTTTTTTCCTAGTTTTTTCAAGTTTAATCTAAAACCTAGTCGGAACAAAGCCTATTGGGCACAGTGGGACTCGCTTCGCGTGCAAGAAGGCGTACTGCAGCGCAAATGGGAATCTCCTGACGGTAAATCTTTTGTAATGCAGCTAATTGTTCCTCAATCGAAAATCAAGGAGGTTTTACAAAAGATGCATAGGAGCTTTACAGGAAGCCACCTGGGAGTCAACAAGACGCTGGAGAACGTGCGAAAACGCTTTTACTGGCTGCATGTTAGAGGTGACGTGGAGAAGTGGTTCCGAAATTGTTATGTCTGTGATTCAAACATAGCGGTGGGTAGGCTTACAGATAGACCTAATAAAACAAAGACATGGGCCACAGTGTATAGCGACCGGATGAAGACACGGTACGACACAAAAGCGACAACGACAGGATTCCAAGCAGGAGATCGTGTGTGGCTTTATAATCCTCATCGTCAAATGGGATTGTCACTGAAACTTCAGAAAAACTGGGAAGGTCCTTTTACAGTTGTCAAAAGGATTAACGACGTTGTTTACCGCATCCAAAGAGGATTAAGAGGATTAAAGGTAGTTCATTGTGACCGGCTGCATCGATATAGTGGCGAGGCTGCAGATGGAATTATTCGGGACGAACAATCTTAAGGAGGGGACAGTGTAATGTACACCCAACATTTATACCAATTTCCTAATCGAAAACGTTCAAACGAAAACACAAGTGCTGGCAACACTATAATGGAATGGTATAATGAAAGACGTCGTTTGTGAGTGAGTGTGTGTGTGTGCAGAAATATCGGGAGGAGAATGTGTCTAGAAATCATGGTTCATAGCAAAACTACTAGAAAGCTCTCGATGTTTCACACTGCTATATAAAGAGGCCGCTGACGCAACCAGAGTCAGTTTTGATTATAGAGTGATAAAGTGAAGAGTAAATTGTTTACAAGTGATAGTCCAAAAGTCGAGTTGAGATCGAATTAAGTATAGATACTGAATAAAAGAGGAGTTTTATTTTTCAAACTAAGCGGTCGTTACAATATATAGACTGAATAAGCAGTAAGTTTTACTTGTTGCATGTACTTGTAAACTTGTCAATTACATTTTCATAACTGTAAATAAAGAAAAATTAGATTAAACATGGCTCAAAATAAAGACTTTAAATGCGGAGAACTTCAAAAGATGCTCCTTAATAAAATCATTAAAGATCTTACGAACTACAAAAAGTCGCCCAAAGATCGTAAGACTACAGCATATGCATCAGGTCGTTGGTGCCGTGTTGGTGGATACATTAGAAAGTGTGCTACAGCGAAGGCAGCACAAGTAAATACGGGTGCTCGGCCCCCTGTTACTGCCGCTGTTGGTGCAACATCGCATTCGGGCATTCGGCTTCCAAGGATAGATCTGCCTAAGGGCCGGTTTGTTGACAGCGGGTTAAATAAGCAATTTGGTTATCAAGGATTCTTCTTAATCCATGATTAAGAATCTGTGATCACCAAAGAGTGTTTGTTCACCTTTTTCATAGCTTGGTTAGCAAATCATGGGTTATTCAAAAATCGTTCCATTTTCCAGTCTATATGTCAAAACTTAATCAAGGAAATTATTGAAAATACATACAGTTTTTTTCAAATGTCAAAACTATAGAAATTTTAATCTAATTTCACTGGCGACATCAATTGATTCAACAAGTGCTATGTTTTTTTGATGCACATCTGGCGGAATCTCTTCATTAATAAATTTATAGACGAATTTGCTTCATTTAAAAAAATTCAGTGAAGATGCTTATTGATTTCCAAAAAAAATATTTTATGTGATATGTCAGCCTGACAATTTTTTATTTCAAAAATCAAGCCTGAACAAACTGAATATTAGTTAATCATTGTTTAAATGTGGCTAACCCAGAAAAATTGCCTGGTTAGCAAAATCTATGATTAAAAGCTCTGATCAGAGATTCCTTGATTAAAAATTTCGTGAACAAACCGAATCCATGATTATCATCTGGAATAATCATTGATTATAAATAATCAAGCTTGAACAAACCGGCCCTAAGTTCGACAGTTCGTACACCACCTGGAGAGCTTTCCGGGACAAGTTTCATGTTCTGGTACATCAGACTAAGTCGATAGACGATATCGACAAGCTGCATTTCATGCAATATTGTTTAGTGGGTGATGCAGAACGTTTTTTGCAAAACCTTACGGTGGAAGCAGCGTCTTACGACAAAAGCTTGGGAGCTTCTGGTGCACATCCAAATGCAGCATCTTTTTGGTCAGCCTTCCTTGAGTCGCCAAACGGCTTCAGGTCTTCGTGACATGTTGTACACCACTCGTGAATGCGTTCTTGCGCTGGAGAACATGGATGTGTCAGTCTCTGGATGGGATACGGTCCTCATTTGGTTTTTGCTCCAGAAACTTCCCAGTACGAGCCAAAAACTATGGGAAGAAAAATTAGGTAACCGAAAAGACTTACCGAGTTTTAAAGAGTTCACCGAATTTTTGGAAACGAGGTTCCGGACACTTGAGGTTGTAGGTCAGCAGGAGCTGGGTGCAGCGTCTAGGAACAAAGAAGAGCCAACCGCCAACAAAAAGCCACTTGTTCCAGCCAGCAATCCGAAGGTGTACCTCAGCAAGCAAGTCAACAAGCAGCCGTATAAACCAGCGAGGACGAGTTTCGTTGAGCAGCCATTAAGGACGAATTCCGGCGAGCAGCTCGCATGTAAGTTGTGCAACCAAGGCAAACACACGTTGCGAAAGTGCCAGCGCTTCCTGAACATGGACAACATGGGGCGCAAAAGATGCTGTTCGCAGGTTGAAGGTTTGTGAAAATTGCTTGTCCTACGGGCACTTTCTCCGTTACTGCCAGAGTGTGAGTTTGTGCTATTTCTGCCAACAAAGGCCCCACTCGTTGCTGCATTACAAATGTCACGTCACAAACACGACAGATACAACAACAACCTTCAACGAGTTCGCAGGCGAGGAACATGGCATCCAGAGGATTTCAGGCTCCTCTGAACAGAAACGCGTCGGAGTTCCAGCCAACAGGAGAAGAGCAGCAGCTCCAATCAAATGGAAAAACTTTTAATTACCACGCGCCGCATGGTGATGGTCATCACCAGGTGCTTCTTGCAACGGCAGTAGTAAAGGCACGAGCAGCAGACAGGCGACTGCACCTCCTACGAGCGTTGATCGACACAGGCTCAGAAACGTCGTTCATCACCGAAACTGCCGCACTACTGTTGAAGCTAGAAAAGCGGCGCACCTTTATCGAAGTATCTGGGTTAGGGCTGGTCAGCAGTGGCACTACACAGCACTCCGTTTAAGTGCGCTTTGCTTCCCGCCACTCGACGTTTGAGACGGCCGTCCAGGCTTTGTTTTTCAAGTCACTGACTGGCCTTCTCCCGGCCCAACGAGTGATACACGGCAAATGGCATCACCTCAAGGGTCTTTCGTTAGCAGATCCCCTCTCTCTACGAACCTGCACCCATCGATTTACTGCTGGGAAGTGATGTTTGTGCGCAAATCCTTTTGCCGGACGTAAGGCGACCTCAGGATGATATCGGTCCCATAACACAAAACACCGAGCTTGGATGGATAGTTTTGGGCAAGGTTGCAGTAGAAGATCCCCGGCGAGTCCGAAGTTTCGTGCAGTTTGCAGACCTGAACTATCAACTGGAGAAGTTTTGGGAGATCGAGGAAACACCGTTTCATTACCTGGAAACAGAAGAAAACATCGCTTGTGACGACCATTTTAATCGGTTTACAAAACGCTTACCTGAAGGGCGATATGAGGTAAAGCTGCCTTTCAAAGAGGACGGCGCGGCGTTCCTGCGATGGGATCGAGTCGAGAGAGCGCCTTCCGGCGTGTTCTTCATCTTGAGAAACGGCTGGATGCAGATCCAAAACTTAGTGTGGAGTACACTAAATGTATACGGGAGAATGAGAACTCCACTACATGGAAGAGATTGATGCGGATGATGCAGTTTTGCAGACTCCATTCCATTATTTCTTACCGCATCACGCGGTGTTTAAGGAAGCGAGCTCCATTACGAAGCTGAGAGTAGTGTTTGACGCAGCGGCGAATGCTTCGGTTGGGAAATCCCTCAATGACCGTCTTCTTATGGGTCCAAAGTTGCAGTCGAGTATCATAGATCTCGTGCTAAAATGGACGGCTCATCGTGTCACATTCACGGCCGACATTGAGAAAATGTATCGGCAAATTTTGGTTAGTCTCCCAGACCGATACTACCAGCTGATAATGTGGAGAGAGCAGAAGGTTTCGCCACTACGAATCTTCAAAATGAATACGGTCATTTTCGGGAGAGCCAGTGCACCATATCTTGCTATCAAGATTTTGAAAAGAGAGAGAGAGAGAGAGAGAGTTGGCGAGGACGAAAGTGGAAATTTTGCGGACGGGGCGAAGGTTGTCCGTGAGGACATGCAAGTTGACGACCTCATCAGTGGTGCGGACTCCGTCGAAGAGGCGCGCATAAAACGCGACGAAGCAAGGTAACTTTTGGCGTCTGCAGGCTTCCACCTACAAAAATGGACGAGCAACGTCAAGGAACTCGTGGACGACATTCCGGTTCAAGACCGAGAGTTAGATTTTGAACTGCCGTTCAATACGTCGGAGCATGTCAAGACGCTCGGCATCAAATGGTTTCCTGTTGATGATTATTTTTTTTACCAGAACCTGCAGCCATGAAAAGAAACAACAACAAAAAGAGCTATGTTATCGACAATTGCCAATCATCTTGGCAAAACTTATGATGCAGAGACTCTGGGAAATCAGCTGCGATTAGGATGATCCGATTCCACCAGCGTTTAGGAAAGACTGAGAAGCTTTTCATCGAGAACTTCCTCAGATCGAACAGCTTCGAATTCCAAGGTGGACTCAGATGAGTAGAAACAACAAGGTGATAGAGTTGCACGGTTTCTGTGATGCGTCGATGAAGGCTTTCGGAGGAGCGGTGTACGTTCGAGTCTTAGATAGCGATGACAACATCCATGTCAACCTGCTCTTGTCAAAGACGAAAGTAACACCAAATCAGCGGACGATTACTCTTCCCCGTTTGGAGCTTTGTGGTGCTGTAGTTTAAGCGCAGTTGATGCAGTACACCAAGAAAGTTTTGGCCATCCCCGATGTCAAAACGTATGCTTGGACGGATTCAACTATAGCGCTCGCTTGGATAAAGGCCACTCCCGCTAGATGGACTACGTTCGTGTCCAACCGAGTGTCAGAGATCCAGCGGCTGGTGTGGATCGATTGCTGGAGACATGTTGTAACGCATTATAACCCAGCCGATCTGGCGTCCAGAGGTGTGTTTCCATCGGAACTGAAGTCATTGGAGCCATGGTGGAATGGCCCAGAATTTCTGCGTCATCAATGGATTTCCGATGTCCCAAATCAATCTGATAATGAAATGGATGAGGAGCAGCGTGCTGTGAAGGTACTCAGCGTTCGGGTCAACCATAATGACGGTATACTGCAAACAATATATGACTGTTCGAGTCTTCTCAAGCTCGTTCGAGTCGTTGCTACCTGTTTTCGTTTCGTTGCTAAATGTCGTCTGCCTTTGACACAGATGGCTGTGCGGCCGCTTTCTGGGGAGGTTGGGCGTAGGAAACTTGGGGAACGACGGCCCTTGGAGTCGGTCTGGCTGTTTGCCTTCCCTCGTCCTTAGTTACTGTTGGAGCATCTTTTAATTATTTCTTTATAACCTGGTATCGAGGACAACCCCGATAGGTAGCAGGATGTCCATCTCCACCACAGAGAACACATTTCAGTAGGGTCTTATCTTCGACCCTTGTCTCACCAAGCTAACACTCTTTTTCTTTGTTGTTCTCTCCACACTCTACGCACCTCGACTGCATTTGGCAGTTGAATGCGGCGTGCCCGAACCGTTGGCAACGAAGACATTGTAAAATGTCCCCGTGCCTGTTTATTTTCTCCCATCTTACCATCTGGTAGTCTAGGACGGAGATACTCCAGAGACTTTCCAGACGGCTACTGGGTGACAAGGTGACGAGGAACATTAGCAATAGCTGCCTCTCCCGTCTTGCCTTGGCCGTGGTGAACGAGTTGACCCCGATAAACTCGAGATTGTCGCTCGCCAACCTGCGAAGCTCCGCTAAGAGCTCCTCTGGCGTACTTACACAGGCTTTTTGTGGCTAGCAATTCCATTTTTAACGTTTTTTTAGGGGGCACCCTGCTCTTCGCTGTGGTCTTCTTTGGCTGCTGCTGTTGATGTGCTGAATGCTGTTGTTGCTTTTTGGCTGGCTGCTGCTGGCTGGGGATCGATGGCGCGGCTTTTTTAGCCGCGGTCCCTCGTTGCTGCTCTTCTGATGTTTATTGGCCGTTTTTCCTACCGCTGGCAATCGTTGCTGTTGTTTGGCCTTGCATTCGGCTTGCCTGCGGGCCACTTGCCTTGTTTATCATTTCAATTTCGGCAGACAGCTTCTCCACGGTTTTTGTTAGCTCGTGGAGTCGCTTATCTTCCTCGTTTTCTCCTATAACGTTATCGATTTCATCGTCATCGTCCTCCGCTAACGCAACGAAAGAGTTGTTGCTGCCGGTGTAACGGCCCTGGCCCTCGCCACCGTTCGACTCGTTGTCGTATGTTGAATTTAGACTATCACACTCTCCGAACTGGTCGACATACCATCTTCGTCGACCTCCTTATCGGTTCCCTTTGGTCTCAGCTTGCGGGACACTGGATTGGGCTGCATCTTGCGCCGCCTCTTCTTTGCTGCAGTTGTTGTCGCTGCTGTTGTTGCGGTTGTTACCGCAATTTGCTTTGCGGTTGTTGCCGCTGCTTTGCTTCTTGTTGTTGTTGTTGCTGTCCTAAGTGTTGAATTCTCATCCAACACTTTATGATTAGGTGTTGATGGACCGGGATGGTCCATCACAGACGACTCGAATAAAAATTAAATTGGATTGCCCCTGCTGGGAATTGAACCCACGTTCCTCCGCACTGGGTACCTACTGCTTGACTAGTTAGGCTACTGCCTTTCTTAAATTTCACTGAATTTAGATTAGATTAGATTAGATTAGATGAATCTTTATTGGTACTAAAAAATAACATCGGTACAATTTTAATACAGATTTTTAAGCATGAGGTAGGCTCTGCCCCCCCCCCCCCCTTTTAAAAGCATACATTTAGGCTTCTCCTCTTTGGGGGTATAACTATAATATTCGGTGGTTGTCTTCGCTAACAACTCCCGAACGATCTTATGGTCGCATGTCGATCTTGAACTAGACGTTTAATAACAAATTTATCGCCAATGGCGTACTTACACAGGCTTTTTGTGGCTAGCAATTCCATTTTTAACGTTTTTTTAGGGGGCACCCTGCTCTTCGCTGTGGTCTTCTTTGGCTGCTGCTGTTGATGTGCTGAATGCTGTTGTTGCTTTTTGGCTGGCTGCTGCTGGCTGGGGATCGATGGCGCGGCTTTTTTAGCCGCGGTCCCTCGTTGCTGCTCTTCTGATGTTTATTGGCCGTTTTTCCTACCGCTGGCAATCGTTGCTGTTGTTTGGCCTTGCATTCGGCTTGCCTGCGGGCCACTTGCCTTGTTTATCATTTCAATTTCGGCAGACAGCTTCTCCACGGTTTTTGTTAGCTCGTGGAGTCGCTTATCTTCCTCGTTTTCTCCTATAACGTTATCGATTTCATCGTCATCGTCCTCCGCTAACGCAACGAAAGAGTTGTTGCTGCCGGTGTAACGGCCCTGGCCCTCGCCACCGTTCGACTCGTTGTCGTATGTTGAATTTAGACTATCACACTCTCCGAACTGGTCGACATACCATCTTCGTCGACCTCCTTATCGGTTCCCTTTGGTCTCAGCTTGCGGGACACTGGATTGGGCTGCATCTTGCGCCGCCTCTTCTTTGCTGCAGTTGTTGTCGCTGCTGTTGTTGCGGTTGTTACCGCAATTTGCTTTGCGGTTGTTGCCGCTGCTTTGCTTCTTGTTGTTGTTGTTGCTGTCCTAAGTGTTGAATTCTCATCCAACACTTTATGATTAGGTGTTGATGGACCGGGATGGTCCATCACAGACGACTCGAATAAAAATTAAATTGGATTGCCCCTGCTGGGAGTTGAACCCACGTTCCTCCGCACTGGGTACCTACTGCTTGACTAGTTAGGCTACTGCCTTTCTTAAATTTCACTGAATTTAGATTAGATTAGATTAGATTAGATGAATCTTTATTGGTACTAAAAAATAACATCGGTACAATTTTAATACAGATTTTTAAGCATGAGGTAGGCTCTGCCCCCCCCCTTTTAAAAGCATACATTTAGGCTTCTCCTCTTTGGGGGTATAACTATAATATTCGGTGGTTGTCTTCGCTAACAACTCCCGAACGATCTTATGGTCGCATGTCGATCTTGAACTAGACGTTTAATAACAAATTTATCGCCAATGGCGTACTTACACAGGCTTTTTGTGGCTAGCAATTCCATTTTTAACGTTTTTTTAGGGGGCACCCTGCTCTTCGCTGTGGTCTTCTTTGGCTGCTGCTGTTGATGTGCTGAATGCTGTTGTTGCTTTTTGGCTGGCTGCTGCTGGCTGGGGATCGATGGCGCGGCTTTTTTAGCCGCGGTCCCTCGTTGCTGCTCTTCTGATGTTTATTGGCCGTTTTTCCTACCGCTGGCAATCGTTGCTGTTGTTTGGCCTTGCATTCGGCTTGCCTGCGGGCCACTTGCCTTGTTTATCATTTCAATTTCGGCAGACAGCTTCTCCACGGTTTTTGTTAGCTCGTGGAGTCGCTTATCTTCCTCGTTTTCTCCTATAACGTTATCGATTTCATCGTCATCGTCCTCCGCTAACGCAACGAAAGAGTTGTTGCTGCCGGTGTAACGGCCCTGGCCCTCGCCACCGTTCGACTCGTTGTCGTATGTTGAATTTAGACTATCACACTCTCCGAACTGGTCGACATACCATCTTCGTCGACCTCCTTATCGGTTCCCTTTGGTCTCAGCTTGCGGGACACTGGATTGGGCTGCATCTTGCGCCGCCTCTTCTTTGCTGCAGTTGTTGTCGCTGCTGTTGTTGCGGTTGTTACCGCAATTTGCTTTGCGGTTGTTGCCGCTGCTTTGCTTCTTGTTGTTGTTGTTGTTGCTGTCCTAAGTGTTGAATTCTCATCCAACACTTTATGATTAGGTGTTGATGGACCGGGATGGTCCATCACAGACGACTCGAATAAAAATTAAATTGGATTGCCCCTGCTGGGAGTTGAACCCACGTTCCTCCGCACTGGGTACCTACTGCTTGACTAGTTAGGCTACTGCCTTTCTTAAATTTCACTGAATTTAGATTAGATTAGATTAGATTAGATGAATCTTTATTGGTACTAAAAAATAACATCGGTACAATTTTAATACAGATTTTTAAGCATGGCTTATAAGCCGTCTGCCGGTAAACTTATAAAAGATCTTGAAGAGATAACAATTTTTGTTTAATTTTGTGAATTTATCTTTTCTTGTACATAATTTAAAGGAAAAAAGGTAAAATTAGTTATACAAACACAAATTTATTTAATTAATAAAAATATAAATTTGTTTAATAAAATATAAAAAAAGAGAAAAAAAGGAATTTAACATCGAAAAATAATGATTTTAAAGAAAAGGAAAAAAGAAAGAAGCAAAAGAAAAAAGAGAAATGCAAAGGGGAAAAATCTGTTTGGTTTCAATAGTTAAAGTGGGCTTTTAGTTTAGCTAAAACAAAATTAAGTTGTGTGTATTACTCACGACAAATCCAAATAAGTATTTCTGTAGTTCATTGCATGTGAAATATATCCTACCAGCAACTTCCAACCATATTCTCCATTCAAAATGCTTTGACTTTCTTCTAACGTTAGAGAACTCCTATTAAAATATAGTCGCCGTATTTCTTGCAAAATAGGACAAACAGCTAGAAAATGAAAAATGTCTTCGTTTTGCTTTAGATTACACAGTGAACAAATAGGATTAATATCTGTTCGATATGGTCTAAAATTAAGTTCTAGAATTTCCGTTCTAATTTTAAAAATAAGACTCATATCGGAGACAGAAAGGTCTCTTCTAAAATAATTATTCTCGCGTAGATTCAGATTTAAATTTCGATAAAAAATCCTGGAAGAAGATTCCCTCGCTCTTTCAATATGGGTTTGGTACAAACTTTCGTCTACCACTTTAATACAGTCATACAAAATACTTCGCCAATCTTCTACGTTATTTAGACTCAAGCTCATAGGAATATGATGTGCCGAAGCGAGATCTAGCCAGTTTTTGAAAGGAGTATAACCACAGCGAAGAGAAACTAACAGTAATTTTTTATGCAAATTGGTGCTGGGTCTATTCATTATTTTCGACAAGAAATCTGCGCTAGCTTTCAAATTTTTTAAGTATATTTGTGGTAGACCGGACTCTACATAAATAGCGTAGCTGGGAGTATTTGCAGGTAATTTAAATATTCTTTTAAAAAAGTATCTCTGGATTGTTTCCATTTCTTCCATCCATTGGAATCCGTACACTTCATTGCCATAGCAGAAGCAGCTATTTATTGTGGCATCAAATACTTTGAACTTTGAAGTCGGATCAACAAAGGATTTCGCAAAAAATTGAGACCACATTGTATTGATTGCTACTTTAGCAACTGCCAGTTTTTCTTTTATGTGAGCCTTAATACTCAGATTGTGTGAGATTACGAAACCGAGATATTTAAATTGATCCACAACTTCAAGATTCCTACCGTCTAGCGTCCAGATCCTTAAATTTCTATCGGAACGACTTTGAGATCTAAAAACCATAACCTTTGATTTGGTAGGGTTAATTTTTAGGTCCCATAGATCACAATATTTTTTTAGCTTATTTATTTGCAGTTGAAGTGTCACCGGGTCATCAGCAAAAATAACCAGATCATCAGCATATAAAAGCAATTTCACAAATACATCCCCAAAAAATACTCCCCCTGGTAGATTATTCTCAATGTCGTTGATAAATAAAGCGAACATTAAGGGGCTTAAGACACATCCTTGTGGGACGCCCGATTCGGAACTAAATTGTCTTGATTGTTTTTCACCACAGCAAACTGTTGCAGACATATTAAGTAGGAGATGTTCGTAGACCCTTATGAATTTAGTTGACACCCCAATTACTGACAGTTTATAAAGCAGTGACCTTCTATTAATGGTGTCAAATGCCGCTTTAAAATCTACAAAAAATGTATATAAAGGTTTTTTTTTATCAATAAATCGCCTGGCTATGGTAGTAAGTGCAAAAATGTCTCCCTCACGAGGTTTCACCTTGACGTGGTGGGGGAGCTTACGTTTCGACACTCCAGCAATCCAGTTGCAGAGTCAAACAACCAAGTAAACCTCAAACAGAGATGTCTATCTAAACATGGAACAAGTAAACGAAGAAGAGAAAACTCGAGCGGGGATATACGCTCAAAAGTCGGCAGTAGTCACGGCTGTCGGCGATGGCTTGGCTTCGAAAGAAGATAAGTCGCCAGTGACAAGAAAAGAAAAGATAGACAATGCAGAAGATTGCATTCCTGGCTGCAGCAGGAAAGCCGCTGAAACCAATGAGGGACTCTCGGAGAACCTCATGGATTTCACAGACTCCGATGATGGAGAAGGAGGAGCAGGTGGACGAGAGATAACGTCAGAAGAGGAACATCGCATCCTCGAGGAAGACGACTATCAATCTTTCACCAGTTCTGACGACTCTATCGCGGATGTCACCGTGGCCGAAAATCCTGTCCTAAGGCGGCCAGAGGCCAAAAGAGGCGAATTCCTGGCGAAAAATGAGATTTCGGCCAAAATGACCTCAACGCCAAACAAGGGTCCGGAAAAAAGCGCAAATCCTAAAGTCTGTGAGGAGAAAGCCCCAACCAAGAGCCATCGCTCATCAGAGCCGGCAAAAGGTGAAGGCCCTAATCCGAGGGTACAGAAAAAGGAAGATGCACAAGACCCAGGTCAAAAGAGGCTCGAAAATGCCAGAAGGACCGTAAGAAGATTCGGTAAAGGTGACACCTCAACGCTGTGTTTCCGTGATTGGAAACGCCTAAGCTGGGCTCGGAAATTCATTAATAAAATGGAAGCCAAGACCTTGCCCTTGGCAGAACCCAGAGGTAGAGTCACAAAAGAAGAAGCAAAAAAGAAAACCATATTGGCAAAGACTGCGGTGGCCAAAAAAACCCCAGGGAGACCACCACTGGATGGTCCTAAACCCGAAAGGTTTATAAAGCCCCAAGAAAGCAGTCAAAGAAAGAGAGCCAGACACAATGACTCGACACCCCCTCCAATGTCCGTGAACAAAAAGCCCAAGACGGCCAGTACAACTGACAAAAAAAGTACTGTAGCGGAATTGATAAAAGAGAGCCTTCAGGTGGCCATTATCAATGAGGGGAGTCCAGAAAAAAGGCTAAGCGAAGAAGACTGGACTCGAGTGGAAATAAGGCTACTCGAGTGCATGACTGACGAGCTTCCCACGTCCTCGGGCGCGGTGCCTGATTTTGGACCCATCTCGACGTTAAAGGGTTTCAAAATTCTCATGTGCAATGATGAATTTACCCTTAACTGGCTAAAAACAAAGATATCCGAAATGGCGGATTTTATAGAAGGAGCAACGCTTAAAGTTGCCTTAAAAAAAGACCTCCCCACCAGACCCAAAGTCCGGATAAACATTCCTGGACCGCGCTTGAAGAAGGAAACAATTGAGCTTTTCTTACGAAAACTCAACCCAAGTTTCCCAAGTGCTGACTGGGAAGTACTGGAGATGGAAGAGCCTACGAGCGCAGGCCAAGAAGTCGTAGTCATGCTCAATCATGAGTCAATGGCTATGCTTCCAGAAAGGGGATACAGACTAAACATTGGCCTAAACAAGGTTAGGGTGAGGCCGGCAACGGCTGCCAACTTACAAAACAAAAATGACGAACACAAAAAAGACAATGAAGGTGCTACAAATAAACCTGCAGCACAGTAAGTTGGCCTCTGCCACCTTGACCGCGTTGATGTCAAAAACTGACATCGACTTAGCCCTAATTCAAGAGCCGTGGATAAATCATGGCCGGATCTGCGGACTGAAATCCAAAGATCACTTACTTTACTTTAGCAAAGGGCCTACAGAAGGTAACTATCGTACATGTATTCTATCAAAGGCAAATTTAAATCTCTTCCTTCTAACCCCTCACAGTAGCAGTGATCTGACAACAGTGAAGTGCGAAAGAGAAGGGGCTCCACCCCTAATCCTAGCCTCCGTTTACATGCCGGGCGATGCAACCTCCAACCCCCCGCCGGCAGCTGTTGCAGAACTGGTCGCCACTACAAAAAGGAATGGCTGGGACCTTCTCATGGGCTGTGATGCTAATGCCCATCACTTACAGTGGGGAAGTACAAACACGAACGAAAGAGGTGAGTCACTTTTTGAATATATTATTGAGAACAACCTGATAATTATGAATAGAGGTAACGAACCAACATTTGTAACAAAGGTAAGAAAAGAAGTGTTAGACGTTACACTATCCACCAACTCTGGTACGCTAGTAACCAGTAATTGGAGGGTCTCCAACAACGTAACCTTCTCTGACCATAGAATGATAACATTCGAAATAGAACACAAATCTGAAAACTGTATCCCTTATAGAAACCCTAGGAAAACTGACTGGGGTCTCTATAACCAAAAACTGGCCCTAACTCTCAGCCAAAACAACAATCAGCCTTTGCTTAACTGCTCAGCCATAGAGACACAGGTAAACAAGCTTACGTCAGACATAATCAATGCCTACGAAAGCTCATGCCCGTTATCCAAAGGGAAAGGTAGATCCAACCCCATATGGTGGTCAAGCGAACTATCGACCCTTAGAAGGAACTCTAGGAGGCTCTTCAATAGAGCAAAATTTAGCAACCTTTCGGCTGACTGGGACCTATACAAGATCAGTAAAAATGAATACAAAAATAGAACTACCTACGCAAAAAGAGCAGCCTGGCGCAACTTCTGCTCAGATATTGAGTGCACAAATGACGCAGCAAGGCTAAGAAAAGTCATGTCCAAGGTCCAAAATATCCCTAGTTTTCTTAGGAGACCTGATAACACATGGACTGACTCATGCTCTGAAACTCTAGAGTCACTCATGAACACCCACTTTCCAGGGTGTTCTCAAATGACATCCCCAGAACGCGGAAACCCTAGCGCTAACGTTAGATCCAACATAGGAAATCTATTAGTAGATAATAGGAAGGTAATGTGGGCCATTGACTCATTCTCAGCATACAAATCTGCGGGTCCGGACGGTATCATTCCAATGATGCTCCAAAGTCCCAAAGACTTGATTGTGCCGATACTAGTGGAAATATTCAGAGGTTGTCTAAACCTCACCTTTATTCCAACTAGTTGGAGAGAAGTAAAAGTCATATTTATTCCCAAAGCCGGTAAGCCCTCTCACACTGAACCCAAAGATTTCAGACCAATAAGCCTATCCTCCTTTCTACTTAAGACTCTAGAAAGAATTATAGAAACGCATATCCGAACAAAACTGAATAACAATGTGATCTCTACAGCCCAACATGCATATATAAAGGGCAAATCAGTTGAGACTGCACTTCATGAAGTAGTCGGAACCATTGAACAGTCAATCCAATATAAAGAGTACACGTTGGCTGCATTCCTCGATATAGAAGGGGCCTTCAACAACGTTGAATACAATGCTATTCGCATGGCACTAAGTTCCATAAATATCGAGCCAACGCTATCAAACTGGATCGACTCCATGCTCCAAACGAGAATAGTAAAAGCAGAAATGGGTGAAAGTACCCTAAAAGTAAAAACTTGTAGAGGTACACCTCAAGGAGGAGTGTTATCCCCGCTACTCTGGCTCCTAGTAGTTAACCAAATCCTGGTTAAACTCGACAGGAGCGGAATAAAAGCAGTAGCCTATGCTGATGACATCGTCATCATGACTTCGGGAAAATTCACAACCACCCTTTGTGAACTTCTTCAGACAGCTCTAAACAAGCTCACCAGCTGGGCGAAAAACTGTGGGCTAAACGTCAACCCTACAAAAACAGAACTTGTTCTGTTTACGAGAAAACGTAACATTCCAGATATACTTCCTCCCTCCATTAATGGAATACCAATAAACTTATCTGGTACGGCAAAATATCTCGGAATAGTCCTTGATCGTAAACTTAACTGGAAAGAAAATTTAAAAGAAAGAGAAAGGAAAGCTCAAATCGCTTTCTACACTTGTAGTAGAATTTTTGGTAAAAAATGGGGACCTGGTCCCAAAACCATTCACTGGATGTATACATCCATAATAAGACCAATCCTCACATATGCCTGTCTAGTCTGGTGGCCATCATTAGAGAAGGCTTCAAACCTTAAGACCATGACCAAAATCCAAAGGCTTGCATGCATTGGTTCAACCAGTGCCATGAGAACAACACCAACTGCAGCTCTGGAAACCTTCCTATCGCTAGCCCCCCTAGATCTCTTTACTAAGGAGATGGCGGCCAAAAGCGCACTGCGACTCAAACAATGCAACAATTGGAAAATAGGCATATCAGGCCATAGAACCATCATGAACCATACAGATATAGACATCCAAACAGACTATACCCCCCCGCATATTGATTTCAATCCAGTGGCCCTAACAGTCTTTCCGACTAGAGAAAGCTGGGAGGAAAACAGGGTTATAAAAGAAAATCACATTTCCGTCTTCACAGATGGTTCCAAAACGGACGAAGGGGTAGGATCAGGTATCTTTTCAGACTACCCTAACATGAATAGATCAATAAAGCTTCCCGACTTCTGCAGTGTCTTTCAAGCAGAAGTACTCGCAGTGTGCGAAGCCGCGAAGCACCTTGCTACGCAAAACTTGATCAACAAAAATATTGACTTCTTCATAGACAGCCAGGCGGCCATTAAAGCTATCTCATCCATTATCACAAAATCCAGGCTAGTAGACAGCTGTCGCAGTAACCTTAGACTGCTCAATGAGACAAACACAGTTAGTTTAACCTGGGTTCCTGGACATCGTGACATTATCGGTAATGAAATGGCGGATAAGCTGGCAAAAATCGGGTCAGCACTCGAATCCAGCGAAGCGAACACTTCAGTTCTAAAGCCACTAGAGCAAGAAAAAAGCAGAATCAAACACAATTTTCTAAAAATCGCCAATGACAGGTGGTCATCTTTAGAAACATGCCGAGTCTCTAGAAACCTTTGGCCAGATATTTCCAAGAAAAAAACAGAATTTCTACTCCAGCTAAGCAGACCTCGGCTCTCTCTGTTGATTGGCATTCTCACGGGTCACAACTCGTTGGGTACCCACATGATGAGAATGGGCATTAGCACATCCGACTTATGTAGAGGATGCCAAGATGAGGAGGCAGAGGAGGGATCTTTTCACTTCCTCTGTGAGTGTCCTAGCTTAGCCCACACTCGGAAAAAAACCCTCGGAGAATACTTCTTCGACGAACTGGGCGACATCTCTAACCTCCCACTGAGCAACGTCCTGAAATTTACTCAGGGCTCCAAATGGTTCAGTGGGAGTTCCCTACCACAATAACCATCCACCTCTCCAATCCTCCCATTTCCTCATCCTATGATTTCCCGGGGAGCACAATGGATCCTCGAGATCCGAGTGAGGTGTTGCCACTTGTGGCTGCACCCCCCATTCAACCTAACCTAACCTAAGTGCAAAAATGTGGTCTATAGTTGAGAGATTAGCTTGAAAGCCAGCTTGGAAAGGACTTATTAGGCTATTAGAGTGCACCCATCTCGAAAGTCTTAGGTAAAGCATTTGAGTAAAAAGCTTTCTCAAGGAGCATAGTACCGAAATTCCTCTGTAATTTTCAGGTTGATTTGGGTCACCTTTTTTAAAAATAGCAGAAATTTTAGCCAAGCGAAAACAACTGGGAAAGGATTCCTCATGAAACATTCTATTCAAAATATTTAAAATGAGTTCTAAGAATTCAGGCGTGGAGTTCTTGTAAAATTCTATTGGGATACCATCTGGTCCTGGCGCTTTGTTATTTTTCATTTTGTTGAGTGATTCAAGTAACTCAGGCATTGTAAAAGTCGAATCTAACTCAGGGATGCTTGTGTATGTCAGAGCAAAACTAACAGTATTCTGGGTTGGGTCTAGAAGCAGAAGGTTTTCAAAATGTGAGGCGAGTTGATCCACATTGATGTTATGAGAGACCGGCTTACTACGCCCTCCCAAAACACGCACATTACACCAGAACTTTTTAGAGTCTCTACAATTGATAAGGTCTTCAGCCGCTTTCTTAAGGTACAATTGTTTTTTATTATTGCATAAGTCCTTATAAATTTTGTTATGCTGCAAATAAAGGTGTTTGAAAGCATCATTATTTGAGTCTCTAAAAAGTTTTAAGAAACGAAAAGATTTAGTTCTGGCTTTCCTGCATTCCTCATCATACCATTTCGACTTTGACCACGGTGAGGCGAACCGTGTACTACTTGCAGTTGCAGATTTACGTATCAACTCAAACGCACCACATGTCGCATTTTCGACTGAGGTAGATACTTGGACATCGTTCGAAGTCATTTGGTGCCTTAAGTTTGCTTTATACTTAACGGCCATATGATTGATCCATTTAAGTTTACTACAAGTTGGTGTATTTTCTAGAATGTGGGCTGGACTATCTTGCGAGGAGTATTCACAAGAAACTAAAATTGGCAGGTGAGATGAATAGTTAGTGGGGTATACCTCAAAGTTCTTAATAACATCCAGCCAGTCCCCTTTTACTAAGCAATAATCTATCGTTGAACATCCCTGGGGCGATATAAAGGTGTAATTACCTTTGGCATCTCCTGTTGAAACCCCGTTCAAAACAAAAAGAAATTTCACTGAATTTAAACGCTTTAACAAACACTATTCAACTTGTAAAAACACAGCTAAAGTCGTCAACACGTCTACACTCGATAGCTGTTGCTAAACGACTCTCATCTGTTTACATATAACAATGAGAAAGAAGAGGACAATCATTCATCAGTTGGTAATTGGTATTTATACCAATTAAATACATCGTAAATGTCAGAGGCCATCTGTTGACGAACACTACACTATGTCGGTATTGCAGTTCAACATCGAATAGGTTGCTCCATACAAGATGCAAATTTAAATCTTTCGGAGGCGGGAGAATGTACTGAAATGTACTGAATGTAACATATGTTATTAAATAAACAGATCGATTAAATACAGTCCACAGATACATATGTCAAATATTTTATAAACAAAAAAGTCGAATATGTATACAAAAATTAATGATACTACTATACACAAAGTCATATGACTAAATTCTTAACACAAATCGAAATACAAAGCAATGTGGTTGAAAATTGATTTTTTGGTGTTTAATTTTAAAGAATTCTTTCTTACGGAAAATTTCTAAGATATCACATAAAAAAAACTCTCTAATTTGGTTTCTCAATGGTTAAAACTGACAACAGAAATTTGTTTTTGTTTATATTTTCCCTAGCTATGGACCATTCCTTCATTCGATGTCTACTGCCCTTTCAGGAATAAAAAAGTAAAAAAAATGTAAGCAAAACAATTTTTATAGTGTTTTATAGTATTGTAATGTACACCCAACATTTATACCAATTTCCTAATCGAAAACGTTCAAACGAAAACACAACTGGCAACACTATAATGGAATGGTATAATGAAAGACGTCGTTTGTGAGGGAGTGTGTGTGTGTGCAGAAATACCGGGAGGAGAATGTGTCTAGACATCATGGTTCATAGCAAAACTACTAGAAAGCTCTCGATGTTTCACACTGCTATATAAAGAGGCCGCTGACGCAACCAGAGTCAGTTTTGATTATAGAGTGATAAAGTTAAGAGTAAATTGTTTACAAGTCGAGTTGAGATCGAATAAAGTATAGATACTGAATAAAAGCGGTAGAAATAAATTGAAAGGTGGAGTTTTATTTTGCGAACTAAGCGCACGTTTCAGTACTTTTTGACAAATAACATAGGACATCCAAATGCATTTGGCTCAGAAACTCTCTACAATACATACTAATAGGCGATGAATGTTGTCTTCGACCCACCCGACGCGAAGCGGCGTAGTTGGAGATTGGAGTCCTACAGGGCTGTTTAGTTTATAATATCGATACACGACGCAAAGTTAGTTACAGTAGGTGCGTAATTTAGGAGTATTGTACTTTCATAGATAAGATGAAATGTAGGTCACACAAGATACGTCATGGGACTTGACATTGAACAACCGAATCGAAGAATCAATAACTGGCTTCAAATCACCAATGTGCAGAACTAGCTTTGCCAATTTGCTCGAAACCAAACACCTGAAGAACATTTGTACCTTTTATTTCTTTAGCTTTACACAGATACAACTCTTTGGCTATAATTTCTTGTTGTTTTGTCCAAAAAGGGAAGATCAAAAACGTTTCCCAACTGGAAAACTTGTAATAAACCAATTTACAATAAAGGAAAACACAGCATATCTATCATTCTTTTAATTAAAAACACATTTACTGCTTCCAAATAATGTATTAAGTTAATGTAATTTGAGTGCATTTCCCTTTTAGTTGTTTTTAAAATTCTCAAAGTTGAAAATAAACCACTGAATGACAACACAATACTTCAAACCAAATGACATTTGTGCGCTAAAACACGCTTAAGACACTCATGTGGGCGTTTAAGCTATTCAGCCCTTATTCATTGACGAAAAATGATTCTAAATACGATTTCTGATTCATTCATTGAATAAGCGTGTTTTAAAGTTGTTCGGAGTTTATTATGCGATTATAAATACGGCTTTTTATCTATATTCTCAGAGCAGAGAAATCAGGATATTTTTTTGATAAGAGTAATGAGTACTGAAAATAGTGGTGTTGGTTGGCTGATGGATACTTGTATTGCAGATAAATCTCTTAATTTTATTTGTTTACATTTTTGTAAATCTAGATCTAACTTAAATAAACGTATGTAGCTGAATATAAAGTGGTGTTTTTAAAGTCAATTGTATAGGCGTTGGGCGGCAGCAGGTTTACCCTCTTGGTTGCTAGGTATTCCTCTAAATCTACCAAGAAAGGTTGCAATGAAAAAACCGTTGTGAAAAGGAACACTTTATAAGATGTTTTTATTTCCAAATCTGCAATTACATTCACATCAATTAAACTCAAAATATACAAGACAAAAAAGAAAATAGATCATTTTGCCGTTGGATATATTCAGTCCGAAAAAATTGCGCCATAGCGCAATTGCGTCAACGCATTGCGTTGATACCGTAAACTGCGCTTGAGTTAGTGTATCAGCGCACGATTTTTTGCTGCGTTACAGATGCTTACACCGGATCGTAAGTACTCCTTATGTTTCCAGTTAACGTTTTAACACAAGGAGTCAAACATCACTGACCAACACTGCGTCTTTTAGTACTCGTACGGCTTCAGAAATTATTTTAGCAAAACAAATCCAATGCGCCTGCTTGCTTTCGTATGTAGTGGTTTTTTTTTTTTGGCTTCTACATATAGAATTCAGAATCAATAACGATTTCTTTTGTATGTTATTTAAACATTCTTATGAATTTTAACTTTTGTTCATTGTTGAGAATTTACTCAAAAGGAATTCAAAAGTTTTGAATCAGACTAACTTGAAAGCTTTCAACAACATATTATCGCACAATTTAATTTCGACTTATTACTATCAAGCTTTGACAAAAATTAGCTATTCCGTTTGCTTTTACTTATACTCACATTAAAGTATCTACATAGGTAGTACATAGTATCTTACAAAAAGTCATAATTTATATAGTAATTAAAATACAGAACCAAAGGTTTTAGCTTAATACAATAAAGAACTTTGATTGCTCATCTGCTCATCATAAACTTTTGAATTGTTTATTTGTGTTGACTTATAAACGTATGTATCATGTATGTATGTATGAATATATTATATGCGTATATGTATGCGAGCAGCGATAAATTATTTAGTATTTTAATTGAATCGAATAATTTCACAGTCTTGGCGATTTGAATGCATCATTGTGTTCTTATTTCAAAAATAATTAAGATTACTTACACCCATACAAAAAAAACATAACATTTGAATTGTGTCGATGTTTTTCTTATGCTTAAAATATGAAGTGGCTAAAGTAGTTACATACATATTTTTTCTTATAATGTTGTTATAAGTTATAAGGTAGACAGATAAAGATTATATCGATTCCATTTGCTCGGCCAACTCGAGAATGGGGCTTCCGCTGAGTGGTTTCATTTGTCTAGGAATTGGGCTGCTTAAGTGTGACCAAGGTTGCACGAAGAGATTCGCTGATGAGTGCTGTAAGAAATGTTTAAGCAGAGATATTTGAGATGTTTAGCTAGATAACATAGAAATAATGGTAAGAATAATTAGTAGGTAACTTTATCCATTGAAATAATAATTAATTTACTTAAATAAACCAAAACTATAAGGGGATCAGTAAGTTGAAGTTTCCTCATACATATTTGCATATGACCAACATTCAAACTAGTTTTTAATTTGCGGCGGAGCTTCAAGTGTCTTTTTTTTTAATATTTCGGAGTCTGACAATAGTCCAAGATACCACAATTCCAAATTTTAATAAAACGCCTTTATACTTAGAGGGGTTGGTAGTCTAGCATCTTAAACTTTAAACAATCTTTAAAAAAAAGTTTTTTGTAGGAAGGTAAAGAGAAATGCTTTGAATTTCTTTAACACTTGTTTTATTACTTATTGCCTTCAGAAAATTGAACTTAAGACAACAAAAATTTTTTATCTTTAACAATACACCTGAATTTTTCCTCTCTAAAAAAATTCAATTCACTGGTGAGAGGTCGTTTATGTCTCCCTCTGATCTGAATCTAGAAAAGTTGACAGATTTTTAGTTAGTAAAAGTATTGTAATCTGCACCCAACATTTCATGTGCAGAAAAATACCGGGAGGGGAACTTGTCTAGACATCATGGTTCATAGAAAAACTACCAGAAATCTCTCGATGTGCAACACTTCTATATAAAGAGGGAGCTGACGCAACCAGAAGTCAGTTTTATTTAGAAAGTGATAGTGCGAATATTGAATAAACGAGTTGAGTTCGAATAAAGTGTATATCGAAAGTAGATACCGAATAAAAGTGGTAGAATTAAATCGAAAGGTAGAGTTTTATTTTTGCGAACTAAGCGCACGTTACATTGGTGTCAGAAGTGTAAATAAAACTTATTTGAAAAAAAAAAACGAGTTGTAAAAAAAAAAAAGTAAAAAGAAAAATAAAAACAATATACAGTGAAAATGGGTAAGTTGTTAGAAGAGCTCAACTGCATTGAGCTTAAAAGTGAGTTAGGTAAGCGAATTCTTTCTAGAGCGGGATCGAAAAATGAGCTCGTCCTGCCCTTGCGTAACTATTTGGAACAGCAAGGGGAAGACGTAAACACTTTTGTTTTTGAAACAGAAGTGGAAGAAGAGGAAGTAAGTGAAAATGTAGATTTTTCTAGTATAATGAAGCTTTTATTAGAACAAAGAAACGAACAAAAGAAAATGATTGAAGAGCAACGAAACGAGCAAAAGAAGGAACAGCAGAATGTTCTCGAAAAACTCGAAGAACAACAAAAGAAGCTGATTGAAGAGCAACAGCACAATATTCTCGGACGTCTGGAAGAGCAACGAAACGATCAATAGAAGGAACAGCAGATTGTTCTTGAACGACTCGAAGTACAACAAAAGAATCTGGAAGAGCAACGAAACGAGCAAAAGAAGCTGATTGAAGAACAACGAAACGAACAAAAGAAGCTGATTGAAGAACAACGAAACGAACAAAAGAAAGAACAACAGAATATTCTCGAAAGACTTGAGGCGCAACAGAATGTTTTGAAAGGTCAGAAAAACATTCTAGAAGGCAAATTGGGCAACATTGAGAAAAATGTATGTGCCATTGACGAACGCGTTGAAGGTGTGGAAAAACAGCTTTCTGTTGTAGAGAATCGTTTCGAAGGCGTAGAAAGTCGATGTGATGTTCTTACCAAGGAATTAGACCAGATCCGGAAAATCAAAATTCGAGAATCTGCTGGAGAGTTTGCAAGGAAAAAGGAGATGAAACCCCCAACATTTGATGGACAGTCTTCTTGGCCAGTTTACAAAAGACAATTTGAGGCAGCCGCGACAACAAATGGCTGGGATGACGAAGACAAGTACATTGCACTGACTCTTGCTCTAAGAGAACCAGCAGCTGAATTACTTCAAACAGTTCCAGCTGGTAAGAGCTGCGATTTCAGCTCTCTCGTGGCAGCTATAGATAAACGCTTTGGAGATAGCCACTTGAAAGAAGTCTTCCGAGTCCAACTCAATAACAGAGTCCAAAAAAGGGGTGAAAGTCTACAGCAGCTCCAGGCAGACGTCGAAAGACTGGTTCACCTTGCATACCCGGATGCTGGAGAAGAAATCATCAACCAGCTAGCTGTTGAGTCCTTCGTTCGTGCCATTTCCGATATACATCTTCAGAGGTCTGTGCGAACTGCTAGAACACGTACTCTTTCCGAAACTTTAGCATTCGCATTGACAATTGAAGCAGCAGAACAGGCTTCTCATGGAGTACATCGACTAAGAGAAGCCATAGCCGAAGAATGCTCGTGCCAAAGAGCTGAAATACAAAAGAACCAGCGGAGCGGACTGGCAAGATGTTGGAACTGCAACAAGACCGGGCACTTACAGCGTCAATGCCGACTACCATCAAATAAAACCGCTTGTCAACATTGAGGAAGCAAGAGATCATACACAGAGCAAGGTAACAAAAACACCAGCGTTGTCCAACTTCGAGGGGCAGAGGCTGGTTTCTTGTATCGATGGCCCCAGAACCACCATCCAGGTCTCTCAGACCAAACGAGACAACAAAAGTCTGACTGTGGAGGCTACTATTAACGGGAACAAACATGTGGCTACCATCGACACCGGTTTCACAGCCTCCATAGTACGTCGAGACCTGGTAAAGACGACGTGGCTTCATAACACCAATAGCTACCGTCTAAGAACCGCTACGGGAGAAGCAGCAAGAGTATATGGAGAAGTTTGTCTGAAAATCCGACTGGCCGATTTAGTGTTTACTCATCAATTCCTGGTGGCAGATATATGTGACGAGTGCATCATTGGAATCGACTTTATGAAACAACACGGTGTTATTTTGGACATCGGTAATCAAGTTTTGAAGTACCAAAATAAGGAACTTCCAATGACCTATTCGAACGAAAGTACGTCGACACTGAGGACTGTCATCACGGAAGATCTGATTCTGCCTCCTTCTTCTGAAGTGTTCGTTTGGACAAAACTGGAAGGTGATTTTGGAAGCCTTCGATACCTCATGGTGGAACCAGGCCCAGAGTGTTCCTCCCAAAGCGTCATCATTGAGAAAACACTGGTAGCACCGAAAAACAAAATGGTCCCCGTACGATTACTAAACACCAGACCGTACGATGTAAAGTTGAAGAAAGGAGAAGTCGTTGGACGTTGCGAATCCGTTGCAGCAATTACGAAGATCACAGACGAAGCCCCGAGAAAAACTATAACTCCGGAGGAGCTCAAAACCATCAGAGCTAAAATACTGAATTCATCCAACCTTGATCACCAACAAACAAGGATGGCTGAAAACTTCCTTCAAGAGTATACTGACATCTTCGCATCACAAAAGGGACAATATGGTAGGACACAGTTGGTGCAGCATCGCATCAACACAGGAGATGCAAGACCGATTCGTCAACCCGCAAGACGTCTTCCACTGGCCAAACAAGGTGAGGTTGAGGAAATGATAACAGCAATGAAGAAGGACGGTCTTATCGAAAATTCCAAAAGTCCTTGGGCATCACCAGTGGTGCTAGTGAAAAAGAAAGACGAAAGCACTCGCTTTTGTGTAGACTACCGACGGCTGAATGATGTGACTAAGAAGGACAGCTATCCCCTGCCGAGAATCAGTGATACCCTGGATGCCATGGAGGGAGCCCAGTGGTTTTCGACGCTGGACTTGAAGAGTGGATATTGGCAAGTTGACATCCATCCAGATGATCGAGAAAAGACGGCGTTTTCTACAGGTAAAGGGCTCTGGCAGTTCAAAGTTATGCCGTTTGGGCTATGCAAGTTAAGTATTTGGGACACATCATCTCTTCCCAAGGAGTGAAGATTGATCCTGAAAAAGTTGACTCCGTCAAAAATTGGCCAACACCACAGGACAAACATCAACTCCGAAGCTTTCTTGGTCTTGCCACTTATGACCGACGTTTTGTTAAGAACTTTGCTGGAGTTGCAAAGAGTTTACATCAGCTCACCGAAAAAGGGAAGCAGTTTAAATGGTCAGGTGAGTGCGAGAAATCTTTTCAGGAACTCAAATACCGCCTCTGTAACGCTCCAGTGCTGGCACATCCAACACCTGGCAAAACGTTCATCATCGACGCTGATGCAAGCAACGTTGGAATCGGGGCGGTACTATCCCAAGTGCATGATGGCGAAGAGAAAGTGGTGGCATATTACAGCAAGGTCCTCTCGAAGCCCGAAAGAAACTACTGTGTGACCAGAAGGGAACTGCTAGCTCTTATCTTGGCAACAAAGCACTTCCATAAGTAAATCTATGGACAGAAATTCCTTCTACGGACAGACCATGGTGCTCTGAACTGGCTGTTGAACTTCAAAAATCCAGAAGGTCAAGTCGCAAGGTGGATAGAAAGACTGCAGACTTATGATTACCAGATTCAACACCGCAGAGGAAAGTTGCATTCAAACGCCGACGCATTATCCCGAAGACCTTGCAAAGTGGATTGCAAGCATTGTAGGCGGCAAGAAGACAAAGAAAATATTACCGCTCAGCGACTAAGAGCTGACCCAATAAGCGGATGGAGCAATGAGGAAGTGAGGACTGCTCAACAGGAGGATCCAGATATCGAACCCATTCTCGCATGGAAAGAAAATGAAGAGAAACCTGAATGGGGAGACATTTCTGACAGGAGTCCAGTTCTCAAAGCCTATTGGGCACAGTGGGACTCACTATATGTGCAAGAAGGTGTCCTCAGGCGAAGATGGGAATGCGCTGACGGTAAGTCATATGTGATGCAGCTGATCGTACCGCAATCGAAAGTCAGTGAAGTTCTTCGGGAGATGCACGACGGACCGTCCGGGGACCACCTGGGAGTTAACAAAACACTGGAGAAGGTGCGACATCGGTTCTACTGGTTACACGCTAGAGATGACGTGGAGAAGTGGTGCCGAACATGTGACAAGTGTGCTGCATTCAAAGGACCTGGTAGGAAGATTCAAGGTAAAATGCATCAGTACAACGTTGGATCACCTTTTGAGAGGATTGCAGTAGATGTGGCTGGGCCTTTTCCAGAAACCAACGCTCGAAACAAGTACATTCTGGTTGTAATGGACTATTTTAGCAAGTGGCCTGAGGCGTGTGACATCCCAAATCAAGAAGCCAAAACGGTGGTCGACCAGATTGTGTTTAACTGGGTGAGTAGGTTTGGCGTGCCTATGGAACTCCATTCCGACCAAGGGAGGAACTTTGAGTCAAACATCTTCCAAGGAGTGTGTGGACTACTTGGCATTAAGAAGACGAGAACCACACCGCTTCATCCACAATCTGATGGGATGGTTGAAAGATTCAACCGGACCTTGAAAAAACACCTCACCAAGGTCGTAGGCGACTACCAAAGAGACTGGAATAGGCACGTACCGCTATTTCTGATGGCCTATAGAAGTGCAGTACATAGCTAGACAGGACAAACACCATCTGACATCCTGCTCGGGAAAACCATGCGGCTGCCGAGCGAGGTTAAATTTGGATGCCCCACAGAGGAGTCACAGGACACGAACGGGTATGTGGACGACCTCAAGAAGAGACTCGCTGACATCCATAAAAGAACAAGGGAACGGATGAAAACCTACAGCGACCGGATGAAGACACGGTACAACACAAAAGCGACAACGGCAGGATTCCAAGCATTAGATCGTGTGTGGCTTTATAATCCTCATCGTCAAAAGGGATTGTCACCGAAACTTCAGCAGAACTGGGAAGGTCCTTATACTGATGTCACGAGGATTAACAACGTGGTCTACCGCATCCAAAGAGGACTAAGAGGCAAGTTAAAAGCAGTGCATTGTGACCGGCTGCATCGATATAGTGGGGAGGCTGCAAATGGAATTATTCGGGACGAACAATCTTAAGGAGGGGGCAGTGTAATGTGCACCCAACATTTCATGCTAATTTCCTAATTGAAAACGTTAAACCGAAAACACAGGTGCTGGCAACGCTATAATGGAGTGCTATAATGGAAGACGTTGTTTGTGAGTGAGTGTGTGTGTGCAGAAAAATACCGGGAGGGGAACTTGTCTAGACATCATGGCTCATAGAAAAACTACCAGAAATCTCTCGATGTTTCACACTTCTATATAAAGAGGGAGCTGACGCAACCAGAAGTCAGTTTAATTTAGAAAGTGATAGTGCAAATATTGAATAAACGAGTTGAGTTCGAATAAAGTGTATATCGAAAGTAGATACCGAATAAAAGTGGTAGAATTAAATTGAAAGGTAGAGTTTTATTTTTGCGAACTAAGCGCACGTTACAGTATAGCTATCGCAGGAGCTTGACCAAATAGTGGACAATCACTAGCACAAATTTGAAAACATTCGGTTTTTTTTATTGTTTTGTAAATAAAAATAAGTATTTAATGGATAGCTACTGTTTGCTATTGTTTCTGCGATAGCTAGAACTAGATATGCACAGAATAACATATTAATTAATTTCATACAAGTAGGCCAAGTGGTTTTTTTGTTTTGGCACCCGCAAGACAATAAAAGTAGGTAGTTTCGAGATATACGCGGTCAAAGTCTCAAGAATGTTGCTATATTTTCCAATGAAATCTAATACTCAATGTTAGTATCGCTGAGGACCATGTTCGTCTAACAAATATAAGTCTTCAAAATAAGATATTTATATCCCGTTAAATCTAAACATTAGTGTTTGTAAGGTATACTTACCCGAGCAGCTGCAACTAGCGAACAATTTTCACCGACTCACCGATTCTTCTACTTACCTGAACTTATAATTGGGTTAAGACCCTGAAATACCCGAAATGTTGTCATCAAACTTTAATAGTATATTTTCAAGGTACTATAGTTACAAAAAAAATAATCGATTTTTCGAAAATTCTAGACCACCGACCCCCCTTAAAGTGTATTTACAGATGATACCTTTGAATTTCGTTAATCCTTAAAAAAACATTCTAGCGCTTTAATTCAGTGGTACAAAAATTAATGCTGGGATTCTTCTTTTTCTTCTAATCGCGTCACAAACTTAAATTTCATCAGCTAGTGGTCTACTATACCAGTATTTTGATTGGTTTTTCCTATATCCACTTGCATGCTGACAAAAATATATTCTACTAACTTAAACGTTAACTATGCCTACTAACTGATGCTTAACTGGTACTATAAGCTAATCCATGAGTTAATACTAGTGCCTTTCGGCCAAAAAATCAGTTACAAATAGTTACTATAAGAACCCAAAAAAGCTCAAGAATTGCCTCTTGGAACAATTTTTTTTTTCTGAAAATAGCTTAGATCTACTTTATTTTATGTACAAATGGCAATTTTAAAAAAAGTAGCTTTTGTTTATTTTTCTTAAGTTTCAATAAAAATAATGTAATGTGCACCCAACATTTCATGCTAATTTCCTAATTGAAAACGTTAAACCGAAAACACAGGTGCTGGCAACGCTATAATGGAGTGCTATAATGGAAGACGTTGTTTGTGAGTGTGAGTTCCCGGGAGGGGAACTTGTCTAGACATCATGGTTCATAGAAAAACTACCAGAAATCTCTCGATGTTTCACACTTCTATATAAAGAGGGAGCTGACGCAACCAGAAGTCAGTTTTATTTAGAAAGTGATAGTGTGAATATTGTATAAACGTAATTGAGTTGAGTTCGAATCACAGAGTAGATAATACAGAGTATCCACTTCCACCCCTTCAACCCGAAACACCCGCAAAAAATTTTTCAACACGAATTCAATATAGCGTCCTATCTCTGAGTTTGAGGCTCTGTGCTCACTAGTATGAACTGTAAAAACCTAACGAAACGCCTGCATCGGTATGAAATTTTTTTTGCTAATTTTTGTCTTTTTGAGTGAAATACTGGTCAAAATGGAAAAAAAAGTTAATTCCTGCAACTTAAATTCATTTTTCTAAGTTCTAGGCTGTATGAAAATTAAAAATTATCGATTTTCTTGTAACCAAAAAAAATTTTTTTAAACTCAATTGACGACCGCACACAATGGCGGCTGTGGTAAGTGAAGGCCAGTGCGGGCATCCGGGTGCGGACATCCGGTTTAGTTTAGCTTGTAGGCAAAACGCACTACCTTGCTGAAGTGGACTCTCTGGTTATACTCTGTGGTTCGAATAAAGTGTATATCGAAAGTAGATACAGAATAAAAGTGGTAGAATTAAATGGAAAGGTAGAGTTTTATTTTTGCGAACTAAGCGCACTAGGGTGGTCGTTATTTGTATGGACGAAAAAAAAATAATTTTTTTTTTGTTGCGTACCTTTGTATATGAAATCTATAGTACTATCACTTTCCCCTTTTGCACTGTCGAACTTATATTCGAAAGTAGTCCACAAAAGTTCGAATGTATTCCACAAGAGTGCATATATGTAAGAGCAGGAAGCATAAGTAAATAAATAATTTCATCATTATATGCTTTTCTTTCTAACCCATAAGAAATGTGCGCCTAACATCATACATTCCACCATGAGCATTCTTTTTTTCGCAAACTTCTCCGCTGATGTTGGCGCACCCTAGTGACGAACAATGTTCACAAAAAAAGCTATCCGGTAAGAGTACTATAGTTTTCATATACAAAGTGCGTACCCTTTTTTTTGTGCTATCATATTTCAAAAGTCGACAAAAAATTTTTTAAGAAGATCGGATTATGTTAACACGTGCCGCAACAGCTTTGAAATCTCAAGAAATCTCTTCCATATAAAAAAAAAAAAAAAAAAAAATCCAGATAATTTTTTTTTTATTTTTTAAGAAGATTGTAATGAATACGTTTATAAAAAATGTTTTTTAGATGTAATTATTGCTTAAACAAAACACACTCAATCATCGTAACTAGCTTTCAAACTTGCTCGACTGCATCCTGGGTATTTTTGCCGATAATTTCTCACAGTCTAGAAATATGAAATTGGAAAAAAAATTGTTTAAAGAATAGTGTAAATATAAGTAATCGAAATCGTATAATGTTTTCGGAAGATGACAAAAGTACTCACTTGAACTGCTTTTGATCTTCGTTTTTAGTGAGCTTGCAATTGAATTCCTCCGTTAGTTTAACTCCACGTTCGGCTGTATCGTTGACAATTTTTAACGATCCGACTGTTTCCTTAGCTATTTTATAATTAGGTTCATCATTCCAAACTGATGGATCTTTATGCAAAAAGTCTTTAGATAACCCAAATCTTTCAAAAAGTTTTATAGACTAAGTTGTGATTAGACCTGATGGAAGATCTTGGGTAATGAAATGTGACAGATCAGTATGTTTAAGATGTAATATTTTCCTTATGTCTTCCTCGTTTTGTTCATCTCCCTCAAAAAGTCTCAAAACCATTTTTCGCTTTTCTTCAACATCCAACCTGTCGTCGAAAAACGAAAACGCTGCACATTCCTCGTTCAGATACCATAAATGATTAACGAACTTTTTTATTGCAATATCAGCTACGATATTATCATCTTTTTTATAGGAATTCAGCCTTTTTAGAAAATTGATGTCATTTAATGGTGCTTCTACGACATCTGAAGCAGAGAACCATGATTGCACGTAGCATTTGATAATGAAGCAGCAAATAGTTGATAAAGCTTTTTTATCCCTTGCGTTCAGTTGGATTTGCTGTTGAAACAGTGTGATTTTAAGGCAATATATTCCTTTTGCCATCCAGCGAGCCAAATGATAAGCTCCTGGTGCCCGAAATTTAATGCCATTTGGAGGAGTTCCTCCCAAATAAATTACAATGAGTTCCAGAAATTCCTTGTAATCATCTCGAGGAGTTTTCTTCAAGTTTTTTCATAGAAAATTCTAAAACTTCTTCCCTTACATCTGCAAGAACGCTGAGAGCATTATCGTCCATGGACCAAATGGAAAATTTATTTCGATCAATCTCTTTCCACTGGGTTTTAAATCTTTTGAAAAGAAGGATATCAGGTCCAGAAGATGGATTTAATTTCGATGCGTTGAATACTCCGTGTCCTTAATCCACTTGCCGTGGACGTGGAATTTGAGTTGCCTTCGAATAAACAAGTCTAACAACGCTGAATAAGTTGATAAGTCGATAAGAAGTTTATTCTCTGTAATTATTTGAACAATTATTCATTAAATATTTTATAAGGGTACAATATACAATGCTTACTCTTTTTCGCAACTCCTAACCTCCGTCGATTCCACAGACAAAATGAAGTTTCTTTGGAAAATTTTCCCTTTTGGCGCTTAAGACTATTTTCACGCGGGACGTTTGACGTTTTGTTTTACGTTCACTTCGCTCGATTTTCTTACATGTCAGCTCTGTTTGAAATTAGCTCTGTTTGTCTGTGGAATCGGCTGAGCTCAGGTTACACTTTTAATCTAATATATTTTACGACATCCCACCCCCCGTGAGGCGCTCTGGTTCAAAAGCCTCACCAACATCTAGAACAGCAATCTTGACTGCAGGCCGGCGAAATACACCTGTACTTGTCTTCACTTCTGCTACACGAATCTGTCCGTCTTGGCCAGGGAAGACTTTTGTTATTCTCCCACGAATCCATTGGCTTCTAGGTATGTTGGCATCACAAACAAGACATAAGTCTCCGACTTTGATTGGGCCCACACGCTGGAACCATTTGCATCTTCTTGTAAGAACTGGCAAGTATTCTCGGATCCACCTTTTCCAGAAACGATCCTTGAGTTGTTGACTGATACGCCATTGCCGTCTGAGACAGAGAGCTCGTTCATTGATCTGGCCTGGAGTTTGCGTGGAGTTGGGAACTCCCATCAAAAAGTGGTTGGGCGTCAAAGGGCTATCTTCATCGGTTGAAACTGGCAGGTGTGTTAGCGGACGTCCATTAATAATATTTTCAGCTTCTATTAAAGCGCTTTGTAACGTCTCTAATCTTGGTGCAATTTCGCTTAGGGTATGTGAAAGAACTCTTTTCACGGACTGTACTAGCCTCTCCCAACAGCCTCCTGCATGTGGATTTAGTGGGCAGTTGAACAACCACTCGATGCCTCTGGACGAAAGTTCAGCTTTGATGGCCTCGTTGTCGAATATGTCTGCGCTCAACAGTTCCCTTTTCGCCCCAATGAAATTGGTGCCATTGTCACATCTAATGCGTTTCGGAATCCCACGACGATTGACAAAATTGCGAATACATAGCACACAAGCGTCAGCAGAAAGATTTGCAGCAATTTCAAGGTGTACAGCTCGTACCGTCATGCATGTAAATAGTGCAACCCACCTCTTCTCCTTTCGTCGTCCAGTAGTGATGCATACTGGCCCGAAATAGTCGAGACCTGTATACGTAAAAGGCCTAACATATGGTGTGAGACGATCCTCTGGCAATTGCCCCATCAATGGCGGTTGAGGTTTAGAAGAACGAATTCGACAGAGCAAACAGTTGCTTTTTGCCTTCTGAACAGCTGTTCGAATACTTGGCACCCAAAAGCGTTGTCGAATCTGGTTGGCTATTGCGTCATCATTTTGGTGGTGTAAGCGGCAATGAAAATGGTCCACTATCAACTTGGTAAGGCGATGGTCCTTTGGCAGAATTATAGGACGTCTGGCAGTAAATGGTATGGTCGTGGCGGCGTCGATTCTTCCAAACATCCTCAGTAGACCGGCGTCGTCTATATATGGCGTTAATTTTAACAGATGGCTGGATTTTTCGACTGGCAGATTTTGTTTTAGCCGGGCTATATCATTTGCAAAGACTTCCCTTTGCGTCTGTAGGCATAAAACTAACTCGGCGGCTTCAAGTTCTTTGACACATAGCTCTCCAACTTCTGTGCGTTTACCCAAACATGCATCTCTAAATCGCAGCACCCATGCCACACACCTCAGCAATCTTGAAAACTTCGAAAACCTTGACAAATCAACAATAATGTTACTCACCGCATTGGCATGTAGCAAAAACCTTGGTCGCACTTCGTCTTCACACGGCTGGTTGTTGTTAGCATCGGGCTGTAGAGGCCACTTCTCTTCAGGCAGTTGAAGAAACTCCGGACCCAAAACCCACTTACTTTGGACGTTGAACTTCGGCGGATATCTTGCTCGCGTTGCCTCATCAGCTGGGTTCAGCTTTGAAGGAACCCAACGCCATTGACTAACCTGGCTGCTTTCCAATATTTCCGCAATGCGGAATCCCACGAATTGTTTGTACCGCCGGGGTTCCGATCAAATCCAGCTGATCACGTTTTTTGAATCGGTCCAAAAGATTCGGTTTTTGAACGATAGGTCATGGTTTTCCATAATGGCATTGCAAAGCCGTATGCCCAAGATCGCTGCGGATAATTCCAAACGTGGAATTGACATAAGCTTTTTAGGAGCACATTTCGTTTTGCCACATATAAATGATACTCGAACCCTGTCATCATACTCGATTCGAAGAAACGAAACTGCACTAAACGCCTCTTCACTGGCATCGACGAAAATGTGAAGAACGATGTCACCATTCAAAGTCAGGTAAGGATCATGGCATCTCGGCATCTTGAATTTATCTAACAACGGAAGTTCATCTTTCCATTGCTTCCACCGGTCGAAAACATCTTTGGGAATAGGTTCATCCCATCCCACAGCTTGCGCCCAGACTGCACGTAATAGTAGTTTCATGTAGATGACGAAGTTGGCTACCATTCCAAATGGATCGAACACAGACATGACGATGCTCAAAAATTCCCTTTTTGTAGGGCATCTGTCGTTCTCCATCACATCTCGGTTAGCCCGATGAAACTTACATTGAAACTTAAAGATGTCTGCGGCAGGGTCCCAGCACATTCCCAGGATTTTCTCTGTTGCTGCCTCGATGTTCAAGTCCACTATTCTGTCCTGCTCAATCTCTTGGCATGAGATATTTTGCAGTACTTGCTTTGAGTTCGACGAAAAGTTTCGTAGTTCAAAACCTCCTTCCCTATGTATCGAAATGACGACGTTTGTCACCTCGATTGCTTCCGCTTCACTGTCGAAGCTATCGACGTAATCGTCAACATAGTGGCGATCGATGATTGCCTTCGCTGCTTTGGGATGAGTGTCCAGGTATCTCGAGGCATTGAGATTCTTCACAAAGTTGGCTGAACACGGCGAACAACTAACACCAAATATCATCGATGTCATCAGATAAACGTCAATTGGATCTTCTTTGTGCTCTCTCCATAGGAATCGCTGCGAGTTTTGGTCTTCTGGCTGAATACGAATCTGGTGAAACATCTCTCGAATGTCCCCTGATATGGCTATGGCTCTTAGGCGAAAGTTTAATAAGATCGCCATCATGGACTTCAGTTCATCTGGACCCTTTAGCAGAAGAGAATTCAAGGAGACGTCTTTCACTTTGGCGGCTGCATCAAACACTAACCTCACTTTGTTTGGCTTATTCGGATTCCTTACACCGAAGTGAGGCAGGTACCAAATCTTTGATGTGTTGTGGCTTGCTTCAGTTGTCGTCAGTTTTCTGGCATACCCTTTATCAACATAGCTCTTGATGATATTCTTATATTTCTCTGCATAGTCACGATCTTTCTCCAATTTACTTTCCAGGCTCCATAACCTTCGCTTCGCCATCTCGTAACTATCTGGTACATACGGGTTATCTTCCTTCCAAAGAAGTCCAGTGTGGTAGCGACCATTGCATTTTGTTGTTGTAGCTGACAGTGTTTCCTTTGCTCTTTTGTCTGCAAGAGATACCAGCTGTTCTGTCGGTGTCTTAGCTCCAAAATTTTCCAAGGCGAAGTACTGTTCCACCGCCTTGTCCACCAGACTGTCCTGCTCTTGACTGCATTGGCTGCTATGAAGAACTACATCGTTCCTTGGTTCGGTGGCAGCTTCTGAAGACTTCCCATATACGACCCAGCCAAGTTTGGTTTTGGCCACGATTGGACCAGTTCCCATCAGCTGAAGAGTGCGCAATGGTGCACCCAAATGGCTATTGTCGAGTCCAATTAATATCTCTGGATTGGCATCCTGATACTGGGCGAATGGTTTATTTTTTAGATGAGGATTCGACATCAGCAGTTCGTCCTTGTTGACTGTCTGAACCGGCAGGTTCAAATCGGTGACGGTCTGTATCCCTTGCATCCTATACTTCTTGGCAGCATCTTTGTCAGCGCTAACATCGACATCCACAACGAATGATTCTGCTGCAATGGTCTCCTTTCCAAACCATTGGAGTTTCAATTTATTTTGGCGGCCATTTAAACACAACCGTCTGGCAAGATCCATACTCATTATGGATACCGAAGAACCCTCATCGAACAATGCATATGTAGTTATGACGATGTTGTTACTATATACTTTAACAGGCAACACACGAAACAGGATCTTAGCTTCAGAGTGTACGTGGCAACTAAGCAACTGTCTCGAACATCCTTCATCCACTATTGGCTTCAACGGCTCATGTAATAAAGGATGATGTATTCTGTTACACTCACCAATTCCACACTTCTTCTTGGCTCTGCATAAGCGAACGCTATGACCGTACTTTAGACAGCAAAAGCAAAGTCTATTCTTTTTGACGAACTCCCATCTTTCCGGGACGTCAAGTTTAACAAAAAGTTTGCACTCGGCAACTGGGTGCTGTTTCTTCTCACAATGGCGGCATTTGTTTCTGGCAGAAACATTTTGTTCGGATATGTGAAGAATTTTCGAACCCGACTTCTGTTCTACATGAGCTGGCGTCGGCAAAGAAGTCGATGTGACCAGGCAAACAAGTCTGGCAACCTCGGTCACCCACTCGGTGAAGTGATTGACTGTTGGATATGGCACAATACTAATGCTCCTTTGAGCCCATTCCAAACGTTTGCTCATAGGCAGCTTGGCTACCAGTTCATCTATGAGCGTTGGGTTTGCTAAATGTTGGTGCAAACCACTTGCTTCCAAAAACGTCGAAAGATTTTGTACCGCTGTGGCAAAGGGTACTATCATTTCGATCTTTCCTTCCGAAATTTGCGATATCGCTCTTATTTTGGCTAACTGGCTTCGCAGCAAACATTCAGGACGTCCAAATCTAAGCTCAAGGGCGGCCATTACCTGATCGACACTATCAGGGTGGATGAGCAATGATTCCACTACCGTTCGAGCATCCTGTTTGACTGCTTTCTGTAAGCGAAGCAAATTTTCGATTTTCGAATATCCGTTTAGTTGGGTGGTTTCTCGAAATGCAGTAGAAAACATCGGCCACTCTTCAGGTCTGCCAGTAAATGCAGGTAAGTCTTGAAGCTTGCGAATATGTCCAATGCTCATGTTTTCAGACTGCTGAGAAAAACAACTATGAGGCAAATTCAGTGGCGACGTGAACGGTTGCACTGGCGTATACTGCTGTCTGATGGCTGACTGCGATGCACTAATCGGCGGCAAGAATGTTGGCACTGTATTTGTATAGGCTGGGCTCGGGGCTGTCGTTGCAGTTCGAAAGGGCTGCGATGGTTGGAACAAAGGCATTGTGTTCGTGCCATATACAATTGGTGCACTCATTACCATTGGCTCTGGTAAACTGACACTATTTGCCAAACTATATGTAGTGGCGGTGGCTGAAGACGTTGTCATTGTTTGCATCGTTGACGTATTGGCGGCCGCTTGAACGGCAGTAGTTGTTGCAGTTGCAACAGATGTTGAACCGCTTGGGACTCGATTCAGAAGCTCCTGCAGGCGAATGCGTTCAGCTTTTTCTGTGGCAACATTGGACGTGACTATCTCCAGTTGTGAGCGCATCTCACTTATCTGCTTCATAAGTTCTTCCATCACACCTTTTGTTGCCAATTCCTCCGCTTCGATAGTGTCGACTATAGTGTTATCGTAGTCGCTTTCCGAATCGCTGTCCTCTACCAGTTCTTCTGGGACTATACTGAGTGGTTGCACTTCAGTTGAACCCGACGGCAACTTTCCTGTTGTTGTGCGCGGACTACGCCTTGGCTGGCTGCTCGACATACGTTTAATATAATTAAAACAATTGCGCTGGCTGCGCCTCATATACGTATGTTATAATTAAAACTATTTTATTACGCTGGCTGCGCCTGACTATTCCTTTGTACAAGTTCAAGAAAAATTATTATTACGCTGGCTGCGCCTGACTATCTTCTTGTTCAAAACTCCAAAAAATAAAAAACTATTGCGCTGGCTGCGCTTGATGTTCCTTTATACAAGTTCAAGAAAACTATTTCGCTGGCTGCGATTGATTAACTTGTACAAACTCCAGACAAAGAACTATTGCGCTGGCTGCGCTTGGTATTCCTCTTGTGCAATCACCAGAAAAAACTAGAAAACTATCGCGCTGGCTGCGCTTGCTATTCCCGGCTGATGCACGAAAAAGAAGAATAAAATTTGTCCTTAATCCACTTGCCGTGGACGTGGAATTTGAGTTGCCTTCGAATAAACAAGTCGAACAACGCTGAATAAGTTGATAAGTCGATAAGAAGTTTATTCTCTGTAATTATTTGAACAATTATTCATTAAATATTTTATAAGGGTACAATATACAATGCTTACTCTTTTTCGCAACTCCTAACCTCCGTCGATTCCACAGACAAAATGAAGTTTCTTTGGAAAATTTTCCCTTTTGGCGCTTAAGACTATTTTCACGCGGGACGTTTGACGTTTTGTTTTACGTTCACTTCGCTCGATTTTCTTACATGTCAGCTCTGTTTGAAATTAGCTCTGTTTGTCTGTGGAATCGGCTGAGCTCAGGTTACACTTTTAATCTAATATATTTTACGACACTCCGTGAAGAACGATTTCAAAAATGTGATGTCGGCAAGCTAGGTAAAAGATGTCTCGATCAATTTTATGTTCTAACAAAACGCAAGCCCCGTTCAAACGCCCACTGTTAGACGCAGTTGTATCAAAAACGAAAGCTTGCACTTTATCCGTTAAAGACCAATCTTCCAACGCTTCATATACAGCGGATGACACTTCAATACCAGTTCCAGCTGAAAGTTCTGGTACCCCAAGAAGTTGTTCAATATTTGGAGCTGTTGCAAAAATTGGAAGTCTGTCAACTTTAGCTTGGCCAGTTATATCAGGAAGGAGTTTCGAATCCCAGTGTATAACGGCAAAGTTTAAATCCAAATTGGCAAATTTTGTTTTACTTGCTGTAGCAGTTTGCTTTTGATAATGTTGACGAGAAATCCTTATTTAGCTGCGATTTATTACATGCTTTAAGGGATCCATGGAAGTGGCTTCAACACAGGCTGTCAAGATGTGAACGGCGTCTCTGTCACTGATTTTGCACTTATCTAGAACTGCCGATAGCCTGGGAGTTAGGATATCTACTCTTGCTCTTTTTATGCCTGACGTTCCTGGTCCTGGCGACTCAGAACTATGATTTTCTTCTTGAAGCTCCTCTTCATCAGATGAAGAAGTAGTATCAAATTTCACTGACAAAACAATTTGCTCATTAAAATAATCAAACATAATAAATCTATTACATACCTTCTTGCGAAATGATTAAGTTTTGTTGTTCTGCTCGCTGCCTTGTTTTCTCTTCACGGCACTCTTTTCTTTTCTCCATGGCAGCAAGCTTTAAGTCAGTTCCTAGCATACACCCTGGTCGACCTTTTTGCCTTTGTAAAATCAAGAATTTTTTATCGCTTTCAATTCTAATCAAATCCATGGCTGATGAATGCGCGATGTCAAACAAGTCGTCAAATGTTTCTGCATAATCACTTTCTTTTTTTTTTGATGCCTCACTGTTTCTGTTTTTACTTTTTCCAATATTGCGTAGCACTTCGTAAAGTTTTTTCAACTGTTTAAGGCAATTACTTCTATCGCGAGTAGGAATTCTAGCTTTTTTCCAAAAGATTAAACATTCATCTATCACTAAACTTACACTATTTCCCAGACTTAGCTTAACTTTTCGCATGTTATGAAACAAAACGCTTAGCACATTTCGCTTTGAAGGTAATTTAGAGCCTAGAATTTGGTTTTTCATAGCACCGACCAAAAATAAATGTTTTCGTGACATAATTGCAAAAATTCAATTAAACGCGGGCTAGTTAGCTTTGATTGACAGAAGTAAGAAAATGATTTTCGAATTCAATTTACGCCTACATAGTAAAAAAAAATTTGTGCAAGAGAGAAAGAGAAAGTAGCATGTGTTAATGTGGAACGTGTTAATGTGGTCGTAAAAAAAAAAATAGGGTAATGTTTTTAGAAGTAAAGGAACAAAAAAAAGGGTACGCATTGAAAAATTCCAACTTTCGAAAATAACGACCACCCTTAAGCGCACGTTACATTGGTGTCAGAAGTGTAAATAAAACTTATTTGAAAAAGAAAAAAAAGAGTTGACTAGTAAAGTGTAAAAAAAAAAAAGTTAAAAGAAAAATAAAACCAATATACAGTGAAAATGGGTAAGTTGTTAGAAGAGCTCAACTGCATTGAGCTTAAAAGTGAGTTAGGTAAGCGAAATCTTTCTAGAGCAGGATCGAAAAATGAGCTCGTCCTGCGCTTGCGCAACTATTTGGAACAGCAAGGGGAAGACGTAAACACTTTTGTCTTTGAAGCAGAAGTGGAGGAAGAGGAAGGAAATGAAAGTGTAGATTTTTCTAGTATAATGAAGATTTTATTAGAACAAAACAAACAACAGCAGAATATTCTCGGACGTCTGGAAGAGCAACGAAACGATCAAAAGAAGTAACAGCAGAATGTTCTCGAGCAACTTGAAGCACAAAGAAACGAGCAAAAGAAGCTGATTGAAAAGCAACGAAATGAGCAAAAGAAGGAACAGCAGAATGTTCTCGAACGACTCGAAGTACAACAAAAGAATCTGGAAGAGCAACGAAACGAACAAAAGAAAGAACAACAGAATATTCTCGAAAGACTTGAGGCGCAACAGAATGTTTTGGAAGGTCAGAAAAACATTCTAGAAGGCAAATTGGGCAACATTGAGAGAAATGTATGTGCCCTTGACGAACGCGTTGAAGGTATGGAAAAACAGCTTTCTGTTGTAGAGAATCGTTTCGAAATCGTAGAAAGCCGATGTGATAAACAGTTCTCTGTTCTGACCAAGGAATTGGACCAGATCCGGAAAATCAAAATTCGAGAATCTGCTGGAGAGTTTGTAAAGAAAAAGGAGACGAAACCGCCAACATTTGATGGACTGTCTTCTTGGCCAGTCTACAATAGACAATTTGAGGCAGCCGCGACAACAAATGGCTGGGATGACGAAGACAAGTACATTGCACTGACTCTTGCTCTTAGAGGACCAGCAGCTGAATTACTTCAAACAGTTCCAGCTGGTAAGAGCGGCGATTTCAGTTCTCTCGTGGCAGCTATAGATAAACGCTTTGGAGATAGCCACTTGAAAGAAGTCTTCCGAGTCCAACTCAATAACAGAATCCAGAAAAGGGGTGAAAGTCTACAGCAGCTCCCAGCAGACGTCGAAAGACTGGTTCACCTGGCATACCCGGATGCTGGAGAAGAAATCATCAACCAGCTTGCTGTTGAGTTCTTCGTTCGTGCCATTTCTAACAAACATCTTCAGAGATCTGTGCGAACTGCTTGAACACGAAATCTTTCTGGAACTCAAGAATTTGCATTAATGATGGAAGCATCTGAGCAAGCTTCTCAAATGGTGCGTTGTCAAAGAGAAGCCATAGTCGAGGCTAGATCATCCCAGGAATTAAGCTACAAATGCCGGTTGCCACTAATCAAAACTGAAACTGCTTGTCAACGTTGTGAAGTCCAAGAAAATCAATCCACGAGCTGTAGGGTAAGACCGCAGACTTATCAATACCGAATTGGACATCAGGTAGGAAACCCCCCAAAGGAATTGCTGGCGGAAAGTAGAGACCAAGACTCAGCGGATGAGAATGGAACCCATATTCGGATGGAACAAGGAAGAATTGAGGTCTGCTCAAAAGAAGGATCCAGACATCGGACCGATTCTCAAATGGAAAGAGAACAACACAAAACCTGACTGGAACGACATTTCTGACCAAAGCCCTGTTGTCAAAGCCTATTGGGCACAGTGGGACTCGCTTCGCGTGCAAGAAGGCGTACTGCAGCGCAAATGGGAATCTCCTGACGGTAAATCTTTTGTAATGCAGCTTATTGTTCCTCAATCGAAAATCAAGGAGGTTTTACAAAAGATGCAGAGGAGCTTTACAGGAAGCCACCTGGGAGTCAACAAGACGCTGGAGAACGTGCGAAAACGCTTTAACTGGCTGCATGTTAGAGGTGACGTGGAGAAGTGGTTCCGAAATTGTTATGTCTGTGATTCAAACATAGCGGTGGGTAGGCTTACAGATAGACCTAATAGAACAAAGACATGGGCCACAGTGTATAGCCACCGGATGAAGACACGGTACGACACAAAAGCGACAACGACAGGATTCCAAGCAGGAGATCGTGTGTGGCTTTATAATCCTCATCGTCAAATGGGATTGTCACCGCAACTACAGAAAAACTGGGAAGGTCCTTTTACAGTTGTCAAAAGGATTAACGACGTTGTTTACCGCATCCAAAGAGGATTAAGAGGATTAAAGGTACTTCATTGTGACCGGCTGCATCGATATAGTGGCGAGGCTGCATATGGAATTATTCGGGACGAACAATCTTAAGGAGGGGACAGTGTAATGTACACCCCACATTTATACCAATTTCCTAATCGAAAACGTTCAAACGAAAACACAACTGGCAACACTATAATGGAATGGTATAATGAAAGACGTCGTTTGTGAGTGAGTGTGTGTGTGTGCAGAAATATCGGGAGGAGAATGTGTCTAGAAATCATGGTTCATAGCAAAACTACTAGAAAGCTCTCGATGTTTCACACTGCTATATAAAGAGGCCGCTGACGCAACCAGAGTCAGTTTTGATTATAGAGTGATAAAGTGAAGAGTAAATTGTTTACAAGTGATAGTCCAAAAGTCGAGTTGAGATCGAATAAAGTATAGATACTGAATAAAAGAGGAGTTTTATTTTGTAAACTAAGCGCACGATAAATAGACTGAATAAGCAGTAAGTTTAACTTGTTGCATGTACTTGTAAACTTGTCAATTACATTTTAATAACTGTAAATAAAGAAAAATTAGATTAAACATGGCTCAAAATAAAGACTTTAAATGCGGAGAAATTCAAAAGATGCTCCTTAATAAAATCATTAAAGATCTTACGAACTACAAAAAGTCGCCCAAAGATCGTAAGACTACAGCATATGCATCAGGTCGTTGGTGCCGTGTTGGTGGATACATTAGAAAGTGTGCTACAGCGAAGGCAGCACAAGTAAATACGGGAGCTCCGCCCCCTGTTACTGCCGCTGTTGGTGCAACATCGCATTCGGGCATTCGGCTTCCAAGGATAGATCTGCCTAAGTTCGGCGGTTTGTACACCACCTGGGAGCTTTCCGGGACAAGTTCCATGTTCTGGTACATCAGACTAAGTCGATAGACGATATCGACAAGCTGCATTTCTTGCAATATTGTTTGGTGGGTGATGCAGAACGTTTTTTGCAAAACCTTACGGTGGAAGCAGCGTCTTACGACAAAAGCTTGGGAGCTTCTGGTGCACATCCAAATGCAGCATCTTTTATGTCAGCCGTCCTTGAGTCGCGAAACGGCTTCAGGTCTTCGTGACATGTTGTACACCACTCGTGAATGCGTTCTTGCGCTGGAGAACATGGATGTGCCAGTCTCTGGATGGGATACGGTCCTCTTTTGGTTTTTGCTCCAGAAACTTCCCAGTACGAGCCAAAAACTATGGGAAGAAAAATTTGGTAACCGAAAAGACTTACCGAGTTTTAAGTAATTCACCGAATTTTTGGAAATGAGGTTCCGGACACTTGAGGTTGTAGGTCAGCAGGAGCTGGGTGCAGCGTCTAGGAACAAAGAAGAGCCAACCGCCAACAAAAAGCCACTTGTTCCAGCCAGCAATCAGAAGGTGTACCTCAGCAAGCAAGTAAAGAAGCAGCCGTAGCGAAGACGAGTTTCGTTGAGCAGCCATTATGGACGAATTCCGGCGAGCAGCTCGCATGTAAGTTGTGCAACCAAGGCAAACACACGTTGCGAAAGTGCCAGCGCTTCCTGAACATGGACAACATGGGGCGCAAAAGATGCTGTTCGCAGGTTGAAGGTTTGTGAAAATTGCTTGTCCTACGGGCACTTTCTCCGTTACTGCCAGAGTGTGAGTTTGTGCTTTTTCTGCCAACAAAGGCCCCACTCGTTGCTGCATTACAAATGTCACGTCACAAACACGACAGCAACAACAACAACCTTCAACGAGTTCGCAGGCGAGGAACATGGCATCCAGAGGATTTCAGGCTCCTCTGAACAGAAACGCGTCGGAGTTCCAGCCAACAGGAGAAGAGCAGCAGCTCCAATCAAATGGAAAAACCCTTAATTACCACGCGCCGCATGGTGATGGTCATCACCAGGTGCTTCTTGCAACGGCAGTAGTAAAGGCACGAGCAGCAGACAGGCGACTGCACCTCCTACGAGCGTTGATCGACACAGGCTCAGAAACGTCGTTCATCACCGAAACTGCCGCACTACTGTTGAAGCTAGAAAAGCGGCGCACCTTTATCGAAGTATCTGGGTTAGGGCTGGTCAGCAGTGGCACTACACAGCACTCCATTTAAGTGCGCTTTGCTTCCCGCCACTCGACGTTTGAGACGGCCGTCCAGGCTTTGTTTTTCAAGTCACTGACTGGCCTTCTCCCGGCCCAACGAGTGATACACGGCAAATGGCATCACCTCAAGGGTCTTTCGTTAGCAGATCCCCTCTCTCTACGAACCTGCACCCATCGATTTACTGCTGGGAAGTGATGTTTGTGCGCAAATCCTTTTGCCGGACGTAAGGCGACCTCAGGATGGTATCGGTCCCATAGCACAAAACACCGAGCTTGGATGGATAGTTTTGGGCAAGGTTGCAGTAGGAGATCCCCAGCGAGTCCGAATATTTGTGCAGTTTGCAGACCTGAACTCTCAACTGGAGAAGTTTTGGGAGATCGAGGAAACACCGTTTCATTACCTGGAAACAGAAGAAAACATCGCTTGTGACGACCGTTTTAATCGGTTTACAAAACGCTTACCTGAAGGGCGATATGAGGTAAAGCTGCCTTTCAAAGAGGACGGCGTTCTTGCGATGGGATCGAGTCGAGAGAGCGCCTTCCGGCGTGTTCTTCATCTTGAGAAACGGCTGGATGCAGATCCAAAACTTAGTGTGGAGTACACTAAATGTATACGGGAGAATGAAGAACTCCACTAAATGGAAGAGATTGATGCGAATGATGCAGTTTTGCAGACTCCATTCCATTATTTCTTACCGCATCACGCGGTGTTTAAGGAAGCGAGCTCCATTACGAAGCTGAGAGTAGTGTTTGACGCAGCGGCGAAGGCTTCGGTTGGGAAATCCCTCAACGACCGTCTTCTTATGGGTCCAAAGTTGCAGTCGAGTATCATAGATCTCGTGCTAAAATGGAGGGCTCATCGTGTCACATTCACGGCCGACATTGAGAAAATGTATCGGAAAATTTTGGTTAGTTTCCCAGACCGATACTACCAGCTGATAATGTGGAGAGAGCAGAAGGTTTCGCCACTACGAATCTTCAAAATGAATACGGTCATTTTCGGGACAGCCAGTGCACCATATCTTGCTATCAAGATTTTGAAGAGAGTTGCCGAGGAGAAAGTGGAAATTTTGCGGACGGGGCGAAGGTTGTCCGTGAGGACATGCACGTTGACGACCTCATCAGTGGTGCGGACTCCGTCGAAGAGGCGCGCATAAAACGCGACGAAGCAAGGTAACTTTTGGCGTCTGCAGGCTTCCACCTTCAAAAATGGACGAGCAACGTCAAGGAACTCGTGGACGATATTCCGGTCCAAGACCGAGAGTTAGATTTTGAACTGACGTTCAATACGTCGTAGCATGTCAAGACGCTCGGCATCAAATGGTTTCCTGTTGATGATTATTTTTTTTACCAGAACCTGCAGCCATGAAAGGAAACAACAACAAAAAGGGCTATGTTATCGACAATTGCCAAATTGTTCGACCCACTTGGCTGGATATCGATGTACATCATCTTGGCAAAACTTATGATGCAGAGACTCTGGGAAATCAGCTGCGATTAGGATGATCCGATCCCACCAGCGTTGAGGAAATACTGGGAAGCTTTTCATCGAGAACTTCCTCAGATCGAACAGCTTCGAATTCCAAGGTGGACTCAGATGAGTAGACACAACAGGGCGATAGAGTTGCACGGTTTCTGTGATGCGTCGATGAAGGCTTTCGGAGCAGCGGTGTACGTTCGAGTCTTAGATAGCGATGACAACATCCATGTCAACCTGCTCCTGTCAAAGACGAAAGTAACACCAAATCAGCGGACGATTACTCTTCCCCGTTTGGAGCTTTGTGGTGCTGTAGTTTTGGCGCAGTTGATGCAGTACACCAAGAAAGTTTTGGCCATCCCCGATGTCAAAACGTATGCTTGGATGGATTCAACTATAGCGCTCGCTTGGATAAAGGCCACTCCCGCTAGATGGACTACGTTCGTGTCCAACCGAGTGTCAGAGATCCAGCGGCTGGTGTGGATCGATTGCTGGAGACATGTTGCAACGCATTATAACCCAGCCGATCTGGCATCCAGAGGTGTGTTTCCGTCGGAACTGCAGTCATTGGAGCCATGGTGGAATGGCCCAGAATTTCTGCGTCATCAATGGGTTTCCGATGTCCCAAATCAATCTGATAATGAAATGGATGAGGAGCAGCGTGCTGTGAAGGTACTCAGCGTTCGGGTCAACCATAATGACAGTATACTGCAAACAATATATGACTGTTCGAGTCTTCTCAAGCTCGTTCGAGTCGTTGCTACCTGTTTTCGTTTCGTTGCTAAATGTCGTCCTAAATCGGGAGCTAACGTGGGTCCACTTACCCCAAGTGAGCTGGAAGCAGCGCGCATTGTCGTCGTTAAGACAGTGCAGAAGGAGATGTTCAAGACCGTGATACAACAAATAGCGGATACATCCAAGATTCCCAAATCCCTTAGTGCGTTAAACGAATTTCTTGATGCAAATTTAATCTTAAGAGTCGGAGGGCGCTTAGAGAATTCTCTCCTCGCTTATGAAGCGCAACACCCCATATTGCTGCAGAGCAACCAGCACTTTACAAGTCTGGTTGTTAGAGATGCCCATAAAAACACTCTGCATGGTGACATCCAGCAGATGATAAGTTATATCCGCCAACGATACTGGATTGGCCAGATAAGAAGGAGTGTGAAGTATCAACTGCACAGGTGCACTTCTTGCTACCGGCAAAAGGCATCAGAAATGCAACAACTGATGGGAAATTTACCTGCCGCTAGAGTTCAGATGTCTCGACCTTTCAGCCATACCGGTTTCGATTATACTGGTCCCATCGAGATCAAAAGCTGGAAAGCACGCGGAGCTAGGATACTGAAAGGATACTTTGCAGTGTTCATCTGTCTGGCAACCAAAGCCATTCACTTGGAAGTCGTGTCAGATCTGACATCCCAAGCGTTTTTGGCAGCATTTCATGGTTTCACTGCAAGGAAAGGAAGCTGTCAACAGGTTTACAGCGACTGTGAAACCAACTTCGTCGGTGATAACAACGAACTAGCAAAAATGTTAAAGGAAGCCAAGCATAATTGGAAGGAGATAGCCGAAAAGCCTGCAAATCGCGGTACACATTGGCATTTTATTGCCTCTCCACACTTTGGTGGTTTATGGGAAGCAGGTGTGAAGTCTGTCAAGCACCATTTAAAAAGAGTTGTCGGAACTGAAAGGCTCACATTTGAGGAGCTCACAACGCTTCTAACACAAATAGAAGCGTGTTTGAATTCGAGACTCTTATGCCCTCTATCCGATAGCTTCGACGATTTGAATGTGCTAGCCCCTGAGCACTTTTTAGTCGGTGAGTCACTACATGCCATACCACAAGGTGAACTTAACAATAACGTCACACATCTCGACCCATGAAAACGAGTTCAAGCGCTGGCGGAAGGGTTGTGAAAAAGATGGAGTTCAGAGTATCTTGCACGGCTCCAACATCGACCAAAATGGACGCAAGTCAAGGAGATTCTCAGACTAGGAGACCTAGTTGTACTCAAGGATGACCATTCCCACCAACCTACTGGAATTTCGGCCGAATTGAAGGAACCCATGCAGGATCAGACGGTCTCGTACGCGTCGTCACCGTTAAAACGCAGAATGGAACCCTAAAACGGCCCATCGCAAAAATTTGTCGTCTTCCTTGCAACGATCACAAAGAGCATACTGCTTTCATTTAGTAAAAACATCTTCCTTGAAAATTTACAAACAAAAACCCATTATACACTGCCCCTGGATTCAGTACGAATCAAAACCTGCTGAACTATATTTCTTCCCCCGAAGACTTACCTAAAACCTGAAAATAAACCACCACTGGATTCAGAAAACGAATAAACACCAACTTTATCTGAATCATATTTACATTTTTCTCTAAGATTATTCAAAACTTTGAACAAAACCACTGGCTAAGACTTAATACTAGCCCAACGCAAAGCCGAAAAACAACAATAAACCCAATTTTAAAATTCATATAACAAATCATTTCAAAAAAAAAAAAGATCACCATGATCTGGGAAAACAGATCGTAGCTGCAAATTAACATAAACGATCATCTATACGTTCCTGAAAATAGATTAGATTTAGATTTTTTAGATTAGATTAGATGGTTTTATTTCATTCATACAAGTTTACAAGTTGCAATATAAATGTTTTAATATTGAATGAAATGTGAACATTCGGTAACTTTGAAAGTTAGTGTTGAATGACACGATTATAAAATTTCAAATAAATATCTGATGTGGGGTGGCAACCAGTGTAAATTTAATAAAAAATATAAATTAAAAGTGAACAATGGAAAAAAGTTATTAATTCAAAATATAAACTTAACAAAACCAAAATAATATACTTTAAATTTTAAACGAAAAGTTTAACTGTGAGTATTTACCATTTGTTTAAATGGATAAGGTTCTTAAAAAAGATTCAATACATTCATAGTCATGTGTGAATAGCCAGTCTTTAATTTTTCTCATAAATAAACTAAATGAAGTAGTTTGTCTTATTGATAGCGGTAATTTATTGAAAAGTTTCGGAGCTGTAACTATGTAAAAGAGGGAGAAGTGTGTACTTCGCGCAAACGGTACGTTAACAAGATGCGAGTTGTTTATACGGAGACTGTAAAGCTGCGAGTTTCTAGATGGAATATTGCCACTTTGTTTAAAGAACTCTCTTAAAACTTTGAAAACATAGAGGTGCCTTATTGGTAAAATTTGCAATTCCTTGTATAACGGCCAACTTTCAGCAAAACGATTTTTAATACAAATTATTCTTATGACATGTTTTTGAGCTATCATGAGGGGTCTCAAAGTATTCGCATAAGATCCCCCCCAGCTAGAAATACCATATTGAAGCTTTGAATGAGCAAGACCGTTGTAAATTATTTTTAAAACTTTTTTTGAGCAAAATGGTTTTATTAGGTACATTTTACGAGTAACCAACATCATATACGACTTCAGAGAGCGAATATGTTCTTTCCAATTTAAGTTGAAATCGATTAAAACACCCAGGTATTTGAATTTCATCACTGACTCAATTTTAAAGCAACTATCGGAACATAAATCATGAGAATTGAAATTGCGTTCACCACATTTATGAATCGGTAAACAAAATTGTTTACAATTATGAGCATGAAAGCGAAGGTTAAAATCAAAAAGGTTATTTTCAGAAATTTTGAAAGCTACTAATTTAGTTTTCTCGCTTAAAATTAGATTATGCGCAGCAAACCATATCCTTAGGATTTCTAAATCTTCTTCAATTTTGGCCACGCAATCAAAAGTAGTATTGAATTGATAGGTATATGCTACGTCATCTGCAAAAGCAGTAGGAGAACCGTTTAATTTAAGATTGAACAGAGAATTTATGTAAATTAAAAAAAGTAGTGGGCCAAGAACAGAGCCTTGTGGGACTCCATTTCTTAGAAAAAGAGGATTACTAAAAGTTCCATTTATATTTACTTTTTGTACTCTTTCCTTCAAGTAGGATTGAAGCCATTTGAACATAACACCTCGAAAACCAGCATTATACAGTTTTTTTAATAAGATCTCATGGTCAACCATATCAAATGCTTTAGTCATGTCCACAAAAAGAGCCATGGTAGTTTTTTTGCAATTTAAACTGCTATATAATTGCGTACAGAGCCTTAGAATGGCATCTTCAGTAGACATTCCTGATCGAAATCCAAATTGATTATCACTGAAAAATTTATTTTTGTCCAAGAAGGAAATTATTCTCACCTTTATAAGTTTTTCAAAAAGCTTTGAGAAAGTTGGAAGCAGAGAAATAGGTCTATAGTCCGAAACCTTTTTTCTATTACCTTTTTTGAACAGAGGAATAACTTCTGCACACTTTAGGTTTTTGGGAAAACAACCATTTTCAACACTTAAGTTAAATAGGTAACTTAATATATCGACCACATATAAAGCGATTTTTTTAAGAATGATACTAGAAATACCATCAGTAGTACACGAATTTTTATTTTTCAATGATGAAATAGCCATATAAATTTCACGTGAAGTTATAGAGTTGAACACAAAACTATTTGATTGTATGCTATCAGATGTTAAATTTGAAAATAATGAACAATTACAACTTGAGCAAGGAAAAACTACAGGTTTGAGTTTATCTGAAATTTCCGTGAAGTATTCGTTGAAATTATTTGCTATTGAGTTTATGTCAGTTATAGAAACATCGTTGATTTGTAAGCTATCTATTTCTACTAACTGCAAATCCTTACCAAAAATGTGATCTACCACTTTCCATTCTTCTCTTATGTTTCCATTTGCTTTCATAAATAAACTTGTATAATAGTTGTTCCTTGTTTCCTCTATCTTATGTTTAACGGTTTTACATATAGACAAATAATGATTTTTGAGATTTATGTTTTGTGGATGTTTTTTGCACTTAGCACTCAAAATATTTTTCTTGGAAATCTGTTTGCGTAATGTATTTGTCATCCAGGGTTTTAAATGCTTAATGCCTGATGAGTTTTGAGATGACAAATAAGTACACGAGCATATGTGATTTTGTAAAATTGACGTAAATACGTCAAAGGCAGTAGAAGGGTTGCTTTCCAAATAAACAGGCTCCCAAAATTCAAACTTTAGAAGTTCCAATAATGACAAGTAATCAATGCATTTTTTAGGTTTTTTAAGTGATTTTTTACTACTTTTTGAAGTTGTATTCGAAAATGTATTAAGAGCAATCATGTGATGGTCTGATAGCATAAGATCATACACCTTTCCATATGAGATTTTATCATGTTTATTAGAAAATCTGGCAAATATGTGATCGATACAAGTGTTTGAAGATTCTGTCACACGAGTTGGCTCGTTTATATAACTCTTAAGACCATTTGCTGCCAAAAGAAATAAGTAATTCTCCGTGTCTTTATCAATTTCATTCAAAATATCAATATTAATGTCACCTAATAAAATCAAATTTTCAGCCTTAATTACTCCAAGAACATTACTCAATTCATCAATAAAAATACTTTTGCTAAAATCATGCAATCTGTATATACACAACAAAGTATAGTAATCATCTTCATAACAAAGCGACAATGACAATACATCTGCACTGGACATTTCTATTTTTGAATACTCACACACAAAACCATCTCTCACATAAACAGCTATACCTCCCGATGGATATAATTGATTACAATTTCCAAACAGCGAATAACCCGGTATATTATACAAACAAAGTTCATCTTCATATATCCAAATTTCACTTACAACTATTATCACAGGTAAGCTTGCGAGCGAATCAATATGAGCTAAAAGAGTATAAAAATTTTTTCTCAGACTGCGTATGTTTTGATGTAAACATAGACAAGTCTCATTACGAGGTACATTGGCTGGATAGTCACACATGATAGAATTGGGACAAAAAAAAGAAGAAGAAACAAAATTCATATAATTTTCTCAAAATCTTTAGCACTAACAATTCTTACTGAATTGTCACCCTCACTTCTCCGCATAAAAACTGTCCCGTTTCTGGTCCAAACATACTTAAATCTCTTCGAAACCTTTAGTGACAATGCTGTGTTAAGCAGTTTACGTGTCTGATGAGTTAAACTATCGTTCAAGTAGATGTTTTCCGTTTTCCTTTGTGCACCGAATAGGTTTGTTGTAAGCAGCTCTCTTTTTTCTCTCTTTGCTTTCATAATTTTTTCTTTTAGTAGATGAGAATTGAATTTTATGTGGAGAACATTGGTGGTGTCATTTATGGAATTGTTATTGTTTAGATTTTTATTTCGCTTTGCTTTAATTTTTTTAATATAGCATTGGTTGATGTCAGCTTCGTTAATATTCACGTTTAATCCATGGCTGATTACTTTGCGAACTATGTCAACATTCGACATGTCAGTGATGTTGTTGGGAATGTTAACTATCTCTATGCTGTTTGCTAAGAACTGTTGCTCCAGGTTGTTTACCTTTTCCTCAAGATGTTGAATTTTGGTTTCATATTCAATATTTTTTGCTATAAGAACATCGATTTGTTTTTGGTGATATTCTTTCAGCAAGACAATTTCAGCATAAACCATATCCAGAGTTACAGTTGAGTTATTTCCTACCATTGCGATGGTGGTGGCGGAGGTGGAAGCATTTGAGACAGTGGCAGTGCTGGCGGTGGCGATGTTGACAATAGAGGCGGTTTTACTGGTAGAGGTTTTGTTTGTGTGCAATGCATTTGATGCAGGTACTGGTGACAAAGGGTCCGCTGTTGGTGGTGGCGGAGAGGAAGTAGATACAGAGCTTGGTGGAGAGATGAACTGAGGTGGCGGGAAGTTATTCTCTCCAGACAAAGAGGCTCGCCGTTGAATCAACATAATTGATCCAAAGAATCTCATTCTTCAATCAACTCATCTCTAAAATTTACACCATACAATATTCAACTTTGCAAATAAAACACCAAATTATACAGTTTTTATTCATCTTTATTGATACTATGATACTATCAAACACAATACATAATACATCTAATTGAAACAACATTTGAATACGCTGCGACAATGCACATATCAAGTTATCAACTTTACTTTTTATAACTTTCAATTCAACAAAGCACTGCCACAACGCATGCAAAAGGAGAATAGTAGCAAGAGTTTGAGTCTTGACAAGAGTCTACTTTTTTGTTTGTAAAGTGCGTCTATTGTCGCGTTTCTGTACATGTTCGTAGGGTCATGTTGCCTATATTTAGGAATTGTCCTGTCCATTATACTACGAATTGCATCCTCCATACGCTGCAGGTACCCATAGATCTCAACGTTCGACAGATTCCTGTTGCATGGCGGCGCAATACCGTTCAAACGAAGTTCCCTTGAGACGGCACCGGAAAAGCGCGGCCAACGTGTCTTACCGTAGTTGTAAGAGTGCGATGGCACGTACTCCTCCAGTTCCATAATTTCGTTTGGTAGCAGTATGACTGCGGCAAGTCCACAGTGGTCACTGTCGTACTCAACCGTCATCAAACAATTTTTCGTCCGTCGAAGAATGTCGTCGGTCAGTTTAAGTCTTGAGTCTAACAGCAATAGATCCAAATATGAGCCACTTCGAGGATATGAAGGCCTGTCAGTAGCCAGCAGATCGACTTTACACTCAATACTGTGAAGCCCCAGCCAATTGAATAGCTGGGTCCCCCTTGGATTGGTTAATTGATATCCCCAATCTTGGTGTTTAGCATTGTAATCACCGGCCAAAAGGAAGTAGTTTTCTTCTGAGTTCAGTTTCAGAGTTCAAAAAAGTAATTCGAGCTCTGTTATAAAACATAAGGGTTGAGAAGCCTCCGGCGCATAGATTGCGACCACATACAACCGCCTCCCCTGTTGGAGAGGGATGCATACGATACACGCTTCAAGCAACTGGAATCGGCGTACTTCACCGCTATATATTACCTTATGAGCTATGCCCTTACGTAAGAAGATCGCAACCCCACCCGCGAAAGTCGAATTGGGTCGGTCCCTCCTTACGATAATGTAATTGTTATCCGTCAATTTGTGATGCTGGTTTAGCCTAGTCTCGCTAACCATACACACATCTGGACGTTGGTTTTTTAACAACTCAAGGAAGTTGGCTCGTCGTTCTATCCTAACTAGCGAATTCACATTCACAGCTAGGATCTTAAAAGGCCTCTCCGGCAGCGCGCCCGTTAACCTAAAAATTGCGCAAGCGATGGCACTGCACGGTAGATCAAGTCTACCCTACGCGCCTGCTCACTTATTTGCCGCGATAGTTCGCTCATTTGTGCCTGAATGACACGCAGAGCGACCATCACCTCTGACTCCCCAGTAGCTGCCTTTGACACAGATGGCTGTGCGGCCGCTTTCTGGGGAGGTTGTACCGTTTTCCCAGCTCCACCCGCCATTTGGGCGTAGGAAACTTGGAGAACGACGGCCCTTGGAGTCGGTCTAGCTGTTGCCTTCCCTCGTCCTTAGTTATTGTTGGAGCAGCTTTTAATGATTTCTTTATAACCTGGTATCGAGGACAACCCCGATAGTTAGCAGGGTGTCCATCTCCACCACAGAGTACACATTTCAGCAGGGTCTTATCTTCGACCCTTGCCTCACCGAGCTTACACTCTTTGTCGTTGTGGTTCTCTCAACACTTGACGCACCTCGACTGCATTTGGCAGTTGAATGCGGCATGACCGAACCGTTGGCAACGAAGACATTGTAAAATGTCCCCGTGTCTGTTTATTTTCTCCCATTTTACCATCTGGTAGTCCAGGACGGAGATACTCCTGAGACTTTCCAGGGTGACAAGGTGACGAGGAACATCGGCAATAGCCGCTTCTCCCGTCTTGCCTTGGCCGTAGTGAACGACTTGACCCCGATGAACTCGAGATCATCGCTCGCCAACCTGCGGAGTTCAGCTAAGAGCTCCTCTGGGTCAAAGGTAGGCTCTGCCCCCCCTTTTAAAAGCATACATTTAGGCTTTTCCTCTTTGGGGGTATAACTATAATATTCGGTGGTTGTCTTCGCTAACAACTCCCGAACGATCTTATGGTCGCATGTCGTTTTTATAGGGGGCACCCTGCTCTTCGCTGTGGTCTTCTTTGGCTGCTGCTGTTTATGCGCTGAATGTTGTTGTTGCTTTTTGGCTGGCTGCTGCTGGCTGGGGATCGATGGCGCGGCTTTTTTAGCCGCGGTCCCTCGTTGCTGCTCTTTTGTAGCAGTTTTCTTTGCATTTTTACCAGCTATTGTATTAGCTGTGGTCCCGCGTTGCTGCACGGGCGCAGTTTTATTAATTGCAGCTTTTGTTGTTGTAGGCTGCTGATGTTTATTGGCCGTTTTTCCTACCGCTGGCAGTCGTTGCTGTTGTTTGGCTTTGCATTCGGCTTGCGTGCGGGCCACTTGCCTTGTTTATTATTTCAATTTCGGCAGACAGCTTCTCCACGGTTTTTGTTAGCTCGTGGAGTCGCTTATCTTCCTCGTTTTCTCCTATAACGTTCCCTTTGGTCTCAGCTTGCGGGACACTGGATTGGGCTGCATCTTGCGCCGCCTCTTCTTTGCTGCAGTTGTTGTCGCTGCTGTTGTTGCGGTTGTTACCGCAATTTGCTTTGCGGTTGTTGCCGCTGCTTTGCTTCTTGTTGTTGTTGTTGCTGTCCTAAGTGTTGAATTCTCATCCAACACTTTATTATTTGGTGTTGATGGACCGGGATGGTCCATCAAAGACGACTCGAATAAAAATTAAATTGGATTGCCCCTGCTTTGAGTTGAACCCACGTTCCTCCGCACTACTGCTTGACTAGTTAGGCTACTGCCTTTCTTAAATTTCACTGAATTTAAACTCTTTAACAAACACTATTCAACTTGTAAGAACACAGCTAAAGTCGTCAACACGTCTACACTCGATAGCTGTTGCTAAACGACTCTCATCTCTTTACATATAACAATGAGAAAGAAGAGGACAATCATTCATCAGTTGGTAATTGGTATTTATACCAATTAAATACATCGTAAATGTCAGAGGCCATCTACGAACACTACACGATGTCGGTATTGCAGTTCAACATCGAATAGGGTGCTCCATACAAGATGTAAATTTAAATCATTCGGAGGCGGGAGAATGTACTGAAATGTACTGAATGTAACATATGTTATTAAATAAACAGATCGATTAAATACAGTCCACAGATACATATGTCAAATATTTTATAAACAAAAAAGTCGAATATGTATACAAAAATTAATGATACTACTATACACAAAGTCATATGACTAAATTCTTAACACAAATCGAAATACAAAGCAATGTGGTTGAAAAGTGATTTTTTGGTGTTTTAATTTAAAGAATTCTTTCTTACGGAAAATTTCTAAGATATCACATAAAAAAACTCTCTAATTTGGTTTCTCAATGGTTAAAACTGACAACAGAAATTTGTTTTTGTTTATATTTTCCCTAGCTATGGAACATTCCTTCATTCGATGTCTACTGCCTTTTAAGGAATAAAAAAGTAAAAAAAATGTAAACAAAACAATTTTTATAGTGTTTTATAGTATTGTAATGTACACCCAACATTTATACCAATTTCCTAATCGAAAACGTTCAAACGAAAACACAACTGGCAACACTATAACGGAATGGTATAATGAAAGACGTCGTTTGTGAGTGAGTGTGTGTGTGTTCAGAAATACCGGGAGGAGAATGTGTCTAGACATCAAAAAACTGCTAGAAAGCTCTCGATGTTTCACACTGCTATATAAAGAGGCCGCTGACGCAACCAGAGTCAGTTTTGATTATAGAGTGATAAAGTGAAGAGTAAATTGTTTACAAGTCGAGTTGAGATCGAATAAAGTATAGATACTGAATAAAAGAGGTAGAAATAAATTGAAAGGTGGAGTTTTATTTTGCGAACTAAGCGCACGTTTCAGTACTTTTTGACAAATAACATAGGACATCCAAATGTATTTGGCTCAGACACTCTCTACAATACATTCTAATAGGCGATGAATGTTATCTTCGACCCGACGCGAAGCGGCGTAAATGGAGATTGGAGTCCTACAGGGCTGTTTAGTTTATAATATCGATACACGACGCAAAGTTAGTTACAGTAGGTGCGTAATTTAGGAGTATTGTACTTTCATAGATAAGATGAAATGTAGGTCACACAAGATACGTCATGGGACTTGAAATTGAACAACCGAATCGAAGAATCAATAACTGGCTTCAAATCACCAATGTGCAGAACTTGCTTTGCCAATTTGCTCGAAACCAAACACCTGAAGAACATTTGTACCTTTTATTTCTTTAGCTTTACACAGATACAACTCTTTGGCTATAATTTCTTGTTGTTTTGTCCAAAAAGGGAAGATCAAAAACATTTCCCAACTGGAAAACTTGTAATAAACCCATTTACAATAAAGGAAAACACAGCATATCTATCATTCTTTTAATTAAAAACACATTTACCGCTTCCAAATAATGTATTAAGTTAATGTAATTTGAGTGCATTTCCCTTTTAGTTGTTTTTAAAATTCTCAAAGTTGAAAATAAACCACTGAATGACAACACAATACTTAAAACCAAATGACATTTGTGCGCTAAAACACGCTTAAAACACTCATGTGGGCGTTTAAGCTATTCAGCCCTTATTCATTGACGAAAAATGATTCTAAATACGATTTCTGATTCATTCATTGAATAAGCGTGTTTTAAAGTTGTTCGGAGTTTATTATGCGATTATAAAAACGGCTGTTTATCTATATTCTCAGAGCAGAGAAATCAGGATATTTTTTTGATAAGAGTAATGAGTACTGAAAATAGTGGTGTTGGTTGGCTGATGGATACTTGTATTGCAGATAAATCTCTTAATTTTATTTGTTTACATTGTTGTTTTTGTAAAACTAGATCTAAGTTAAATAAACGTGTGTAGCTGAATATAAAGTGGTGTTTTTAAAGTCAATTGTATAGGCGTTGGGCGGCAGCAGGTTTACCCTCTTGGTTGTTAGGTATTCCTCTAATAATCTACCAAGAAAGGTTGCAATGAAAAAACCGTTGTGAAAAGGAACACTTTATAAGATGTTTTTATTTCCAAATCTGCAATTACATTCACATCAATTAAACTCAAAATATACAAGACAAAAAAGAAAATAGATCATTTTGCCGTTGGATATATTCAGTCCGAAAAAATTGCGCCATAGCGCAATTGCGTCAACGCATTGCGTTGATACCGTAAACTGCGCTTGAGTTAGTGTATCAGCGCACGATTTTTTGCTGCGTTACAGATGTTTACACCGGATCGTAAGTACTCCTTATGTTTCCAGTTAACGTTTTAACACCATTAATCAAACATCACTGACCAACACTGCGTCTTTTAGTACTCGTACGGCTTCAGTAATTATTTTAGCAAAACAAATCCAATGCGCCTGCATGCTTTCGTATGTAGTGGTTTTTTTTTTTGGCTTCTACATACAGAATTCAGAATCAAGAACGATTTCTTTTGTATGTCATTTAAACATTCTTATGAATTTTAACTTTTGTTCATTGTTGAGAATTTACTCAAAAGGAATTCAAAAGTTTTGAATCAGACTAACTTGAAAGCTTTCAACAACATATTATCGCACAATTTAATTTCGACTTATTACTTATACTCACATTAAAGTATCTACATAGGTAGTACATAGTATCTTACAAAAAGTCATAATTTATATAGTAATTAAAATACAGAACCAAAGGTTTTAGCTTAATACAATCCAATGCTTTAAAGAACTTTGATTGCTCATCTGCTCATCATAAACTTTTGAATTGTTTATTTGTGTTGACTTATAAACGTATGTATCATGTATGTATGTATGAATATATAATATGCGTATATGTATGCGAGCAGCGATAAATTATTTAGTATTTTAATTGAATCGAATAATTTCACAGTCTTGGCGATTTGAATGCATCATTGTGTTCTTATTTCAAAAATAATTAAGATTACTTACACCCATACATAAAAACATAACATTTGAATTGTGTCGATGTTTTTCTTATGCTTAAAATATAAAGTGGCTAAAGTAGTTACATACATATTTTTTCTTATAATGTTGTTATAAGTTATAAGGTAGACAGATAAAGGTTATATCGATTCCATTTGCTCGGCCAACTCGAGAATGGGGCTTCCGCTGTGTGGTTTCATTTGACTAGGAATTGGGCTGCTTAAGTGTGACCAAGGTTGCACGAAGAGATTCGCTGATGATTGCTGTAAGAAATGTTTAAGCGCAGATATTTGAGATGTTTAGCTAGATAACATAGAAATAATGGTAAGAATAATTAGTAACTTTATCCATTGAAATAATAATAAATTTACTTAAATAAACCAAAACTATAAGGGGATCAGTAAGATGAAGTTTCCTCATACATATTTGCATATGACCAACATTCAAACTAGTTTTTAATTTGCGGCGGAGCTTCAAGTGTCTTTTTTTTTAATATTTCGGAGTCTGACAATAGTCCAAGATACCACAATTCCAAATTTTAATAAAACGCCTTTATACTTAGAGGGGTTGGTAGTCTAGCATCTTAAACTTTAAACAATCTTTAAAAAAAGTTTTTTGTAGGAAGGAAAAGAGAAATGCTTTGAATTTCTTTAACACTTGTTTAATTACTTACAGCCGTATTTATTAGATTTTCTTAAGACGTCTCTTAGACGTCGATTAGTTAATTTTCAATTAAAATTTAATTGGAACTTAAGAGAGGTTGATTAAATTCTTATCGATAATCGATTCTGCGCTGATGCTAAACTAATTGATAGTTGTGTCAAAATAAAGTAGTAAGAACAGAAATCTAGTCCAATTTAAACTGCGTTTTGACAACCATTCGTTTGTAAATAAAATGTGGTGCCCTTTTGGTTATCAAAAAAAAAAAAACTATATACGAGTATCATCAACCTAAAATGTGATGAGAATTTCTTTCGAATATTAATTCAAGAATAACGCAACGCATTGTTGGTTTTATGCCCTTATTATGAGTAGCAAATCGACCGCTCGACCATGGAACAATCTTTCTTTGCCAAGCAAAACTGCAATTCCCTGACAATCTCTTAGCTCTGGTTGTAGGCACACGACATGCATGGCGAAATGGATAAAGCATAACTACTGCATGGGAGTTCGACCACCATGAACATCCAAAGTGATTTTTCTCTGGTAGGTATCACCTCAAAGCAGGAAAATATTCCTTGAAGAATGCTATTCCAATTTAACTTTTCAGAACCGCACACACGAGAATGGTTGTTGCGAGAACAACGCGTTTGGCCTTGTAGCTCTGTGGAGCTTTTGTGCCAGCTTTTTATGTTTCTATTTATTAATCATGACATCTGAAAAATTCTAAGCACATTGAAAACATTTAAATCGCGACGAAAATCTTCCATATTTTTATTTTAAGAAAAGTTTCATTTTATTACCAAAACAACAGAGCGAAATTGACACTGATTTTCCCGAAACGTCAGAAAAAATTTTTAATTTGGATTTAAGAGACCTTTAAACGTCATTATTGGCATTTAAGTTAAGAGGGCTCTTAGAAAGGTTACTTAAATGTGAAATTTGATTATCGATACGGATTCATTACTTAAGTGTTACTTAAATGGCAATTAAATCTAATCGATGATTAAAAGTTCTTTATAGATACGGCTGTTATTGTCTTCAGAAAATTGAACTTAAGACAACAAAAATTTTTTATCTCTAACAATACACCTGAATTTTTCCTCTCTAAAAAAATTCAATTCACTGGTGAGAGGTCGTTTATGTCTCCCTCTGATCTGAATCTAGAAAAGTTGACAGATTTTTAGTTAGTAAAAGTATTGTAATGTGCACCCAACATTTCATGCTAATTTCCTAATTGAAAACGTTAAACCGAAAACACAAGTGCTGGCAACGCTATAATGGAGTGCTATAATGGAAGACGTTGTTTGTGAGTGAGTGTGTGTGTGCAGAAAAATACCGGGAGGGGAACTTGTCTAGACATCATGGTTCCTAGAAAAACTACCAGAAATCTCTCGATGTTTCACACTTCTATATAAAGAGGGAGCTGACGCAACCAGAAGTCAGTTTTATTTAGAAAGTGATAGTGCGAATATTGAATAAACGAGTTGAGTTCGAATAAAGTGTATATCGAAAGTAGATACCGAATAAAAGTGGTAGAATTAAATTGAAAGGTAGAGTTTTATTTTTGCGAACTAAGCGCACGTTACATTGGTGTCAGAAGTGTAAATAAAACTTATTTGAAAAAAAAACGAGTTGTAAAAAAAAAAAGTAAAAAGAAAAATAAAAACAATATACAGTGAAAATGGGTAAGTTGTTAGAAGAGCTCAACTGCATTGAGCTTAAAAGTGAGTTAGGTAAGCGAAATCTTTCTAGAGCGGGATCGAAAAATGAGCTCGTCCTGCGCTTGCGTAACTATTTGGAACAGCAAGGGGAAGACGTAAACACTTTTGTTTTTGAAACAGAAGTGGAAGAAGAGGAAGTAAGTGAAAATGTAGACTTTTCTAGTATAATGAAGCTTTTATTAGAACAAAGAAACGAACAAAACAAAATGATTGAAGAGCAACGAAACGAGCAAAAGATGGAACAGCAGAATGTTCTCGAAAAACTCGAAGAACAACAAAAGAAGCTGATTGAAGAGCAACAGCACAATATTCTCGGACGTCTGGAAGAGCAACGAAACGATCAAAAGAAGGAAGAGCAGAATGTTCTTGAACGACTCGAAGTACAACAAAAGAATCTGGAAGAGCAACGAAACGAGCAAAAGAAGCTGATTGAAGAACAACGAAACGAACAAAAGAAGCTGATTGAAGAACAACGAAACGAACAAAAGAAAGAACAACAGAATATTCTCGAAAGACTTGAGGCGCAACAGAATGTTTTGGAAGGTCAGAAAAACATTTTAGAAGGCAAATTGGGCAACATTGAGAAAAATGTATGTGCCATTGACGAACGCGTTGAAGGTGTGGAAAAACAGCTTTCTGTTGTAGAGAATCGTTTCGAAGGCGTAGAAAGTCGATGTGATGTTCTCACCAAGGAATAAGACCAGATCCGGAAAATCAAAATTCGAGAATCTGCTGGAGAGTTTGCAAGGAAAAAGGAGATGAAACCCCCAATATTTGATGAACAGTCTTCTTGGCCAGTTAACAAGAGACAATTTGAGGCAGCCGCGACAACAAATGGCTGGGATGACGAAGACAAGTACATTGCACTGACTCTTGCTCTTAGAGGACCAGCAGCTGAATTACTTCAAACAGTTCCAGCTGGTAAGAGCGGCGATTTCAGTTCTCTCGTGGCAGCTATAGATAAACGCTTTGGAGATAGCCACTTGAACGAAGTCTTCCGAGTCCAACTCAATAACAGAGTCCAAAAAAAGGGGTGAAAGTCTACAGCAGCTCCAGGCAGACGTCGAAAGACTGGTTCACCTTGCATACCCAGATGCTGGAGAAGAAATCATCAACCAGCTAGCTGTTGAGTCCTTCGTTCGTGCCATTTCCGATATACATCTTTAGAGGTCTGTGCGAACTGTTAGAACACTTACTCTTTCCGAAACTTTAGCATTCGCATTGACAATTGAAGCAGCAGAACAGGCTTCTCATGGAGTACATCGACTAAGAGAAGCCATAGCCGAAGAATGCTCGTGCCAAAGAGCTGAAATACAAAAGAACCAGCGGAGCGGACTGGCAAGATGTTGGAACTGCAACAAGACCGGGCACTTACAGCGTCAATGCCGACTACCATCAAATAAAACCGCTTGTCAACATTGAGGAAGCAAGAGATCATACACAGAGCAAGGTAACAAAAACACCAGCGTTGTCCAACTTCGAGGGGCAGAGGCTGGTTTCTTGTATCGATGGCCCCAGAACCACCATCCAGGTCTCTCAGACCAAACGAGACAACAAAAGTCTGACTGTGGAGGCTACTATTAACGGGAACAAACATGTGGCTACCATCGACACCGGTGCCACAGCCTCCATAGTACGTCGAGACCTGGTAAAGACGACGTGGCTTCATAACACCAATAGCTACCGTCTAAGAACCGCTACGGGAGAAGCAGCAAGAGTATATGGAGAAGTTTGTCTGAAAATCCGACTGGCCGATTTAGTGTTTACTCATCAATTCCTGGTGGCAGATATATGTGACGAGTGCATCATTGGAATCGACTTTATGAAACAACACGGTGTTATTTTGGACATCGGTAATCAAGTTTTGAAGTACCAAAATAAGGAACTTCCAATGACCTATTCGAACGAAAGTACGTCGACACTGAGGACTGTCATCACGGAAGATCTGATTCTGCCTCCTTCTTCTGAAGTGTTCGTTTGGACAAAACTGGAAGGTGATTTTGGAAGCCTTCGATACCTCATGGTGGAACCAGGCCCAGAGTGTTCCTCCCAAAGCGTCATCATTGAGAAAACACTGGTAGCACCGAAAAACAAAATGGTCCCCGTACGATTACTAAACACCAGACCGTACGATGTAAAGTTGAAGAAAGGAGAAGTCGTTGGACGTTGCGAATCCGTTGCAGCAATTACGAAGATCACAGACGAAGCCCCGAGAAAAACTATAACTCCGGAGGAGCTCAAAACCATCAGAGCTAAAATACTGAATTCATCCAACCTTGATCACCAACAAACAAGGATGGCTGAAAACTTCCTACAAGAGTACACTGACATCTTCGTATCACAAAAGGGACAATATGGTAGGACACAGTTGGTGCAGCATCGCATCAACACAGGAGATGCAAGACCGATTCGTCAACCCGCAAGACGTCTTCCACTGGCCAAACAAGGTGAGGTTGAGGAAATGATAACAGCAATGAAGAGGGACGGTCTTATCGAAAACTCCAAAAGTCCTTGGACATCACCAGTGGTGCTAGTGAAAAAGAAAGACGGAAGCACTCGCTTTTGTGTAGACTACCGAAGGCTGAATGATGTGACTAAGAAGGACAGCTATCCCCTGCCGAGAATCAGTGATACCCTGGATGCCATGGAGGGAGCCCAGTGGTTTTCGACGCTGGACTTGAAGAGTGGATATTGGCAAGTTGACATCCACCCAGATGATCGGGAAAAGACGGCGTTTTCTACAGGTAATGGGCTCTGGCAGTTCAAAGTTATGCCGTTTGGGCTATGCAACGCTCCGGCAACATTCGAACGTATGAGGGAGTGCGTTCTTCAAGGACTGACGTGGAAAGCTTGCCTAGTCTACTTGGACGATGTCATTGTTTATGGGAAAACATTTGACCAACATTGCAAGAACCTAAAAGCCGTGTTTCATAGACTTCGAGAGGCTAACCTTAAACTGAATCCGGAAAAATGTGCACTTTTCAAAATCGAAGTTAAGTATTTAGGACACATCATCTCTTCCCAAGGAGTGAGGACTGATCCTGAAAAAGTTGACTCCGTCAAAAATTGGCCAACACCACAGGACAAACATCAACTCCGAAGCTTTCTTGGTCTTGCCACATATTACCGACGTTTTGTTAAGAACTTTGCTGGAGTTGCAAAGAGTTTACATCAGCTCACCGAAAAAGGGAAGCAGTTTAAATGGTCAGGTGAGTGCGAGAAATCTTTTCAGGAACTCAAATACCGCCTCTGTAACGCTCCAGTGCTGGCACATCCAACACCTGGCAAAACGTTCATCATCGACGCTGATGCAAGCAACGTTGGAATCGGGGCGGTACTATCCCAAGTGCATGATGGCGAAGAGAAAGTGGTGGAATATTACAGCAAGGTCCTCTCGAAGCCCGAAAGAAACTACTGCGTGACCAGAAGGGAACTGCTAGCTCTTATCTTGGCAACAAAGCACTTCCATAAGTACATCTATGGACAGAAATTCCTTCTGCGGACAGACCATGGTGCTCTGAACTGGCTTTTGAACTTCAAAAATCCAGAAGGTCAAGTCGCAAGGTGGATAGAAAGACTGCAGACTTATGATTACCAGATTCAACACCGCAGAGGAAAGTTGCACTCAAACGCCGACGCATTATCCCGAAGACCTTGCAAAGTGGATTGCAAGCATTGTAGGCGGCAAGAAGACAAAGAATATATTACCGCTCAGCGACTAGGAGCTGACCCAATAAGCGGATGGAGCAATGAGGAAGTGAGGACTGCTCAACAGGAGGATCCAGATATCGAACCCATTCTCGCATGGAAAGAAAATGAAGAGAAACCTGAATGGGGAGACATTTCTGACAGGAGTCCAGTTCTCAAAGCCTATTGGGCACAGTGGGACTCACTATATGTGCAAGAAGGTGTCCTCAGGCGAAGATGGGAATCCGCCGACGGTAAGTCATATGTGATGCAGCTGATCGTACCGCAATCGAAAGTCAGTGAAGTTCTTCGGGAGATGCACGACGGACCTTCTGGAGGCCACCTGGCAGTTAACAAAACACTGGAGAAGGTGCGACACCGGTTCTACTGGTCACACGCTAGAGATGACGTGGAGAATTGGTGCCGTACATGTGACAAGTGTGCTGCAACCAAAGGACCTGGTAGGAAGATTCAAGGTAAGATGCATCAGTACAATGTTGGATCACCTTTTGAGAGGATTGCAGTAGATGTGGCTGGGCCTTTTCCAGAAACCAACGCTGGAAACAAGTACATTCTGATTGTAATGGACTATTTTAGCAAGTGGCTTGAGGCGTATGCCATCCCAAATCAAGAAGCCAAAACGGTGGTCGACCAGATTGTGTTTAACTGGGTGAGTAGGTTTGGCGTGCCTATGGAACTCCATTCTGACCAAGGGAGGAACTTTGAGTCAAACATCTTCCAAGGAGTGTGTGGACTACTTGGCATTAAGAAGACGAGAGCCACACCGCTTCATCCACAATCTGATGGGATGGTTGAAAGATTCAACCGGACCTTGAAAGAACACCTCACCAAGGTCATAGGCGACTTCCAAAGAGACTGGGATAGGCACGTACCGCTATTCCTGATGGCCTATAGAAGTGCAGTACATAGCTCGACAGGACAAACACCATCTGACATCCTGTTCGGGAAAACCATGCGTCTGCCGAGCGAAGTTAAATTTGGATGCCCCACAGAGGACTCACAGGACACGAACGAGTATGTGGACGACCTCAAGGAGAGACTCGCTGACATCCATAAAAGAACAAGGGAACGGATGAAAACCTACAGCGACCGGATGAAGACACGGTACGATACAAAAGCGACAACGGCAGGATTCCAAGCAGGAGATCGTGTGTGGCTTTATAATACTCATCGTCAAAAGGGATTGTCACCGAAACTTCAGCAGAACTGGGAAGGTCCTTATACTGTTGTCACGAGGGTTGACGACGTGGTCTACCGCATCCAAAGAGGACTAAGAGGCAAGTTAAAAGTAGTGCATTGTGACCGGCTGCATCGATATAGTGGGGAGGCTGCAAATGGAATTATTCGGGACGAACCATCTTAAGGAGGGGGCAGTGTAATGTGCACCCAACATTTCATGCTAATTTCCTAATTGAAAACGTTAAACCGAAAACACAGGTGATGGCAACGCTATAATGGAGTGCTATAATGGAAGACGTTGTTTGTGAGTGACTGTGTGTGTGCAGAAAAATACCGGGAGGGGAACTTGTCTAGACATCATGGTTCATAGAAAAACTACCAGAAATCTCTCGATGTTTCACACTTCTATATAAAGAGGGAGCTGACGCAACCAGAAGTCAGTTTTATTTAGAAAGTGATAGTGTGAATATTGAATAAACGTAATTGAGTTGAGTTCGAATAAAAAGTATATCGAAAGAAGATACAGAATAAAAGTCGTAGAATTAAATGGAAAGGTAGAGTTTTGTTTTTGCGAACTAAGCACGTTACAATAAGAAAGACTTTCTCGTTAGCTTTTCTGTGTTTGTGTAAAAACTAGCAGAGCATTGATTAGGTAAAAACTTTACTCAAAATTTTACTTTGAGACTTGACTAAAATGTTAATTAAAGAACAAAGTATAAGGTTTAGAAAACTGAAGCAGTAATTTGGTAGTAAAGCTTAGTTAATTTTTGATATTTTTTTAAAAAATCAACAAATTTTTTTTTTAAATTGTCCCTCGCGACTAAACATAAGTATACACCCCTCTTCTTCTAAAAGGATTTTTTCTTCTTCTCTTGACTCAACCTGTCCGTCCTGAGCTTTTGTTGCACCTTATGCAAAATACCCTCTATATAAATACGGGCAGCGTTTGACCCTCCATCTCGAAGTTGAATTGTCTCAATTCAAAGACCCGCGTGGTAGTGGTCCAAACCAATCAAAATTTTCGTCGTGATTTCATCATACGGAACACGGAAGAACTACCAACTGACCAAACCGACCACAGCTCCTTTGTAGATCACTCTTATTCAGGCCTTGCATTGGCAAACCAATGTTACAAAAACAGTAAACATTTCGGTGTAAATGCTTCTTGTTGACTCTTGCTTCACTGATCTGAACGTTGACCCAGTTGCGACTTGCTGGAGGTGTCCATATAGGGTGCTTTTCCCATCTGGGCAGCCTATTTTTTGTTTTCAGGCGTTTTGTGATTGGGTCGATACATTCACATCAGCAACAATAACAACAACAACAAAAACAACAACACCGGCCTACCTTCGATTGCATGGAGAATTGCACGACGACGACGGTGCCGTGACATTGCGCCAAGCGACATTATGCTAAATACAGAAATTTGGTACAATGACGCTTTGGTAAAGTGACATTGGGCGACTTTGGGTTTCTCAAAAAACGTTTAAAGCAACCCCAGGGCGACCCTAGGGCTTCAACGAACAAACCTAATGTTCGGCCTAATGTCACTTTGCAAAAGCGAAACTGCCAAATTTCTATATTTGGCCCAATGTCACTAGCTAATTTGACCCTATGGCACTTCTACAAAGCGTCATTATACGAAACCTTAATGTTTGGCCCAATGTCACTTTGCAAAAGTGTCATTGTGCCAAATTTCTACATTTGGCATAATGTCGCTAGGCACAATGTCAGGGCACCCTGCACGACGCGACGTTTGGGCTCTGGTATTGTTCCATTCCAGCCTAGTACCACGAAAATCAAATTTTTAACTCCACTCAACCAGTTGTAGAAGTCGACGACCGACTGAATCTGAGCTGCATATCCAACCCGTTAGTAGAAAGCTTACATATAAGCCCCATTAGTAGAGTTGGTTCATCTAAATAATGCTGGCCATTGATTGATGACAGAAATACTACAATATTCAAGCACTAGGATTTCATGTAATACTAGCGATGGCAACGTTAATATTTACTGGCTGAGAAGCTTAAGTACTTGAATGCGAACTAGACCGGTACCTTTGGAATTGAACCATGTGTTAAGGTACTGGAAAGCTGACAAATACTGGCAGCATGATAATAGGCAAATGGATCCTCTCCATTTGATGCTGCAAACCCGGGAAAATAATAAGTTTGTTGAAGTCATAATGCACGGCGGCCGGGTGACGGGAGAAAACAAAACCATGTGCAGGCAACTTAAAAGGTCTAATGCTCGAACGCACCCATGTTTTGTTTCCTCCCGTTCCACTTGACAGGCCAGCCAATTTTCTCAAAAAGATCCGCCATATTCTATTCACTCTTTCTTTCTTTTGCAAACCACCAACCACCACACGTTGACCAAGCCACCCGCCATCTTCATCTTTTTTGCCAAAGAGCGAATTCTATATTGTAAAAATTTAATTTTGGAATTACTTCGAATAAAGTGAAGGTAAAGACAAAGATTAACAATTGTGTAATTATTAAAACAAGTTTTAGTTCAAAAATTCAGACCAGCGCGATCATTTGGTCCTTCGAGCTGGATGAATTAAGAAAAATTATTATTAAATTAAAAAGGGTGTGGTCGTGGCTACAATCGTATAATTTTCTCCTTGTGGCGGGTGGAATTTTCGCAAATAAAATAATTTTGGTAAAATTGTTGGGCAACTTCGGCATCATCTTCGGCATCATCGCCTTACGCCAAGTGGAGAAGTATCGTCGATTAGCCATTTTTTCTTCGTGGCGTTTTAGTTGGTTAGCAAAAAGCCGACAAAAATTGTGTATCGCCAGAGGTTGGGGAATAGCCGTATTGTGTGGTTCAGGATTCGGTGGCAAACGATAAGCAACGTTCAAGAGGCTATTATGACAAGGGTGTTGTACAAAAGCACGTCACAGGGACAGCATAGTACAAAGGTCAAAGGTGGCAAAAACGAGTGCGCGTCAAAGGTGCTAGCAACAAGGACAGCACGACGCCACATCAAATCGAGGCATTGCGTCACGACGCCATACATTACGTCACGGTGTGTCACCATTGTCGTAGTCGTCGTCAAGCAACCAGCATCATCAATCAGCCACATCGTCAGTCAGCGCCATCGTCAAGTCATCCACATCATCAATCCACAATCAGCATATCGTCAATCAGCATCATCATTAGTCAGCGCCATCGTCAAGCCATCCACCTCATCAATCCACATTCAGCATCGTAAATCTTGGAAGTGTACAGGTAACTACTTACAAAATTTTCCATTTGCATTAAAATAAATGAGTAGAGTATTCAATATTTAATATATATATATATATATATATATCGAAACGGTGAAATCGGGACGTTTTTTTTTTGTTTCTAAGATATATTAAATATCGAAACGGTGCAATCGGGACGTTTTCTTTTGTTTTTAAGATATATTAAGTATCGAAACGGTACAAATTGAGACGTTGGTTTTGTGGGTTAAGATAACATGCGGTAGGGTGGTAAGCGTTTATTTGACGGTTTAAAGTTTATGAGTGACTGCAACTTGGGCGGTAGACATGAGTTTAGAGAAGTTAATTTTGGCATGTGATGCCTTGGTAGATTTTCACGCGAATTTTAAGGAGAAACCCATTAAAGGGATTTCACAATCGGTTTTAAAAGCATACAAAGTCGAACTCCAGGAAATATAGACAGACGTGAAAGATGCCTACAATAAATTCGTGTGTGCCGCGTCCGATTTGATGACCTCAAGGCGTCGCTTGTGGAAGTGAGAGCCAAGTATAGGATGTGCTCAGACACTTATAAAGGATTTCTCGGGGATCTACTAGAGGCCACAGGGCCGCCAGAGGGTAAATCGAATAATAAAAGTGAAAACGGGGAAAAGGACGATAAATATTTAGTGGGGATTTTGTAAAATGGCCGGGGTTTAGAGACATGTTTACCGCACTCTACATCCGACACGCAAAGTTAAGTCCCGTTCAAAAACTTTTCCACTTGCGTGCTCGGACGAAAGATCATGCGTTAAGCATTGTTTCTAAATTTGAGATAACGGATGACAATTTTGAGGCTGCATGGTCAGCGCTCAACGAACATTACGAAAATAAACGGGTTCTCGTAAATAACCATTTAAATATTTTGCTGGGTCAACCATGCATCGCAGTCGAATCTGCTACCGCGCTCAAGGAATTGCAAAGCAATATCAACGAAGCGGTCTTAGCGTTAGGGTCATACAAGATTGACGTGAAAAAATGGGATGCGTTGATAACATATGTGTGCGTAGTCGTCTTCCCGCTCAAACATTAGCTCTTTGTGAAGAATCTTTAGAAAATCCAACAGAAATCCAATCGTGGAATCAAATGAATAATTTTTTGACAAGTAGGTACCGCGTTTTGGAAAATGTTTCCGACATGCAAAAAAGCAACAACATTTCGAAAAGCGCAGTTAGGGCGCATCATGCTAAAGTAAGTTCGCAGTGCAAAGTATGTCCAGGAGCTCATTCATTGCGTCCATGCCCGGAATTTTTAAAAATGAGTATTGCTCAAAGGCGAAACACGGTTCGCAAATAAAAAAATTGCTATAATTGCTTAGCTTTCAATCACTTGGTTACAAGTTGCCAGAGTGACAGTACATGCTTTCATTGTAAGGGAAAGCATCATTCTTCACTAAATTTCGATCAAGGTTCTCCGGGGAACATGAAACCACAATTACAGTCCACTTCGAATCCAAACAACGGGCGTAGGTCGCAACAATCTTTCGGGAATAACAATCAAGGGGCTATGGGTGCAATATCACACGGTAACACAAATGACGAATGGTCAAATCCGACCGATAATCAAAATGTTTTTGCCAATGCATACTTTGCGAAGACGCAACGAACAGCGCTGTTAGCTACAGCATTAATTCCAATACGGCAAAATCATACTGATTTTGAGTGGCGGGCACTTATCGATCCGGGGTCGGAAATATCATTCATATCTGAAGAAGTTCAGAAGAGGTTAAGGTTGCCCACACGATCGGTGAGAGCAACGGTTGCAGGCGTTAATTCTTCGGTAACGGCAACATCCTCTAAAGTTTGCTGATTCATGTTAAAATTGAGACATGACTCTGAGTTTTCTCTTTTCGCTGAGGCACTTGTTCTCAAAACGGTTGCAGACAAGCTGCCTTCGGTATCAATAGACTTGGGAGAGTTTCAAAGAAAGTTTGATTTCCAATAAGCTGACCCATGTTTTCATATGTGTTCGAAAATCGATTTATTGATCGGGGCAGATTTATATCCCTTTATAATTAAGGAAGGCCTAAAACCCAATTAGATTCCCAGTGCTCAAGATCACTTTCGTTTTTTAATGAAGTAACGTTAAATGAGGACATTCAAAAATTTTGGCAGTTGGAAGAGCTTCCTGAAACTCCAGTGTTGACAGTAGCAGAGCAGTATTGTGAGGATCTCTTTAAAGAAACCACTTATCGAGACGACTCGGGTCGGTACGTAGTGCGGTTACCATTCACAGAAGAGTTTGTTAAAAATCCAAACCTAGGGGCATCATATGCCAATGCGAAGCGACAATTTCAGCGAAATGAAAAGCGGCTTTTGGGTAATCTCATGTTGAAAAATCAATATGATTCAGTGTTATCCGAGTATATTGATCTGGGGCATATGAAGCCCAGTGAATTTTCGGACAAGTTTGGTGAAAAGGGATCATCGTATTATATGCCTCATCACGCTGTGATCAACCCGAAAGTCTTACAACAAAGGTTCGCGTATTCAATGCATCATTTACCTCTTCAAGCGGGAAGAGTTTGAATGATGTTCTTTACCCGGGTCCAGCTCTGCAGACAGATATAACGCTCTCGCTGTTGAATTGGAGACTCTTCAAATACGTATTCAATAGCGACATCGAGAATATGTATCGCCAAATCAAGATTCATCCTGATCAAACGTCCTTTTCGTGAAACTCCACAGGATCCTTCAAACGTTTTTGAAATGGTAACGATAACATTTGGTGTTTCTAGCTCCCCGTATTTGGCAATACGCACATTGCATCATTTAGCCAACCAAGTCAAAGGTTCCCATGTTCTAGCATCAAACATTCTATTGCAGGAATTGTCTGTCGATGATGTTTTATCAGGGGCTCACGACATTTCCACTGCATTGAAAGCTCAAGCAGAATTGATTGGGTTTCTACAATCGGCTGGTTTCAACCTAAGAAAATGGACGGCGAATGCGAAGGAGTTGCTAGAATTTCTGCCAAAAGGTTCACTTTTTAAAGTTTGATGACAAAAGCTCTGTGAAAACGCTCGGTATTCAGTAGAAGGCTACTTTGGATACATTTTCCTTTTCGGTACAATCGGTTGCACAGGCAAAGCCCGCTGCTAAGCGCTCAGTGCTTTCAGTTATCGCTAAATTGTACGATCCAGTAGGGTGGTTGGCCCCTATTGTGATCGTAGCAAAAATTTTGATGCTGTGGTATTCCCACATTCCAATCCCACGGGCACCTAAGCTGTTCGATTGACACCACGCACGTTTTGCTAAGTCAGTCCACGAGCAGCTTATTTGCCCGTCATTTGAAACCACATTCAATGAGTGTGGGAATATTCAATGCGTAGTCATAAGCTAGTAATAAAATATTATTAAGATTTTTGGGAGTAATAAAAAAGCATTCAAACCTGAAACACTTTTGCGTTTACGTATCATGGCGATCCTGCCAGTTTGTGTCGGAAATAAAAATATTTAATTCCCAGTTGGAATAATAAAGATGCGAAAAGCATAGTTTAAGAACCCGAAATCGTGAGTGTCGTCAAATTGAAAGTATTGAATTCACAGCTCGAATAATAAAGATGCGAAAAGCATAGTTCAAGAAATCGAAATCGTGAGTGTCGTCAAATTGAAAGTATTTAATTCACAGTTCGAATAATAAAGATGCGAAAAGCATAGTTCAAGAAATCGAAATCGTGAGTGTCGTCAAATTGAAAGTATTTAATTCACAGTTCGAATAATAAAGATGCGAAAAGCACAGTTTAAGAACTTGAAAAAATCAGAACGAAACATTCTGGACCGTCAATTCTTGATAACATGCCTACATTAGGCAACACAAAGGAGAATATTGAAGATGCAGTGAAAACTCTTAATATAGACAAGACATAGTATTTGACAAACTGTCATTACATCTAGGACGAGCTCACCACCAGAATAATATTTATTAACACTTCTACTTGTGACATCAACTCCCTGCCAAACAATCCATCCATCGTATTTGATACATCGCTACTCAAAGGATTTTCCAAAGACGTTTAGTAAATGGACAATCGCATTGCTGTAAGCCTTTTGTATATTTTGTTATTATTTTTTTCAACATCTCTGAACTAGTGAGTAAAGTATGAAGAGTTTGTTTTAATTTTAATGAAAATTATTCTAGTTATGACTTGTAGTGCCATGTATATTTAGCAAATGACAGTCAGTCACACACACAGTCAATTGCAATAGCCGTAAGTTCATTAGAAAAAATAAAGAGTATGTAATCCAAACATTGATGAACATTGAACATATTGTACCGTGCGCTTAGTTCGCAAAAATAAAACTCTACCTTTCAATTTAATTCTACCACTTTATTCAGTATCTACTTTCGATATACACTTTATTTGAACTCAACTCGACTTTTGGACTATCACTTGTATTTACTCTTAACTTTATCACTCTATAAACAAGACTGCCCTCTGGTTGCCTCGGGCGGGCTATTTATATCGAATGACATGCCATCTAGAACTCTCCAGTAACTTCTACATTGTCGCCACATTTGCTGTCAAGCATCTGTACACTCACACACACTGGCTTACAAGCAACGTCTGTCATTTATACCATTCCATTATAGTGTTGCCAGTTGTGTTTTCGGTTGAACGTTTTTCGATTAGGAAATTGGTATAAAATGTTGGGTTCACGTTACACTGCCCCCTCCTTAGGATTGTTCGTCCCGAATAATTCCATCTGCAGCCTCGCCACTATATCGATGCAGCCTGTCACAATGAACTACTTTTAACTTGCCTCTTAGTCCTCTTTGGATGCGGTAAACCACGTCGTTAATCCTCGTGACTACAGTATAAGGACCTTCCCAGTTTTGCTGAAGTTTCGGTGACAATCCCTTTTGACGATGAGGATTATAAAGCCACACACGATCTCCTGCTTGGAATCCTGTCGTTGTCGCTTTTGTGTCATACCGTGTCTTCATCCGGTCGCCATACACTGTGGCCCATGTCCCTGTTCTTTTAAATCTATCTGTAAGCCTACCCACCGCTATGTTTGAATCACAGACATAACAATTTCGGAACCACTTCTCCACGTCACCTCTAACATGCAGCCAGTAAAAGCGTTTTCGCACGTTCTCCAGCGTCTTGTTGACTCCCAGGTGGCTTCCTGTAGGGCTTCTATGCATCTATTGTAAAACCTCTTTGATTTTCGATTGAGCAACAATAAGCTGCATTGCAAAGGATTTACCGTCAGGAGATTCCCATTTGCGCTGGAGTACGCCTTCTTGCACGCGAAGCGAGTCCCACTGTGCCCAATAGGCTTTGACAACAGAGCTTTGGTCAGAAATGTCGTTCCAGTCAGGTTTCGTGTTGTTCTCTTTCCATTTGAGAATCGGTCCGATGTCTGGATCCTTCTTTTGAGCAGACCTCAATTCTTCCTTGTTCCATCCGAATATGGGTTCCACTCTCATCCGCTGAGTCTTGGTCTCTACTTTCCGCCAGCAATTCCATTGGGGGTTTTCTACCTGATGTCCAATTCGGTATTGATAAGTCTGCGGTCTTACTCTACAGCTCGCGGATTGATTTTCTTGGACTTCACAACGTCGACAAGCAGTTTCAGTTTTAATTGGTGGCAACCGGCATTGTCGCTGTAAGTGCCCCGTCTTATTACAATTCCAACATCTGGCAAGTCCGTTCCGCTGGTTCCTTTGTAGCTTAATTCCTGGGCATGATCCAGCCTCGAATATGGCTTCTCTTTGACAATGTACCATTTGAGAAGCTTGCTCAGATGCTTCCATCATTAATGCAAACTCTAGAGTTTCGGAAAGAGTTCGTGTTCTAGCAGTTCGCACAGATCTCTGAAGATGTTTGTCAGAAATGGCACGAACGAAGGACTCAACAGCCAGATGGTTGATGATTTCTTCTCCAGCATCCGGGTATGCCAGGTGAGCCAGTCTTTCGACGTCTGCTTGGAGCTGCTGTAGACTTTTACCCCTTTTCTGGACTCTGCTATTGAGTTGGACTCGGAAGACCTCTTTCAAGTGGCTATCACCAAAGCGTTTATCTATAGCTGCCACGAGAGAACTGAAATCGTAGCTCTTACCAGCTGGAACAGTTTGAAGTAATTCAGCTGCTGGTCCTCTAAGAGCAAGAGTCAGTGCTATGTATTTGTCTTCGTCATCCCAGCCATTTGCTGTCGCAGCTGCCTCGAATTGTCTCCTGTAAACTGACCAAGACGACTGTCCGTCGAATGTTGGTGGTTGTACTTCTCTTTGCTTTAGACAATCTCCACAAGTTTTCCGTAGCTCCATTTTCCGCATCTGGTCTAGTTCTTTAGCCATGTTTTCGATTCGTTTCTCCAAAGTGGCAAGCTGACTTTCGCATTGACTCTCAAGCTTGGAAAATCGTTTCTCAACACATTCAATGCGTTTTTCTAGGCCACAAACATTTTTCTCAATGTTACCCAATTTGTTTTCTAGAATGTTTTTCTGACCTTCCAAAACATTCTGTTGCGCCTCAAGTCTTTCGAGAATATTCTGTTGTTCTTTCTTTTGTTCGTTTCGTTGCTCTTCCAGATTCTTTTGTTGTACTTCGAGTCTTTCGAGAACATTCTGTTGTTCTTTCTTTTGCTCGTTTCGTTGTGCTTCAAGTTGTTCAAGAACATTTTGCTGTTCCTTCTTCTGCTCATTTCGTTGCTCTTCCAGCTTCTTTTGTTGTACTTCGAGGCGTTCGAGAACATTCTGCTGTTCCTTCTTTTGCTCGTTTCGTTGTTCTAACAAAAGTTTCATCATACTAGAAAAATCTACATTTTCACTTACTTCCTCTTCTTCCACTTCTGTTTCAAAAACAAAAGTGTTTACGTCTTCCCCTTGCTGTTCCAAATAGTTACGCAAGCGCAGGACGAGCTCATTTTTCGATCCCGCTCTAGAAAGATTTCGCTTACCTAACTCACTTTTAAGCTCAATGCAAGTGAGCTCTTCTAACAACTTACCCATTTTCACTGTATATAATTATAATTTTTTTTTTTTTTTTTTTTTTTTTTTTTTTTTTTTTTTTTTTTTTTTTTTTTTTTTACACTTTACTAGTCAAATAAGCTTTATTTACACTTCTGACACCAATGTAACGTGCGCTTAGTTCGCAAAAATAAAACTCTACCTTTCAATTTAATTCTACCACTTTATTCAGTATCTACTTTCGATATACACTTTATTTGAACTCAACTCGACTTTTGGACTATCACTTGTATTTACTCTTAACTTTATCACTCTATAAACAAGACTGCCCTCTGGTTGCCTCGGGCGGGCTATTTATATCGAATGACATGCCATCTAGAACTCTCCAGTAACTTCTACATTGTCGCCACATTTGCTGTCAAGCATCTGTACACTCACACACACTGGCTTACAAGCAACGTCTGTCATTTATACCATTCCATTATAGTGTTGCCAGTTGTGTTTTCGGTTGAACGTTTTTCGATTAGGAAATTGGTATAAAATGTTGGGTTCACGTTACAATATTAATACAAAAATCCCAAGATGTTTTTTCAAATATGTTAAAAAGAACGTATAACTTTCAATTTTAGCTGTAACTTTAATGAACATTGTTTTAATGTTGTCCAAGTAAGAAAAAAGTAACTTTTGCTATTGAACGACATGCACACATGTTAGATTCGTAGAATTTCTTTTGTATTCGATAATTTTTTTTTCTCATCAAATTAAATTAGATAATGGCACTGCTAAAGAAATTGCCAAGCGCCATTTTAATGGGTTTATCAGGTTATGAAATAGGTAAAGACAGGCAGGAAGAAAAGATAGAAAAGCTTAGAGACATACAAAACAAATTTTACGAACAAATCAATAACAACAACAACCAGCCAATCCAAGACAATAACCAAACATAACTTATCTTAGTAGCCGATTTATAGTCGTGGTAATTATGTTTTGGTCAGTTAAATTTTTCATGTTAATCAAGTTTAATAAGACAGTCCAAAGACCAGAAATCTAAACATCGGGCAGATTTCACTATACATTTCACAACAATAAAATCAAAACTTGAATCATTATTTGATTTACTTCAAATTCCCCAAGAGGTCCCAAAAGACTTCAAGAAATTTCTTAATATAGATTTCGAAATCTTTTTTGATCCCGATCCCGATACAGAAATAAACATAGACCAGAAAGAAGCAAGTACCAGTAAAAGTAATCTAATTTCAAGCAAAATGCCACAAACGGCTTTAGAATTTTTAAGCATTGCATCGAAAATCCTTCCGGATTTCTCTGGTAATGCAGATGACCTGCAAAGCTTCTTAGCTGCGTTAGAGTTAATTGATAGCATAAACAAGGGCAATAACACCGTGGCTATTAATCTAATTAAAACTAAGCTAAAAGGAACAGCAATCAATCTAATTTCTGGCACAGAGAAAACTGTTGCTGAGGTAATTAGTCAGTTAAAAGTTTCAGTAAAAGGCGAATCTGTAGACGTAATCACTGCAAAGTTGATGAACGTCCGCCAAAATTCCAAACCGGCTAATGCATACGCAAAAGAGGTCGAAGACCTCACAAAAAAATGTCAAAGTGCTTACATTTCCGACGGGCTAACGCCTCAATTAGCTGAAACATATTCCACCAAGGCCGCCATTAAAGCCATGATCAAGAACTCCAACAATGATAAGGTTAAACTTATTATGGAGTCCGGTCAATTCAACAACATGAATGAAGCAGTGGCTAAATTCGTAAACTGTTGCACTGATGCTTATGGCCAGCCAAATGCAATATTGCACGTCAAAAACAATCGAGATAGAAAAAACTATTATAACAGTAATAATAGTCAAAATAATTACTTCCGTGGAAGCGTACGAGGTCGCGGAATGGGACGCGGAAACTTTTATAACCGTTATAATAGCAATAATTATAATCGATATAGAAATAACAATCACATTGCAAACAACAGCAATAGAAACGTTAGAATAACACAACATATTGCGGAAAACGAACCAACCCCAAGTACTCATTAGAAAACACGAAAAGATGCAGTAAAATTTATAATATTAGATTAACCTTAACATCATTCATAGCATTAAGGACTTCAGCAAATAATGATATAACATCATTTTTAGTAGACACGGGCGCGGACATTTCCGTAGTAAAGCAGGAACAAATAGATCAATTCAAAACCATAAACACTTATAAAACGACAAGCCTACACGGCATTGGTGAAGGAGCAACTTATACAATAGGAAAGGTTCACATTGATTTAAAATTCGAAAACCTACTAAAAGGTCATGAGTTTCATGTCGTAAGTGATGATTTTCCAATACCGTCCGATGGAATAATTGGACTTGATTTTATCAAGAGCTTTAATTGTACACTGAACTATGACAAAAATCAAGATCTCCTAGTACTTAGACCAGATAAGTTTAACCAAATTGAAATACCAATGTCATGTTCACCAAATAATAACGCAATAGTAATACCCGCAAGATCCGAAGTTATCAGACAGGTAAACGTCAAATGTCAGGAAGAAGATGTGCTTATACCACATCAACAGCTTAAAGAGGGTATATATGTGGCAAACACAATTGCAAAAAGCTCTAGAGCATTTGTCCGTGTAATAAACACAACAAATGAGGATATATTAATACACGATGTAGAATTGAAAACAGAAAGTCTAAACGACTATGAAAATGTATCAATACAAAGCTCCAAAAACAATCATGTTAAATTACAAAAACTGTCCAAAAATTTTCCCTCCTTCATAAAGACTGATTTACATAAACTCTGCTCGGAGTATATTGACATATTTGCACTCGAAACAGATAAGATAACGTATAATAACTTTTATAAACAAAAACTTCGTTTAAAAACCGACGAGCCAACTTATATTAAAAACTATAGAATACCGCACGCTCAGAAAAGTGAAATAACAAAACAGGTTGAAAAATTGATAAAAGACGATATAGTGGAACCTTCGGCGTCTGAGTACAACAGTCCTATACTGTTGGTACCGAAAAAATCTTTACCAGGGAATCACCAAAAACGGTGGAGATTAGTAGTGGATTACAGAAGTATAAACAAAAAACTTATTGCAGATAAATTTCCTTTGCCAAGAATAGATGATATTCTTGACCAACTAGGCAAAACTAAATATTTCTCTTGCCTTGACTTAACGTCCGGCTTCCATCAAATTGAATTAGATGAAAATTCGAGAGACATAACATCATTCTCTACTGACAATGGTTCATACCGATTCAAGCGACTTCCCTATGGCCTAAAGATAGCACCAAACTCATTTCAAAGAATGATGACAATTGCTTTCTCTGGTTTATGTCCGACACAAGCATTCTTATATATGGATGATTTAGTTGTATTGGGCCGTTCAGAATCACATATGTTCAAAAATTTAACTGATGTATTTAAAACGTGTCGAAAATACAATCTAAAGCTACATCCGGATAAGTGTACATTTTTCGGATCCGAAGTGACATACTTAGGTCATAAATGCACAGATCAAGGCATTCTTCCAGATGATAGCAAATTTCAAATTATATTAGACTATCCAACTCCCAAAAATGCCGATGAAGATAAGCGATTTGTTGCATTCTGCAACTATTACAGACGATTTGTTCCTAATTTTGCTGAACATTCCAGGCTCTTAACAAGGCTCTGTAAGAAAAATATCCCTTTTGAATGGCCATAGAATGCGACAATGCATTCAAACATTTAAAAAAGTCACTATTAAGCCCAAACATTCTCAAGTATCCAGACTTCCAAAAACAATTCTGCATAACAACCGATGCAAGCAAATACGCATGTGGTGCTGTGCTAAGTCAAGAATACGAGGGATACCAACTCCCAGTAGCATATGCCTCCAGATCGTTCACCAAAGGTGAAAGCAACAAATCCACTATCGAACAAGAACTAGCTGCCTTTCATTGGGCAATACAACACTTTAAACCCTACGTATATGGTACTAAGTTCTTAGTAAAAACCGACCATAGACCACTATCATATCTATTTGCTATGAAAAACCCTTCCTCTAAATTAACACGCATGAGACTAGATCTTGAGGAATACGATTTTCTTGTAGAGTACTTGAGGGGAAAAGATAATCATACAGCGGACGCATTGTCTCGCATTGATTTTAAAGAAATTCAAAGTATAAGAAGGTTTGTTCGTTGAAGCCCTGGGGTTGCCCTATGGTCGCCACAAAGCGTTTTTTGAGAAACCTAAATTCGCCATGAATGTCAAATTGAGTGTTTTTTGAGCCATAGGTTTGCCATAGGTTTTCCCCAAACTCGCACTAGCTTTTTGCTGTGGCGATTTGAGGGCTGTCAAATGGCAAGTATTTTTTCTTTAATGACAGGGATGTGTGGTGATTTGTGGTTTAGCGTTTTTTGAGGACTGGAAAACCCAGGTTTTTTTGACAACTCATAGGGTTGTCAAGAAAACCTGGGTCAACCCTGGGGAAAGTTCAACGAACAGACCTAGAGTTTCAGCCAACAAAAATTTAAAGTCACAACTAGATTGCAATCTAATAAACATAATGTCGAATCAACTGCAGACCAAATAGAAAAGTCATCTGCTAAGATAAATATATATGAAGCGTTTAGGAGAAGAAGTAAGAAAAACAGTGCCCGGCTAGCTATTAATGTCGACTGTATAAAAATCATTAAGAATAAAAAAGTGATCACTATAGAAATCAATAACCTTATCACTAATGGAAAAATTGACTTAGATCAATTATTTCTACTGCTTGAAAAAATAGCAAGTGATAACGGATTGAAAAAGCTACAACAGTCACTAAGTGACGATATTTTTGAAAAGATCCGGATCAATGAATATAAAGAACAAGGAAATAGAGCTCTAACAAATCTTCGAATTGCACTAACGCCTTCAATTATTAAAATAATTAATGATGACGAGAGAAAAATAATTATGCAAAAGTACCATGATGATCCAATCTGTGGTGGCCACGCAGGGATCACACGTACTTTAAAAAAGATACAACAAAAATATTTTTGGAAAAATATGACCAGAGATATTATAAAATACGTCAAAGGATGCGACAAATGTCAACAAAATAAGTCTCAGAAAAACATTAAAGAACCAATGATCATAACTGAGACTCCAACAACCGCATTTGATGTAGTACTGATAGATACTATTGGACCATTACCGATATCAGAAAATGGCAATGCGTATGCAGTCACAATTATATGTGATCTTACCAAATACCTGGTATCAATACCTATCGGTGATAAAAGTGCAAAGACAATTGCGAAAGCAATCTTTGACCATTTTATACTAATTTACGGGCCAATGAAAAAATTAATTACAGACATGGGCACCGAGTACAAAAATCAAACATTTAATGAAATTTGTAAGCTATTAAAAATAGAAAATGTCACTTTAACTGCATACCATCACCAAACATTAGGAACTGTAGAAAGAAACCACAGGACATTTAATGAGTAGGTTCGATCATACATTTCGGTAGATAAAACAGACTGGGACGAGTGGTTAAAATATTTCACGTATTGCTATAATACCACGCCATCAGTGGTGCATGACTATTGTCCATTTGAATTAGTGTTTGGCAAGTCTCCGAATAATTACGATTTTCTTTTAAATGCTAAAGTAGACCCCATTTATAATTTGGACGCGTATGAAAAAGAAATAAAATTAAGACTTCAATCGGCTCACAAAAGGGCCGTGGAAATTATAAAAAACAAAAAAGTTAAGGAAAAAGCCTTATACGACAGATATACTAATAGATTAAATATAGCAGTAGGAGATTTAGTTCTAGTAAAACAAGTAGGACATAAGTTAGATAAAATTTATAAGGGACCATTTAAAGTAGTGACCATAGACAATAGAAATAATGTAGTCATAAAAGATGACAACGACAAGACGACAACCGTGCACAAAGACCGACTTCGACATTACCATTGAAAAAAAAAAATGATAAACTGCAAAGAGAATTAAAGAATAAATTAAAAAAAAAAAAAAAAAAAAAAAATAATTGAATACAAAAATATTAAATAAATATAAGAAAAACACAATGTAATTTAGATTTTAAGAATAAGCTTATGTTAAAAAAAAAACCTAATATATACACAAAAAAAAAAAAAAAAAAATTAAAAATTAAATTTATAATTTAAGAATAAATTTATATATGAAATAAATTCATTCATGTGAAAAGGGAGGTGTGGTATTCCCACATTCCAATTCCACGGGCACCTAAGCTGTTCGATTGACACCACGCACGTTTTGCTAAGTCAGTCCACGAGCAGCTTATTTGCCCGTCATTTGAAACCACATTCAATGAGTGTGGGAATATTCAATGCGTAGTCATAAGCTAGTAATAAAATATTATTAAGATTTTTGGGAGTAATAAAAAGCATTCAAACCTGAAACACTTTTGCGTTAGGGTATCATGCGCGCGAATGGTCGCTTAGCTTTATCGACGTTATCATATAACGAAAAGTTTCCTATATTGCTTCCTGCACAATGCCTTTTTTATTCAGCGGTATATTCAATATGTACATGAAATTTCAGTACATGGCGAAATTCACCTCATGATGCGCATGATCAGAGACGAATATTGGATACCGCATGTCAAAAATTTGGTGAAAAAGTGTATTCGCCAGTGCCCAGTATGTACTCGGTATAAGCATCACGTGCAAACGCAATTAATGGGTGCGCTACCACAGGAAAGAACCACGTTGAGTCGGCCTTTCACGAATACGGGTGTGGATTTTGCCGGACCTTTCCTCATTAAGACTTATTATAGTCGAAAATGTCGTTTGGACAAGGCATATGTATGTATGCGTTTTTGTATGTTTTGCAACACGGGCAATACATTTAGAATTGGTTAGTTATCTGACGACGCAAGCGTTTCTCGCGTCATTTACGCGTTTCGTTTCCCGACGTGGAACTCCGTTGCAGATGTTTTAAGATCATGGAACCAATTTCGTAGGTGCCTCTAAGGTGTTGTTCTCATTTTTTCATAAATCACTTATCCGTTGTCCCACAGCAGCAGCTCATAACTTTTTGTAATTAAAATGGAATTTCATTCCTCCCGGTTCTCCCCATATGGGTAGGTTGTGTGGAAGCGGGAGTAAAAAGTTTTAAATCACATTTTCGAAAAATTTCGGGCAGTGAAAAATTTACTTTCGAAGAATTCTCAACCCTGCTGTCTCGAATTGAGTGAACGCTCAACTCACGTCCATTATCAACTATGACTGAAAGTGATTCAGATATCGTCCCCTTGACTCCGGGTCATTTCCTCACGGGTGGGTTGTTACTAGGTTTGCCAGAACCAGCATACAATGATGAGTCGCTGAGTATTCGAAATAGATGGAGAAAACTACAAATCCTACATCATCAATTAAGTGCTCGATGGAAGGAAGAGTATTTAAAGGAACTTCACAAACGGTACAAATGGAAGTATCCTAAAAGAGATCTGCAAATTAACGACGCGACGTGGTTATCATTCGAAATGAAAATTTGCCTCCCAACGAGTGGCGCCTTGGGCGAGTCATCAACGTGTTCGCGGGATCCGATAACAAGATCTGAGTCGCCGAAGTAAAGACGGCAAATGGAATCGTCAAGCGGTCAATTGTCAAAATTTGCGTTCTCCTACCTCAGAATTAAACCGAACCCATTCTTTTCTCGTTTTAATCCGATGCTCTAAAGCGTATTTGAAAAGGAAAATATGCGCGAATAGTATCCAATAATACGCTTGCCATTCGTTTACTTAGTTTCGTAAAAGTACTAAATTACCGAACATATTTGGCTCATAAGAGTGAATTTGAATCAAATGGAAAATTGTTGTATTTAGTACTGTAATGTGCACCCAACATTTCATGCTGATTTCCTAATTGAAAACATTAAACACAAGTGCTGGCAACGCTATAATGGAGTGCTATAATGGCAGACGTTGTTTGTGAGTGAGTGTGTGTGTGTGCAGAAAAATAACGGGAGGGGAACTTGTCTAGACATCATGGTTCATAGAAAAACTACTAGAAATCTCTCGATGTTTCACACTACTATATAAAGAGGGAGCTGACGCAACCAAAGGTCAGTTTTATTTAGGAAGTGATAGTGTGAATATTGGATAAACGTAATTGAGTTGAGTTCGAATAAAGTGTATATCGAAAGTAAATACTGAATAAAGTGGTAGAATTAAATTGAAAGGTTGAGTTTTATTTTGCGAACAAAGCGCACGTTACATTGGTGTCAGAAGTGTAAATAAAACTTATTTGAAAAAGAAAAAAAAAACGAGTTGACTAGTAAAGTGTAAAAAAAAAAAAGTTAAAATAAAAATAAAAACAATATACTGTAATGACCCATTACATTTTTGCCCCTACGAACCAAATTCAACAGCATTATTCGCCACCAACAACACCGATGTCAGTAGAATCTTGCATGTACCAGCACAGGCAATGATATGGTGACGATAACACACAGCAACAACACCACCAGCAGCTTACCATTGACTCCACGTGGAGTTGCATTTCATTGAATTTTACAGCTCACATTCACTTACTACCAAAAGGTGTATAAGGGAACCTGTGAAATACATGAAAATAAGTTCAAGTCCCGGCAGTGGACAAGTAAGGAACTCATCATAGGCATCATAGTAGGATTCTGGTACCGGCAGCGCAGAAGCAGAGTTCAGGAAGCAAGACTGGGTGAGTAATTAGTGTCCAACGCTAACTCGTTGTGAATTTATAGTGTCCAACGCTACCTCGTTGTGAATTTATAGTGTCCAACGCTACCTCGTTGTGAATCCATAGTGTCCAACGCTACCTCGTTGTGAATTTATAGTGTCCAACGCTACCTCGTTGTGAATTTATAGTGTCCAACGCTACCTCGTTGTGAATCCATAGTGTCCAACGCTACCTCGTTGTGAATTTATAGTGTCCAACGCTACCTCGTTGTGAATCCATAGTGTCCAACGCTACCTCGTTGTGAATTTATAGTGTCCAACGCTACCTCGTTGTGAATCCATAGTGTCCAACGCTACCTCGTTGTGAATTTATAGTGTCCAACGCTACCTCGTTGTGAATTTATAGTGTCCAACGCTACCTCGTTGTGATTCCATAGTGTCCAACGCTACCTCGTTGTGAATTTATAGTGTCCAACGCTACCTCGTTGTGAATCCATAGTGTCCAACGCTACCTCGTTGTGAATTTATAGTGTCCAACGCTACCTCGTTGTGAATCCATAGTGTCCAACGCTACCTCGTTGTGAATTTATAGTGTCCAACGCTACCTCGTTGTGAATCCATAGTGTCCAACGCTACCTCGTTGTGAATTTATAGTGCCCAACGCTACCTCGTTGTGAATCCATAGTGTCCAACGCTACCTCGTTGTGAATTTATAGTGTCCAACGCTACCTCGTTGTGAATTTATAGTGTCCAACGCTACCTCGTTGTGAATCCATAGTGTCCAACGCTACCTCGTTGTGAATTTATAGTGTCCAACGCTACCTCGTTGTAAATCCATAGTGTCCAACGCTACCTCGTTGTGAATTTATAGTGTCCAACGCTACCTCGTTGTGAATCCATAGTGTCCAACGCTACCTCGTTGTGAATTTATAGTGTCCAACGCTACCTCGTTGTGAATTTATAGTGTCCAACGCTACCTCGTTGTGAATTTATAGTGTCCAACGCTACCTCGTTGTGAATTTATAGTGTCCAACGCTACCTCGTTGTGAATCCATAGTGTCCAACGCTACCTCGTTGTGAATTTATAGTGTCCAACGCTACCTCGTTGTGAATTCATAGTGTCCAACGCTACCTCGTTGTGAATTTATAGTGTCCAACGCTACCTCGTTGTGAATTTATAGTGTCCAACGCTACCTCGTTGTGAGTTTATAGTGTCCAACGCTACCTCGTTGTGAATTTATAGTGTCAAACGCTACCTCGTTGTGAATCCATAGTGACCAACGCTACCTCGTTGTGAATTTATAGTGTCCAACGCTACCTCGTTGTGAATTCATAGTGTCCAACGCTACCTCGTTGTGAATCCATAGTGTCCAACGCTACCTCGTTGTGAATTTATAGTGGCTCCTGCTACCTCAGAGCAACCATTAATACCCTCTTCCAAGTATCTTTACAGAAGCTACTCTATCCAGGGAGAGATACCAAGAAAACCCAGCGTTACTCAAAATCCGAGCCCTAGAATTGGAAGCCTCTAGACCCAGACAGGCAACCGTAATCCGAGCCCAAGAGCTGGAAGCACATAACCCAGATAACCGTAATCCCAGTGGCCCAAGATCAATCCAGGACAGGAAGTCTTCATTCGACTGGCACCAGGACGAATCCAAGAATCTGGTCGTGAATCCCGGACTAGCCCCATCCCTGCCGAACCCCAAGTGAAACTTCACCAGAAGAGGCGTGGAATATACCCTCATAAATACAGAATGCGAAATAGAAATATGAATTAAAATTATAAAACATTGTATGAAATGTATTAAACCAAAAACTATTTATAATATCGGAAATAAACTAGCTTCAATAATCTAAAGTTTTGCTGCTTCTTTAGAAGACTCTGGATCCGCTGAGCATACCTCAGCCTTTGACAAAAAGCATCCTCACAAATGGCGCCCGAGCAGGGACTTCTTTGAAGTAGGTTAACCGATTTACCGACCGACCGTTCCAGAAGGATCAACTTGCTAAGAAGTCCATACCGACCGACCCGTATTACACCGAATAAAGATTGACCCAGTCAGAGCAGTTATTTCTTATCCAGATTTACCGACCGACCGACCGTTCCAGAAGAACTAACTCTCTGAGGGATCACACTGACAGACCTGTCATACATCGAGGAAACCGACCGATCAGAATCAGAGCCGAGCCATAGAAGAACAGAAAAGAGAAGCTCAAATTTCAAGCCGTTGCCAGTGACTTAGAATCATGGCAAATCCAAATACCGACAGTAATATCGACATGGACGTCGAAGAAAATCTTGCGTCCATCTACCTGCTCAAGAAGACGGAGCTCATCGAGAAGATGGCTTCCAAAAGGTTGGACACCAGTGGCACTGTGTCCACACTACAATCCCGCCTGAGCAAGTACATCAAAGACTCCCGAACTCACCGTCCAACACAGAACCTGTGCATAGAAATCTCGCAGTTGGTTCAAGAGCGGGACTATAAAGACGAAAACGAAGCATTACCACAACCTGCCAATACAACCGAAGCGGCAGAAGAACCGAGCGCCCAACTCCAGTTACATGTACCTCCAGCCGTAGGAGGACGGTACCACCAGACCACTGGAGCCGGGCCTGCAACAAGTTTGAGCTCAACCACCGTGCGTCCACCCACGCACTATCCGGAGCTAGATAGCATGAACCAACCAGGTCCACACAGATTGTACCGAAGTCCTGAGGCCGAAACCATGAACACCGTCCGTAAATGGGGCCTTAAGTTTGATGGCTCAGGAAATGCCCTCGAGTTCATGGAACGCCTAGAAGAGTTGGTGACATGCTACTCCATACCAGCAGAACACATCCTCCGCACCTTCCCGGAAATCTTTCGAGGATCCGCCCTAGAGTGGTTACGGATCCATAAGGAGAAATTTCGGACATGGGAAGAGTTTCGCCAAGTATTTCTCAAATATTTCTTGCCACCACGATTTGTCCATAAGTTAGAGGAGGAAATCTGGCGAAAGAAACAAGGACCGCGAGAAAAGGCAAAAGATTTCATTCGAGCTATGCAGTACCTTATTAGGCAACACCCTAAGATGAGCAAAGAAGATAATGTCGATAGGATATACGACAGTCTCTGCCCGGAATACCGACTTTACGTCCGAAGAAACGATTTCCAGACATTGAAGGAGCTTACCGACTAAGCCGAGGAGTACGAGTACGTGAAAACCGAAGAAAGAAATATGAGACCCGCCTTGGCTCCACCTCCAGCACCACGAGCACAGTTTGGTGCAACATCGGTGCCGTACGACCCCAATACACATTGCTGGAACTGCAAACAACGGGGGCACCAAAAAAGAAATTGCCATCGACCATTTCGGTTGTTTTGCTCCAATTGTGGAGAAGACGGATGGCTAACTAAAGACTGTCCATGCCGTCGACACAACCCGCCAGCAGAAAATTGGAATAATAGAACTGCTGCAATCATCGAAGCTGAGCAGCAAAATCCAACAAATAACCAAGGTCTTCACCAGATAGCAACTATTTTAATGCCTCAACCAGATGTTATAAATAAGCGAAGTCCGAACCGAAGCAGAAGGAAACCGAAAAAGCCTACAACATCCAGTCGATTTACCCGTTCGTGGGCACGGTATAATAAACGCTGCATACAACATTCGCATACCGAAACAGTTGAGATTGGCTCATCAGAAAACCAAGTAGGGCCAGAACAAAGCATACCGAGACATCCAAATACCAAACCCTCCAGCGAAAGTTGGGTATTTATACCGATTAAAGTTGAGGAAAAGACTTTCAACGCGTTAGTTGATAACAGTTCTACGAATTCGTTTGTTGGCCCAGCGTTAAGAGATGAGCTCAGAGCTCTGAAAGTTCCTGTGCGTTACCAGGAACGTGAAATTCATTTAGCCAACGGAAGTCGCAACACTACCAGAGAGCATTATTCGGCCACTTTTAGTCTTGAAGGATGTTTGGTTCAGGGAGAAGTCGCATTTTCACCAGAATTAAACAGTGATGCGATCCTTAGGATGGACATATTGTGCCAAAAATTTTTTTCTACATGTCTTGCAGGACAGCCAGTCGAGAAGAGAAGATCGCAACGTCCCGGACCTGAGCCCCCACCCTTCCGGGATTAAGGTTGTAGCTTTCCAGCTACACTTCCCACCATCACCTATAAGCCACCAGTCAAGACGAGAAGGTTCTCGTCTCCGTAAGAAAGGAGGGAGTGTAATGACCCATTACATTTTTGCCCCTACGAACCAAATTCAACAGCATTATTCGCCACCAACAACACGGATGTCAGTAGAATCTTGCATGTACCAGCACAGGCAATGATATGGTGACGATAACACACAGCAACAACACCACCAGCAGCTTACCATTGACTCCACGTGGAGTTGCATTTCATTGAATTTTACAGCTCACATTCACTTACTACCAAAAGGTGTATAAGGGAACCTGTGAAATACATGAAAATAAGTTCAAGTCCCGGCAGTGGACAAGTAAGGAACTCATCATAGGCATCATAGTAGGATTCCGGTAACGGCAGCGCAGAAGCAGAGTTCAGGAAGCAAGACTGGGTGAGTAATTAGTGTCCAACGCTAACTCGTTGTGAATTTATAGTGTCCAACGCTACCTCGTTGTGAATTTATAGTGTCCAACGCTACCTCGTTGTGAATCCATAGTGTCCAACGCTACCTCGTTGTGAATTTATAGTGTCCAACGCTACCTCGTTGTGAATTTATAGTGTCCAACGCTACCTCGTTGTGAATTTATAGTGTCCAACGCTACCTCGTTGTGAATCCATAGTGTCCAACGCTACCTCGTTGTGAATTTATAGTGTCCAACGCTACCTCGTTGTGAATCCATAGTGTCCAACGCTACCTCGTTGTGAATTTATAGTGTCCAACGCTACCTCGTTGTGAATCCATAGTGTCCAACGCTACCTCGTTGTGAATTTATAGTGTCCAACGCTACCTCGTTGTGAATCCATAGTGTCCAGCGCTACCTCGTTGTGAATTTAAAGTGTCAAACGCTACCTCGTTGTGAATTTATAGTGTCCAACGCTACCTCGTTGTGAATCCATAGTGTCCAACGCTACCTCGTTGTGAATTTATAGTGTCCAACGCTACCTCGTTGTGAATTTATAGTGTCCAACGCTACCTCGTTGTGAATTTATAGTGTCCAACGCTACCTCGTTGTGAATCCATAGTGTCCAACGCTACCTCGTTGTGAATTTATAGTGTCCAACGCTACCTCGTTGTGAATCCATAGTGTCCAACGCTACCTCGTTGTGAATTTATAGTGTCCAACGCTACCTCGTTGTGAATCCATAGTGTCCAACGCTACCTCGTTGTGAATTTATAGTGTCCAACGCTACCTCGTTGTGAATCCATAGTGTCCAGCGCTACCTCGTTGTGAATTTAAAGTGTCAAACGCTACCTCGTTGTGAATTTATAGTGTCCAACGCTACCTCGTTGTGAATCCATAGTGTCCAACGCTACCTCGTTGTGAATTTATAGTGTCCAACGCTACCTCGTTGTGAATCTATAGTGTCCAACGCTACCTCGTTGTGAATCCATAGTGTCCAACGCTACCTCGTTGTGAATCCATAGTGTCCAACGCTACCTCGTTGTGAATTTATAGTGTCCAACGCTACCTCGTTGTGAATTTATAGTGTCCAACGCTACCTCGTTGTGAATTTATAGTGTCCAACGCTACCTCGTTGTGAATTTATAGTGTCAAACGCTACCTCGTCGTGAATCCATAGTGACCAACGCTACCTCGTTGTGAATTTATAGTGTCCAACGCTACCTCGTTGTGAATTCATAGTGTCCAACGCTACCTCGTTGTGAATTTATAGTGTCCAACGCTACCTCGTTGTGAATTTATAGTGTCCAACGCTACCTCGTTGTGAATTCATAGTGTCCAACGCTACCTCGTTGTGAATTTATAGTGTCCAACGCTACCTCGTTGTGAATTTATAGTGTCCAACGCTACCTCGTTGTGAATCCATAGTGTCCAACGCTACCTCGTTGTGAATCTATAGTGTCCAACGCTACCTCGTTGTGAATCCATAGTGTCCAACGCTACCTCGTTGTGAATTTATAGTGGCTCCTGCTACCTCAGAGCAGCCATTAATACCCTCTTCCAAGTATCTTTACAGAAGCTACTCTATCCAGGGAGAGATACCAAGAAAACCCAGCGTTACTCAAAATCCGAGCCCTAGAATTGGAAGCCTCTAGACCCAGACAGGCAACCGTAATCAGAGCCCAAGAGCTGGAAGCACATAACCCAGATAACCGTAATCCATGGGTAAGTTGTTAGAAGAGCTCAACTGCATTGAGCTTAAATGTGAGTTAGGTAAGCGAAATCTTTCTAGAGCAGGATCGAAAAATGAGCTCGTCCTGCGCTTGCGCAACTATTTGGAACAGCAAGGGGAAGACGTAAACACTTTTGTCTTTGAAACAGAAGTGGAGGAAGAGGAAGGAAATGAAAGTGTAGATTTTTCTAGTATAATGAAGATTTTATTAGAACAAAACAAGCAACAGCAGAATATTCTCGGACGTCTGGAAGAGCAACGAAACGATGAAAAGAAGGAACAGCAGAATGTTCTCGAGCAACTTGAAGCACAACGAAATGAGCAAAAGAAGGAACAGCAGAATGTTCTTGAACGACTCGAAGTACAACAAAAGAATCTGGAAGAGCAACGAAACGAGCAAAAGAAGCTGATTGAAGAACAACGAAGCGAACAAAAGAAAGAACAACAGAATATTCTCGAAAGACTTGAGGCGCAACAGAATGTTTTGGAAGGTCAGAAAAACATTCTAGAAGGCAAATTGGGCAACATTGAGAAAAATGTATGTGCCATTGACGAACGCGTTGAAGGTGTGGAAAAACAGCTTTCTGTTGTAGAGAATCGTTTCGAAGGCGTAGAAAGTCGATGTGATGTTCTCACCAAGGAATAAGACCAGATCCGGAAAATCAAAATTCGAGAATCTGCTGGAGAGTTTGCAAGGAAAAAGGAGATGAAACCCCCAACATTTGATGGACAGTCTTCTTGGCCAGTTTACAAGAGAGAATTTGAGGCAGCCGCGACAACAAATGGCTGGGATGACGAAGACAAGTACATAGCACTGACTCTCGCTCTTAGAGGACCAGCAGCTGAACTACTTCAAACAGTTCCAGCTGGTAAGAGCGGCGATTTCAGTTCTCTCGTGGCAGCTATAGATAAACGCTTTGGAGATAGCCACTTGAAAGAAGTCTTCCGAGTCCAACTCAATAACAGAGTCCAAAAAAGGGGTGAAAGTCTACAGCAGCTCCAGGCAGACGTTGAAAGACTGGTTCACCTGGCATACCCGGATGCTGGAGAAGAAATCATCAACCAGCTAGCTGTTGACTCCTTCGTTCGTGCCATTTCCGATATACATCTTCAGAGGTCTGTGCGAACTGCTAGAACACGTACTCTTTCCGAAACTTTAGCATTCGCATTGACAATTGAAGCAGCAGAACAGGCTTCTCAGGGAGTACATCGACTTAGAGAGGCCATAGTCGAAGAATGTTCGTGCCAAAGAGCTGAAATACAAAAGAACCGGAGCGGACTAGCAAGATGTTGGAACTGCAACAAGACCGGGCACTTACAGCGTCAATGCCGACTACCACCAAACAAAGCCAGTTGTCAACATTGTGGGAGCAAGAGATCCAACCCAGAGCAAGGTAACAACAACACCAGCGTTGCCTATCAGCCCGTTTCCCATCAGGGAAACGAGTAAGAACCAACTTCGAGGGGCAGAGGCTGGTTTCTTGTATCGATGGCCCCAGAACCACCTTCCAGGTCTCTCAGACCAAACGAGACAACAAAAGTCTGACTGTGGAGACTACTATTAACGGGAACAAACATGTGGCTACCATCGACACCGGTGCCACAGCCTCCATAGTACGTCGAGACCTGGTAAAGACGACGTGGCTTCATAACACCAATAGCTACCGTCTAAGAACCGCAACGGGAGAAGCAGCAAGAGTATATGGAGAAGTGTGTCTTAAGATCCGACTGGCCGATCTAGTGTTTACTCATCAATTCCTGGTGGCAGATATATGTGACGAGTGCATCATTGGAATCGACTTTATGAAACAGCACGGAGTTATTTTAGACATCGGTAATCAGGTTTTGAAGTACCAAAATAAGGAACTTCCAATGACCTATTCGAACGAAAGTACGTCGACATTGAGAACTGTCATCACGGAAGATCTGATTCTGCCTCCTTCTTCTGAAGTGTTCGTTTGGACAAAACTGGAAGGTGAGTTTGGAAGCCTTCGATACCTCATGGTGGAACCAGACCCAGAGTGTTCCTCCCAAAGCGTCATCATTGGGAAAACACTGGTAGCACCGAAAAACAAAATGGTCCCCGTACGATTACTAAACACCAGACCGTACGATGTAAGGTTGAAGAAAGGAGAAGTCGTTGGACGTTGCGAATCGGTTGCAGCAATTACGAAGATCACAGACGAAGCCCCAAGAAAAACTATAACTCCGGAGGAGCTCAAAACCATCAGAGCTAAAATACTGAATTCATCCAACCTTGATCACCAACAAACAAGGATAGCTGAAAATCTCCTACAAGAGTACACTGACATCTTCGCATCGCAAAAGGGACAATATGGAAGAACACAGTTGGTGCAGCATCGCATCAACACAGGAGATGCAAGACCGATTTGTCAACCCGCAAGACGTCTTCCACTGGCCAAACAAGGTGAGGTTGAGGAAATGATAACAGCAATGAAGAAGGACGGTCTTATCGAAAATTCCAAGAGTCCTTGGGCGTCACCAGTGGTGCTAGTGAAAAAGAAAGACGGAAGCACTCGCTTTTGTGTAGACTTTTTTTTTCAGTTTTAATTCATTTTTTATTTCTTTTTCTTAAATCTACTTAGGAGCTACCAAAAATGTATAAAAATAGCTTATATAACAACTTAACTAACTTACTGACCCTAAGCGGGTACTCTAAATTACTCAATATCTTAATTCTAATGCCTTTCGGCCTAAAGATAACTTACGAATTTACAAACTAGAACTATGGTTAAAAACTAAGAAAATTTAAAAACAAAAAACTTAGTTTGCTGGATCATATTTTTTTTTTGATTTTTATTAAAACTACTTAAAACTACTTAAATCTATTTAAATCTACTTAAAACTAGAGCAGCCACAGTAGCTTTTTTTTTGTTTTCTGTTTCGTATTTTTTGGAATTTTTATGTTTTATGATTTTTTTTGGAATTTTTATGTTTTATGATTTTTTTTTTTAATTTTTGTACTTTTTTTTTTTTGGTTTTTAAATTTTTGTTTTTTTTTTTTGTTTTTTTTTTTGTTTTTTGTTTTTTTTTTGTTTTTTTTTGCCACTGTGCCCACCCCCTATACCCTAAGACTTACACGCTAAACCTATGTAAGCCAGCCATTGGCGACTCGCTATCAATATCAATTTGAGTTTCGTGCTCAGACAACCACCAGAACATATTTGACATTTTAACAACGTCACGACGATCGCGATCTGAGACCGCCCTACTGAACCGAAGGAGCTCTTCAACGTCTCCGCCTACTGCGGTGACGTCTCGGTTATAAAGGAGCCGTCGTTCCACGGACTAACGGCAGACGTGGTAGATTAGCGGAACCGCCAACTTATCCTGAATCAGCCCTTCCATATCAAAATAGAGGAAAGCCTCCGGTGGGACAAATCCACTGAAACGTGTTCTCTCCATATATTCTCTGTTGGGGTAATAAGCCCCAAAAATCAGGCCATTGGTCGAGGTCATCGCTCTTACCGTGTGACTACGAGTCAGTTTTATAATGAAGTTGTCGATCCTGTTTATTTGAGCCCCGTTGTAAAGGACCTCATTAGGATAATATTTTCTGTACTCAGACTCTGGTGTTCTGTGCAATCCGAGACAGGTACGCAGACACTGTCTCTCAAACACCCGAATCTTTTCCATTTGAGACGCTGTAACATTGAACCACACAGGGCACCCATAGACAATCATTGGCCTTATGAAGGCCATGTAGCAAATCACTTTCACTCTGCTATCAAGTTGTCTGCTGTAAAACAGTCGCCTTGTCAGAGCAAAAGCTCCTCTAGCCCTGGCCAGAGCCGCATCCATATGTTTGTTAAAATATAGATACTGATCTAGCCAGAGGCCGAGGTATTTGACTACTACTTTGCTTGGCAGTGGGTGGCCATGTAGATCAACGATCACCAGCTTTCGCCAGTTCTTTCTCGTATCCCATGAGGCCCGAGCCAACGGGGTTCTAAACACAATTGTTTCCGATTTCTGAAAGTTGATTTTCAACTTCCAGTCATCGCAATATTGCTGAATCTTATCGAAGTCACGCTGCAAGAGTGTTCTGATGACCTCGATCTTTGGACCTGTTCTGTACGCGATTAGGTCGTCGGCGTACGCTATAGCATGGTGAAGGGAACCAATTAGATCGCCGGTGAAAATGCTAAACAAAATAGGGGAGTTCACCGCTCCCTGTTGTAGACCGTTCTGTATTTTAAAAGTTCTGGTAGAAGTTATATTGCAACTTTTCACAACAAACGTTCTACCATGAAGCATGTCATTCAGACTACCGAAGGCTGAATGATGTGACTAAGAAGGACAGCTATCCCCTGCCCAGAATCAGTGATACCCTGGATGCCATGGAGGGAGCCCAGTGGTTTTCGACGCTGGACTTGAAGAGTGGATATTGGCAAGTTGACATCCACCCAGATGATCGGGAAAAGACGGCGTTTTCTACAGGTAATGGGCTCTGGCAGTTCAAAGTTATGCCGTTTGGGCTATGTAACGCTCCGGCAACATTCGAGCGTTTGATGGAGTGCGTTCTTCAAGGACTGACGTGGAAAGCTTGCCTAGTCTACTTGGACGATGTCATTGTTTACGGGAAAACATTTGACCAACATTGCAAGAACCTAAAAGCCGTGTTTCAGAGACTTCGAGAGGCCAACCTTAAACTGAATCCGGAAAAATGTGCACTTTTCAAAACCGAAGTCAAGTATTTGGGACACATCATCTCATCCCAAGGAGTAAAGACTGATCCTGAAAAAGTTGAATCCGTCAAAAATTGGCCAACACCACAGGACAAACATCAACTCCGAAGTTTTCTGGGACTTGCCACATATTACCGACGTTTTGTTAAGAACTTTGCTGGAGTTGCAAAGAGTTTGCATCAGCTCACCGAAAAGGGGAAGCAGTTTAAATGGTCAGGTGAGTGTGAAAAATCTTTCCTGGAACTCAAATACCGCCTCTGTAACGCTCCAGTGCTGGCACAACCAACACCTGGCAAAACATTCATCGTCGACGCAGACGCAAGCAACGTTGGAATCGGGGCGGTACTATCCCAAGTGCATGATGGCGAGGAGAACGTGGTGGCATACTACAGCAAGGTCCTATCGAAACCCGAAAGAAACTACTGCGTGACCAGAAGGGAACTACTAGCTCTTATCTTGGCAACAAAGCACTTCCATAAGTACATCTATGGACAGAAATTCCTTCTGCGGACAGACCACGGTGCTCTGAGCTGGCTTTTGAACTTCAAAAATCCAGAAGGTCAAGTCGCAAGGTGGATAGAAAGATTGCAGATCTATGACTACCAGATCCAGCACCACAGAGGAAAGTTGCACTCAAACGCCGATGCATTATCCCGAAGACCTTGCAAAGTGGATTGCAAGCATTGCAGGCGGCAAGAAGACAAAGAAATCATTACCGCTCAGCGACTAAGAGCTGATCCAATAAGCGGATGGAGCAATGAGGAAGTGAGGACTGCTCAACAGGAAGATCCAGATATCGAACCCATTCTCGCATGGAAAAAAGAAGATTCAAGGTAAGATGCATCAGTACAACGTTGGATCGCCTTTTGAGAGGATTGCAGTAGATGTGCCTGGGCCTTTTCCAGAGACCAACGCTGGAAACAAGTACATTCTGGTTGTAATGGACTATTTTAGCAAGTGGCCTGAGGCGTATGCCATCCCAAATCAAGAGGCCAAAACGGTGGTCGACCAGATTGTGTTTAACTGGGTGAGTAGGTTCGGCGTGCCTATGGAACTCCATTCCGACCAAGGGAGGAACTTTGAGTCAAACATCTTCCAAGGAGTGTGCGGACTACTTGGCATTAAGAAGACTAGAACCACACCGCTTCATCCACAGTCTGATGGGATGGTTGAAAGATTCAACCGGACCTTGAAAGAACACCTCACCAAGGTCGTAGGCGACTACCAAAGAGACTGGGATAGGCACGTACCGCTATTTCTGATGGCATATAGAAGTGCAGTACATAGCTCGACAGGACAAACACCATATGATATCCTGTTCGGGAAAACCATGCGGCTGCCCAGCGAACTTAAATTTGGATGCCCCACAGAGGAGCCACAGGACACGAACGAGTATGTGGATGACCTCAAGGAGAGACTCGCTGACATCCATAAAAGAACAAGGGAACGGATAAAAACCTACAGCGACCGGATGAAGACACGGTACGACACAAAAGCGACAACGTCAGGATTCCAAGCAGGAGATCGTGTGTGGCTTTATAATCCTCATCGTCAAAAGGGATTGTCACCGAAACTTCAGCAGAACTGGGAAGGTCCTTATACTGTTGTCACGAGGATTAACGACGTGGTCTACCGCATCCAAAGAGGACTAAGAGGCAAGTTAAAAGTAGTGCATTGTGACCGGCTGCATCGATATAGTGGGGAGGCTGCAAATGGAATTATTCGGGACGAACAATCTTAAGGAGGGGGCAGTGTAATGTGCACCCAACATTTCATGCTGATTTCCTAATTGAAAACATTAAACACAAGTGCTGGCAACGCTATAATGGAGTGCTATAATGGCAGACGTTGTTTGTGAGTGAGTGTGTGTGTGTGCAGAAAAATACCGGGAGGGGAACTTGTCTAGACATCATGGTTCATTGAAAAACTACTAGAAATCTCTCGATGTTTCACACTACTATATAAAGAGGGAGCTGACGCAACCAGAGGTCAGTTTTATTTAGAAAGTGATAGTGTGAATATTGGATAAACGTAATTGAGTTGAGTTCGAATAAAGTGTATATCGAAAGTAAATACTGAATAAAGTGGTAGAATTAAATTGAAAGGTAGAGTTTTATTTTGCGAACGTTACAGTACCTTTAAATATTTTTTCTCATATATCTTATTACTTGTTCATTATAAAAATAATAATCTTATAACTTCAGCTCATACCAATGTAGAGGCTTTGACAGGATGACGGGTGGATCGGTCACATTTTTTGCAAGCGAGGTTGCAAGGCGTTCGGTAATGTTGAAGTCATAATGCACGGCGGCCGGGTGACGGGAGAAAACAAAACCATGTGCAGGCAACTTAAAAGGTCTAATGCTCGAACGCACCCATGTTTTGTTTCCTCCCGTTCCACTTGACAGGCCAGCCAATTTTCTCAAAAAGATCCGCCATATTCTATTCACTCTTTCTTTCTTTTGCCAACTACCAACCACCACACGTTGACCAAGCCACCCGCCATCTTCATCTTTTTGCCAAAGAGCGAATTCTATATTGTAAAAATTTAATTTTGGAATTACTTCGAATAAAGTGAAGTTAAAGACAAAGATTAACAATTGTGTAATTATTAAAACAAGTTTAAGTTCAAAAATTCAGACCAGCGCGATCAAAGTTAATCCTAAAACTAAGGCGAGAGTTTTTTCTTGATGCCCCGCTTGCACATAACACCACGTACCACAGCGACAAGGAACTAGTAATATGAAATTTGTAATATCGTCCACGACAGGGACGATTGACAATTGCAAAATCGATGTATAACAAGACCATATAAAATGGTGACGCCAATTACCATCCCTCATGCATAGTCTCCGGCATGGGATGCAATACGAAATAAATAAAAAAAAAATCTTGCGAACGGGCGATGAATTCAAAAATAATACACAGGCTCTAAATCGCATCATATAAAAATGGGAATGAAGAATGAATGCATATTTCATTCCTGAGAGTATTGTAGTGTACACAAAAAATTTAATACTAATTTCCTAATCGAAAACGTTCAACCGAAAACACAAGCGGCAACACTATAAAGTACATCTAATAGAAGTCGTTGCTTGTGAGTCAGTAAGTGTGTGTATAGAAATATACCAGGAAGGAAAATGCTTGACAGCAAAATACTGGAAGGCTCTCGAAGTGGATGTGGAGATTATGAATATGGAATATGGGTAAGTTGCAGTGGCGAGGCGTGAATAATTCCAAATGGTAGCTCGAAGAAAACTAAGTCACCAACAAAGTAAATTTCTAAAGCTTACTTGAAGTATTTTTCGTGGTTTCGTGTAATGTATGAATATACTCGCATCAAGCCAAAAAGTCATTTTTGCTATTAGGTAGAGTCTACCAAAAAATATAACGCTAGAACACCATGTTATTTTCTTCCATAAGAAAGAATGTATTGAACAGAGAGGTCTCTAGCGCAGTGAAAAGTACAAGAAAAAAGAGAAAAGAACACAAATTTGTTCTATCCAGTGACAAATTTTATAAGACTTAATATTTCCGGTTACCTTGTTGTTGCTTAAGTTTTGTGTTTGTTTATGGAGTGAGTTGAAGAGCCAACATGTGTGTAGAATAGAACTGAAAGCAAAGTGGTAGTTGTTAAATAAATTTTGGCAGCAAGTTCTTGTGTGTTTTGGATGTGAATTTCAAAAGGTAAGTCGGGAATAATCGACTTATATGGACGCTTCGCCACTGGTAAGTGAGCTAGGTAAGCGAAATCTTTCTAGAGCGGGATCGAAAATGAGCTCATCCTACGCTTGCGCAACTATTTGGGACAGCAAGGGGAAGATGTCATACATGTTTGATACTCTCTCTCTTATGTATAATACATATATCCGTTTGTACTCTATTCATATATATTAAATAAACGCCAGTGTGCTTTCTGAACTTTAACCAACACGACATGGTATCAGAAGTGGGATAAAGATAAGATAAAGAAAAGAAGTAAAGTTTTTTTGTAAACGTGTAAAAAAAAGCAATGCCGACAGAAGAATCAAATCCCGCGAATTCTGAAACTGTGGGAACGGCAAATTTCGTCAAACCACCGAAACCATTACAAATATCTGGTGGAATAACTCTTTCATTGGCGTGGAGAAATTGGATCCAGCTTTACAAATGGTTTGAGATCGCCGCACAATCAAACAAAAAACCACAGGAAATTAAAGTGGCAACTTTCATGTCATCTATAGGAGCTGATGCAGCAAATATATACAATTCGTTTTCCTTCACAAATGCCGAGAAGAACAGCGTATCAGTCATAATCGAAAAGTTCAACGCACCTTTTTACCCAAAGGTAAGCTTAACTTTCGAGAGATATGCGTTTAACACCCTCACTCAAGGCGAAGGAGAAACTTTCGAAGAGTTTCTAACTAAAATAAAAAATCAATCAAAAAAATGTGCATTTGAATCACTTGAAGACTCATTATTGCGGGACAAAATAGCAACGGGTAAATGAAATGACATTGAACGTGAAAAATTACTAGCAGAAGATGACATAAAACTAGATCAAGCTATAAAGATATGCATAGCAAGCGGGATAGCAACGCAACACCTACGTGAATAACATAGGAACGAAACAACAGCAGTAAATGCTATCAAAAAATATTTACCACACTATCACAAAAAATCAGCGAAGCCAAAATCTACATATACCTACAACTGTAAACGCTGCGGCACAGAGCATCAAAAAAATGATTGCCCTGCACACAAACACAAGTGTCAAAACTGCAAAAGAACAGGTCATTATTATTTATTGTCATTACCGATTTATGTTTCAAACGGAAAAAACAGTTCAACAAGAGACAGAAAGTTTATACGCTACAGGAAAATACACAAACTGATGACGAAAGTGACAATAACAGTGAAGATTAAAGCGGTTTGTTCGTGCTATCTCTAAATCAAAAGCAAATAAAGATGAGACAAAAAATTAGTACGAAGAAATAAAAATAGAAGAAAACACCATCAAAGTTAAGCTCGACACCGCCGCGCAGTGCAACGTGCTCCCAGCCAGCCTGATAAAGAACTCAAAGCTAGAAAAAATTAAGCCAACTAAACAAAATATTATCGCTTTCGGTGGAACAAAAATAGATGTGCGTGGCGAATTAAACCTAGACTGTGTTGTGCAAAGCAAAAATTGGAAAATAAAATTCTTAGTAGTAAACGATTTTACGGATTGCGAGCCAATTTTAGGCAAAGATGATTGCGAAAAGTGTTCCCTTGTGCTACGAGTGCAAGAAATCAATTTGGATAGCGAAATATTTAAAGGACTTGGAAAAGTCAAAGATTTTGTCTACGATATCGACCTAATCGACAATCCAAAGTTCGTACACTACGCTCCAAGAAAAATACCGCATTCCATTCGTGACGATGTAAAAAAAGAAATTGGCAATATGCTGAAACTCGGCGTCCGAATTAAAACGGACGGATTTCCCCCAGCAGTTTCACCTATGGTAGTGGTAAGAAATAACGGAAAAATCAGGGTATGTATCGATCCGACAGACGTAAACAAAAACATACGTAGGCGTTACCATCCTTTACAAACCATTGAACAAATAACGGCTAATATTAAGGGATCTAAGTTTTTTACATTATTAGACTGCACGAGAGGTTTTTGGCAAATTAAAGTATCAAAAAGAACGCAACAATACCTCACAATGTCAACGCCATGGGGACTAGGACTATTTTCATTTACCCGTTTGCCATTTGGACTTGCCTGCGCACCAGAAGTATACCAAAGTTTCATGCAACAAATTCTCGAAGGATGCCAGAACACTGAGTTCACTATTGATGACATCTTAATCCACGCTAGATCCAAAGAGCAACTGCAGTAACTGACAGGTAAAGTCATTAAAGTGCTTTCTAATGCTGGTCTCAAGTTAAATAGGGATAAGTGTGTCTTCGACACAGAGAAATTAAAATATCTTGGCCACATACTAACATCAACGGGCGTTCAAGCTGATTGCGAAAAAACGATCGCCATAGAACAATTAGAAGTACCTAAAAATTGCACGGAACTTCAAAGAATTTTAGGTATATGGCAACATACTTATCGAAATTTATCACAAATCTATCAGAAATCACTCATCCGTTGCGAGAACTCCTAAAAAAAGACGTTTTATGGTCCTGGAATAAATGTCAACAAGCCTCGTTTGAAGCCCTAAAAAAATCATTTTCAACAACTCCAGTGCTACGATACTATGATGCCAATCGCGAAGTGAAACTACAGGTGGACGCAAGCCAACACAGTCTAGGGGCAGCACTCCTGCAAAACGATCAGCCCATAGCCTACGCTTCCCGAGCGCTGACGAGCACTCAAAAAGGCTATGCCCAGATCGAAAAGGAAGCGACAGCGATACGATTGGCCTGTGAAAAGTTCCATTAGTATGGAAAAAAACTTACCATCGGGACTGATCACAAGCCCTTGGAAACAATTTTTAAAAAACCACTATGCTCAGCTTCACCTCGCCTTCAAAAAATTCTCCTATACGTCCTCCCATAGGCACCAATTGTTACTTACCGAAAAGGGACCGAGATAAAACTAGCCGATACACTCAGCAGAAATTGTAACAACGAAATTACTAAAACACCCGATGATCACATACAAATACATGCTTTAACAGAATTAACTATGATAACAAAAGAGAAATTAAAATTGGAAACATTAAGCGATAAAGAACTTATACTTATTACAGAGTTTATATTACAGGGTTGGCCGAAAAAAATCACTGACTTACCACCGGAGATAAGAAACTACTGGAACTTCCGGGAAGAGTTAACTTACGAAGACGAAATAATCTATAAAGCCGCCAAAATTGTTATCCCTAAAACCCTACAACTTGAAATCCTCAAAATCATACACAAAGGCCACTTTGGAATTCAAAGATGTCTTCACCATGCAAGAGCAACCGTTTTCTGGTTGGGAATGCATAACGACGTCAAAAACTTTGTAGAGCGATGCAACATATGCCAATCTTACCAGCCACGCAAACCTAAGGAACCCCTTATAATTAAAACCATACCTACCTACTCTTCCTTGGGAAATAGTAGCAATCGATATCTTCCACTTCAATTTTAATGATTTTTTGTTAATTGCAGATAGTTACTCTGGGTTTTTCGACTTCACGGAACTCAAACATACATCGTCAGCCGACATCACCATGACTCTGAAGGTTTGGTTTGCAACCCATGGTATTCCGTCGGTCATAGAATCAGACAATGGGCCTCAATTTGCATCTTAGGAGTTCGCTACGTTTGCCAAAGATTGGGACTTTCGACACCAAACATCAAGTCCATATTATCCAAGATCTAACGGACTGGCTGAACGATACGTACAGACAGCGAAATCGATGTTAAAAAAATGCTTCAAAGACGGATCGGACCCTTATCTAGCGCTCCTAAACTATCGGAATTCACCTCGAAATGAAACACTACAATCTCCAAACCAACGCCTAATGAGCAGACTAACAAGAACTACACTACCAATTTCCACTGAACTACTGAAACCTAAAATTATACCGTACACGAAAATATTACCAAATTGCGACAAAAATACAAATCAAGCTACGACAACACAGCCACTACCTCGAAACCTTTTCACGCTGGAAATAGAGCACGGATTCAATGAAACCATCGAAACTGGATAACTGGATTGGTGGAAGAGCTACCAAAACATGCACCGAGATCACTGGGAACTCGAACTGATGACGGAAAACTACTACGTCGAAACACAATTCATATTCAGCCCACTACATCTACTATCATATAAGCGCAAAAAACAGTTACAGCGAATATCCCACCATCGAATGCTTACTCTTCAAACAATCATAAGAACAACTCCACCAAATTAACAAACACACCAGAAGCCACTACATCAGGACAAGTAAACAAACCACCAGACTCAACAAATTCTGCAGCTAAAACTATAAGATACGGACCTGTCCTAAAACAACCCGATCGTTGCGTAGCTGCAACAATCGAACGTTAAATCTATATTACTATTCGTACTAACCTTTTTTCTAATAATTATCACTTCATATTGCCTTGAATTACCTAAAATGTAACATTACTAATTTCACACTATTCCTATATTACCTTATATTTAAACAATATTCTTGATTTAATTAATTTTTTTTTTTAAACAAAATGAAATATTAATCAAAAAAAAAAAAAAAAAAAGAACAAAAAAGGAGATACATGTTTGATACTCTCTCTCTTATGTATAATACAAATATCCGTTTGTACTCTATTCATATATATTAAATAAACGCCAGTGTGCTTTCAGAACTTTAACACGACAGAAGACGTAAACACTTTTGTTTTTAAAACAGAAATGGAAGAAGAGGAAGTAGGGCTATGTAAGGTTAGGTTAGGTTAGCAAAAAAAGGAAAGTTGAATGTTCTGTATGCTCTGAACATAGACCAGCAGCTGAATTACTTCAAACTTTTCCAGCTGGTAAGAGCGATGATTTCAGTTCTCTCGTAGCAGCTATAGATAAACGCTTCGGCGATAGCCACTTGAAAGAAGTCTTCCGAGTCTAACTTAATAACAGAGTTCAGAAAAGGGGTGAAAGTTTACAGTAGCACCAAACAGCCGTCGAAAGACTGGTTCACCTGGCATACCCAGATGCTGGAGAAGAAATCATCATCCAGCTTGCTGTTGAGTCCTTCGTTCGTGCCATTTTCGATATATATCTTCAGAGGTCTTTGCGAACTGCACTTACACTTACACTTTCTGAAACTTTAGCATTCGCATTGAGAACTGAAGCAGCAGAACAAGCTTCTCATAGAGAGCATCGACTTAGAGAAGCCATAGTCGAGGAATGCTCGTGGCAAAGAGCTGAAATAAAAAAGAAACAGCGGAACGGACTTGCAAGATGTTCGAACTGCAACAAGACCAGGCACTTACAGCGTCAATACCGACTACCACCAAATAAAGCCGCTTGTCACAATTGTGGAAGCAAGAGATCCAGCCCAGAGCAACGTAACAACAACACCAAATTTGAGGGGCAGAGACTGGTTTCTTGTATCGATGGCCCCAGAACCACCATCCAGGTCTCTCAGACCAAACGAGACAACAAAAGTCTGACTGTGGAGACTACTATTACCGTGAATAAATATGTGGCTACCATAGACACCGGTGCCACAGTCTCCATAGTAAGTCGAGACCTGGTAGGGATGACGTGGCTTCATAACACTAATAGCTACCGCATAAGAACCGCAACGGGAGAAGCAGCCAGAGTATATGGAGAAGTGTGTCTTAAGATCCGACTGGCCGATCTAGTGGTTGCTCATAAATTCCTGGTGGCAGATATATATGACGAGTGCATCATTGGAATTGACTTTACGAAACAACACGGAGTTATTTTGGACATCGGTAATCAAGTTTTGAAACACCAAAATAAAGAGATTCCAATGACCTATTCGAATGAAATTACATCAACACTGAGGACTGTCATCACGGAAGATTTGATTCTGCCTCCTTCTTCTGAAGTGTTCGTTTGGATGAAACTGGAAGGTGAGTTTGGAAGCCTTCGATACCTCGTGGTGGAACCTGGCCCAGAGTGCTCTTTCCAAAGCGTTAACATTGGAAAAACACTGGTTGTACCGAAAAACAAAATGGTCCCCGCACGATTACTAAAAACCAGACCGTACGATGTTAGGTTGAAAAAAGGAGAAGTCGTTGAACGTTGCGAATCGGTTGCAGCAATTACGAAAATCACTGATGAAGGCCCGAGATAAATCCGGAGGAGCTCAAAACTATCAAAACTAGAATACTAAATTCATCCATCCTTCATCACCAACAAACAAGGATGGCTGAAAACTTCCTACAAGAGTACACTGACATCTTCGCATCGCCAAAGGGGCAATATGGTAGAAAACATTAGTGCAGCATCGCATCAATACGGGAGATGCAAGACCGATTCGTCAACCCACAAGACGCCTTTCACTGGCCAAACAAGGTGAGGTTGAGGAAATGATAACAACAATGAAGAAGGACGGTCTTATGAAAAATTCCAAAAGTTCTTGGGAGTCACCAGTGGTGCTAGTGAAAAAGAAAGACGGAAGCACTCGTTATTGTGGGGACTACCGAAGGTTGAATGATGTGACTAAGAAGGACAACTATGCCCTGCCGAGAATCAGTGATACCCTGGATGCTATGGAGTGGTTCTTGACGCTCGACTTGAAAAGTGGATATAAGCAAGGTGACATCTTCCCAGATGATCGAGATAAGAAAGCGTTTTCTACAGGTAATGAGTTCTGGCAGTTCAAAGCTATGCCGTTTGGGCTATGCAACGCTCCGGTAACATTCGAGCGTTTGATGGAGGGCGTTCTTCGTGGAAATCTTGCCTAGTCTACTTGGACGACGTCATTGTTTACGGGAAAATATTTGGCCAACATTGCAAGAATCTAAAAGCCGTGTTTCAGAGACTTCGAGAGGCTAACCTTAAACTGAATCCGGAAAAATGTGCACTTTTCAAAACCGAAATCAAGTATTTGGGACACATCATATCTTCCCAAGGAGTGAAGACTGATCTTGAAAAAGTTGACTCCATCGAAAATTGGCCAACTCCACAGGACAAACATCAACTCCGAAGCTTTCTTGGTCCTGCCACATTTTACATAACTTTACTGGAGTTGCAAAGAGTTTGCATCAGCTCACCGAAAAAGGCAAGCAGTTTAAATGGTCAGGTGAGTGTGAGAAATCTTTTCAGGAACTCAAATACCGCCTCTGTAACGCTCCAGTGCTGGCACATCCAACACCTGGCAAAACGTTCATCATCGACGCAGATGCAAGCAACGCATGAATCGGGACGGTACTATCCCAAGTGCACGATGGCGAAGAGAAAGTGGTGGCATACTACAGCAAGATCCTCTCGTAACCCGATAGAAACTACTATGTGACCAGAAGAAAACTGTTAGCTCTTGTCTTGGCAACAAAGCATTTCCATAAGTACATCTATGGACAGAAATTCCTTCTGCGGACAGACCATGGTGCTCTGAACTGGCTGTTGAACTTCAAAATCCAGAAGGTCAAGTCGTAGGGTGGATAGAAAGACTGCAGACTTATGATTACCAGATTCAACACCGCGGAGTAAAGCTGCACTCAAACGCCGACGCATTATCCCGAAGACCTTGCAAATTGTATCGAAAGCATTGTAGGTGGCAAGAAGATAAAGAAATTATTACCGCTCAGTGACTAAGAGCTGACCCCATAAGCGGATGGAGCAATGCAATTGCAGTGGTTGTAACTGGGCCTTTTCCAGAAACCAACGTTGGAAACAAGTACATTCTTGTAGCAATGGACTACTTTAGCAAGTGGCTTGAGGCGTGTGCCATCCCAAATCAAGAACCCAAATTGTGTTTAACTGGGTGAACAGGTTCAGCGTACCTATGGAACTCTATTCCGACCGAGGGAGGAACTTCGGGTCAAACATCTTCCAAGGAGTGTGGGGACTACTTGGCATTAAGAAGACAAGAACCACACCGCTTCATCAACAATCTGATGGAATGGTTGAAAGATTCAACCGGACCGTGAAAGAACACCTGACAAAGGTCGTAGGCAACTACCAGAGAGACTGGGATAGGCACGTACCGCTATTCCTGATGGCCTATAGAAGTGCGGTACATAGCTCAACAGGACAAACACCATCTGAAATCCTGTTCGGGAAAACCATACGGCTGCGCAGCGAACTTAAATTTGGATGCCCAACAGAGGAGCCACAGAACACAAACGAGTATGTGGAGAGACTCACTAACATCCATAAAAAAACGAGGGCACGGATGAAAGCCTATAGTGACCGGGTTAAGAAACGGTACGACATAAAATCGAAAACGGCAGGATTGCAAGAAGGAGATCGTGTGTGGCTTTATAATCCTCATCGTCAAAAGGGATTGTCACCGAAACTTAACTTCAAAACAGAGAAGGTCCTTATACTACTGTCACGAGGACAAACGATGTGGTTTACCTCATCCAAAGAGGACTAAGAGGCAAGTTAAAAGTAGATTGTGACCGGCTGCATCGATATAGCGGTGAGACTGCAGATGCAATTATTCGGGACTAACAATCTTAAGGAGGGCGCAGTGTAAGCCACACCCAACATTTAATACCAATTTTCTAATCGAAAACGTTCAACCGAAAACACAAGCGGCAACACTATAATGTACATTTAATAGAAGACGTTGCTTGTGAGTCAGTGTGTGTAGAAATATACCAGGGCCCTATTGCACCAGTTTACAGATTACAATTACAAATTTTTATTTGTAATCCACAATCACGATTTTTGTATTTGAATTTGCTTTGCACGAACTACAAATAAGTAAATTGACAAATTTGCGATGAGAATTACAAATTGTACAGTTCACATACAATTTTCTGTTGCACCATTTATGCTCGGCGCTTGAAATCTACAAATTTAATTCACCATTTTTTTTTTAACGTTGAAGCGAACACAACTGTTAGCAAATCTGGAGACCGACGCACTATATGGTCTGGCCTAAGGAAAAGCTGCGAGAAGTAATTTTTTCAAACCGAAACAGATTTTCTTGAAAAAAATAGTTGACAAAATTCCTCACATAATTAAAATAACGTTTTTTCAGTCAGTGGCTCCATTACTGTACAAATCGACACCAAAGCTAACAGTTCCGTAAAAATTGTTTTGAAAATGTTTAAAAAAATATATTGTTTTTAAAAATTTTACATAGTTTGTTGAAGTAGGTATATTCTTTATTCTTTCATTATTATAATTATTTCAGCTAGACTATGTAAAAAAATTGGCTGAAAAATAAAAAAAAGCAAGTGTTTCTTATAAGAATAACCAAAAATTTGTAAAATAGCAGTACTTTTTGATTTGGAGAACATTCTAAAAAATATTTTAATTGTATATCATAGTTGAATCTTTTATTTATCAGAAACAAAAGTAAAAGGAAGAGTGTAAATAAAATTTTATCTAAAATGCTGTTTCAGAGAACTTTCTACGTTTGAAGTTCATCGGAATATTACCACTTGATCATAGAATAATAGTGCTCATTTGAGAACTAAGCGTAAGAAGCCCAAAATAAGAACTTCAAAATGAGATAGAACATTTTAATCGAAAAATATCAAAGCAAGACAACGGATATAATTATCCAAATTTTAATATCTTCAGATCCATTCATAACTGTTAGAGGATAAGAAATCCTTAAAAAAAAACTTTTGATTCTGAAGCAATCAAAATGATTTTAGAGCCCGGCTTCATTATCCAACCACACACTGATTATTTTTCGAACTCAGAATATAGTCATAATTACACAAATAATTTGATAACAATATTTAGAAAAAGTAAACGATAGATCTTTTCAATCTAATTTCACAAATTATTTTTGTTTGTTTGTTTTTTAGACTTCAAAGCCTATTGGGACTCATCAAATAGAGATTTCTCTGCAGGCCTGATTTGCAGCTCTGTTAACAATAATGGAAATGGCTGTTTTAGATAACTAAACAAATCGAGCCCTTCCCGAAAATCATCGTAAACGACGATTCAAACAAAATGTTTTTTTTATACAATTCAGAACTTTACATTGTTTCGCAATTTTCTGCATTTTTAGTTTTACATTATAATTGTTTTACGACAAGTTACAGCGAAAATAAATTTTATCGTAAGCGACTGGTCTCTGATACTTTTCCTTTGAATGCTTGTGATACAAACAAACAAAAAAAGTCTTCCTGTAAAACTTTCTTTTTGTCGCTTACGATAAAATTGCGGCAAAGGCTCGAAATGCTAAAAGCAATGCACGCAATAGATTAAGAAAATGTTTTAGATAGAATAAAAAAACTTATATGGGTGCTTTATTACTGCTACTTTGTTTTCATTTTCAATCAAAAATATAAGCAAGTCATAATTACACAAATAATTTGATAACAATATTTAGAAAAAGTAAACGATAGATCTTTTCAATCTAATTTCACAAATTATTTTTGTTTGTTTGTTTTTTAGACTTCAAAGCCTATTGGGACTCATCAAATAGAGATTTCTCTGCAGGCCTGATTTGCAGCTCTGTTAACAATAATGGAAATGGCTGTTTTAGATAACTAAACAAATGCTAAGAGCAATGCACGCAATAGATTAAGAAAATGTTTTAGATAGAATAAAAAAAACTTATATGGGTGCTTTATTACTGCTACTTTGTTTTCATTTTCAATCAAAAATATAAGCAAATCACTACTTCTAGTTTGAACCTACTTATATGAAGATCTTCGACAAGCCACTTGTCGCTATGGATGAGTCCCAATGTGCATTATGCATTCAATGTCTTCAATACAATAATGTTTAAATGGTAGACATGTGCACCCAAGAGGACCCTAGCGTTCATAGGTTTTTCTTAAAACCCACCTCTGTCTATCAACTCCTACTCTCACCTCCACGTGGTGAACATCGGGTGCCTAGTACCTCAACTGGAGATTGGGTCTCAACCCTAGTGGAAGGTTGTTGGTGGCAGCAAACGAGAGAGGGGGGGAGAGGTGTTCCCACTAAGGCACCTCTTCTTTCATCCAGACGGCAGCGGAGGAATTCCCTAGATGGAATCAACGGTGGCGTCTACAGTTCCAGTCAGGTTGAACTACTTAGTGAACACCTTATAGGGCTACTACAACATATTTGGAGCTCAGGCCTATAAGGAACGGTTTATCCGGCTCCCCATCTTTGGAGTTATACAAGGATCTGGCCCTCCAGGTTGGGGGTCGTGCTGTCGGGGTGACTTCCCGGCCACGTAAAGCAATTCCTAGTTGCGAAGCACCAACAAGCCTCGGATACGGACGGATTTACTGATGACGAACCCAGCAAACGAAAAACGGACAACGAACTTCGGATCTGTACGTGGAATGTTAGGTCCCTTAATAGGCCACGTGCAGCCGAACAATTAGCGGAAGCCCTAAACTGCTACAAAGCAGATATTACCGCTATCCAAGAAATGCGATGGGATGGACCAGGTAGACGCAGATTAAAAGACTGCGATATCTACTACGGCGATTGCTACCGGGAACAGAAGCAGCGACTGTTTGGATGTGGATTCGTTGTTGGAACCAGACTCAGGCAAAAAGTCTTGAGTTTCAACTATGTGAACGAGCGCATAGCAACAATCCGCATCAAGGCTAAATTCGTCAACATAAGCCTCATTTGCGCACACGCCCCCACAGAGGAAAAGGATGAAGACACCAAAGACGTATTCTACGAGCTCCTGGACAAAACATATGAGCAGTGCCCTGGCTATGACATTAAGATTGTTCTAGGAGATTTTAATGCCAAGCTAGGAAGAGAGGATATCTTTGGTGGAATAATCGGAAGATACAGCCTGCACGACAACACCTCCGATAACGGATTCAGGCTGATCGATTTCGCTGCGGGGCGAGATGTTCTGGTAGCTAGTACGCGGTTCCAGCACCTCAATATCCACAAAGGGACGTGGAAATCTCCTGATCAATCAACCGTCAACCAGATTGACCACATTGCGATCGACGCACGACACTTCTCCAGTATAGAGGATGTCCGAACTTTCCGAGGGGCCAACATTGACTCGGACCATTACCTTGTTGTAGCCAAGGTACGATTGCGGATATCCCGATCCAAGCCAACACAAGGAAATACTGTGAGACAATTCGACGTTGGACGACTACAATCGCAAGAGATCGCCAAGTCTTTTTCCGATCGAGTCTCTTACAACCTCTCAAGGAGTCTTATGCCGCCAGCATCAAGCATAGAGAACCAGTGGCAGCACTGCCAATCAGCCATCAGAGATGCCGCCTCTGAAGTGCTGGGTTTCACACGGCCACCACAACGAAACCCCTGGTTTGACGACGAATGCCGGCAAGCACATGCAGCTAAACAGGAAGCATACAAAGCGGCGCTGCACAAAAAGACTAGAACTGCTTATGAGCTCTACAAGCAGAAGAGGAGAGACGAACACCGGCTTCTCAGACGGAAAAAGAGAGAGCATGAGAAGCGCGCGATCGAGGAGATAGAAGGGTGCCACAGCAGGAATGAGGTTCGGAAGTTTTACCAGAAGGTAAAAACAACAGCCTCGGGCTACAAGCCCCGAGCCGAAGCCTGCAAAGACGATCAAGGGAACATCGTGGTGGAACCGCAGTCTATGCTGAGGATATGGAAAGACCACTTTTCCAAGCTCTATAACGGCGATGATGGACCCAATTCCGCTGCTAGAGAGATAGAACCATTCGATTTAGGCGACGTAGACCAAGAATTCCGCCAACCCGACCTGAACGAAGTGAAGACAGCAGTGTCCAAGCTAAAGTCCAACAAAGCTGCTGGAGCTGATGGCCTCACTGCCGAATTGTTTAAATCGGCCGGCGATGACCTGGTCAGGAGTATGCACCAGCTCATCTGCAAAATATGGTCGGAAGAAAGCATGCCCGATGAATGGAACCTCAGCATCGTTTCCCCGGTCCTCAAGAAAGGAGACCCTCTGAACTGCGCCAACTACAGAGGTATCAGTCTTCTTAACATCGCGTACAAGATCCTCTCTGCCGTATTGTGTGAGCGTCTGAAGCCATTCGTCAACAACCTGATAGGTCCTTATCAGTGCGGCTTTAGACCAGGAAAGTCCACCATAGACCAAATCTTCACACTACGGCAGATCTTGGAAAAAACCCAGGAGCTTCAAATCGATACCCACCACCTTTTTATCGATTTTAAGGCCGCATATGACAGCATCTATAGAGAGGAGTTATATAGAGCCGATTGTGTAGGATGACGATGGAGAACGCACGCTGCTCCATCAGGGTCGGAAAAGATCTCACCGATACATTCGATGTCAAAAAAGGTTTTAGGCAAGGCGATGCGCTGTCATGCGACTTCTTCAACATCGTTCTTGAAAGAATAGTGCAAAACTCCTACGTCAACACAAGAGGCACAATCTTTCAAAAGTCCGTTCAATTGCTCGGATATGCCGACGATATTGACATAATTGGAAGAACGCAGCGTGATGTCAATGGCGCGTTTATGAGCATTGAGAAGGAAGCGAAGAAGATGGGCTTAGTGGTAAATGAGGGCAAGACCAAGTATATGCTGTCATCAAGAAAGGACACCCAACACCGACGTCTTGGACAGAACGTCACGATTGACAGCTATAACTTTGAGGTAGTTAAGGACTTTGTCTACCTAGGCGCCGCTATTAACTCAGACAACGACACCAGCGCTGAAATCAAACGAAGAATAACTCTTGCCAATCGCTGTTTCTTCGGACTAAGAAGGCAATTGAGTAGTAAAGTCCTCTCTCGAGCAACTAAAGTGTCCCTGTATAAGACACTTATCATCCCGGTTCTTATATATGGCGCAGAGGCATGGACCTTGTCAAAGGCAGACGAGAACGCTTTAGGATGCTTCGAGAGAAAAATTCTTCGGGTGATATATGGTCCCGTCTGCATAGATGGAGAATGGAGAAGAAGATTCAACGACGAATTGTACGGGCTGTACAGCGACACTGACCTTGTCAAACGAGTCAAGGTCCAGCGGCTTAGATGGCTGGGTCATGTAGAGCGAATGGACACCAACGCTCCGGCCCGGAAAGTCTTCGAATCCAATCCCGAGGGACGGCGCAGTAGAGGAAGACCGTGACTCAGGTGGCGCACGCAAGTAGGAGAGGACCTCAACCAACTTGGCGTGCAAAACTGGAGGCAGCTAGCTAGGGACCGAGCTGGCTGGAGAAGCATGTTGGTTGAGGCCCTAGTCCGACCCGGACTGTAGCGCCACCTTAAGTAAGTCTTCAATACCTAATATGCGTAAACAGCTTTCTACATATGATCAATCCACTAAAAAAACTTTTTTTATCTTCGGCCATCTTTTTTATTTTGGCCCTGTTTTCTATCTTCGACCATTTTTGTATCTCGGTCATCTTTTTTATCTTCGGCTATCTTTTTTATCTTCGGTCATCTTTTTATCTTCGGCCATCTTTTTTATCTCGATCATCTTTTTTATCCTCGACCATCTTTTTGGATTCTACGTCAAATTGCAGAACAAAGGTGAACGAGATAGACGTGATAAGCTAGCGTCAACTTAAAATTAAAAAAATAGGAGTCCTAAAAGAAATAAATTTCTTAAGAGACGTGTTTAAGATCGTGAAGATCACAACACAACTCCTAAGTTCGCGTTTCGCCCAGGTACGGCAACATCTCATCAGTTAGAGGTTACCGTACCCTTCTAACACGATAACTTTGTTCGGAATACACCGACACTAATAAAATCCACTGCACTTACATGCAGTGAATCTTATTTTTAAGCGAATCCAGAAGACCTATGAAGACATATGACACTTAAAAGTAAACAAAATGTTTTTCCTTGGTTTGACTTTACGTTATTAATTTGAACAATTACAAAATAAGTTGGAACTTTATTAAAAAAAAAATTCCAACTCCAGCACAAAAATAAAAACAATAACAAAAAAAATTTTTTTTTCTGTTTAAATTAAAATTAAAGTAAAAACTCATTTAAAACTAAATATTAGAAAAGAAGATAAGAAAATCTAAACGTTAGTGAAAAAATTAATGAATTTGTATATTAACTTAGTTATTTATAGGAAATTAATTCATTATAGGAAATAAAAGTCAATTGAAAATTAAAAAAACTGTTTAAATTGGTCTTTGGCTGTGACTCGTTGGGAACAATCTAGCACAACTATGAATAACCACAAATTGACATTGTTTGGAAAATTTTCAGATCACCCTACCCACGAGATGAGAATTAATGAGTGGAAAATAATCTAAGGAATTTTAATTTCTCAAGGGATAGTCAGCAAGCATAAGATCTGTAAATATTTAAGGAATGTAGTATGGCAAGATTTGAAGCGCGCAACTATGGTAGGATTGTTTGTTCTTAAAAAATACTACACTCAATTTAACTTATATATTGTTACAGGTTAAGGTTGGCAATGCCAAAAAAAAAACGGTTCAGCGGGAGGTTTAACCTGCAAATTGAGTGACCTTGATGACATTATAATCGATATAATCAGTAAATAGTCACCAATTTTGCAGGGAATAGAAGATGAGAGTCCGCGTTCCCCATCTTGTTCTTCGAACAGTGTATCAAGAATAGAAGTAGATGAAGGGAGTAAATCGGCTATCCAATTTATGGATATGGAAAGAGAAGATAGTATCAGAATTTACAAACGAGAAAAAGAGTGAGTGCTTTCAAAATTTTCGTAACGAAGCGGAGTCAGCGCGAGGATTATAATGCTATCAATATTCATTTTACATAGAAAAACAAAAGCTCACAGAAAGAGGCATCATAATGCGTTGGAAGACACCGAGATTATTGTGTTGAAGAAACAAAGGTTACAATTTCAAATAAACAACTTGGAGCTTGATGCAAGAAGAAAAGAAAAGGAGCTTGGTCTACCAGTGAGGTCATTAACAAGTGGGGTTGAAGGAGATGCAAGTGACGAGGGTATTAGAGTTTTCAGAGTTCTGAGAAAAGGCATCTTTCACAGAAAAGAAAAAATAAGAAAAAATCTTTTTAAATTTAATTCAAAATAATTTTATTTATTATCTGACTTCTTTTTCTTTCAATGAATTCAATAAAAATAGTTCTAGATTAAAATAACCTTTATTCTACTGAAAATTGTTTAACGCATTATTGTAGATTAGCTTGTCCTGGATTTTCGTCGTTTTTTTCAAGCGGATTATTGTTAATGTTTTTGACTCCTTCATTTTGTGGTACTTCAAAGCTTCCATCATCCTGAAGAAGGACATAGGCTACATAGTTTATCCCTATATTCTCACGGGAATGGGAACGAATACAGGAACTTAGAAACTACTGCACCGATTTCAAAAATTCTTCCACCGTTAGAATGCTACACTATTCCTGAGTAACATTAACTGTAAGTCATCCCCATATTCCTACGGGAACGGTTGGAATGGGAGTCCTTACTTATATCATAAGTCTGGAATGAAATCTGTCTGTCTATTTTTATTTGTTATCAAAAACCGCCCAAACTATTAAACCTATTTATATGAATTTTGGTACAGATATATGATCTTGAACCTGAAGATGGACATAGGCTATATATGTTGTTATCAATGTATTCCCACAAGAATGCAAACGAAAACGGGAACCTAGAAACTACTGAACTGATTTCAAGAAATATTTCCCCCTTAAAATGCTACACTATCTCAGAGTAACTTATCTTTAATTTATCCCATACTACCATGGGGACGGAGGTACTTTCTAACATTATAGATCCGAAATCAATTTGTCTTTTTTTCTTTGTTACTATCTACTGCCCAGACTATTGAACCTATTTCTATGAGTTTTGGTGCACTCTATTTCTTGTTATCTTTTAGTTATAAGTTATATGTTTTTTTGGAGTTAAAGTGATAAGTTTGAGTTATGGATCCTTTGGAACAAGGTATGTACTTAACTTAAAAACCAAAACATTAAGACTTTGTTAAAAAAATTATAGCATTTAGGCCCATCATCTAATCTTTTTCTTTTTCTTTGACAAAATATGGGTTTATGTTATAGTGTCAAGGAAGATCGAGTAAATTTTTTTTTTATATAGTATTCTTTAGGATATTGACCTGCTATAACAGAAAAAACACTTTCCACATCTTTCCGCGACTTTGAATTGCATAGGTCAATTTTGTAAACAATTTTCATTTTGTCGCAGGTTTGACATCTTATGTCATGGAGATTTCTCGAAAATCGGTTTTTGTGCTTTTTAAAGAAAGCCCAGCAAGAAAAAATGACGAAAAAGCATAATTTTCAAAAGAAACAATAGACCTTTTTAAGCCCGCACCAAATAACGACGATTCATTAATGGATGAAGAAGAATAAAATTATTTTTTTTTTTTTCAAATTTATGTTCTTATTTTTACTAAAATATAGTTTTAATAAGCTTTTCCATGTATTTTCATTTAATTCCAATTTGAAAATTACTCAAAATATTTTTGGCCGATTTTGAAAGCAAAATGCTCCTTAAATACTAGTTTACTAAAACGCATAGAAAACTAAAAATGCTGCCGAAAGCCCCTATTCCACGCGGGCGAAGTCACGGGCACAGCTAGTACAACATAAAACAGAAAAAAACTGAGCATTAACGCCAATACAGCCAACCATTTTAGGGTTTCAAAGTAAGAAAAAAGACCTTTTTGTAATTTTTTTTTCTTAAATATGGATTGAGTAATTTTATTCGGACCTTTTGTACACTATTGAGCATATTTTCGAGAATATAGGGTAATTTTTTCATGCAGAAATATTGAAGCATAAACCGGTAACAGAGCTTCCTCCAGAACGTCTTGAGAAAAAAAAAAACAATTTGCGATGTTCACCATATTTTTTTTTTTTTTTTTGACCGGTGTAAGTTTTATGGGATTCACAATTGCCTTGCAACTAAATTATTGGCTCAAGCACTCACTACCAATCCAAAGCTAGTGCGATGTACGCGCCAGTTACTCAACCCAATCGAGCTATAGGTCAATTTATTAAAGTCTGCAGTTTGTGGGAGATCTTAAGCATCATTGTTGGAAGGCACATAGAAAAACCAATAGCTTTAATTTTAACACAAAGCGTCCATATGAAACACATTTCCCTTACTTTCAACACTCTGTATCCTTTCTTTGAACCGAAAACACCGCAAAATAGTTTTTTTCTCAAGATGTTCTATACTATGCTATGCAAGGCTTGTGCTTCAATAATTCTGCATGAAAAAATTATCCTATATTGTCGAAAGTATGCTCAATAAAGTACAAAAGGTCCGAATAAAATCACTCAATCCATATTTAAGAAAAAATTCACAAAATGGTCTTTTTTCTCACTTTGAAATCCTAACCCCCCCCCCCCCCCCCCCCTTAACTTCTTAAAAGCCAAATATTTTCGTTCTGAAATCGCAATTTTTTATATAGTTTTGCTTATATAATCAAAATATATTGGGTAAGACCCACGTTCAAAAAAAAATTTTTTTTGTTGACCAGTGTAATCAAAACAAAAAAATTTTGGCCGTCTTGGCGTTAATGCGCAGTTTTTTTCTGTGTTTTTTTTTTGTATTCTGCGTCCAATAATATTTATGATTTCTTCTGCCTTAGAACATCTTAGTTGAAATCTTTCCTTAAAATTTAAATGGCTCTCTATATTATAATTTTCAAGCGAACAGTAAACTTTTTTTCGTACGAAAAAATACGCTTTAGAGTTAATGCTACGCAATGACATTTTAAATTACTATGAAATACAAATTTGTAGAAAAATATACACACAGTCTTTCACCTGTAGAATTCTTTCACAAACTGAACAAATTTGTGATTCTCTTTCATATGGTGCAACAGAAACTTACAATAAAGTAGGATTTTCAATATTTTTTTGATTGTAATCTACAACTACAAACTTATTTTCGTGCAACAGAAAATGGTATTTTTTAACAAATTAATATTTTGTAATCCACAACTACAATTTTGTAACAACAAAATTCTAAGGAAATACGAAATACTTTTTTCTTTACAAATTTGTGATAAAAACGTTTGTAATTATAATATTGTAAGGTGGTGCAATAGGCCAGAGGAGTCAGTTTTGATTATGGAGTGATAATGTTTAGATTGAGTTAATGTGATTATCGATCGAGTTGAGATCAAATAAAGTAGATATCGAATAAAAGTAGTAGAATTAAATTGAAAGGAAGTGGTTTTATTATTGCGAACTAAGCGGACGCTGCAGTATATATTATAAGTTTGTATGTTTTATAAAGTGCTTTAAAGTGCACTCCTCGACTGCTGTACTTAAAGACAAAATGAAAAAAACCTCGACGAGAAAAAAGAATATTACATTGGCAAAAATAAGATTTCCGGTGTGAGGAGTACAAACTACTGCGAGGAATGAAGGACAGATATATGTACATTTTCTTCGCTAGCTAGTGAGCTGGGACCTGGGAGGTAGGTGGTATTATTTTGAAGATCTCTTCCCTTAATTGATTCGGTTAAGGTCATGCTTCCTATCAGCTCGCAGCATACTGTGTGACGATACGTCACAATTTCTTTTGCACCGCCGCCAAACTACTTCCCGAGCACCTTACGATTTGCACCATCCACTTGCCGCGACACCATCCGTAATACGGGTACCAAGAAACAATCTACGCAGTCACACGAAAATACACACCTCTAAGCAGCAACCGCCGAAAGCCCACCATGTGTGCATACACACTATTCGGTTTTGCACACTTTATAAATTGGGCTCCATACAAAAATAAATACCAACCAGCAGCGGCACGTAAGCTGCCATCGACCAGTGAATCTATTTTTCCATACAAAAATAAATACCAACAAGCAGCGGCACGTAAGCTGCCATCGACCAGTGAATTTATTTTTCCAAGGATCTGCTCGCCATGGAATGTATGTATAGTGACCTTGGTAGGTAAACACGAAAACCGAGCATGTGCATGATCGGTGATGGGTAAATATTACACTCGCTTGATAAAACTCACATTCTCTCCTTACCCGAAAATCAATAAGTAGAGGTGAAATTTTATGGAAAAATCAGAGAAGATTTGTCAACTATTTGTTGTTAGGGGCAATACCACTACAACTTTGATAATTTTCATCTTCTCCATTCCCCGACCGTCCTGAGTGAAATTGCTGGAATAGTGTCCCTCCTACCAGAGGCCGCCAGTCAAATTCACCTTATTATTGAGTTCACTGGAATAGTGTTCCTCCTACCAGAGGCCGCCAGTCAGCTCCCCGACTACTCTTGAATTTATTGGAATAGTGTTCCTCCTACCAGAGGCCGCCAGTCAATTCACCGCAAAACACAAGACCGATTGTGTAAACAAGACCGATTGTGTAAATTTGCAAAAACAAACACTCGAAATAATCGAAAAGGAGTTCCTCCTAACAGAGGCCGTCGGTTAGTTCCTCTGCCGTGGCCATTACAGCCACTCCCCCCGTTGTTCCGTCAAGCGTCGCCTCTTCCTATAGACGACGTTCCTAATCCCATTTATATTCTTTTATTATTACAGGAGCGTAGCTGTCATTAAACCCGCCCCGGTCCCAACAACCTCGTACCGATTTCAAACTTCCGTGCCGTCCGAGAAAGCCAAGCTGTTAACACACGAAACTTAAACCAAAGGAGAAGCGTCATCCAGCCAAAGCGCCCCGCAAGTATCAGGCCGGCGAGTCTGCACCGCGACCCATTTACTCGTATTGTGCTAGAACTGAAAACCAAATCAAAACTTTGTAAAGACTTGTTCCTTTTTCTTTTTGGTAAACAATAAACAAGATTGTAACTCATAAATTGCCTCGACTCGCCTCGTTATTTTAGAAGTTGGACTACTGCACCCAAGTTTTAGAGCTTCCTTGGGAAGAAACCTTGGACCCGCTGAGACTTACCCCAGCTGGGAATAAAGAAGCCTCACAAATTGGCGCCCGAGCAGGGACATTGCTAAGCGTTCAACCCCCAACCGCCCGTTACCTGGAACCGACGCATTGTCCACCGACCGCAGCCGCCCGCAGCCGACCGAACCTCGTCCAACATGGCAAGTAATGAAAACGCACCCGCAACATCCGACCAGACCTCCGACCATTCCGAAGAAGACTTCAATCCATACGAGAACCTGGGGTTCATATACTTTTTGAAAAAGCCAGAGCTCATCGAGACGCTTAATCTGCGAGGATTGAACACCACCGGCACCGTACGCGATTTACGCCAGCGGTTAAGTCAACACCTGAAAGAGTTACGAGCCCATAAGTCCACCCAGAATTTATGCACGGAGTGGGAGAAGAAAATTGAGGCCCGGAACGACGCCGAAGAAGAAGACACCATCCCGACGGACACACGCAAAGTTAAGCAGTCCGTGTACCAGACCAGCCTGCAGGTGCCTCTACTACAAACCGCTAACACAACCTCACCGCCGTCCACGTCACAATTAGTGTACCGACAGCAGCACTTTGAACGCGCTACGTCGGCTCCTCCGACTATTCGCCCTAACGACAATGGAACAGCCCATAGACACCCGTCCGACCCCCCTGTCCAACACCGGTTCCCGTTGAGTTACGAAGCGGAGTTAATGAACGTCGTGCGTAAGTGGGGTCTGCGCTTCGATTCTTCCGGCCAGCCTTTGGAATTCCTGGAGAGGATCGAAGAACTCGCACAGTGCTACGAAATCCCTCTTGACCAGATGGTGCGAACCCTTCCGGACATCTTCAAGGGTTCCGCTCTCGAATGGCTGCGGATCAACCGAGACGAATTCCATGATTGGCACGCCTTCCGTCGCTCCTTCATCAGCTACTTCCTTCCGTCACGTTATTACGTCAAGTTAGAAGATGAGATTCTGCGGAAACGCCAAGGCCTACGCGAGAAAGCCAAGGATTATATCCGCTCATTCTTATACCTGATCCGCCAGCATCCGCGAATGACGGCCGCCGACCATCTAGACAGGATATACGACAACCTCCGACCTGAGTATCGTTTATACATCAAAAGGAAGGATTTCTGTAGTGTAGAAGAGCTGATGGAGTTAACCGACGAGTTCGAGTTCATTCAAAAAGAGGACCGACCCAGCGCCAACGCCCCAGCCCCACCTAAGTCTAACCCCTTAACCGTTCCCCGTATAAGAATACCGCCGCCCGCACGCTTTCCGGAGACCGACGCTATAGTACCGCACGGCCAAGCACCATCACCGAGTACCGATTATAACAGGAACACCCACTGTTGGCAGTGTAAGCAGCGGGGGCACATGAAAAAGGATTGCCGGCGACCGTTCCGGTTGTTCTGTTCTTTTTGCGGAACAGATGGCCGACTTACGAAGGACTGCCCTTGTCATCAGAATCCAGTCGCAGTGGCGCGGATAGCGGTCAGAACTGACCCACGACTCTTCATACGAATACCCACCGCCGACCAAAGTTATTTCGCCTTAGTGGATACCGGCTCCACCCGATCCTTTATCGGCAAAGAACTTAGAGACGAATGCATACGGTTAGGTATCCCATCGCGGAACCAAGCACACGTTATCGAGCTAGCTGACGGTCATTCGACTCAAACGTCAGAACACTACAGCATTAGCTTGCACGTGAATAACCGAACGATTACGGGTGAGGCCTTGTATATGCCTAATTTAGCGGAGGACGCCATTCTGGGGATGGATTTCTTAGGTCAGGCCGGTTGTAAATTAACTTTGGGAGGGCAGGAAATCTCCAGTGGAAAAGAGAGAAGCCCCCGGTCACCCGATATCCTATGTGCGCTCGCCGAAGAACTGGGATGCCAGCAAGGTACAAACGAAAAACAAGACCTACAACTGGACACCCGCCTAAAGGAATTTCTAGCCGAAGAGTTACCTCGATTTAACGAGACTAAAGGTATATCCACCGTAGTACCGCACGTCATACGCTTGAAGAACACCGAGCCGTTCAAACAGCGGTACTATCCGCGCAACCCCGCCATGCAGCAAATCATAAATGAGGAAATCGACGACTTATTAGCATCAGGGAAAATCAGCCCGTCCAAAAGCCCGTATAGTTCGCCGGTAGTACTTGTACGTAAGAAGGAAGGGTCATGGAGGGTATGCGTGGACTTCCGTCAGCTCAACGAAGTTTCGTTTAAAGACGCTTACCCTTTACCCTACATTTCGTCCATTCTAGACAAGCTGCGTGGAGCTCGATACCTATCAACCATCGATCTCAAGCAAGGCTATTGGCAGATCGCGTTGAAGGCCGAATGCCGTCCGTATACCGCATTTACCGTCCCAGGCCGCGGCTTGTTCGAGTGGAATGTAATGCCTTGTGGGTTACACTCAGCCGGAGCTACGTTCCAAAGGGCCATGGACGAAATCTTTGGACACGATATGGAGGATCATGTGTTGGTGTACTTAGACGACATAATCATCATCAGCAAAACATTCGACGACCACCTTCGCCATTTGGGAGAGGGGTTTCGAAGATTACGCGCCGCAAATCTAAAAATAAATCCGGACAAATGCCACTTTTGCCGGCCTAGCCTGAAGTACCTAGGGCACGTCATATGCAAAGATGGTATTAGTACCGACCCTGATAAAGTGGCCGCCGTTCGAGACTTAAAGGCACCTACGAACGTACGAGAAGTCAGACGTATTTTAGGCATTTGCTCCTGGTATCGCCGGTTTATTCGAGATTTTTCCACCATCGCAACACCCCTCACGTCCCTCTTGAAGAAATCAACTAAATGGGTATGGACAGACAAGCAGCAGGCCGCCTTCGATACTCTCAAGACCAGGTTAACAGAAGCGCCCGTGTTAGCATGTCCCGACTTTTCACAACCGTTCACACTACAGACCGACGCCAGCCAATATGGCCTGGGCGTGGTATTGACACAAAAGTCAGAGGGGCACGAAAAGGTTATCGCATACGCCAGCCGAACGTGGACCGATCTCGAGGTAAAATATGCTGCCACCGAAAAAGAATGTTTAGCGATTTTGTGGGGAATCCGTAAGATGCGCCCTTATTTGGAAGGGTATCATTTCAACGTCATCACCGACCACCATTCGCTCAAATGGTTGCACTCGCTCGAAAATCCATCGGGCAGATTGGCAAGATGGGCATTGGAGTTACAACAGTATGACTTCGACATCCAGTACCGGAAAGGAGCGTTAAACGTAGTGGCTGACGCACTATCGCGGGACCCTCTGATTATAACCGAGATCGACCGACTAGCCGTGTTGCGAGACGCCAATCCCGAATGGGTCCAGGTTAAATACGAGCAAGTGAGACAAACGCCCGAAAAACTCCCCGATTTCCGTATCACCGACAATCGACTGTACCGCCGCTTCACCAGTACCAACCCTTTGTCCGACCCTGGCACCGACGATTGGAAATTGTGCGTACCCCTCGCCGAACGACACCAGGTACTGTACGAAAACCACGACGTAGTGACTGCTGGGCATTTGGGCATCGCCAAAACCACCTCCCGCATTATGTCAAAGTATCATTGGCCGGGGATGTGTCGCGATATCGCCAAATACGTCCGCAACTGCCAAACCTGCAACCAATACAAGCCCTCCCAACAAAAACCCAGCGGCCTCATGCACACGACTCAAACTGAGGGGCCGTGGGATGTAGTAAGCGTAGACTTCATAGGACCCTTGCCTCGGTCAATGAAGGGCAACACCGTGATCCTGGTTTTTACTGATAAGTTCACTAAATGGGTAGAAGCCGTTCCCCTTCCCGCCGCGACTACCGTAAGCCTTATGAAGGCCATCCGCGAGAGAGTTTTCTTTCGGTTCGGAGTCCCGAAAATGGTGCTCTCCGATAACGGGAGCCAATTCATCAGCCACTCCTTCCGAGAATTGCTATCCGATTTAGGCATAGTTCATCGTCTCACTGCCCCATACACTCCACAGGAAAATCCGACCGAGCGAGTGAACCACGTGTTAAAGACGATGATTGCCCAGTACATCCAAGGCAACCAACGACATTGGGATGATCATATCCCCGAATTAACCTTTGCGATGAACACTAGCCGTCACGAATCAACTGGTTATTCTCCGGCCTTGTTAAATTTCGGAAGAGAATTAAGAATGCCCAGTACCATGGGGAAAGAGGATAGCCGCGATGGATCGATAGACAATATCAACGTAAGAGCAGAGCGCATGAAAGATTTATTCGAACTCGTTAAAATAAATCTCCAGCAGGCTGCTCAAACACAAGCGAAACATTACAACCTCCGACACCGCCCCTGGCGCCCCCTTGTCGGCGATAAGGTCTACAAACGTCACCGAGTTCTCTCTTCGGGAGTAAACTACTTCGCAGAGAAATTAGCTCCGCGCTATGAAGGGCCTTACGAGGTAACAAAAATACTCTCTCCCGTTATTGTGGCATTACGGAAAAGAGACACTAAAGGCAACATCACGAACGTCCGGGCTCACGTAAGAGACATTAAAAATTATATTTCCCCTGAAGAGGTATCAACAAATTCAACTTCTAGTGTAACCAGTCATCCATCAACCGCCGTCACGATCAGACCATCCCAGAAGCGACCAGAGGCACAGATTTCCCCCGTGACGAAGGCATTTTGCAGCCTAGGACCAACCACCCAAGGGGTAAGTGGCATGCACGACGGGCAAAATAAATTAACGTCACTATTACTTCCCGACACCAGAACCAACTCCATAACACGACCGGCAGCCAACCCCAAATTAACCCTGGAAGCAATGCCAGCTCCGCCAGCAGCCGATCCATGCCAACAAAAACGTACCGCCCCGGCCCGGCCAAGACCCCCACCTCGAGACGAAACAACCGTAATAATCACGTTGGGGGGAAAAACGGCACAGCCCACAACATCTCGGCGAGTAACGACTAGGAGGCCACCGAGCACCGGAGCCGCGCCAATTCACCCTCCGCTATCCCCACCGCACGTCATGGCACAGGTGCGGGCAACTAAACGCCGAGCCGAGGAGTTATGGGCTGAACGGTTCACGGCCATCGGAGTACCCAGTACCAGCCATCTTCCCGAAATACGGCGCGCCCCGGTGGCGCCAAGATGGGTACTACATAAGCTAGACCTGACTTCCCCAAAAGTCGCACCGCGAGCTCACGCTCAACTTGCAGCCGTACGCATGACGCCAGAACAAGCACGACGCGACCCCAGGACAGCTAGATACGCTCCCTATATCCAAACCCCTCCGCCAGTAAAGAAGCCGATCATAAGCAACGCCACCCAACCAACAGACGAGTTATTTGCTGCTCCGGCGCGCGCAAACCAGTGCTCAGCTGTCAGACCACCCGGCATCAACGTTAGCGGGGCGTTCCTCCGACGTCAGCAACGTAAGCGAGCAGCAGAACGAGCCGCCGAAGGGACCCAGCAGCAGTAGTACGAAATGCTCCGGCAGTCGAGATTTCAGAGGACCGAGCGTTTATGAGTTACATTTTTTTTTCTTTCTCTTATTAGTATTATTTTTACACTTGAATGAGTTTGTTTTGTTAATGTTTTTTTTTTTTAATTGGTTTTCCTATTTAAAAAAAAAAAAAAAAAAAAAAAAAAACAAAAAAAAAAAAAAAAATCGTAAAGAGAGTTCGTAATTTGTATATGAGATGCTGAAGACGAGAGGGTTCTCGTCTTATAAAGTAAGGGGGGTCTGTGACGATACGTCACAATTTCTTTTGCACCGCCGCCAAACTACTTACCGAGCACCCTACGATTTGCACCATCCACTTGCCGCGACACCATCCGTAATACGGGTACCAAGAAACAATCTACGCAGTCACACGAAAATACACACCTCTAAGCAGCAACCGCCGAAAGCCCACCATGTGTGCATACACACTATTCGGTTTTGCACACTTTATAAATTGGGCTCCATACAAAAATAAATACCAACCAGCAGCGGCACGTAAGCTGCCATCGACCAGTGAATTTATTTTTCCATACAAAAATAAATACCAACAAGCAGCGGCACGTAAGCTGCCATCGACCAGTGAATTTATTTTTCCAAGGATCTGCTCGCCATGGAATGTATGTATAGTGACCTTGGTAGGTAAACACGAAAACCGAGCATGTGCATGATCGGTGATGGGTAAATATTACACTCGCTTGATAAAACTCACATTCTCTCCTTACCCGAAAATCAATAAGTAGAGGGTGAAATTTTATGGAAAAATCAGAGAAGATTTGTCAACTATTTGTTGTTAGGGGCAATACCACTACAACTTTGATAATTTTCATCTTCTCCATTCCCCGACCGTCCTGAGTGAAATTGCTGGAATAGTGTCCCTCCTACCAGAGGCCGCCAGTCAAATTCACCTTATTATTGAGTTCACTGGAATAGTGTTCCTCCTACCAGAGGCCGCCAGTCAGCTCCCCGACTACTCTTGAATTTATTGGAATAGTGTTCCTCCCTCCAGAGCCGCCAGTCAATTCACCGCAAAACACAAGACCGATTGTGTAAATTTGCAAAAACAAACACTCGAAATAATCGAAAAGGAGTTCCTCCTAACAGAGGCCGTCGGTTAGTTCCTCTGCCGTGGCCATTACAGCCCCTCCCCCCCGTTGTTCCGTCAAGCGTCGCCTCTTCCTATAGACGACGTTCCTAATCCCATTTATATTCTTTTATTATTACAGGAGCGTAGCTGTCATTAAACCCGCCCCGGTCCCAACAACCTCGTACCGATTTCAAACTTCCGTGCCGTCCGAGAAAGCCAGCTGTTAACACACGAAACTTAAACCAAAGGAGAAGCGTCATCCAGCCAAAGCGCCCCGCAAGTATCAGGCCGGCGAGTCTGCACCGCGACCCATTTACTCGTATTGTGCTAGAACTGAAAACCAAATCAAAACTTTGTAAAGACTTGTTCCTTTTTCTTTTTGGTAAACAATAAACAAGATTGTAACTCATAAATTGCCTCGACTCGCCTCGTTATTTTAGAAGTTGGACTACTGCACCCAAGTTTTAGAGCTTCCTTGGGAAGAAACCTTGGACCCGCTGAGACTTACCCCAGCTGGGAATAAAGAAGCCTCACAACTGTCCCCGTTTTGCTCGGCAATGAGAAAAAACTATGCGAAAAATTAGGGCGTAGGCAGGCAGTCGTACGTAAAGCGTTGATCTCTGCAGACCAACCACGTGTACTGCGATCCCGTCAAAGCCTATTGAACGTCATGCCGAAAAAGCAACGAAATCTTGTTGCGTTTTCGGCATGACTTCTCTACATCAGTTCTATCATGCAGGCAGTGGAAGCTTTATCGCATTGGTGAGTATCAAATGCTTCCTGAAAGTTCGTCACGCAACTCAAAAGAACTTTACTCACCGTCGATTGCAGACTTATATCCTTGTATCCTTTCTTTGATCCAAAAACACCGCAAAATAGTTTTTTTCTCAAGATGTTCTATACTATGCTATGCAAGGCTTGTGCTTCAATAATTCTGCATGAAAAAATTATCCTATATTGTCGAAAGTATGCTCAATAATGTACAAAAGGTCTGAATAAAATCACTCAATCCATATTTAAGAAAAAAATTCACAAAAAGGTCTTTTTTCTTACTTTGAAATCCTAACCCCCCCCCCCCCCCCCCCCCTTAACTTCTTAAAAGCCAAATATTTTCGTTCTGAAATCGCAATTTTTTATATAGTTTTGCTTATATAATCAAAATATATTGGGTAAAACCCACGTTCAAAAAAAAATTTTTTTTTGTTGACCAGTGTAATCAAAACAAAAAAATTTTGGCCGTCTTGGCGTTAATGCGCAGTTTTTTCTGTGTTTTTTTTTTTTTGTATTCTGCGTCCAATAATATTTATGATTTCTTCTGCCTTAGAACATCTTAGTTGAAATCTTTCCTTAAAATTTAAATGGCTCTCTATATTATAATTTTCAAGCGAACAGTAAACTTTTTTTCGTACGAAAAAATACGCTTTAGAGTTAATGCTACGCAATGACATTTTAAATTACTATGAAATACAAATTTGTAGAAAAATATACACACAGTCTTTCACCTGTAGAATTCTTTCACAAACTGAACAAATTTGTGATTCTCTTTCATATGGTGCAACAGAAACTTACAATAAAGTAGGATTTTCAATATTTTTTTGATTGTAATCTACAACTACAAACTTATTTTCGTGCAACAGAAAATGGTATTTTTTAACAAATTAATATTTTGTAATCCACAACTACAATTTTGTAACAACAAAATTCTAAGGAAATACGAAATACTTTTTTCTTTACAAATTTGTGATAAAAACGTTTGTAATTTACAATATTGTTAGGTGGTGCAATAGGCCACAGGAGTCAGTTTTGATTATGGAGTGATAATGTTAAGATTGAGTTAATGTGATTATCGATCGAGTTGAGATCAAATAAAGTAGATATCGAATAAAAGTAGTTGAATTAAATTGAAAGGAAAAAGTTTTATTATTGCGAACTAAGCGGACGCTGCAGTATATATTATAAGTTTGTATGTTTTATAAAGTGCTTTAAAGTGCACTCCTCGACTGCTGTACTTAAAGACAAAATGAAAAAAACCTCGACGAGAAAAAAGAATATTACATTGGCGAAAATAAGATTTCCGGTGTGAGGAGTACAAACTACTGCGAGGAATGAAGGACAGATATATGTACATTTTCTTCGCTAGCTAGTGAGCTGGGACCTGGGAGGTAGGTGGTATTATTTTGAAGATCTCTTCCCTTAATTGATTCGGTTAAGGTCATGCTTCCTATCAGCTCGCAGCATACTGTCCCCGTTTTGCTCGGCAATGAGAAAAAACTATGCGAAAAATTAGGGCGTAGGCAGGCAGTCGTACGTAAAGCGTTGATCTCTGCAGACCAACCACGTGTACTGCGATCCCGTCAAAAGCCTATTGAACGTCATGCCGAAAAAGCAACGAAATCTTGTTGCGTTTTCGGCATGACTTCTCTACATCAGTTCTATCATGCAGGCAGTGGAAGCTTTATCGCATTGGTGAGTATCAAATGCTTCCTGAAAGTTCGTCACGCAACTCAAAAGAACTTCACTCACCGTCGATTGCAGACTTATATCCTTGTATCCTTTCTTTGATCCAAAAACACCGCAAAATAGTTTTTTTCTCAAGATGTTCTATACTATGCTATGCAAGGCTGGTGCTTCAATAATTCTGCATGAAAAAATTATCCTATATTGTCGAAAGTATGCTCAATAATGTACAAAAGGTCCGAATATAATCACTCAATCCATATTTAAGAAAAAAATTCACAAAAAGGTCTTTTTTCTTACTTTGAAATCCTAACCCCCCCCCCCCCCCCCCCCCTTAACTTCTTAAAAGCCAAATATTTTCGTTCTGAAATCGCAATTTTTTATATAGTTTTGCTTATATAATCAAAATATATTGGGTAAAACCCACGTTCAAAAAAAAAATTTTTTTGTTGACCAGTGTAATCAAAACAAAAAAATTTTGGCCGTCTTGGCGTTAATGCGCAGTTTTTTTCTGTGTTTTTTTTTTTGTATTCTGCGTCCAATAATAGTTATGATTTCTTCTGCCTTAGAACATCTTAGTTGAAATCTTTCCTTAAAATTTAAATGGCTCTCTATATTATAATTTTCAAGCGAACAGTAAACTTTTTTTCATACGAAAAAATACGCTTTAGAGTTAATGCTACGCAATGACATTTTAAATTACTATGAAATACAAATTTGTAGAAAAATATACACACAGTCTTTCACCTGTAGAATTCTTTCACAAACTGAACAAATTTGTGATTCTCTTTCATATGGTGCAACAGAAACTTACAATAAAGTAGGATTTTCAATATTTTTTTGATTGTAATCTACAACTACAAACTTATTTTCGTGCAACAGAAAATGGTATTTTTTAACAAATTAATATTTTGTAATTCACAACTACAATTTTGTAACAACAAAATTCTGAAGGTGTGAGGAGTGATGTTTATGATTTAAATGGTTACAGACTCTTTCGAGCTGATAGAAGTGATCGTGTAGGTGGTGGCGTAGCAATTTATGTGAGAAAAGGCTTGTTCTGTAAACAAATATGTAGTTCTCCAAAAGGCTCTCCGATTCAGTATTTGTTTGTGCAGATTATTGTCGGTGATAGCAGCATATGTTTAGGCGTTGTGTATAGGCCATATCGAAATATTGATCTGGCCCCTATTTATGAAGTAGTTGAAGGTGTGTCCATTAGCTCAACTAATGTTATTATATGCGGCGATTTTAACAGTAATTTGTTACAAGATGATACCCTAATACAAAATATGAGTTCATTTGACCTTCAACCAGTTAATACCCAAACTCCTACCCATTTCACAAGCTCCTCCAGTACCTTATTAGATGTGTTTTTTGTAAATAATAATGATAAAGTCTTGCTTTACGATCAAATTTCTGCGCCAGCGTTCTCAAAGCATGATCTTGTGTTTTTAACGTATGACTTTGACATTGTGAACTGCGTTAGTAGTTCAAGATACACTTATAGAGATTTTAAAATTATCGATTATGTTTCTCTTGAACGGCAACTCAACTCTATTCCGTGGAACTTAGTGTATTATATGAACTCGCCAGATGATCAAATCGAATTCATTAATCGAAATATTAACCTTCTTTTTGAATCACACGTTCCAATTAAAACTGCAACTAAAAAACAAAGAACGAATGCTTGGTTTACCCATGAAATTCGGGACTTGATGAAACGTCGTGATTTGGCCTATAAACAGTGGAAACGCTTTCGGGTGGAAGAGTTCCATCGACTGTATAAGAATTTACGAAATGCTGTTGTTTGTCAAATAAAATCTGCTAAGATGGAATACTATTCCAACCGTCTCGGGTCTACTTCAGACAGTCGTAAGATATGGAACAATATTCGTGAACTAGGAATCGGGAAAGTAAAGCTATCTTGTCCCACTAATATTGATCGAAATGATCTTAATCGTAAGTTTGTGCATAAATCAAATTCCAGCTCTCCAATTATAGATTCCCAGACGGATATTGGTGTCTCACAAGCAGAAACGTCCTTTGTTTTTAGACGAATTGAGGACGTAGATGTTGTGGAAAGTTTTCTATCTGTGAAGTCAAATGCCATAGGGGTTGATGACATCCATCCTACTTTTGTCAAAGCTATTCTGCCATCACTATTGCCATTTATTACACACTTAATTAACACAATATTTATGACCGGCGTGTTTCCATCTAAATGGAAACTGGCAAAGATTATACCAATTCCAAAAAACTCAATAGGTGATGAATTTAGACCAATATCAATTCTGCCCTTTCTTTCAAAGATTTGTGAAAGAATCATGCACAAGCAATTGACTGAATTTTTTACGCGTTATAAGCTATTGATACCGGTTCAGTCAGGATTCCGTGCGAAGCATAGCTGTACAACAGCTGTACTTAATGTAGTTGAAGAAATAAGAGAAATGCTGGATCAGGATTTTGTCACATTTCTAGTCCTTTTAGACTTCTCTAAGGCTTTCGATATGGTGGTACATTCCATATTAATCAATAAATTAAAAAATTTTTTTTCAGTTTCTAACTCAGCAATTCGACTCATCTCTTCATATCTAAGTGATAGACAACAAGCAGTTTTACTAGATGGAGTAATGTCCGAATTCTTGCCCCTAGTTAAAGGTGTTCCCCAAGGATCGATTTTGGGGCCTCTTCTATTCTCAGTGTACATAAATGATATTGTTTCTGTTTTAATTAGTTCTTCGAAACACATATACGCTGACGATGTTCAAATTTACCGAAGTTGTCCTTTAGGTCTTGTCGAGGATTGTGCTTCAAATTTAAATGAAGATCTAAAACGTGTTTCGGAGTGGGCAGCAAAATGTGGCTTGGCACTTAACCCTGCGAAATGCAAATGTTTAGTTATTTCTAGAACACGCTTGGACCTATCATATTTTCCTAGTGTAATGTTAAACAATTTCAACATTGATTATGTCGAGTCCGCAAAAAATCTCGGTGTTATCTTTAATAGAACACTAACTTGGAAAAACCACATAAATTCAGTGGTGGGGAAAGCATACGGTGCTCTTCGAAATCTATGGGTTGTTCAAAATGTAACTCCACTTAAAACGAGATTGCTGCTAGCGAAAACCTTAGTAGTGCCTCTGCTAGTTTATGGGTGTGAAATATTTTACGGGTGCGACGCTGCGAGCAAAAGAAAATTACAAGTAGCTTTTAACACCATAATTCGATATGTTTACTGCCTTAGAAGATATGACCACGTTTCACACCTAGCTAAAAGTCTAGTCAATATGTCTTTCGAAAACTATGTGAAATTTCGTACGCTGATGCTTCTCTTCAACACTATCAAAAACAAAGAACCTTCTTACCTTTACGACAAAATCAATTTTCCGACGTCTAATAGGTCTGCTAGCTTACAACTACCGCGGTTCAGTTACTTAACCTCTGAGAGACAGTTCTTCATCGCGGCTATCCGTCTCTGGAACTCAATTCCACGCAATATACGTGAGCTAAATGATGCGCAAGGATTTAAGAAGCAGTTACAACATTTCCTTAATCAGAGCAACTAAAATTTTCAAAGTTTCCCCTTCCCCTTCAAGCAATTTCTGGAAAAATTTTTAATTAACTTTCAATAAATAATAATATCTATTTATGTACAAATTCTTTAAGCTGGATTGACTTTCATTACAGCCATCAATTTAAAAAAAATTAATTTCTTATGTACATTTCTTTCAATTTTTTACTTCTCTTATGTACTTAAAATATGATTTTATTTAAGTTTATATAAATTTTTAAATTCTATCTTTCACAACTTTATAAGTGTATTCTTACTGTGTTAGATGTTAATATTCAAATAAATACTAAATACTAAGGAAATACGAAATACTTTTTTCTTTACAAATTTGTGATAAAAACGTTTGTAATTTACAATATTGTAAGGTGGTGCAATGGGCCACAGGAGTCAGTTTTGATTATGGAGTGATAATGTTTAGATTGAGTTAATGTGATTATCGATCGAGTTGAGATCAAATAAAGTAGATATCGAATAAAAGTAGTAGAATTAAATTGAAAGGAAAAAGTTTTATTATTGCGAACTAAGCGGACGTTGCAGTATATATTATAAGTTTATATGTTTTATAAAGTGCTTTAAAGTGCACTCCTCGGAATATTACATTGGCGAAAATAAGATTTCCGGTGTGAGGAGTACAAACTACTGCGAGGAATGAAGGACAGATATATGTACATTTTCTTCGCTAGCTAGTGAGCTGGGACCTGGGAGGTAGGTGGTATTATTTTGAAGATCTCTTCCCTTAATTGATTCGGTTAAGGTCATGCTTCCTATCAGCTCGCAGCATACTGTCCCCGTTTTGCTCGGCAATGAGAAAAAACTATGCGAAAAATTAGGGCGTAGGCAGGCAGTCGTACGTAAAGCGTTGATCTCTGCAGACCAACCACGTGTACTGCGATCCCGTCAAAAGCCTATTGAACGTCATGCCGAAAAAGCAACGAAATCTTGTTGCGTTTTCGGCATGACTTCTCTACATCAGTTCTATCATGCAGGCAGTGGAAGCTTTATCGCATTGGTGAGTATCAAATGCTTCCTGAAAGTTCATCACGCAACTCAAAAGAACTTCACTCACCGTCGATGGCAGACTTATATTTCAGATGCTGATAAGGTGTTAGATCTCATCTCTATGTTTATAGCAATAGAATTTAAGTATAAAGTATACATTGAATTTGCAAAGTTAAACCTTCTGTTTTATTTAACATTACTGGTGCCGAAACTAAATTACACTTAAATACGGACGAACCCGAAACATGTAACTTCCTATGGCCACCAAAACCGCTTGTAATATAGCAAAGATATGGCCGGAGGGTGAAAACGCTGAAAACATCTGTATTCACATTACGAGATTGCTACAGACATAGTCAATAAGCCTAACAACATCCAAGTGGCAACATTCAACGTCTCAACGTCTCAAAAACAAACAAAAACAATATTTTTTTGTCGCAAGTGTAGAGAAAAATACAGCTTCCCTATTTGCCCAACATACAACCATCTCTCCAAAAAATGCAAGGGTGCCTATGCATAATTTCGAACACATGTACAGAGTAGCGTCACTTCTAAAAAAGTTTAACTTCATATAAGAATTCGACAGCGATGACAGTTGGTTCATAATTGATTGCATTGCAAGCTATAAACGGAACGCTGCGCTGAGACAAATTCTCGGAGATCATCAATCTATATAGCTATCAAAAACTACCAAACTAAGTTAGACCCTGCCGCACAGTGCAATGTCTTGCTAAAAAGGATTGTTTTTAACTCCCAGAAAGCGATGCAACCATGTAAGGTAAAAACCTTATATCATTTTCTAGTCACCGTTTGAGTATTCTATGTGAATCCATAATACCATGTGTAATTGCGCCTCTAAAAAATAAAAGACATCATTTGAAGCAGTCGATGAAAATTCCACCCATACCTTGAGGTAATGCGTGTGAACAGCTTGGTCCTGTCAGTAGAAAAAAAGATTAACATAGAAAACGATATTTAAAACAGCCGTGGCTACATAAAATACTTTGTAAACGGCATAGACATAGGCCCCGATTGCGGTTGTCGACGATCAATCAACTCGTAATTTTGTAAGCGGAAAGCTCAATTGGTCTATGTCCACTTTTTTTCGAAAATGAACTAATGTACACCCACTTTGCTCTAAGAGCCAAATTTTTCATGCTTAGTTCATTCCAAATTGATCTAAGAGCCCTAATTGTATGAAAGAGAATAATTTTGCATAGGCATTTAGAAAGTCATATTGTTTTAAGCAAAAAATTCTTTAAAAATCAAAATGAAAAGTTCAAGTGACCTTCTCAAACAGTGTGTTTGCACTGTAAACTTTATATATGTGTCGACAAACATCGACCAAACATTGTGTCTTAGAAAGTACAAACAACATCTAACTGATGAACCCATTGCTTGTACCTGAGCGAAACGCATAAGGAGTGAAGGTCACTTGAAGTTTTCACTCTGATTTTTAAAATCGACCTGATTCGACCTTCTCTTTTAAAAGTCATATTGACTATATTGTATCAAGAGCTAATTTACTAGTCGGTTTCATTAAGAGAAATTGTATAGATTTCAGTGACCCGCATGCATTGCTTTCTCTCTACATATCACTGGTTAGGTCGATACTTGACTATGGAGATATTGTTTGGAACCCAGCCATGATAACTTATTCTGATCGTATCGAAAAAGTACAAAGAAGATTTTCTAGGTTCATATTTTATAAAATGAAATGGACTTTTATTCCTGAATACAAGTCGCGTTGCCTACTTTTAGGAATCAAATCCCTAGAATCCAGAAGGCGTATGCATGATATTATGTTTGTGAGGGAAATTTTGAATCATCACGTTAAATGCCCTTCCTTACTTTTTAAAATACCAATATACGCACCATGAAGGGTTTTGCGTCCAAGAGATTTGCTTTTCGAACAATATCACAGAACAATGTATGGTTCAAATGAAACCATCTCTAGATGCATAAGACGTTTCAATGAAGTTTGCCAAAATATAGATCTAAGTTGGACAAAGGATATGTTCAAATCAAAACTTTTGTTAATATTTTTATTTTAACATCTCTTTTCTCTCTCTTTCTTTCTTTTTGTAACTTTATGATCTAGTTACTCCAAATATTGTATATAATCATACTATCTTTCAATCTGTTAGCATAAGGTTAGGTTAGGTAAGGTTGAAATGGTTGTCAGGAAAACAACTGACACACTTAGACCAGTATTAGGTCCATTGTGATACCATAAGAATTAAGTGAGGAAGAACCCCACTAAACAAAACCATTTGGAGCTTTTTATGAAGCGAAAGAGATGCAGGATATCTGTGTTCGCCAGATCGTTTAGATCATCGAGGAAATACTTTACAAGATGCCGCTTTCTTTTAATGGAGAGTGCAGGACATGAGCAGAGGAGGTGTGGAACAGTTTCCTCCTCCTCCTCATCTAAGCAACTTCTACAGAAGTCATTTGAGGGAACACCAAGTCTTATGGCGTGTCTGCCTATCAGACAATGTCCGATAATGACATTGATTACGGAGCTAAAGTGCAATCTGGTTATGGATAGCAAATGCCTTGTGCGTTTTAGATCAAGTCCTGGCCATAGCTGTTTTGTTGCCACACACGTGGTGATACTGTTCCACCAATGATTTGTTCTATCCATTGCCTCTTGCTTTAGCATAAGTTTACATGTAGCGATTGGTATACCGATATTCAACCTGCTGGTTGATATCGGTGGAACGGTTCCTTTTCTGGCGAGTTCATCGGCCTTACAGTTGCCCGCGATATCTCTGTGCCCCGGCACCCAAATAAGGTGAATATTAAACTGTTCAGCCATCTCCTTAAGAGACAGGCGACAAATAAGGGCGGTTACTGAGTTCGTGGAAACGGCGCCGGGTGATTTGAGGGCTGCCTGACTGTCTGAGAAAATCCGGATATTCGCTGAGGATATCACGTTTTCTTTTAGCCATGATAGGACCTCTTTGATCGCCAGAATTTCCGCTTGGAACACGCTACAATGGTTTGGGAGGCGTAATGAGAGACTTACGTTAAGTCGTTTTGAGTACACCCCGCAGACAACCCCTTCCTCGGTTTTTGACCCATCTGTATAGAAATGAATTGAATCATCTCTCAAAAATTCTTCGTCCTCCCAGGTCGTTCTCGTTGGGATTGAGACATGGAACTTGTTATCAAAAACCAATTGGGGGATGGTGTAGTCAGAGTGGCAAGGGATTGATCTGAATATATTCAGGATTGTGGCATGACCGATGTTGCTATCGGTCCATTGGGAGATAGCTCTGATACGAGTGGCCGTACTTGCGGCCATTTGTTTACTGAAGATATCTAGTGGTATGAGATTAAGGAGTATATTTAGGGCAGCTGGGGGTGTTGATCTCAGTGCTCCGCTTATACACAAACAGGCTGTTCGTTGGACTTTGCTCAGATTATCGCAGTAGGTCCTTTTATCAAGAGCGGTCCACCATACCACTACTCCGTATGTGAGTATTGGTCTGATGACCGCGGTGTAGAGCCAGTGGGTGATTTGGGGGGAGAAGCCCCATTTAGTGCCAATGGATTTTTTGCAGGAAAACAGGGCTACGGTTGATTTCCTGATTCTTTCCTCTATATTGGCTTTCCAGTTTAGCTTTTTGTCTAGGATAATACCTAGATATCTAGCTACGTTGGAGAGTTGAAGTGGGATTCCATTTATTGATGGAGTTATTAGTTGAGGAATTTTGTATTTCCTGGTGAAGAGAACGAGTTCGGTTTTCTGAGGGTTGACCCCTAGATCACTTTTTCTCGCCCATTTTACTAGTTTGTTTAGAGCGGTTTGCATCAGATCCATAAGGACGTGAGCATATTTGCCGGATACCGCAATGAAGACGTCATCTGCATATGCAATCACTTTGAATCTATCAGCTTCTAGGTCAACTAGAAGTTCATTGACGACTAGATTCCATAGAAGAGGGGATAGAACTCCACCTTGCGGTGTGCCCCTGCTGACAGATCTCTTTGCAGAGAAATCTCCCATTCTGCTTTTTAGCATAAGATTTATCAATTCCACTAAGGATTTGTCTACTTTGAGCTTCGTCAGCGGCTTTGTAATTGCAGAGTTGCTGACGTTGTTGAAGGCACCCTCTATGTCGAGGAACGCGGCCAGAGTGTATTCTTTGTGATGGAGGGAATATTCTATAGTACGAACCAGGGTGTGAAGGGCCGTTTCTACAGATTTTCCCTTACAGTAGGCGTGTTGCGCTGTAGATAACAGTTTAGGATCTATAGCTTTACGCAGGTGGATATCAATCAGTCGTTCTAAAGTTTTGAGAAGGAAAGATGATAGACTTATTGGTCGGAGATCTTTTGGATTTACGTGGGATGATTTCCCAGCCTTAGGTTTAAACACCACCTTGACCTCTCTCCACTGAGTGGGGATATAGTTTAAGGTGGTGCAGCCAATAAGAATCACTTCAAGGACAGGGATTATGATATCCGCAGCCTTTTGAAGTTCGGCTGGAATTATACCGTCTGGTCCAGGGGATTTATATGGGTCAAAGCTGTTAATGGCCCAAAAAAGTTTTTCCCTTGTAATCAGATCGAGATTGTTTGGAGTTTTGTTGCTTGATACTATGGAATCATAGTTACATAAGATCTTGGAGCTGCCTGGAAAATGAGTGTCCAGAAGCAAATTGAGCGTTTCTTCGCAGGATTCTGTCCAGCCGTCAGCGGTTTTCAAACTGCTAGGCATGGTTGGACTCTTTGAGAGGATTTTTCTTAGTCTGGAAGCTTCTGAAGTATCTTCTATTTTTCCACTGGGTGCTTTAGAGGTTCTTCATTAAGATCAAATTGAATGTATCTATGATCAGAAAAGGAGTGTTCCGTAGATACTTTCCAATTTGTAATCCTATGATGAACTGAATCGGAGACAAGGGTGATGTCTAAGACTTCTTGTCTGTTTCTGGTAATGAATGTAGGTTCATTGCAAGTATTACTTATTGTAAGGTTAGTACTTAAAATAAAATCAAAAAGTGACTCACCCCTTTCATTTATGTCAGTACTCCCCCATACTGTGTGATGCGCATTTGCATCGCATCCAATGATGAGGCAGATCTTCTGCCGTTCTGCTGCAGCGACAATCTTTTTCATAAGGTCGCCTGGAGGAGGGCCAGGATGGTCGTATCCGAGATAAGCTGATACCAGCCAGTAGGTGTTGTTACTGGTTTGGTAACTAGCAGTAGTTACAAACTGTTACTGTTAGCATAAGCTTGTAGATAAATAAATAAATAAAAAATCAACACTCCATAAGAAAATAATAAATTCTTTTATAATTTTTCTTTTTTTAAAAAAATTCTTTATTGATTATTGGACTAAGAACAATACATGAAGAAAAGAGTAAAACAGATTTATTGCAAAACCATATGACCAATCGTTCTAAATCCATATTTTTGTTCTAAGTAAGTTTTCTCAGGAGAATGCATAGGCATACTTGTATGTTCTTCTACATTATTTAAAAATAGTAGGAAAGGATTTATAGGGATTTTATTATTAGTTTAAAAAAAATGGCAAGAGAAGAAAAAAAAAATTACATGAGCATAGCGTTGCCATCCGTCCGGGTTTTCCCGGACATGTACTCTTTTTAACCTATGCGGGGAATGTCCGGGATAGTTTTTGCTAATTGTCCGGGACTGACCTCTTTTTATCACTAAAAAAAAGTTTTTTAATATTCTTTATGTATTTCCTATTCTGAAACTCAATTGCTTCTAATAAGATTAAATAAATAAACAGAACCAATCATTTAGAAAGAGAAATTCAAAACGAACAGAATTTCATTGAACAGAATTTACACAAACAGAATTTTTTGGCGGTCAAACGTCAATGTCATCTTTTTCAATTATTGGTGGATTAGATTTGCACCTGAATGTTATAAAAGAGTGTTAAAGGTGAAAGATAAAAGTTTGCAAATACGAGAGTTGTGTTTCAAATTATATAATTATGCTTTTAGCTGCTCACAATACCAAGACAAAAATGTACTTTCAATGAATATTTGAGGAAAAAGTTTACTTCTTTTAGAAAAGGAAATACGACTGGGAGGTGTGCTGCTCCATTTGTAATTGTACAATTTCAATCGCAAATAAAGGTAGAAGGGAAAGAGACATCGAAGATCACGTTAAGTCTGAAAAACATTCCAAAAATTTACGAGCGTCAACATCGTCAGCAGCGTTGGATTCGTTTGTTGTAACTTGTAAGGCAACCGACAGCTGCCCAAAAACATTTAAAGGCAGCAGAGGCAACAATTGCATACCACACTGTTTTTCATCACCAATCGTTCAATTCACTCGATTGCACCATGAAATTATACCAAAAGATATACATACTTTGACTCAAACATTTGCTAGCAACTGTCCTGTGGACGAACTAAGGCTACTGCGATAATCACCAACGTTATTGCCTCTTTTTCTATATCACAGGTACTATGTGATTTAAAAACAATTGCTTTCATAAGTGTTCAAACAGTTGCTAGTAACCATTTAGCCTTGAAAATGTTCCCTGTCTTAATAAGATATTACGATTTTAAAAATGGTGGAACTAAAAGCAAGATTCTGAATCTTGCATTCGAAAAAAATGAAATATCCGACACTATAACCCAGCTGATTGTAGAAACTCTTACAAAAAATAATTTATTAATAAAATGTATTGGGTTTTGTGCTGATAACTGCAATACCAGCTTCGGTGGCCGACAAAGGAAAGGTTCGAATAATGTGTTTTCGAAGTTGAAATTATTAGTTAACCAAAATATGATCGGTGTAGGCTGCCCACCACATGTACTGAACAATGCAATCTTTCACGGATGTGATACTCTCCCGGTTGATGTTGATATATAATCATTGTTAAATTATATAACTACTTCTCTATATATACTGTCAGAACGGAAAGACTTCGAGATTTTGCTGAATTCCTTGACAATGAATACAAGCCACTCTTATACCATTCAAAAACCAGATGGCTTTCTCTTTATTCTGCCGTTGAACGGCTTTTGCTCATGTTTGAAGTCTTAAAATCCTATTTCGAAGAAGTTGAGAGCCCACTAAAAATATTGATTGAATTCTTCAAAGATGATTTGAGTGAGGCGTATTTATTTCTAGTTCATTCTCTTATGTTTATTTTTAATTTTAATATTCAAAAACTTGAAAAACAAGATATATCATTCATTGAGACCGTGAATGTTTTACAAAATATTGTAAGCAATATACAAAAGCGAATCAATAGTAATTTTATTCCTATCAAAATTAAATCTATCATGAAATGGCTTGTTAAATCTGGTTTACAAGAAAAAGTAAACAAATTGAAAATTGATACCAATAACCTCTATAATGTAACTGTAAAATATATTGAATCCTGGCTAAAACCTTTCGAAGAATTTAAAGTTTTTTCGTGGATGCAGTTCAATGATAAAAACGTAACGTGGGAATCAGTTGAACCATGTTTGGTTTATATTCAGGAAAAAAGTGTTAATGTTAGGGACAGTGCATTATTTGATCAATTTTGTAATCTCAAGCACTATATGGATAACCTTTCTCCTTTCGATGAAACTAAAGTTAACACAAAATGGACTGAATTCTTTAAAAATTGTACCTCCATAGAATTATACAGTGAACTAATTAAAATTGCGGAGTTTTATTTCGCAATTCCTAGTCACAATGCCGATGTTGAAAGAGTTTTTTCTTTGATTAATTCGCAGTGGACAAAAGAAAGAAACAAATTGGTGCCCGACACTGTAAAAGGCATAATTTTAACAAAAATTAATTTTCAAGCATTTAGTTGCAAATCTTTTTATGATTCTTTAATGTCAAGCGATGGTGCAATGCTTAACAAAATTAGATGCAATGAAAAATACAATTAGAATAGATCATTCTCAAAATCTTTTCAGTTAATTAACTATGTAGGTATGGCTTTATAAAATATCCAACCTACGGGGTACCTTAAACTTTTTTTTTTTAATTTTTAAATTTCATTTATGCAATGTATAAAAATGTATATTATGTGCTAAATGTTAATAACTTAACGTATACAAAATATGAAATTTTCTTATGAAATATGAGGACAGATGTACCTACTTAAAATGTAACTAGATATGTAACTATTTAAAATTTAATTTATTTTTATTATTTAAAAAAAAACTGAAGTACCCAAATAAATTAATTTTTTTTTAAAAAAGTAATGTCTTTGTGTCCTCGTTTTGTACTCTTTTTTGGATTCTAATTTGTGCAGGAAAGTCCGGGATTTCAAATCTCGTTGCCTAGTTTCATCAAAATTCTTCTGGCAACCCTACATGAGCAAGAAATGAGCTAAAAAATGTGACTATAATTCAATTTAAACACAAAATATCGTCCCATGTAAAATTTTGTTTTTGTGACTTAGACCAATTAAGCTTTCCGATGAAGATTTGTCGGTTGCATCGATCAAGTCGTATTTTTGGTATTTTGGAAAGCATTCGACAGAAACACATGTTATTGTGAATATTCGGAAACTAGATTGTGACTTTTAAGATCTTGACAGTTCTTTGATGTTTACTTACAAATGAAAAATATTTTTCTAAAGTTTTGGATGTGTCTTTAAATTGAAGTTGTTAAAATATGAGTCCAATCGAAATTCGGTTCAGTGATAGTGAGAGACTCTTCTAATCCTCAGGAACTGGAGGAACCAATGTAGCTGCTTCTTGTTTTTTAACTTTTTTTTAATTTTTACAATCCAACTTATTTCTTTTAGATTCTTGAAGTACTTTCGTATGTCCAAAGAATCTTTCATAGACCTTTTAACTGAAATTGACCCCAAACTGAAACCAGCGATTAGAAGCTCTTCGATTCTCCACATTTCAAAACTAGCTACGGTCGTTAGATTATTTGCCCATGGATCTTACCAAGTATACGTTGGCAATGAGCTCTGTCTTGGGCTTGCATAACCCACCGTATTCTTAGTGCTTAAGGAAGTCCTCTTGGAGCTTGAATCAACTATTTGTCCAAAATTGATACAATTTTATGGTTCTGATGCCGATATAGAAATAGATCAAAAATGCATTTTTATGAGAAAAGTTGAATACCTGGAATAATAGGTTGTGTTGACGGTACGCACATAAAAATATCCTCTCCAAGAAGGGAACTACAGCACTCTTATTACAATCGGAAGGGGTTTTAAAGCATAAACGCATTGGTTGTAAGTCTTGCATTTTGATTAAATTTGTTCCATTTTCATTAAATTTTCAATCGTTTAGGTTTGTAATGGTACAACGAGAGTGCGATACATCAATGCACGTTATTGTTTGTATTTAACATTTATGAACTGAAACAAATTTTGGAAGAAGGTCACCTGTTACCAATACTTGGCTTCCAGGTATGAAAACTGAAAATAAAATAAAATTTTTTTTAACTTTTAAATTTTTAAGGTGATGCTGGATATGCTCTTAAGCCTTATCTCCTTACATCATTCCGTGATCCAGAGGCAAGGTCACTTGATGGAGATGTCTACTGAGAGCACGTGAACTTCACTACACAGCCAGCCCAACAAAAGCTACACAAATTAATGTTTGTGCAGCGTTACATAATATTTGCATTGCCAGGAATACACCTGTTGGAAGAAGTACATTACGATATTGATGATGACACAAACAATTTTTCCGAAATTGATCCTGGTACGAGTAATGAAGCTTAATCCTTAGACACTTAAGTAACACAAATTGAGTAAAACTGTATTTGATTTTATTTCTAATAAACGATATCACAAAATAAAGGTACTTCATTCGTTAAAATAAAAAAAATAAAAAAAAAGTAGATAGGATAAGTCGTTTTATTAGCTTCTTATCGTAATTATATACGGCTGACACACTTTCTCTTTGGAGTTCCAAAATTTCTCGTTTTTAGATTCAGTTTTAGAGATCTATCACGAGATTTTTTTTCAGTTGCATCCTTATAAATTGCCAGTTTTTCTTTCTATAATGCTATTAACTCCATTTGAGAGACTTTTTGCGAATAGTAAGTTTTCTTAGCATACTCTCAGGGGCGTAGCGAGGGGGGGGTGTGGGGGGGTGTAGCACCCCCCCACGATTTTTCCGAGTCGGCAAATCGAGGAAGAAAAACAAAGTAGATTTGTCGAGTTAAGTCAACTCAACCAAAAAGACACGAATGGAAGTGTTTGTGACAGTGGATTTGTTGCCAAAAAAATAACAAATCGGCAAATTAAGTTAGAAAAACAAAGTAGATTTTCCGATTGCCATGCCGACTCGAGTGATCTCAACCAAAAAGACACGAATGGAAGTGTTTGTGACAGTCGTTTTTTGGCAACAAAAAAATAACAAGTCGGCAAATTAAGGTAGAAAAACAAAGTAGATTTCCCGACTGCCATGCCGACTCGAGTGATCTCAACCAGAAAGACCCGAATGGAATCGTTTTTGTCTCAACTTAGTAATTCTATAATCAAGGTCCTGGGGGTCAATTCCCGATCTGTGAAGCTGTGAAGTGAAAACATTTATCACAGCTTAACCGAAAATTCGAGTCTCGATTAGTGAAAATCCAACTTCAAATGTAAAATTTTTTTCATATGATAAATTTCTTTTCATTGCCGTATGAGTCGGTGAAAAAATTCAATTATGAAAATGAAAAATGGCAGCAGAACTCAAGTGCGGAAAAATCCAATTGGAATCCAATCGGAAAATGGGAGACAACTGTCAAAATTTACCATTTAGAACGTTTTAGTACTTTTTAGAACACAGTTTGAGAACTACTTTTCATTTTGAGATCGGGAATCGCTTAGAGTGGTTTCGTGAAGTGATAAAATGAAAAAACTGTGTGAAAACTGAAATGATATTTTTTTTCACTTCACAGCTTCACAGATCGGGAATTAACCCCATGTTTCACAGTTAATACAACACTACATTTCATACAAAAAACAACTATTTTGAAATAATACATCATATATAATTTTCTGTTTCACAGATTTCATTGGAAAGATTGTTGATTAAATGGTAATTGTTAAGTATTCCATAAATATGGTTTTATTTTTTTATTATTAATTTTGAAACAAGTAACAAAATATTTTTTCCAACTCACATATTAATCACAATCTCATATGAGTTCAACCCCAGCATGTAAACAGAGTCAAAAATATACAAGAGAAATTCCTTGTTACCTTTGTGAACGGGCCTATTTTTGACATTTCTAAACTAACAAAAAACGAACAAAAAAAATTGTTTACCTGCATTAATTTCACTACGGAATATTTTTATTTTCCACTCTATACAATTGCTTTTGGTTTTTAACAAACATTTTTTGCGTTTTTGTGCGAATTTGGCAAACAAAAATTCATTTGTTAACTTTTATTGGTTTAAAGTTAAAAATTTGACCGAAAGGTGGAAGAGTTAAACGTTATTGACGCTTCATGACTGATTCGAAGCACATTGGAGTTATTTCAAGAAATAAACGATCATGACATTCAATTAAATGCTTTGATTAAAAGTTCTTCTTCATTTGCTGAAAAACTAAAGATAAGTCCCAAAAACGATTTTTTAAAACATCATAGAACGCGTCGGTTACCAAAGAGAATTGATGAAAATTCTGAAACTGCTTTTGTATTTGATCTAGAAACATTTTATAGAAAAGAGTTCAAAATGGTTCTTCAAACTTTTATTTCGCACGTTAAAGATAATAATCTAACAGATAATTTTACCATTTTTGAACCTTTCTTAAAAATTTTAAAAATACCCGCTTACAGAGCAAATGCCACTTAAAGAATGAGTCAAATCTATCATAGAATTAGATTCATTTTTTTAAAAAGAAGATGTGGACTGCTATTTATCGGAACTGCAAATTCTTCTTTTTACTTGTGAGAAATGCTCAAATTTCGATGATATTGTCAAAGAGGTATTCAAATTAAGATATGTGATTCCGTTAGCCTTTAAACTAACTGCTCCTGTGACGTCGGCTTTTTGTAAGCGGTCATTTAGTAAACTTAAAATAGTTCTTAATTATTTGCGTACGACGATGGGTAGTGATAGGTTAAATTCATTAATGCTTCTGTATTCCTCAAAGGATGTTGTTGATAATATTCAACCTAGTGAGGTCGTCAAAAAATGGGCATTATTAAAACACCGGAGAGTTGGAGTTTAAATTCCAATTGATGAACTTTTTTTTGAATAATGATAAAATTTATAAAGACTAAAATCAAAGAATATGTACTCTTTCTCATACCAAATACTATATTGTATTATTATTTCTTATAAATACTTTTAATTTTTTTGTTGTTATATCGTTAGGTATATTGCAATTATAAACTGATTTTATGTTAATAAATGAATTTCTGTGAAATGACCACTTTTACGTTTTTAAATAGTTTTATTTATTTATTAGCTGAGCCACCCGGTGTTGCTCGAGTCTGTAGTTTTAAGGTTCCCTTTCTCGTTCTTCCGCTTCCGTAGGAATATGGGTATAAAATATAAGTTTTTTTACTGTGGGATTATGTGACATCGCAATGGCGAAAGAATTTTTGAAATCTGTTCAGTAGTTTCTAGGTTTCCGTTCGCAACCCCGTTCCTGTGGGAGTATGGAGATAAAACCTTGAAAGGAACCATCTCTGGTTTGAACTATGTCTACCCTGAAGATCTCATAAGAAACCAATCTATAACGGACATAAATACAAACATACATACATCCTATTTTATATGTGTATATAGATTTATTTTTTGATGCAGTCGGCAAATTCTGAAGACTAGTCGGCATTTCATTAAAATTCACCCCCCCATGGCTTGGAGCCTCGCTACGCCCCTGCATACTCTCCACTTGCCATTACGATCTCTTTTACTTCCGATATCATCATTTTAACATCGCAATAAAATAATTCCTGGGAATTTGTTGATTTTTCCAGCAAAATTAATCTTTCTTTTTTTGCACTTTTTTTCGTCCTGGGCTTTACTTTCTTTAGGTTCCTCTTGAAAACCTTTATGTTTCCTGCTCAGTCCGAATTCCACGCCAGGTGGATCCACGATAGTATTTATTTCTAGCAGTCGTATCACGGCTTCTTCTAAGTCGCTGAAGGTTTGTTTGACCCACCACCAGTTGCATTTACTTCGGTTTTGTTCCCCGACATCTTCTTCTTAGCCTTGAATTTAAAATCTGTCCAAACCTAATAAGAGATAAAATAGCATGCGTTAGATAATAATTTGTAAATAATTCTATAAGCTGGAATCTTTAAGAAAAATGAACATAGATATGCTATGTGGAAACATTTTTCTTTGAAAGAATACACCGAAAGAAAAAACCTTGGTTGATTTAAACATGTTTCATTGTTAATCAAGAATTCATCTAAAATTGTGAAATTAACCAAGTTTCGTGATGAATTCAAATAAGAACGCATTTTCAAATCAAGTATGCTGCCGTGATCAATTTTTTCTCAGGTAAGTATCATAAAAATGTTTAAATTAAGTACGTTCGTAGTTGATTTGAATATGTTCTTATTTGTAACCAACAACGTGATTGTTGATTTCATACTTGATCAACAACAAACATATTTAATTAACAATTAAGGCTGAAATTACAAAAAAACATCACGTTTGTGATTGAAATACCAAATACACTGTTGAACTATCACCAATTTGTTTGATCAACAATGTTCATACTTCTTTAATCAATGAAGAATAGTTAAAGTATCAGTAACATTTTGAATTCCAATATTTTTCATACTTAAGCCCACAGAAAACGTGAAGTCGCATAACGGAACTTCAATTCAATATGATAAGTTTCATGACCATTTTATTTTAAGGGATAATTAGTTATTCTTTTTTGTTGATCAAGTGTGTTCGTAAGAATTCAGCCACGTTTTTATTTGCTGAATTGAAGTTTGACCTATACATTTGATAGGTCAAACTTCAATTCAGGCATTTATCATAGAAATTTTACATTAAAACTGTTGAGCAAATAAAAACGTAGCTTAATTCTCACGAACATACTTGATCAACAATGTTCATATTTTACCAACAATTCAGAATTGTTGACGAGACACAAACGTTGTTAAGGTATCATGGACAAGTATGTTTCTAGTATCACAACCGTTGTTGGTTAACAATGAAATTGAAAACGACGTTGTTGATTTGAGCAATGAAAATTGTAGCATTTAAATAAATAAAATGAAAATGCCAGCTTGTTCAATTTAAGTATGTTCGTGCTTGACGCAAAAACAAACAAGCTTCATGTTTGATTTTACCAAGGTTTTTCTTTCGGTGTACGTTCAATTATTTGTTTGTTTTCAATTATTTTTGCGATTATTACATTTACCTTAAGTCATTTTTCCCAAGAACGCATTGGGGGACCTGCAGCATTCAACTCCAAACAAAATTTTTCCCATCTCGTCTTTGCCTGGGACTTTCCACAGATGCCTTTTGCAATGTCGGGATTCGCCTCCATCAACCTCACCAAAATGCTCATAATATTGTTATTTTATTTTTATTTCAAAATATGAATTTCTGCAATAAAATACTTACATTTTCCCACAAATAATTTCCTAACGCAACAGTCGACCAGAAAATTATGAACGAAAGCTGCCGACCATCAAATCGAAGAATGTCTATCGAAATCGACATTCACAATACGAAAAAATGCAATCGGCAATCGGCACTCGAAAAAAGTCAAGTATCGATAAGTCAATCGACAACCGCAATTGGGGCCATAGTTCCCTGTCCACAGTCTACAATAACTTTTCCAAGATGCATTTTTTACAAAGTCAGAGATCTAGTCAAACAAGAACTAAACAGAATGGTTCAACTGGGTGTAATAGAGCGGACTCAAGAACTCACTCCAGCAGTGTCGCCCATGGTGGTGGTTCGCAAAGATAATAAAATTCGTATTGTAGTTAACAAGAATATTCTTCTTGGGCCTTGGGCCCATGCCATCACTCCAAGAAATTGGAGATCAACTTGCAAAGGCAAAGTGATTTAAATATCTTGACTACAAATAAGTGTTTTGGTAAGTGCAAATTTGTGTTCAAACAAATAAGATTTTGACATTTGCAACCCCTTGAGGCAGACATAGCTGCAAAAGACTTATACTTGGGCCCTTCCAAAAAAAAATTGATACCATGCTTAAGCACTTCCAATATGTCAAAATCGATAGTCGATACGATATTCTTAATCACGCAAATATATTGATATACGGGTATGGTACGTTTCGTCATTTTTATCTCGTTTATTGTTGTTCCGCCCAAGTTGTTTCGCAATGTGTTGTTAAATTTTTTGTTTGTTTAGTTTATTTATTTTTCGATATTTATCGCTTCGCTTTGCATTCGCTTCGTTTAAAGATCATTACTTTATATTTGGCTCGTTTCTTTTTTCAATTAGTTCGCTTTTGTTTATATAGATTTTGTTTATTTCGCCATCGTTTGATTGGTATTTTCCTTTTTGTGGATGAAAAAAGAGGCTAGAGGTGTAAAAATTCGCGCGAACATATCCATTAATTAATAAAAATTGAACTTTACCGGTTATTTTTGTATTTTAACAATTTGCTTAGCTTCGCATCACACTTTATTGATTGATTGGAACCATCACAGATATATCATATTTTAGAATCATTTTCAGAACCAATTAGTCAGAAATAATTTCGAAATACATATTGGGTGCATTGTTTTATTAACAAATACATTCATTTGAACACCAAAAATGAACATATCCATTAAAATAATCCGATAATGAGCGAAGTAATTGAATGCCAAAATAATAGATTACCGTCGAGATAAAATGCGAAAAAATACAGTTATCGAGATAAATAAAGTCTCGATAATCATTTGTTAGTTCAATGGAAATGCGAAACAATTGGTTAGCAAGATAAGAAATGCAAAGTAACTGTGCAGCGAAATGATTGAAAATCTAAGTAACAGAAAAACAAAACAGGCAATGCGAAGTAAACAAAGATAATTGTGCCAAAAACAAAATAATGGAATGCGTAATAAAATGTGCGATTCAATAGGCACCCGATATACATATTTATATCGTATTGTTGAGATGTGAAACCAAATAATTCTGTTTAAAAAGAATTTTGTGACAACAAAGTGATTATTAGTAGGTTACGACATTTTGTTATTTCTAAAATAATTTTTCTCTGAAATATACTTTATTCTACTGTGTTTGTTGAATCAAGTTAGTCTTCTTTATATTTTCTTCAATATAGTGCACACCAAATTCCAATTTGTTTTTGGCCCAGAACGTTCTGGTTGAAGAAAATTCTATACAAGTTTAACCAAAAAGTAAATGTAAATCGATTAAAGATGACACTAACTCCGTTGCATTTTATGGAAAGACTCAAAGGACGTGAAAACTTTGAAGCATTTTGGTTAAGAATTTTTTGCAGCATGAAGATCTTTGGGAAAGAGTTCTTGGAACAGAGAAAGACGCAGCACAGGTAACGAAGGCAAATGCGAAATTAAGAAAGAATTATGGGAATCGTTGGAGAATTATTTTATGGACTATGGATTGAGCAGGAAAATCGGTTTATTTAGAAAACTGATTTTAACATCTTTGCATAGTTGTGAATCTGTTGATGTGTACGTCAATACTATCTGACTTGGATCGCACCACAAAAAAATAAAGCAAAAGAAAACTAATCACCAATTCAATATAATAGTTCGCAGATTCAATATTATAGTAGAAGTAGTAGTAAAAGTTGTATATTTATCATTTTAAATAATAATAATAATTAAAAGAAAAATATAAGAAAGGTTGGCGACATTCATTATTTTTAAGAAATTAAAAAATAGAGTTGAATGCCACTTCAAAAGCTTAAAATAACAAGAATTAAAAGTGATTGGGTGGGGTGACCCTTATAGAATTCACATAATTAAAAAAAATGTTTATACAAAAGCTGATATCAAGCAGCATCAAATGCTCAAACCACAGCCGGACAACAGGCTTCACATCAGGTTAAAGCTTAGTTGGCTGAAAAGAATTTGCAAGCTGTTCGTGCTGCAGAAGCGGCATTGGTTGGAAAACAGCGAATTGTCGAACAACTTGAAAAAGAAGTTCGCAAAGCTGAAGTTGTAGTATAAGAAGAAACTGCTTACAGAACAAAAAAAGGTCAAGATGAAAAAATTGCAAGTTTTAAAAAAGAAATGCTACGGCAGCAGCTGGCACAAAATAAATAGGCGCATTAAACAAAAAATTAAACACACCGCTGAGGAACATCACCAAAAAACTAAAATTCTCAAAGCGGAGCTAAGAAAATTTGGCCATTTATGAGTAAACAAAATACGACTTCAGCCAAGCCTGCACTTTTTTAATTTATGTTTTTATTTATTTTACTTACAAAAAAAAACTAAAATTATAGCGCCTACATGCCTCATTCAAGGTGATATGTCAGCCTGACAATTTTTTATTTTGAAGGAATTGCTGTGATTTGAACAAAAATCAAGCCTGAACAAACTGAAATTCAGTTAATCGTGGTTTAAATGGAGCTAACCCAGAAAAATTGTCTGGTTAGAAAAATCTTTGATTAAAAGCTCTAATCAGACATTCCTTGATTAAAATTTTTGTGAACAAACCGAATTCATGATTATCATCTGAAACAATCATTGATAAGAAATAATCAGACTTGAACAAACCGGCCCTAATTAGAATAACAACATTAGTAAAAAAATTTGAAATGTGAAAACAAAGTTAACCCAAAATTTAAAATATACGATTCCAGAGCAACATAGTCTTATGAAAAAAGCCAGAATTTAATGTTTTTAAAAAACTTTTCAGGAACAGTTATTGTCCTTATTGGTTGGGGAAGAATGTTAAACAACCATTAAGACATAATTGATAAAACAAATTACGATAAGCAGTGGTGCGGAAAAAGGAACAAAAAATAAGTCTGAAGGGTTTCCACGAAGATTGTATCTCGAAATTAAACGAAAATTGAGATTGCCAGACTTCCTAGAAACAGTATAAATGACGAACTGGTTGTGTCTTAAGAACACAGAGCAGAGGAAAGCTAGAGTACCAACAAGCCTTACGACAAATTTTTCCAACGACATATATCTGCAATACTAAAAGTGGTTGTATTTTGTTACGATATACACCACCCCAGCAAGCAATTCCATATTGTAACTTAGAATGGAAAATACCATAGTAGATTTTCTTAAACAATTTAGTTGAGCATACATTACGCAAATAATAAATATGTCGCTGGGTACAGCGGAAATACTTCAGGGATTCAGCATGATGAGCAAAACTCATCCGAGAATCTAGAGTCAGTCCCAAATATTAGAACTCGATTACTTTATGAACTAGAAAACACTTATCACTTCAGTTCAAATCACAATAAAAGGAGGGAGGAGTTAGACCAGACGAACAGTTTCAAGTAAACAGTTTGAATCTACAACATTCAGGAGCATGGAAGCAAGCATTTGCATTTGACATAATTATGTAGATAAAATAAGTGATACTTAACTGCTGCTCTGCTGGTCACAGGTGTGGTCGCTGCTGTGGTGTCGATCAGAGTGACAGTCAATTTTGTTTAAGAGGCAAATTGCTACAAGTGTGTGTTGAAGAAATTATGCAAATGTGTGCATCGACAAAATCGTAACATATCCACCACACAATAATCTTCAATCAAACAATTTACATTGAGTAGAATCCTAAACATCCTGGAACAGAACGTCGGTAATAAAGCAAGTTTCGTTATGGGAGGGATTAATGTTCCAGCCGCCCGCCGTTCTCAGTGTCACAACTTGTACATGTTGATCTACTCCGGGGTGAACAGATATGACTCTACCCAATATCTGTTTTGTAGGGGGTAGATAGGATTTCTTAATAACTGCTTGATCCCCAACCTTGAAATTAATTTGCTTTCGTTGCCACTTTGGTTTCTATTGAAGCGTTGTTAGTCACTCTGCATGCCACCTCTTCCGGAATCCCTGTACCAAATTTGAAATATGATTCCAATGGGGAAGTCTGTTGATTGGAGAATCCAAATTGATAGGTTCTGGAACAGCTGTCAGAGGTTAACCTAAAAGAAAGTTAGCTGAGGTTAGAAGTCAGGTGAACTTAAAGGACGTGAATCGAGAATTGCTTCTATTCGAACTAAAAATGGACATAATTCTTCAAAAGCAAAAATAGAATCACCGACAACACGGCGCAAATTAAGTTTCACTGACTTAACGCCTACCTCCCACAATCCACCAAAATGTAAGGTAGACGGAGGAAGGAAATGCCACGTGATTCCATCCTTGACCAGAACGTTACTGATGACAACATTGTGGGCTTATGCCATAACTGATTTATGGATATCGTTTAGACACCGGAGTCCGGAGAGCTCTTTGAAAGTTTGTCCCACTGTCGCTGTAGACGTTCGAACATTTACCCCGACGAGAGATAAATCACTAGCTCCAAGTGTAATGCCTTCATACTCATACATACAAACAATGCTATGTATGCTTTCGGTATCTTAGCCCTTCGTTAGCGCAGCATGATAAGCGTATTGGTAATGGGCCAGCACAATCTAACCCAACCCTGTATTAGTAAATGGGCGATTCGGTTGTATTCGACAAGATGGGAGATCACCCATTATTTGTTGACTGGTTAACTTCCACTGCAATAAGACGTTTGTAACATTGATGAACGATTTTTCGAATAAGATTTCTACTGCCCATAATCCAAAATCCTGTCGTAAGAAAGCGAATATTTCAGATACCTACTCCAGCATGCATGAATGGTGTATGTATGTCTGAAAGAATGAGACTAGAGTCTGGGTTATATTTTGGTACGATAATAGGATGTTTAATATTAAATGAAACAGATGCAGATTTTATTCGTCCCCCAACGCGAAGCAATCCTTCATTATCGAGAAAGGTTGAATATCTTAGCGGTTTGGAGTTTGAAGGCAGCTGACTTGTTATTCTCAGATTTTGAATGTCCGATGGAGCGTAGCGCCAACAGCTCCTTGGGAAGATTTCTGAAATTTCTGCTGTGCGGTTCGCAACGAAAGTTGTCCAGCGACGAGGAGGTGAAAATAGTCAATGTTACACTGTTTCTGAGTCATACCAAGTGATTGATTGATTAACCGTCAAATTTTGTATAGGTGATTTAACAATAGCTATTAACCGTGTTATGATAATAAAAGGGCACCGCAAAGCTCGAGACGCGGAATAGAGACAGGTTTAACAGGAGCTATTTTAGTTTTTGTGTCAATGACTGTAATTTTGGCTGTGTTATCGGAAAGTTTTGATACTGCATAAACGACAGCAGAATAAGCAAGTACTGAGGCATCCGAAAACCCATGGAATTCTATTTCATCTTATGAAAATATATTTCGTGGAACTTGAATTTGTTCAAAACATGACAAGTGTTTGTGATATGCGAGGGAAGAGGATCATCCCAATCCAATTTCAATTATGAGGACCAAAGTTTTTGAAACATTGTTTTAAACAAAATAACAAATGGCTATTAAATGAGTTTCCGTTCAAGTCTTTAACCGAACCGTCGAACCCAACGCGTAGCTTTGTGGTTGAACTATCTGGTTTTAGTACCGTGTTATGAGGAATGTAAAATGAGAGTGAAATGATTTCCTCACGAGGGATTACTTCCATATGGTCTAGGTCTATATGCTCTTGCATAAACTGCGAATATTTGGTTTGAAGATTAAAATCCTTTTGAAACCTACTTTCCATCGAATGTAATCGCGACATCGCAGACTTCAGAGTCCCAACAAAGCTTGGTTTAAGTGTTTTAAATGATAGAGACATTATGTATTTTCGATCGCGAAAAATTTTGGCGGAAATGGTTTTCAGCTGGATCATTGAAGGTATCTAAGGGTGAACGCGAATTGATCTCTTCTAGGTCCTAGAACCGTTGCAAGAGAGCATCGTCATCAACCGAAGATTGAAAACTCGATACTCGAAAATTTTGATTATACACGTGTGGCCATACAATTAAGTCATTGCATTGTTAGAAGATTTAAAACATTTTTTTGTGTTACATTTGCATCAACAAATGTTGTGTGAGATGAAGGACAACATTTATGGAAATGATGGGAAACCGTATGTTAGACGTCCCAGAAATGCTGAGCTGAACCCAAAATACACCAAAAAGACCTTAAAGCATGGCAGCGATTCTATAATGGTTCGATGGTGTTTCACAAGCCATGGTGTGTCGGTCCGCTGTGTCAAATAAACGGTAAAATGAAAGGTGTTGACTACCAGGATCTACTGGACACAAATCTTCTCACGACACGATCAGCACGACAATGACCCCAAACACACGTAAGGAGTTGAAAAATCTTTCCTTGAAGAGCGTAGAGTGATTGTTTTGGGATAGCCAGCGCATTCACCGGACTTAAACCCCATAGAGAATTTGGGGACATTCTCAAAAAAACCAACCAGCACGACTACTCTCTGTAGTATTTTGCAGGAAGAGTGGACACATATGAGGGTAGAGCAATGCAAAGGTTCGGTAGAGCCCATGCCAAGGAGAATATCCGCCGTATCAATACAGAAAGGCTATATATTATTTGGCCACACTTATTTTATATATTATTGATTTTTTGTTAAAGAAATGACTATTGTTATATTGGAGTAAATTTTTTTTTTTGCTTTTTTTTATTTACTGTCATTATAAGTACATATTTAGAATTTAAATAAATTTTGTTTCTGTTGTAATTTGTATTTTATATATGGATATGTAGATGTCGTTTATAAAAATGACTTAATTGCGTGGCCACAAGTGTAGGTACATTACATCCAATGGCTCTCTAGAAATCAGCCAACGAAAGGATGTATTTTGAGCAAAGAGCTTCTCAGGTGGTCCAACAATCTTCTCTGATTCTAAAACTGACCAAACTTTATCTGACCCAAGAATAATATCAACCAGGTTTTTTATGTTAAAATTAGGATCGGTTAAGTCTAGATTTCTGATATACTCCTACGTTGATTAACATCAGCATCAGTTGAAGATAATCCCATATCAGGAATTCGGGCATGAGTTCGTGGTAAACCTAGCTCTTGAGTGAATGACTCAGTAATAAATGAAGACTGTGAACCTGTATATAACATAACATGCACTTCAATAACCTCATTCTATTTGTTTTTAAGTTTAGCGAGAATAGTTGACAGAATAGTCTTCACACGAAGGCTTAACTTCACCGAATGGTTACTTACTAAAAGAGCAACCGTTAATAGGATTCAATGTCGAACTTGAAAATATTGAAGATCTGACAGTTGAATTGTAACTTCATCTTGATGTACAAGATGGTGATGACGGGCTTTGTAAACGCGACAACGAAAGGACGACAGACATCTATTTCGTGAATGACCTGATCGTATAGGTAACAGAAACAAACCTAGTCATTTTTTGTAAAGAGTCTTATAGACGGAATGCCTAATCCTACACACTTAGATTTAATTTGATTTATTGATTTTAAACAACTGTACATATAGATATACTTATAAGCTGTACAGGATATGGTACATTCTATAAATAGTGCAAGATTTACAAAAACAAAAAATTCAATTACAATACAATATAAAATTCACTATTATTTCAAATAAATTGAAGGACAGACAAAAATAAAAAAAAGTATGAATTAAAGAAAAGTTAAAGTCGCAACATGTTTACCTATACATATATGTATAAAATTGGAAAAAAAAGTAAGTCTCAATTTAAGTTCGCAAAATGTTCGAAGCATTGCGTATGAAACTTTCTTGGTTCGATTCCAGATCTCAGGTGACTGGGAAGATCACTCCACAGTCTGACAGCATAAACAAAAAGTTGTCTGCGTGATGTCAAACAAGTATATCTAATATCTGGACGAACGCAATAAGAAATTTCGATTAGAATGGCAAAAGTTAAGTGCGGTAAACAGATAGCTGGGAGTCTTAATAACAATTATTTTATAGAGAAAAGAACAAAAGCGGTACCTGAAAAAAGTACATTGCGAATAGACCATTCGTATATTGAACTTAAATCTGAATTCATTTTGACTATAGCATCTTCAACCATGCCTATAGGAAAACTTATATACAAATGAAGATCATCAGCGTTTGACTGGAAACAGCATTTGAGGCACAAATCAGTATATGTGCTGTGTTTTGAGACCAAAGTTCAGATTTCTAATAGGTCTTATTAAAAAATTTAACTTAAAACTAATAAAGTTAAAAGATAACTCTAAAATTTTAATAATTATTTCTAATTTATTTTAAAATTAAGATCACATTAAATTTTTTTTTTTGTTGGATTATAGATTTATTGAACACAAAATGAACATCATTTTTACAATTTTTTTAAAAGTCATTGCACAGTACAGAGATATGATAGATACTTTTATCTTACTACTGAAAAAACATTGTATTATATTTGATTGAGGCTTGATTTGATAAACGAATTGACATTGAAGGAAAGCTATGGTACTGAAAAAGACGCGCACAGGTAGTTAAGACGGCAAAGGTGTGCAATAACTGTCTGGGGTACAGTCATTTTGCCTCAAACTGCCCAAGCGACAAAAATTGCACGTTTTGTTTGAAGCGCCACCATTCGTTGCTGCACATAAATACAACACCACAACCTAGCCAGCCCAGAAGACAGACAAGTTTTACCGCTACTCAGGTCTCCGTCAACCCAGACGCGCCTGAGTTCCATATGGACGGCAGAGCTAGCTCGAGCGGTAGAAATGTAAGCACCTTCCATGCGTCAGCAGGCAGCTGCACATCGGCGAAGGTTTTGTTGGCAACAGCCGTTGTCAAAGTCATGGCAGCAGATGGAAGGTTCCATATGCTAAGAGCCCTGGTCGACCCAGGTTCTGAAGCAACTTTTATAACAGCAGCAGCTGCACAATTGCTGAAGCTAAAACGGTGTCAGACCGTGGTGAGAGTAAGTGGGTTGGGTTTGGTCAGCAGTGGCACAACGTATAGCAGCGTCGATTTAACGCTTGCGTTAAAAGGTGACGTTTGAAGGTGCTGTTAAAGCACTTGTGTTCAAGTCACTGACTGGGCATCTGCCAGCCCACCGAATTGAACCAAAGAGATGGCAACATTTAGAGAGACTCTGCTTAGCAGATCTCACCTTCTTTTTACCTGCTCCTGTGGACCTACAATTGGGAAGTGACGTTTTCGCCGACATACTCCTTCCACAGATAGTACGGAGTAAAGACGGCCAAGGTCCAGTGGCCCAAAAAACACAACTCGGCTGGATAATTTTCGGAAAAGTTCCGACCGAAACCCCCGTTCATGTCCGAACGTTTACGCAGTTTGCGGACTTAGGGTCGGAAGTACGAAAATTCTGGGAAGTTGAAGAGGAGCCGTTTAAGCATTTAGAATGTGACGAAGCAAAGGCCTGCGAGGAGCATTTCACCCGTCACACTAAACGCCTCACAAATGGACGGTACGAGGTCAAATTTCCGTTCAGATATGCAGATCTGCCAGGAATGGGATCGAGCCGACAGGGTGCTCTCCGAAGATTTGCGCATCTGGAGAGGAAGCTTGCGGCGAACTCGAAATTGCGAGAAGATTATGCAAAGTGCATAAGGGAGTATGATGAGCTTCATCATATGGAAGAGGTCGACGCGTCGGAGAAGGTGCTTAAAACCCCGCACCACTACTTTGTCCCTCATCACGCCGTGATAAAGGAAGGGAGTTCGACGACAAAACTTAGGGTTGTTTTTGATGCGGCGGCCAAAACATCAAATGGCTTCTCGCTTAACAATAAGTTGCATGTGGGTCCGAAATTGCAGACCAGCATTCTCGATATCCTGTTACGATGGAGGACGTATAGGATTACATTTACGGCCGATATCGTAATTGGCACGATGATTACATAAAGTGCATTCCGCGTTTCCGTCAGGTCCATATGGCTGGTAATTTAAACGTAGTAACTCTCCTCTGGTACCCGTGGCGCAATGGTTAGCATGTCCACCTGCTAACCCAGAGGTTCGAGGTTCAAATCCCAGCAGAAGCAAAATGCAAAAATGTTTTTCCACGGGTATCGCCTTTCGCGAGGAATTGGCAAGTCCACCGTTAGTAAATTCATTGCCATGAAAAGCGCATTCTCAATTAGCCGTTCGGAACCGGCGAAAAATTGTAGGTCCCCTCCGTTCCCTCACAAGGCATGGTTGTGAGAAATGCGCTAGGCCCAGGGGCTCCTCGCTCTGTTGCGCCATCCTATTTATTTATTTAAGTATGATTGTTTAATTTATAAAAATGTTATTAAAGGCTTGACAGTTCAATATGTACATGATTGAACATATAATGAAACCGAAAAAGAATAGTACAAGAGAAGAAAGAGTTTTAAATAAATAAGAGATATCACAGCTAATTTAATTTATATTTAATTAAATAAACAATTAAATAAATAAATAAAAAGGTAAATACATGAATAAATAAAAAAATAAATAAATAAATAAATAAATAAATAAATAAATAAATAAATAAATATATAAGTAAATAAATCATTTGATAATTATACAAAAATTATAAAAAGATAAATAGATAAGCTTATGAAAGAAGATAAGAGAACAATAAGCATTTAATCTAATACAGCCTTTTTACAGTATATTTCTTACTAAAACTTTTTCGCTATTTTCACAATTTCTTAAGAATTTTTCGTTGAGTGCTTCAATTTTATCTTCAATTCTCAATGTTTGCGCATTTTCATGCAATGCTTGCGTTGATAAAGGCCAAAGAACTTTAAGTATCATTTTTAAAATTTTGTTTTGCTGTATTTGCAATTTGCGTTTTCGCACAATTACTCCAAACAGGAGATCCAAATAGTAATAATGCTTGAAAAACGACTTTAAAGATAATTATTTTGTTTTGCTTGCTGAGTGATGATTCTCGACAAATTAGTGGGTATAACAACTTTATGGCAATGTTAATTTTGTTAATAGTAGCAATAATGTGTTCCTTAAAAGTCAGCGTCTTGTCTAAGTGTACACCTAAGTACTTTACTGAGCTGACCCATGGGATGACATTGTTCTCAGCTTTAAGACTAATGCTGGGCAAGAAGCACTCCTTTTTTTTCTAGTGAAAAAGATAGCTAGACTCTTCCCAGCATTAATTTTAATTTTCCAATGTTTGTAATACTCAAATATAACCTCAAGCGCGCTTTGCAATCTATTTATTATGACTGTTGGATAGGCGTCAGACGAAAAAATCGCAATATCATCAGCGTACATGCCAAAATCACATTGCCGTAGCACTGGAAAGTCAGATACAAAAAAGTTGAATAGCGTTGGAGACAAAACTGAGCCTTGAGGAACACCTGCTGGATTGTTGTTTGGAGTAGAAAGTGCTCCATTTTATTCAACAACGAACTGCCTTTCACTTAGATAACTTTGTATAATTTTTGTTAAAAATGCTGGACATTGGTGTATTAAAAGCTTGTGCAATAGACCATTGTGCCACACGGTATCGAAAGCTTTTTCTACATCAAGAAGGACCATTCCCGTTGATTTATTGTTCGAAAATTGTTCTTTGACGTGTTTGGTTATTCTAAGAACTTGCTGTGACACATTATGATTTCTTCTAAAGCCAAATTGTTCATTTGGTATAATATTATTTTAATTCAAGAACATTTCCAATTTGTTGCTTATAATTTTTTCCAGAATTTTACTAATACTGCTAAGCAAACTTATTGGCCTGTAGCTAGCTAGATCACTACGCAGTTTTCCAGGTTTTAAAATTGGAATAACTTTTGCTTTTTTCCATTTAGTTGGAAAATATTCAAATTTGAAACAAGCGTCGAACAACCCATCCAAAAAAGTAAAACCGCTAACTGGAAGTTGCTTCAGAAATTGGTTTTTTATATTGCCTATTCCTGGTGCTTTTTGGCATTTCAGATCATGAACTAAGAACTCGACGTCTTCTACAGAAACTTGTTCAGATACAGGGAAAACAGCTATCATTCTGTTAATTTCTTCAACACTCGAGTCTATTATGTTATCGTGTATTGGGTCCGCGTAAGGAATAGAGTGATTGCTAGCAAACGTAGCAGCTAATATATTCGCTTTTTCCTCATTTGTGGTAAACGTATACCCGAGATTCTCAAGAGGGGGCACTTGGAATCCTTTTTTCTTTATAATTTTGAAAACATTCCAAAATGGTTTAGAACCTGGATGTAAAGAGCAGAGCTTTTGTTTCCATTGCCTATTTCTAAACTCTATTATTTTTTGAGTAATCTGCCGGTTGAGGTAGTTCATTTCCCTCAAATCACTTTGTGATCTAAACCTTTGCCATCTTCTTCTTAACATATTTCTTATTTTTATTAGATTTAGAATTTGAGGTGGAAGAACAATGACTCTTTTTTGAACTGTTTTTTTAGCAACAGCAACATTAATACTATCCATGACGTTTTTTTTTTTCAAACATTTCAACGCAGAGGTCAATGTCTTGGAAACAAACAGCATTATCTAGACGAATTTCAGTCTGACGAACACACGAACTTACTTGAGAACGGAACAGATACCAGTTGGCATTTTTAAAATCTAGATATTGCACATTTAACATTGAAGGGCTAAGTATAGTTTCACAACATACAGGCAGGTGGTCGGAACTCAACTTATTAGCAGTAACAGGAGTTGTAAAGCAGTTAGGAATATTTGTTAAGAACATGTCTATGGTAGAGGGAGATGACCTACGAGAAGCTGGAATATAAGTTGGACCGTTTGGGTACAGGAGGCCAATAGGATATCTCATTGTTATATCAAATAGGATGTTACCCCAAGAGTTTGCTCTCAAACAACCCCATTCTCGGTGTCTACAGTTGAAGTCACCTCCTATTAGAAATTGGTCGTTGCCTATTAGCTTCTTTAAGTCGTCTTTAAAACACCGTTTACTAGCATCATTTGATCTCCCACCGGGGAAATAAATAGATATAACTTAAAATTTATTAGAATTTTCTAAAATCAATTCCCCTTAGTGGGGCAAAATTATGTACGAAACAATTAATTAAGAAAAATTTTTTTTTTCAAAATTTTGACTTTGAGGCTTGATCTCTCAAAAACTTTTCTTTTAATGAACTCAAACTAAAATTTTTATTAAAGAACAAAGCATAAGCTTTCAAAAACGCTTAAGTATGAAAAAGTAAGGGATTAGTTGATTTTTAATAATTTTTTGAAAAACTGAGTCAATTTTTTATAAAATTGCTCCTCGCGCCTACACGGAGGGATACAGACCCCCTTCTATTCATTTTTTTTTTCTTGTTTTGGCCCAAATTATCCATCCTGAGCCTTTGTCAAACGGTATCTTAAACACCCTACATAAATAAAATGAAATTCTAAAAGTCAGTAAATTATTTAAAAAAAAGTGTTTTTAACTTTTTAAAATTGTATTAATCTTTTTGTTTATAAAAATAATCAAAAAATTGAGAGTGGTAAAATTTTTTATCTTACTTTTTTCTATACGCTATTATAAACAGATTTGCGAAAATTTCATGAAAATCCATGGACTCGCCCTGGTTTTCTATGTATAAAGCTAATCTCGGCTTGGTTGTTATTCACGTAGTTGCGTTTTTCTTCCAATCTTCAGTTAATTCAGGTGGTGAAGGAGGTGTAAGAGAAATTGCAGGTGAACGGAATATTTCCAAACTAATTGGTATTACAAGAGAGTTGGAATCAAAGTCTGAGCCAATCAATTTGTCAATTTGAGTAATTGTTCTTTTACTTGGGGATTGGAAAGAGTACTTTTCTGTTCAATATTTCAATAAACAGCGTAGGAATCAGGGTTGCGAGTTTGTGAATTAAAAAATCATTAAGTCATAAGTTAGTAAGTGACTTATGAATTTAAAAAAAAAATTACTCATAAGCTAGTAGTGACTTGTGAATTAAGTAAACCATAAGTCATAAGTTAGCAAGTGACTTATGAATTAAATAAGTCACAAGTCATAAGCAAACAAGTGACTTTTGAATTAAATAAGTCACAAGTCATAAACTAACAAGTGACTTACGAATTAAATAAGTTACAAGTCATAAGCTAGGAAGTGACTTAGGAATTAAATAAGAAATATTCTTAAGTCGGTAGCAGTGGCGAAGCGTCCATATAAGTCGATTGTTTCCGACTTACCTTTTGAAATTCTCATCCGAAACATCTAAGACTTCTGGCAAACATGAATCAAACTTAATCATACACATGAACTCGCTGCCAACATTTTTTTAACAACTACCACTTTACTTTCCGTCCTATTCTACACACATGTTGGCTCTTCAACTCACTCCATAAACAAACGCAAAACTTAAGCAACATAAACGGTTACCCCAAACCTTACGTCTTATAAAATTTGTTGCTGGATAAAACAAGTTTGTGTTCTTTCCTCTTTTTTCTTTTACCAAAAAATATGACGGTAGAACATCGTCTTATTTTCTTTCATAAGAAAGCATGCATTGCACAGAGGGGTGCCTAGCGCTAGGCACCTCTCTGTTCAATACATACATCGCTTTCCTTCGTATTTCTTCCCATGGACACATGCTTATAAACAAAAATGTATATTGCAGGTTTCAGGTTGAGGTGGGTGTCTGCTTGAAGAACAAGAAAATAACACGCTGGTCTCCGACTTATTTCATGCATTTGTATGTGTCTCTGCACTGGACTGATGTGTCAAAAGTTGCCACTTTGATAACAAATTTGTGTGGATATTAGATCTCATAGCACAAAGCATATTTTTGGCAAAAAATGAAAAAAATAATTGGAATTTTTCTAAAGTGGCGAAACTGGCCTAATGAATTCAGTTTCCAATGAGCCGTATTTTATTTGAAAAACGCAGTTTACCAGCAGAACGCAGTGCAATACTTATTTAAATTGATTTAGTGCTTTTCGGGATTTTTTTAAATATTACAAATTTAGGCTTTAAAAATTGAAAAGTGCAAAAAGTCTGAAAAGTTTTCCGATAGTAAGTTTCAGTGGTTTGATTATGGCCTTAATATCTGTTGACTGTTGCTTAACTGATTTTCACTTAGAGGAAACAAATAGTTTTAATTAGCTTAGTTTTATGAAATAAAAAGACATGACGCTCTACCTAATAGCAAAGTTGGTTTGAAATACTTTACTTTTTGGCTTTTTTTTGCGAAGACAAACATTGCACAAAAAAAATTTCAAGTAAACTTTTTTTTGCTAGTGACTAAGTTTCCTTCGAGTTACCATTTGGAATTATTCACCCCTCGCCACTGGTCGGTAGGTGACTTATGAATTAAGAATAATTTTACTAACAGACTGATAAGTGACTTATGAATAAAGAATAATTTTATTAACAGACTGATAAGTGACTTATGAATTAAGAATAATTTTACACACACACACACACACACACACACACACACACACACACACACACACACACACACACACACACACACACACACACACACACACACACACACACACACACACACACACACACACACACACACACACACACACACACACACACACACACACACGCGCATACACACACATTTATATATATATTAGGGTGGTCCTTAATTGTTTTTTTCCGAATTTTTTTCCACGATAGTCCTAAATCGGTTCTAAATATATTAAAAAAAAATCATGCCAAGTTATAGCCCTTTATTTCAATTTTAACCCGACCCCCCGACAATCAAAGTCTTATATGGAAATAACATGGGAAAAGTTCTGTTGATTGTTTGAAATTTTTTTCATTATGTAATAATGAACAGATCATGTCAAATAATAATGCTTCTTATAGAAAATTTAACGCTCTAAAAAAAAGGTCTTTTATGATTTTTTGCTAACTCTAACGGTTTCTGAGTTATTTAAGGTCATAGTTGAAGCTTAAGTCAATTATGACCTTAAATAACTCAGAAACGGTTAGAGTTAGCAAAAAATCATAAAAGACCTTTTTTGTAGAGCGTTAAATTTTCTATAAGAAGCATTATTATTTGACATGATCTGTTCATTATTTCATAATGAAAAAATTTCAAACAATCAACAGAACTTTTCCCATGTTATTTCCATATAAAACTTTGATTGTCGGGGGGGTCGGGTTAAAATTGAAATAAAGGGCTATAACTTGGCATGATTTTTTTTTAATATATTTAGAACCGATTTAGGACTATCGTGGAAAAAAAATCGGAAAAAAACAAAATAAGGACCACCCTAATATATATATATATGCTCATGAATTATATTTTTTTTTAATTCATAAGTTACGGCCTAGCTTATGAATCAAAGTCAAGAGTTAAGCTAAAAGTGATTTAAGCTTTTGCAACCCTGTTTTGAAGAGCTACGCAATAGCCCTACGCATCAGTTTATTGTTTAAGGTTTGAAGGTGTGGTCGCGTTGTCAAATTGTGTGAAAAAAACATCGTGTATTCCTACTTCAGTGTGCCTACCAATGAGTACTATTACACGGTGAAATTTGTTGCATGCAACTGGTCGAACACCTTAAGTGCAAAAGAGAACAACAACAATGAGCTATTGTGTGTCGCATGGGTTATGGTTTTACTGAAACAGCTTCGACGTTTCTCTTTGTTCTTATTCGTGTTTTTGTTTGTTCTGTTTCGTTTAGTTCAATAATAAGTAATAATACCGATAATAATGACTTTTGTTTTTCAGTTGCCAATAAAAGACGCTGTCCAGACTGGGGCAAGTCGACCGAGCAATTTTGACATTCCGTCACCCCGTCGCGTCGGCGTCGTGTTCAGACTAAAAAATGTGAACGCGATGGATTTATTTTGACGATTATTTTGCCTTCAGATTTGGGAAAAAACTTAGAAATTGAACTGAACTGAAAAAAAAATTTAATTTTTTAAACAACAGTGTCCTTTCGTCCACTGGCAATGGACGTGGAATCGGAGTCTTTCGAATAAAACGCAACGAATTTATTATATGCACTGATATTGATCTGTTTATTGGTTTGATCGGTGGTGTTGGTTTATTCTCTATAATAAACGACATTAAGAATTTGTTAATTACAATACTATTCTCGACTTACTCTTTTTGTGACTCCTTCCTCAGTCGATTCCACAGACAAAATGAATTCTCATTGGAAAATTTTCCCTTTTTGGCGCTTAAGACGATTTTCACGCGGGACGTTTGACGTTTGTTTTACCTTCACTTCGCTCGATTTTCTTACATGTCAGCTCTGTTTGAGATTAGCTCTGTTTGTCTGTGGAATCGGCTGAGCTCAGGTTACACTTTTTTTTTTAATATGTTACTATATTTTACGACTTCCCACCCCCCGTGAGGCGCTCTGGTTCAAAAGCCTCTCCAACATCCAGAACAGCAATATTGACTGCAGGCCGGCGAAATACACCTGTACTTGTCTTCACTTCTACTACACGAATCTGTCCGTCTTGGCCAGGGAAGACTTTTGTTATTCTCCCACGATTCCATTGGCTTCTAGGTATGTTGGCATCACAAACAAGACATAAGTCTCCGACCTTGATTGGGTCCACACGCTGGAACCATTTGCATCTTCTAGTAAGAACTGGCAAGTATTCTCGGATCCATCTATTCCAGAAACGATCCTTGAGTTGTTGACTGATACGCCATTGCCGTCTGAGGCAGAGAGCTCGTTCATTGATCTGGCCTGGATTTTGCGTGGAGTTGGGAACTCCCATCAAAAAATGGTTGGGCGTCAAATGGCTATCTTCATCGGTTGAAACTGGCAGGTGTGTTAGCGGACGTCCATTAATAATATTTTCAGCTTCTATTAAAGCGCTTTGTAACGTCTCTTATCTTGGTGCAATTTCGCTTAGAGTATGTGAAAGAACTCTTTTCACAGACTGTACTAACCTCTCCCAACAGCCTCCTGCATGTGGATTTAGTGGGCAGTTGAACAACCACTCGATGCCTCTGGACGAAAGTTCAGCTTTGATGGCCTCGTTGTCGAATATGTCTGCGCTCAACAGCTCCTTTTTCGCCCCAATGAAATTAGTGCCGTTGTCACATCTAATGCGTTTCGGAATCCCACGACGATTGACAAAGTTGCGAATACATAGCACACAGGCGTCAGCAGAAAGATTTGCAGCTATTTCAAGGTGTACAGCTCGTACCGTCATGCATGTAAATAGTGCAACCCACCTCTTCTCTTTTCGTCATCCAGTAGTGATGCATACTGGCCCGAAATAGTCGAGACCTGTATACGTAAAGGGCCTAACATATGGTGTAAGACGATCCTCTGGCAATTGCCCCATTAATGGCAGTTGAGGTTTAGAAGAACGAATTCGACAGAGCAAACAGTTGCTTTTTGCTTTTTGAACAGCTGTTCGAATACTTGGCACCCAAAAGCGTTGTCGAATCTGGTTGGCTATTGCGTCATCATTTTGGTGATGTAGGCGGCAATGAAAATGGTCCACTATCAACCTGGTAAGACGATGGTCCTTTGGCAGAACAATAGGACGTCTGGCAGTAAATAATATGGTCGTGGCGGCGTCGATTCTTCCAAACATCCTCAGTAGACCGACGTCGTCTATATGTGGCGTTAACTTTAGCAAATGGCTGGATTTTTCGACTGGCAGATTTTGTTTTAGCCGGGCTATATCATTTGCAAAGACTTCCCTTTGCGTCTGTAGGCATAAAACTAACTCGGCGGCTTCAAGTTCTTTGACACATAGCTCTCCAACTTCTGTGCGTTTACCCAAACATGCATCTTTAAATCGTAGCACCCATGCCACACACCTCAGCAAACTTGAAAACTTCGAAAACCTTGACAAATCAACAATAATGTTACTCACCGCATTGGCATGTAGCAAAAAACTTGGTCGCACTTCGTCTTCACACGGCTGGCTGTTGTTAACATCCGGTTGTAGAGGCCACTTCTCTTCAGGCTGTTGAAGAAACTCCGGACCCAAAACCCACTTACTTTGGACGTTTTGCTCGTATTGCCTCATCAGCCGGGTTCAGCTTTGAAGGAACCCAACGCCATTGACTAACCTGGCTGCTTTCCAATATTTCCGCAATTCGGAATCCCACGAACTGTTTGTATCGCCGGGGCTCCGATCTAATCCAGCTGATCACGTTTTTTGAATCGGTCCAGAAGATTCGGTTTTTGAACGAAAGGTCATGGTTTTCCATAATAGCATTGCAAGGCCGTATGCACTAGATCGCTGCGGATAATTCCAAACGTGGAATTGACATAAGCTTTTTAGGAGCACATTTCGTTTTGCCACATATAAATGATACTCGAACACTGTCATCATACTCAATTCGAAGAAATGAAACTGCACTAAACGCCTCTTCACTGGCATCGACGAAAATGTGAAGAACGATGTCACTATTCAAAGTCAGGTAAGGATCATGGCATCTCGGCATTTTGAATTTATCTAACAACGGAAGTTCAGCTTTCCATTGCTTCCACCGGTCGAAAACATCTTTGGGAATAGGTTCATCCCATCCCACAGCTTGCGCCCATACTGCACGTAACAGTAGCTTCATATAGATGACGAAGTTGGCTACCATTCCAAATGGATCGAACACAGACATGACGATGCTCAAAAATTCCCTTTTTGTAGGGCATCTGTCGTTCTCCATCACATCTTGGTTAGCCTGATGGAACTTGCATTGAAACTTAAAGATGTCTGCGGCCGGGTCCCAGCACATTCCCAGGATTTTCTCTGTTGCTGCCTCGATGTTCAAGTCCACTATTCTGTCCTGCTCAATCTCTTGGCATGAGATATTTCGCAGTACTTGCTTTGAGTTTGACGAAAAGTTTCGTAACTCAAAACCTCCTTCCTTATGTATCGAAATGACGACGTTTGTCACCTCGATTGCTTCAGCTTCACTATCGAAGCTATCGACGTAATCGTCAACATAGTGGCGATCGATGATTGCCCTTGCAGCTTTGGGATGAGTGTTCAGGTATCTCGAGGCATTGAGATTTTTCACAAAGTTGGCTGAACACAGAGAGCAACTAGCACCAAATATCATCGATGTCATCAGATAAACGTCAATTGGATCTTCTTTGCGGTCTCTCTACAGGAATCTCTGCGAGTTTTGGTCTTCTGGCTGAATACGAATCTGGTGAAACATCTCTCGAATGTCCCCTGATATGGCTATGGCTCTTAGGCGAAAGTTAAATAAGATCGCCATCATGGACTTCAGTTCATCTGGACCCTTTAGCAGAAGAGAATTCAAAGAGACGTCTTTCACTTTGGCGGCTGCATCAAACACTAACCTCACTTTGTTCGGCTTATTCGGATTCTTTACACCGAAGTGAGGGAGGTACCAAGTCTTTGATGTGTTGTGGCTTGCTTCAGTTGTCGTCAGTTTTCTGGCATACCCTTTGTCAACATAGCTATCGATGATATTCTTATACTTCTCGGCATAGTCATGATCTTTCTCCAATTTACTTTCCAGGCTCCATAACCTTCGCTTTGCCATCATGAAACTATCTGGTACATACGGGTTGTCTTCTTTCCAAAGAAGTCCAGTGTGGTAACGACCATTGCATTTTGTTGTTGTAGCAGACAGTATTTCCTTTGCTCTTTTGTCTGCAAGAGATATCAGCTGTTCTGTCGGTGTCCTAGCTCCAAAATTTTCCAAGGCAAAGTACTGTTCCACCGCCTTGTCCACCAGACTGTCTTGTTCTTGACTGCATTGGCTGCTATTAAGAACTACATCGTTCCTTGGTTCGGTGGCAGCTTGTGATGACTTCCCATATACGACCCAACCAAGTTTGGTCTTGGCTACGATTGGACCAGTTCCCATCAGCTGAAGAGTGCGCAATGGTGCACCCAAGTGGCTATTGTCGAGTCCAATTAATATCTCTGGCTTGGCATCCCGATACTGGGCGAATGGTTTACTTTTCAGATGAGGATTCGACATCTGCAGTTCGTCCTTGTTAACTGTCTGAACCGGCAGGTTCAAATCGGTGACGGTCTGTATCCCTTGCATCCTATACTTTTTGGCAGCATCTTTGTCAGCGTTAACATCGACATCCACAACGAGTGATTCTGCTGCAATGGTCTCCTTTCCAAACCATTGGAGTTTCAATTTATTTTGGCGGCCATTTAAACACAACCGTCTGGCAAGATCCATACTCATTATGGATACCGAAGAACCCTCATCGAACAATGCATATGTCGTTATGACGATGTTGTTACCATACACTTTAACAGGCAGCACACGAAACAGAATCTTGGCTTCAGATTGTATGTGGCAACTAAGCAACTGTCTCGAACATCCTTCATCGACTGTTGGCTTCAACGGCTCATGTAGTAAAGGATGATGTATTCTGTTACACTCACCAATTCCACACTTCTTCTTGGCTCTGCATAAGCGAACGTTATGACCGTACTTAAGACAGCAAAAGCAAAGTCTATTCTTTTTGACGAACTCCTATCTTGCCGGGACGTCAGGTTTAATAAAAAGTTCGCATTCGGCAACTGGGTGCTGTTTCTTCTCACAATGGCGGCATTTGTTTCTGGCAGAAACATTTTGTTCAGATATATGAAGAACTTTCGAACCCGACTTCTGTTCTACATGGGTTGGCGGCGGCAAAGAAGTCGATGTAACCAGGCAAACAAGTCTGGCAACCTCGGTCACCCACTCGGCGAAGTTATTGACTGTTGGATATGGCACTATACTGATGCTCTTTTGAGCCCATTCCAAACGTTTACTCATAGGCAGCTTGGCTACCAGTTCGTCTATAAGCGTTGGGTTTGCTAAATGTTGGTGCAAACCACTTGCTTCCAAAAACGTCGAAAGATTTTGTACCGCTGTGGCGAAGGGTACTATCATTTCGATCTTTCCTTCCGAAATTTGCGATATCGCTCTTATTTTGGCTAACTGGCTTCGTAGCAAACACTCAGGACGTCCAAATCTAAGCTCAAGGGCGGCCATTACCTGATCAACACTATCAGGGTGGATGAGCAATGATTCCACTACCGTTCGAGCATCCTGTTTGACTGCTTTCTGTAAGCGAAGCAAATTTTCGATTTTCGAATATCCGTACAGTTGGGTGGTTTCTCGAAATGCAGTAGAAAACATCAGCCACTCTTCAGGTCTGCCAGTAAATGCAGGTAAGTCTTGAAGCTTGCGAATATGTCCAATGTTCATGTTTTCAGACTGCTGAGAAAAACAACTATGAGGCAAATTAAGTGGCGACGTGAACGGTTGCATTGGCGTATACTGCTGTCTGATGGCTGACTGCGATGCACTAATCGGCGGCAAGAATGTTGGCACTGTATTTGTATAGGCTTGGCTCGGGACTGTCGTTGCAGTTCGAAAGGCTGCGATGGTTAGAACAATGGCATTGTGTTCGTGCCATATACAATTGGTGCACTCATTACCATTGGCTCTGGCAAACTGACACTATTTGCCAAACTATATGTAGTGGCGGTGGATGAAGACGTTGTCATTGTTTGCATCGTTGACGTATTGGCGACCGCTTGAACGGCAGTAGTTGTTGCAGTTGCAACAGATGTTGAATCGCTTGGGACTCGATTCAGAAGCTCCTGCAGGCGAATGCGTTCAGCTTTTTCTGTGGCAACATTGGACGTGACTATCTCCAATTGTGAGCGCATCTCACCTATCTGTTTCAAAAGTTCTTCCATCACGCCTTTTGTTGCCAACTCCTCCGTATCGATAGTGTCGACTATAGTATTATCGTAGTCGCTTTCCGAATCGCTGTCCTCTGCCAGTTCTTCTGGAACTATACTGAGTGGCTGCACTTCAGTTGAACCTGATGGCAATTTTCCTATTGTTGTGCGCGGACTACACCTTGGCTGGCTGCTCGACATACGTATAATATAATTAAAACAATTACGCTGGCTGTGCTTTACGTATATTGTAATCAAAACTATTGCGCTGGCTGCGCTTACTATTCCTTTGTACAAGTTCAAGTAAAATTATTATTACGCTGGCTGCGCCTGACTATCTTCTTGTACAAAACTCCAAAAAAATAAAAAACTATTGCACTGGCTGCGCTTGATGTTCTTTTGTACAAGTTCAAGAAAACTATTTCGCTGGCTGCGATTGATTAATTTGTACAAACTCCAGATAAAGAACTATTGCGCTGGCTGCGCTTGGTATTCCTCTTGTGCAAACACCAGAAAAACTCAAAAAACTATCGCGCTGGCTGCGCTTGATATTCCCGGTTGATGCTCCAAAAAAAAAGAAGAATAAAATTTGTCCTCTCGTCCACTGCCAATGGACGTGGAATCGGAGTCTTTCGAATAAAACGCAACAAATTTATTATATGCACTGATATTGATCTGTTTATTGGTTTGATCGGTGGTGTTGGTTTATTCTCTATAATAAACGACATTAAGAATTTGTTAATTACAATACTATTCTCGACTTACTCTTTTTGTGACTCCTTCCTCAGTCGATTCCACAGACAAAATGAATTCTCATTGGAAAATTTTCCCTTTTTGGCGCTTAAGACGATTTTCACGCGGGACGTTTGACGTTTGTTTTACCTTCACTTCGCTCGATTTTCTTACATGTCGGCTCTGTTTGAGATTAGCTCTGTTTGTCTGTGGAATCGGCTGAGCTCAGGTTGCACTTTTTATTTAATATGTTACTATATTTTACGACAAACAGCGCCAGCGTCTTTACTCGGGGAAAAAAACACAAGTGTCACAACAAGGAAATGTCAAAACTCAATCAAGAAATTTTGATATTTCGAAAGATAAAGAGAAATGTGAAACTTGTTTCATGAAACTGGATATCATCGTGTAATAACACTTGCGACACGGAATGGCAGAACAAAGAAGAATTCGAAGGAATTGCATGCAACAAACTGCACCGTGTAGTAGTTTGTCCACTCAGGTAGTCATAAATTCCAATTTCAATGTAGGCTAGGTACCCAACAAAGAAAAAATATTCTCTCCGTTCGATGTGCACTACATGAGAACATTTTTGGAATGAAATTTCTTCCAAGTTTGACAACTAGCGTTCACAGTCTTCAAACTTGTTGTCCAACTTGCAAAATTATCAAAAAAGTTTTAAATCCATCCCACAAATTTGACAAGTGGCTTGATGGAGATTTCATACTTGACATACTCGATGCTTGACAAGCAAATTAGATAGTTTGAACCCTGCTATTCTCTAACCCCTTTCCCTATGTGCGTTTTCCTTATTTTGGTGCCGGGTCACAGAGATAGCGTGGGTAATTGCATAGCCGATGAACTCGCCAGAAAAAGAACCATTTCCGTTCTACCGATTTCAGCCAGCAGGTTGAATATTGGTATACCAATCTCTACATGTAAACTTACGCTAAAGAAAGAGGCAATGGATAGAACAAATTATAGGTGGAGCAATATCATCACGTGTGTGGCAACTTTAGACTTAAGACTTTAATTTATTCATGCATTAAAAATTTTTTAACAAAATCATAAGCTCCCGCGAAGCCTTTATTCATGCATATTCAGGCTTGTCTGCAGGAGATTGTGTTTCAAAGAAAAATTTAATTTAAAGCAAGTTTTACGTGATTTTACATAATTACAATAGGTTATTCAAAAAATAATTATGATTTTACTCATGTGAGTTTAAAAAAAAAATTTTAATTTGTTTTTTTCTAGTCTTGAAATTTTCAATATTTACTAAATCTCGAGGTAATTTGTTGATGGTTGCAGGAACGCTGTAAAGGAGTTGACGTCTTCCGTATAGATTGTAGTTGGTGGGCAATTTAACCATTCCTTAAGCGCGTCTTCTGGTGTTGATCATATGGTCAATTGGTCGAATGAATCGGTTGTCATCGTAGTACTCCAGTATAAGGGTCATCTTAAGAATTTGCTCAACGTTGAGAGTTTTAAATGTGCTATCATTGTTTCGCGTATTTCCATTATTGATTAGTTTTAAAGCTGAGCATTGAAGTTTTTGTATTTTTTGAATATGCGTTGTTGCAGCATTCCCCCAAGCAAGTATGCCATACCGAAGCTTGGACTCCACTAATGCATAATACACTTGCTTCAGCACAGGAACTGTAGTATAACACCGCAAATGGGACAGCGCATATAAGGTCTTTTTGAGATCCATGCTCAGCTTGTCGATGTGTTGGCTCCATAGAAAATGACAGTCGATGATCACTCCAAGATATTTGAAGGTTTCTACAACTTCTACAGTTTCGATTGGGGTGTTGGGACAGGCATCATTTCTTACTACTATTCTTCTTTGTGTAGATTTGAATTGTGGGCTGCGGATATGCATTATCTTAGTTTTAGAGGCGTTGATGACCAAGCCATTGTCGTGACACCAATTAACAGCAGCATTGAACTCCTCCTGCATTATCATTTTCGCCATGTCCAAAGATCGGTGACGGCCCACAATTGCTGTTTCATCAGCAAAAGCGAATGGAATGCCCTTCTTAAAAACGCAAAGTTATTCGTTAGTTTAAAGAATAAATAGGATCGGACCAAGCTTAGATCCCTGAGGAACACCATATTGCACATTCTCTCTTTCACTTGTAACGTCTCTAATCTTGACGACAAACGACCTGTTGTGCAAATAGTCCACGATCCAATCAGCCATTACTCCTCTTATTCCAATCTTGTTTAGTGCTTGTATCAGCTTCGTATGATTTAAAGTATCGAAAGCTTTACTAAAATCCATAAAAATGACCAAGACATGGTGGCTTTTATTTAGATTTTCATTTACACAGTTAACAAATTCGCCTAATAGCTTTCCAGTGTTTTTGTTTTTTTGAAATCCGTATTGGCTTTTATTTATAAGGGAGTGTTTGTCAATAAAACTCTGTAGTCTTGCCGATATAACTGCTTCTAGACACTTTTCAATTACAGGAAGTATCGAAATCGGTCTGTAATTACTGAGCTGACTGCTAGCTCCACCTTTATATATTGGCCTTACAACAGCTGTTTTCATTGCTGACGGTATTTTAGACTGAGTCAGGCTTAAATTGATGAGTTTACATAATATTGGAGCAAAAATTTTTGTCATATCAGCTATTCTTACTCCATCAATTCCTGGCGATTTATTTTCTCCAAGAGACATTACTATGCTGCAAATCTCGTGTATATTTGTAGGACGAGCAAATATTGTGTTTTCTATTGCATCACTCGTATGGTTCGATGTGACAAATCTGCAGGGTCCCATGCACTTAGCCGACAATTGATCAGCCGACATAAAATGTCCTATTGTAGTCGTTTGTACTTGATTTGTACTTCAATGTAATGTAGTTAAAATAATTTGTAAACCTTTCATTTATTTGTAATAAGCTAATCAAAAATATGGTCCGAAGTTAGCCGACAATTATTATATAAATATGGTACAAATATATAAAGACATGTATTTTAAAGGAAATCATTTGTACATTCCAAATATATATTTGTCACAATTGTCAGAGGTCTATTTCGCCCACAATTAATTATTAAAAATAAAAAAATCGTTGGCATATTTAAATATTTGAGTCGCATGCAGTTGGTTCAATTGCTTCGGTTCCGTTTCCTGACGTTTTCAATTGCATACTTTTTGGCACTGCTCGCAATTAATCGTTTAGCCAGACGACCTAATTGTAGTGAAATGTGTTCTTCGGTAAAAGATTGCATAATTTTAGGAGAAAATCAAATCGATAAGATAGAACGTCTATTGAAAATCTGAGTGTAGAAAATAATTTATTTCAATGATTCATTCCATACGTGAATAAAAATTGCATTGCATATGATTATTTGAAACTATTTGTATGGAATTTGTTAAACATAAATGGTATACCAGGTATTAAAAAAAAATTCTATTCTTTGCAAATCTGCGTTTTTAAATCAACTGTTAATTTGGATTTTATAAGTTTAATAATTATTTTCGAGTATATTATAACATTAACATTATTCTATATTATAATTTTTCGTAACACGTAAATAATCAAATTGAAAATGAAATTTTTTTAACAGCTACTTAAAGCAAAAGTTAACTTTTTAACTAAATAAAATTACTAATTCTTATATTAAATAAACAATTTTTATTCACGTATGGAATGAATCATTGAAATAAATTATTTTCTACACTCAGATTTTCAATAGACGTTCTATCTTATCAATTTGATTTTCTCCTAAAATTATGCAATCTTTTACCGAAGAACACATTTCACTACAATTAGGTCGTCTGGCTAAACGATTAATTGCGAGCAGTGCCAAAAAGTATGCAATTGAAAACGTCAGGAAACGGAACCGAAGCAATTGAACCAACTGCATGCGACTCAAATATTTAAATATGCCAACGATTTTTTTATTTTTAATAATTAATTGTGGGCGAAATAGACCTCTGACAATTGTGACAAATATATATTTGGAATGTACAAATGATTTCCTTTAAAATAAATGTCTTTATATATTTGTACCATATTTATATAATAATTGTCGGCTAACTTCGGACCATATTTTTGATTAGCTTATTACAAATAAATGAAAGGTTTACAAATTATTTTAACTACATTACATTGAAGTACAAATCAAGTACAAACGACTACAATAGGGCATTTTATGTCGGCTGATCAACTGTCGGCTAAGTGCATGGGACCAATCTGCAGTGGTGAATAATTTGCGATATTTGCGTAGCGAAAAATTGTGCACATTCGTTTGACAAGTTTTGTAATGCAGTGTTTGGAAAATTTTTTGCCATTATCTCGTCGATATTTGACTTTTTCTTCCCAGTTTTTGATTTATTAATCCCCACGTCTTTCTAGGATCTTTTTTAAATTGTATAAACTGGTTTTTATAAAAGCTTGTTTTTTGAGCTTTTATCATTTTATTGGTTTTATTTCGGAATCTCTTGTAATCCATTTCATAGCCTTTGTTGTTCCTATTATTTTACCACCTTCTATACAGTTCATCCCGTTTTCGGCATTCATCGATGAGATGAGGGGTTGTCCAAGGGCAATTATTTCTTTTGTTTTGGAATCTTCTGGTTAGAGTTGATTTTTTGTACATATCATCGAGTTTGTTGACAAGTTTATTATACATAGTATCAGGATCCTCTTCGTTTAAGACTTCTTCCCAGTTTTCTTTACGTATGAGATTATTCACTTTGTTATTACATGTACAAAGTGTTTACTGTGTGATTTTCTGACGTCGATGTAGTAACAGTGTAATATAAAGTTGGATAATGATCGGTTATGCCGCTCTCAATCACAGCGGAATTAATTTCATTATCAATTTCGCTTACAAGGACGTGATCAAAAACAGATATGGCCAGAACTAGATCCAAAACGGAAAAGACTTTTACTATCCATAACCAGATTGCACGTTAGCTCCGTAATCAATGTCATCACCGGACATTGTCTGATAGGAAGACACGCCATAAGACTCGGCGTTTCTTCTAATGACTTCTGCAGAAGTTGCTTAGATGAAGAGGATGAGGAGACAATTCCACACCTCCTCTGCTCATGTCTTGTGCTCTCTTTTAAAAGAAAACGGCATCTAGGAAAATATTTTCTTGATGATCCAAGCGATCTGGCGTACACAGATCCCCTGTATCTCCTCCGCTTTATTAAAAGCTCCAAATGGTTTTGTTAAGTGAGGTACTCTTGCATAATTTCTATGGTATCACAATGGACCTAATATTGGTCTAAGTGTGTCAGTTTGTTTTCCTGAAGGCCATTTTAACCTAACCTAACCTAACTGTCAAATGGAAAGTGGACAAAGTTTTTTCAACAGTTTGAATTATCCAGAGCAATTTTCAAAACTTTCTAAAATAGGGTAGACGCACTAGTACACTTAGCTTTTTTCTAGACTTTGACTGCGACCCATTTTGTAACCATAAATGCTATCGCGGACACTTATATTGATTGAAAGAATATAGACATTTCTCAATAATATAGCATTCAAGTAAATTGCAAAGAAATCATTGTTGAAATTAATAAAATAACAAATCAGAAAAGTTCCATTTTCGTTATTATGGACACCAAAATTTAGTATCCAGACGCTTTTGTTTTAGTATCCGGACACAATCATTTTAAGAGACAAGTCCTGTCCGGATACTGAAAATATATGATGAACGCACGACTTTTAGTATCCGGACAGCATGTCAAAGACTTTATAAAATTTGTTTTTTTTTGCAAATTGTTTTAGTTAATCATATTTCCAATGAATCCAATGACCTTCCATTACAGTAAATTAATTATTACTTCTTCAATTGCTTACTACTTAAAACTGTTCGCACTATTTTTTTCACACAAATCGACAACGCGACCACACCTTCAAACCTTAAGCAATAAACTGATGCGTAGGGCTATTGCGTAGCTCTTCAAATCAGGGTTGCAAAGGCTTAAATCACTTTTAGCTTAACTCTTGACTTTAATTCATAAGCTAGTCGGTAACTTATGAATTAAAAAAAATATAATTCACATACATATATATATACACATATATTTATATATATATACAGATACACAGCTTATGCTAATGAAATATTTTTTTTTAATTCATAAGACTAGCTTATGAATTAAAGTCAAGAGTTAAGCTAAAAGTTATTTAAGCCTTTTGATACGTGACTTCTGACCAAATAGAGGTTGAAAAAAGTTAGATTAGCTGTAAAACTAAATTGCGTTGAACCCGAGCGTTATGATTTATTTTTTTTTTGTGGTTGGCGGACATTTTTCTAAAATGGATATTAAACAAAACAAATCAAGAAATATTAGTTTTCATTTATGAATTTATTTATCTCGTATTTAAGGCGGAAAAAGAATTAAAATTATTCACAAAACCTAAATAATTTTCCACTTTTCCTCCAAAAATTTTAACAATATATTTCTTACACTTTTATCCTCAAAATGACATTTAGACCTTAATACGACCTTAATCCGGCTTTAATACTCCTATGAACCAGTATTAGCTTAATCCGCCTCTAATACTGGTTTATTTTTTTATAAATAAGGTTTGGAGAATTAGAGGGGTATTAAATTCGTAGTAGTTTATAAATAAGGCTGTCTGAGTGTAATAACACACTTATAGAATGAAATTCCTTAGTCAAGTGTAGTAGGGTGTCCATCTTATCTCTTTAAAAGAGAACATGTTCTCTTTTTTAGGTCCGATCTATTTTACACTATCTTTTCTCGTTAGGTTCTTTTTTTATTCTCTTTTTTCTTTATACATATATTACTTTTTTTATTCGAATTAATTTCATAAATTTTTTAACAGCTCAATTAAATGTAAACGTGGTGTAAAGAATTATTGCTGTTCTTTCGAATACATTGGCGTGATGAAATATATTTCCTCTTACTAAAAAAAAACCTAAGATTCAGCTTTTCTTAAAGACGTCAGTTTAACTACACTACTTCAAAATCATTCATCTCATTCTCTCGTGCTATATTTCCTGTAAGCTAGGAAGAGAAGCAACAAAGACATATGCAGAAAAAGCCCATTGCTACCACAAACTACATAAATACTCATGGTATGTAAAGTGAAAGCCGGTGGTCGTTGTTAAATAAAAAAGATCACTGTCTCTTTTCCTCTTTAATTGTGCGTTGTGCGAACTGCGGCGACATTTTCAAAATATGTAAGTTATTATTTAACAAGAAACCAGAGTTAAATATTCTTTTGAAAATGAATTAATGTATTCATGTACCTAAAAATTTTCGATTTCATAGAAAACAAATGCGATGATCACAAAAAGGAAAAGCACTTTTCCGACGAAATGCAAAAACACTATACCTATCAAAAAATATTTCCTTATTTTCTCTTCTGTTCTCTTTTTGTTCTCTTTAGTATTTTTCGAATGTCTCTTTTTTTGGATTCTAGAGCAAAATGTTCTCTTTTTAGACAGACCTCAGATGGACACCCTAAGTGTAGGCAACTTGTATGAGACTATGAGAGTGTGTTTGATTTTTTTGCTCAGCAAAAAAATTTGTATTTAACCAGTTATTGTGTGTTTAAGAACCTCTATTGTTTTGTTGATCACATGACGCGTTTGGCATGAAAATGTATGTAGGTACCCAAATGCATAATTTATTCCAAACAAGTTGAATCCAAAGTAACTATGTAAGTTACTATGTAAGTTACTTAGAATTCAACTTATTTGGAAACAGTCTTGCATTTGGGTTAGTTACTAAAGATTCAAGTTATTTGGAATGAGATATGCATTTGGGTAGAGTGTTTGCCAAATAACTTTTTAAAATTTGTTTAGTTTAGTTTATTTTGCCAAAGTAAGACAACATTAAATATCAAAAAAATAAGAGAGACCTAACAAAGATTGCACTACATAGAGAATAAAATAAAATACATTTGTTTAATAAAATACATTTGTTGTGGAATGACATTTTGTCGTCTGTCAAAGCGGATGCAAAAATAATTTCTCCAGCAAAAAATAAATTGTAAAAGTGCTTAGATTTTTTTTAATTTCAACTAAAAATACAAAAAAAAAATACTCCGTAAATAAAAGCCACCCCGAGCACGTTTTAGAAATAAGCGAATGAGAAATAAAAACACATAAAAAACCTAGCCCCTATAAATGGTTAAAATAAACAAAAACGAAACATGTCCAGAACATCCTGGAAACGAAGAAAAACGCTTACCTTGCCCGAGCAACACTACACCCATACTCGCTATGGAAGGTATAACTGGTATAAGTGTTGAAAAACTACAAGACATTCTCACACAAAATAACCAAAAGCTGATTGATACCTGAGCCACAAAATCAGACTTGAACGTACTCGGTTCACAAATTTCAAACGTTCTAAAAAACCATCACAACGAAATGAACGCGAGAATGGAGCTATTAGAAAAACGTAACAGCCAACTCGAAAAAGCAATTGGATAGAGTTCTTCGAAAAAACACGGAGTTCAACCTGGTAGTGCACCTACCTGTTGGAAAAGACATGGATGTCTGTGAGAAGGCGAAATCAGTCTGCAATGGTTTACTCGATACAAATGGTACTGGCCTAGAAGTAGAGTCAACATACAGTGTACGAAACCAAAACGCGAACAAAGCCACTGTCATTGTCAGATGAGATCTCGGGAGTCAGCATCATGGATTACTTTAAAGAATGCTAAGCTTATAAAGGGAACTCAGATTAGTATCCAAAAGGATCAGCCGTATAATGTAAGGCAAAAAAGAGCGAAATTCGTGCAAATACTAAAGGTGCTAAGAATGAAACTGTTAAAAGGAATAAAACATCGAACATTTAAAAACACTTTCCTCTTATCAGTAAAATAGGAATTTTGTGTATTGCTTTCAAGCAAATCAATTTAATTATTTTTATAAAAAAATAAATATTCTGAACGTTTGTTCAAATAAATATTCTTTTATAAATAAAACTTTGTTGCTTTTGCTTATAGAGCCTATTTAACAGGTTATGGGCCCAGGTACATACGATTTAAATTGAGATTTGTTTGGTGTAATATGTCTTGAAGCACCGCTGTCACAATACCATTGTTCTGTACTCAATTGATTTTCATTCGTCGCATTTCAAGAGTATGCAATCAGAGCCTTTGATTTTCTGTAATTGTGTCTCTTGAAATTATTTTCTTTGCTAATATTTTGGGGACATTCAGCAGCCCAATGTCCGAGTTGCCTACACTTGTTGCATGGAAATTTCATTTTTGCATGATCAAGCTTTGATTTATTTTCATTGTTAAACTGCTTATGCTTTATATTAGTTGCAACTAAAGCTGTGTTAGCACTTGATGAACTCTGTTCAATTTCTCTTACTTCAATTGCGCATAACTTTTCTATTAGTAAGTTGAGTGTTTGCTGCTCTGCAGGAATTGTATTCCACAAATCTCTGAAGTTATCAAACTCCTTACCTAGAGTTGAAATAATTCGACCGTTTAGAATCCGTTGAGAGAGTGTGTTTTCTTTGTGTTTGGTTAGTTCAGCATTCAGATCAACAAATAACTTTTGTAGCTTTGCAATATGTGCACTCATATCTTCTTTTTCATTTTTCCTTGCTTGGAAAAAACTATCTATTAGCATGTTAAGCCTCTGAATGCTGCTTCTTTCGAAACGGGAACATAGTTTATCCCAAATTTCTTTCGACGTCTCGCAGGTCAATACCAGTTCAGCAATTGGTGAGCTTAAAGATGCTGCTATCAAGCTAGAGGCTTTAGCATCTTCTTTCAACCAATCCTTTTCTCTTTTCTTGTCTTCAGTAGAAGAACCTTCGATGATTTTCGGCCATTTACTCTCACCAGAGATAAACCCTTTTAAATCATATTGACGAAAAAGCATACCCATTTGCCATTTCCATTTTGGCCACTCGCAAGGACTTTCCAATTTATCGACAGATATCTTGATATCGGACATTCTTCTTGATTTTTTTATAACTATATTCTTTTTCTTAATTTTTTTAATGCAGTTGTCACGAGCATGGGCCCCATAATCTGTTGTTTCTACGGGTCTAAAAACATCTGCATGGATGATTTGTTCCATAAAGAAAAAGAAAAGGTTGAGTTTTCTGTCATTCAGGACAATAAAAAACAGAAATACCACGAATATGAAAATGAATATGAAAATGAAAACGAAATTATTGAATTAAGTACAGCAAAAGTAGTATCTGAAACTGAACAGAACGAAGTCGAAACAGAAAAATTAGCTGAACAAGTGAATGCAAATGAAGAACCTACAAATAACACAAGACAAAGAAGAAAGCCAGCATAGATAACAGGAGGTTCGTTTCTGATGCTCGCAGAAGAAGAGGCAAGAAAGATTAATCAAGAACCAAATACCTACTATGAAGCTATGAAGTCAAAAAATAAGGAAGAATGGTTCTCAGCATTGAAAGAAGAAAAGAAGAATTATCATCGCTTAAAGAAAATAGTACTTGGGAATTGGTGAAAAGACCTTCAAAGCAAGTCATAAAAAAATCGATGGGTATTTCGAGTGAAGGATTCAGCCCAAAGCGAGAAACCAAGATTCAAAGCTAGACTTGTAGCCAAAGGGTATGTTCAACAGAAGAGTAAAGATTACAATGAAATTTTCAGTCCTGTTGCACGATATGACACAAAGCGAATGCTGTTAGCATTAGCTACAACCCTCAAGCTAAAGATTGCACAATTTGATGTTAAAACCGCATTTTTGTATGGCACTCTTGAGGAGGTAGTTTACCTTGAACAACCAGAAGTGTTTGAAGATGGTACTGGAAGAGTATGTCGTTTGAAAGGTAATTTATGTGGACTTAAACAGGCACCTCTTTGTTGGCACAAACGTTTTCTAAATTTTATGTCAAAGATTGGATTAAAAAAAAGTGAGGCAGTCCATGTTTATTTTATCAAAATGAGAAAGGAAGAATTCTATATGTGGCCATATATGTAGATGATGGGTTAGTTTTTGGCAGCAATGAAGAAGAAGTTCAAAATTTTATGCAAAAACTAAGAATGAATTCAAAATTACAATTGGAACTCTTGATAACTATCTCGGAATGAAGATAAAAATTTTCAACGATGGTTCAATTCATCTAAGTCAAGAAAAATACACAGAAAGAATTTTGGAACGTTTTAACATGAAAGAATCAAATCCAGTACTCCTATTAGTCGGGAGGAAGAAAATTCAAAATTAGAAGAACTAAAAGAACAAGTTCCTTATCGAGAAGCCGTAGGGAGTTTGATGTATTTGGCAACAGGAACAAGACCAGACATTGCCTTTCCTGTAAGTTCTGCTGCAAGAAAGATGGAAAATCCTACCAAAGAAGACTGGAATAACGTAAAACGAATTTTTCGTTATATCCGTGGTACAAGCAAAGAACATCAGATATACAGTGATGCGGATTATGCAGGCCATTTGAAAACAAGGCGCTCCACAAGTGGAGTGATTTCAATATATGCTGGAGGACCTATATCTTGGATGAGTCAACTTCAACGATCCGTAGCCTTATCATCAACTGAAGCAGAAATAATGGCCGCCAGTGAAGGTGCCAAGGAAGCAATGTGGCTTAAACGGCTCTTCGAGGAACTTACTGAAACAAAAAGACTTGTACCTTTGCTTTACATAGACAATGCTAGTGCTGTTAAACTATCGAAAAATCCAGAATTTCATAAACGTTCGAAACACATTGAAGTTCGTCACTTTTATGTCCGAGAACGCTTTCTTGAAGGTGATTTCAGATTGGAGCACATTCCAGGAACGGATCAACTTGCAGATTTGTTAACAAAACCTCTTGAACGAGACCGGTTTCAGATGCTTCGAAAGAAAATTCGTATTGAGTGATTATTGAGTATCTATTTAACTGCCCGATGTTTTGGAGGAAGTGTTAAAAGGAATAAAACATCGAACATTTAAAAACACTTTACTCTTATCAGTAAAATAGGAATTTTGTATATTGCTATCAAGCAAATCAATTTAATTATTTTTATAAAAAAATAAATATTCTTAGCAAGAGGAACGTTTGTTCAAATAAAAATTCTTTTATAAATAAAAATTTGTTGCTTTTGCTTATAGAGCCGATTTAACAGAAACATCCCACAGCAAATGCTACGCTAAAAGATGACAAACTCCATGTTTCCGGGAAAATATTTAAAGTGTGTTGAAAATACTGCTGCACAATTAATAAAAAAGCTTTTCGGGGACATACATATTTCCACCCCAATAGTTATTTACAGACAAATTGAAGTTACCAGATAACAAATGTGAAATGTCAAATGTGGCACAAAACGTCAATTGCGTCAGTGCTGCTGGAACAAAAACTATTCCAGCTCCTACATCAAATTTCATGGCTGCACACACAAGCACAAGAATGGAAAAAAATAATTAATGCATGAGGTGAAATTGTCTTTCAGCATGTAAACGAATTACCACAAATTTCAAAACAAAATAAGTATTTTAAGTTATAGCATTGCAGGATTAAAAAATAAATTAAATTTCGCAAGCTTTTTTTAAATATATTGTAACGTGAACCCAACATTTTATACCAATTTCCTAATCGAAAAACGTTCAACCGAAAACACAACTGGCAACACTATAATGGAATGGTATAAATGACAGGCGTTGCTTGTAAGCCAGTGTGTGTGAGTGTAGAGATGCTTGACAGCAAATGTGGAGAACATGTAGAAGTTACTGGAGAGTTCTAGATGGCATGTCATTCGATATAAATAGCCCGCCCGAGGCAACCAGAGAGCAGTTTAGTTTATAGAGTGATAAAGTTAAGAGTAAATACAAGTGATAGTCCAAAAGTTGAGTGGAGTTGAAATACTGAATAAAAGTGGTAGAAATAAAGTAATAAGTGAAGTTTTATTTTGCGAACTAAGAGCACGTTACATTGGTGTCAGAAGTGTAAATAAAACTTATTTGAAAAAAAACGAGTTGATTAGTAAAGTGTAAAAAAAAAAAAAAAAAAGTAAAAAGAAAAATAATAATTATATACAGTGAAAATGGGTAAGTTGTTAGAAGAGCTCAACTGCATTGAGCTTAAAAGTGAGTTAGGTAAGCGAAATCTTTCTAGAGCGGGATCGAAAAATGAGCTCGTCCTGCGCTTGCGTAACTGTTTGGAACAGCAAGGGGAAGACGTAAACACTTTTGTTTTTGAAATAGAAGTGGAAGAAGAGGAAGTAAGTGAAAGTGTAGATTTTTCTAGCATGATGAAACTTTTGTTAGAACAGCGAAACGAGCAAAAGAAGGAACAGCAGAATGTTCTCGAACGCCTCGAAGTACAACAAAAGAAGCTGATTGAAGAGCAACAGCAGAATATTCTCGGACGTCTGGAAGAACAACGAAACGATCAAAAGAAGGAACAGCAGAATGTTCTCGAACAACTTGAAGCACAACGAAACGAACAAAAGAAAGAACAACAGAACATTCTCGAAAGACTCGAGGCGCAACAGAATGTTTTGGAAGGCCAGAAAAACATTCTAGAAAGCAAATTGGGTAACATTGAGAAAAATGTGTGTGGCCTAGAAGAACGCATTGAATGTGTTGAGAAACGATTTTCCAAGCTTGAGAGTCAATGCGAAAGTCAGCTTGCCACTTTGGAGAAACGAATCGAAAACATGGCTAAGGAACTAGACCAGATGCGGAAAATGGAGCTACGGAAAACTTGTGGAGATTGTCTAAAGCAAAGAGAAGTACAACCACCAACATTCGACGGACAGTCGTCTTGGTCAGTTTACAGGAGACAATTCGAGGCAGCTGCGACAGCAAATGGCTGGGATGACGAAGACAAATACATAGCACTGACTCTTGCTCTTAGAGGACCAGCAGCTGAATTACTTCAAACTGTTCCAGCTGGTAAGAGCTACGATTTCAGTTCTCTCGTGGCAGCTATAGATAAACGCTTTGGTGATAGCCACTTGAAAGAGGTCTTCCGAGTCCAACTCAATAGCAGAGTCCAGAAAAGGGGTAAAAGTCTACAGCAGCTCCAAGCAGACGTCGAAAGACTGGCTCACCTGGCATACCCGGATGCTGGAGAAGAAATCATCAACCATCTGGCTGTTGAGTCCTTCGTTCGTGCCATTTCTGACAAACATCTTCAGAGATCTGTGCGAACTGCTAGAACACGAACTCTTTCCGAAACTCTAGAGTTTGCATTAATGATGGAAGCATCTGAGCAAGCTTCTCAAATGGTACATTGTCAAAGAGAAGCCATATTCGAGGCTGGATCATGCCCAGGAATTAAGCTACAAAGGAACCAGCGGAACGGACTTGCCAGATGTTGGAATTGTAATAAGACGGGGCACTTACAGCGACAATGCCGGTTGCCACCAATTAAAACTGAAACTGCTTGTCGACGTTGTGAAGTCCAAGAAAATCAATCCGCGAGCTGTAGAGTAAGACCGCAGACTTATCAATACCGAATTGGACATCAGGTAGAAAACCCCCAATGGAATTGCTGGCGGAAAGTAGAGACCAAGACTCAGCGGATGAGAGTGGAACCCATATTCGGATGGAACAAGGAAGAATTGAGGTCTGCTCAAAAGAAGGATCCAGACATCGGACCGATTCTCAAATGGAAAGAGAACAACACGAAACCTGACTGGAACGACATTTCTGACCAAAGCTCTGTTGTCAAAGCCTATTGGGCACAGTGGGACTCGCTTCGCGTGCAAGAAGGCGTACTCCAGCGCAAATGGGAATCTCCTGACGGTAAATCCTTTGCAATGCAGCTTATTGTTGCTCAATCGAAAATCAAAGAGGTTTTACAATAGATGCATAGAAGCCCTACAGGAAGCCACCTGGGAGTCAACAAGACGCTGGAGAACGTGCGAAAACGCTTTTACTGGCTGCATGTTAGAGGTGACGTGGAGAAGTGGTTCCGAAATTGTTATGTCTGTGATTCAAACATAGCGGTGGGTAGGCTTACAGATAGATTTAAAAGAACAGGGACATGGGCCACAGTGTATGGCGACCGGATGAAGACACGGTATGACACAAAAGCGACAACGACAGGATTCCAAGCAGGAGATCGTGTGTGGCTTTATAATCCTCATCGTCAAAAGGGATTGTCACCGAAACTTCAGCAAAACTGGGAAGGTCCTTATACTGTAGTCACGAGGATTAACGACGTGGTTTACCGCATCCAAAGAGGACTAAGAGGCAAGTTAAAAGTAGTTCATTGTGACAGGCTGCATCGAGATAGTGGCGAGGCTGCAGATGGAATTATTCGGGACGAACAATCCTAAGGAGGGGGCAGTGTAACGTGAACCCAACATTTTATACCAATTTCCTAATCGAAAAACGTTCAACCGAAAACACAACTGGCAACACTATAATGGAATGGTATAAATGACAGGCGTTGCTTGTAAGCCAGTGTGTGTGAGTGTAGAGATGCTTGACAGCAAATGTGGAGAACATGTAGAAGTTACTGGAGAGTTCTAGATGGCATGTCATTCGATATAAATAGCCCGCCCGAGGCAACCAGAGAGCAGTTTAGTTTATAGAGTGATAAAGTTAAGAGTAAATACAAGTGATAGTCCAAAAGTTGAGTTGAGTTGAAATACTGAATAAAAGTGGTAGAAATAAAGTAATAAGTGAAGTTTTATTTTGCGAACTAAGAGCACGTTACAATATTAAGAATTTCGATATATTTGATTTGTTTGAAACCTATGTCTTACAGCTAGGTTCCAGAAATCGAGTGAAATGAAACCGAAACCGAAACTGCAAATCGAGTGAATTGCTTTTCAGTGTTATGTCTTTTTCCAAAAACCAAATCGGGAGTGAATTGGAGAGTTGAAGTGTCAGCTTTGACATTTCTAGTATAGCTTATCTGTCAAAAAATCACTCCAACTCTCCAAATCACTCCCGATTTCATTTGGGAGTGAAATTTTGGAAAACGACATTATGCATTTCGATTGATTTCACCAAATTGAAAACAGCTGATACCTGTCATCTAATCTGAAACTCAATTTATTTGATTTCAAAAGTTTCTTGAGTTTCCCGATCAGAAAATTATGAGTGCTGTTCTTATTGCTTCGGTTTTGGAAATCAAAAAGAAAAGAATGAGAGAAAAAAAAGGCGTAGATTGAGCGAAATTTCCTATCCATTAAAAAATGCAGATGCAACGTGTGTATTGATATGTGGCAAGTGAAACTGAAGTATTTTCATGGTTTTATTGATAAATTTGTTTAAAATGATTCTTTTTATTATTACTGACTTTTTTCCATCCAGTTGTATCTTTCTGTCTTTCCCTTCCTGTCATAAATCCCTGCAAGAACTTTATGTTGGCTCATAAAGTTTATGAACATTTCCTTCTGTGCAGTATTTTTATTCTCTGCCTTGTTCAAAACAAATTTCTAGTAAAACAAACGAATTTTTTGTGGTTGCTTTTTTTTTAGTTTCTTACTTACATTTTTAAACGCGTCTGTTTTCTTCTACCATTCCACACAGATAAATTAGGTTGATTTCAAATCACTTGGAAACTGGCGAAATCGAATTTTGGAACACAACGATTTCGTTTCACTTCGATTTCGTTTCAAATCGATATTGATAAAAGTGAAATGCAGAACACCCAATCTTAATTTCGATCGATTTCGATTTCGTTTCACGTGAAAGTGAAATGTAGAACCTAGCTGTTAGATTGTGAAGAGATCAGATTTAAAAATATATTTTCAAATTATGAATTGAGTAAAAACATCAACTTTTGGAACGGGAAGCGGGGGTACTTTGCTTGGTTTTCGAAAAAATTTCTCATCTGGCAGTATAAACTTTAACAGCCTTATTTATAAACCCGTATTATCGGCGGATTAAGGTTACTACGAACTTAATACTCCACTAATACTCCAAACCTTATTTATAAAAAAATACACCAGTATTAGCGGCGGATTAAGCTAATACTGGTTCATAGGAGTTTTAAGGGAGTATTAAGGTCGTATTAAGGTCTAAATGTCATTTTGTTCAAATTTTTGGAGGCCAAGTGGAAAATTATTTTGGTTTTGTGAATAATTTTAATTCTTTTTCCGCCTTAACTACGAGATAAATAAATTAATAAATGAAAACTAATATTTCTTGTTTTGTTTTGTTTAATATCCATTTTGGAAAAATTTCAGCCAACCACAAAAAAAACAATCATAATGCTCGGGTTCAATGCAATTAAGTTTTTCAGATAAATCTATAACTTTTTTGGCCTCTGATTGGTCACAAGTCACGCATCAAAAGAAAATCTAAGACTCTGGCCAATCAGAGCCCGAAAGAAGTTAGATTATCTGAAAAAACTTAATGCATTGAACGTGCACAATGGCATTTGTTAACGTTTATAGTAACCAAAGCTATAGATGGGTCATTTTTCTTATGAAAAATTTGACATAAGCAAGTATTAACTAATACGGGTTGGAAAACGTTTTATAAATAAGGATTCGCTCGACCTGGCGTAAGGGAGTATTAAGTGCTAATACTAGTATCAACTAATACCAGGTTGAACCGAGTATTAGCGAAATCTAATAAATAAGGCTGTAAAAGTTTTGTAGTTTTAAATGCTTTATAAATAAAAACCTCCGATTATAACCTCTGCTTATTACCTATTCACTTGAATCGCAGCCACTGGAAACGAGTTTTTGACGCATTATGCGATGCCTTGGAGTATTTGGAGACCGTGGATCTTATTATTGTTGGTGATTTTAATGCCCGCAATGAACATTTCCAAAATAGCTTTGTCAGTGGTCCCAGTGGCAACTTCATGAATATTGTTATACACCTAAATTTGGTTCCTTCACCTTTACCTACTAAGCCAATAAGCATAACTGTTATTATGCATATTATTGCTTTATCAATATTATGCATACTAACAGTTTCCGGCCACACTTATTGCGACATGGCTTAGTGGGTCAGGCTGAATTCCAGAATGCAAGTTAAGCAATGCATTCTGGAGTTTAATTAAAAGATCCAGCGAGGTCAACGGAAATATGGTGAGTCCTGAAGAGCCCGACCCATAGAATCCGTTGCGTCCGTTCGCTGCCGGATTCACCTGACAGCTGTGAGTTTTACCGTACACAACGGATTGAGGTGACCCATAGAATCCGTTGCGGTGTCTCAACTCAACAAGACCACTCATGTTAGCAGAAGAAAAAATTTCAAATTGGTTCTTACTGCACAGGTCATCAGAGAGAAAATTTCAAATTGGTTCTTACTGCGCATGTCTCTCTTTTGCCGGACGCAAAAAGTTAAAAGTTGGGCTACTTTTTGCGTTGCGTCCGTTGCATCCGATGCTTATGGGTCACCTCTCATAAGATCGTGTGTATTTAATCGGGCTGTCAGTTGAATCCGAGAGCGAACGGACGCAACGGATTCTATGGGTCGGGCTCTTGAGTCGTTTGTTAACTACCGAAGCGCGAGGTCGTGTTTTATTTAAAGTAATTTCAGTACTTTACATTTGGCGCAGCCCGTTCGCGAACCTTAAAAAAGAAATTTGTGTTTACAGTGTAAATTAGATAAATAAATAAAAAATACCTATCGTACGTTTTCGCGATTGTGATTGTGTAGTGTGCACAATTAAAAAAAAAAAAAACCACATACATACTACTGATACTCAAGGAGAAGAATTGGAAAAAAAAATCGTGAATCGTGACAACTGATACTGGTAAGAATTTTTATTTTCTTTTATTTACATTTTTCTCTATTTACATTGTTGTCCACTTGTTTTTCCTACTCCGTTTATGGTTTTGGTTTTTTGTGTTTTCGTGTATTTTTTTTGTGCGTTATATTTTTCTTAACTGTTTCTGGCTACCTGTAAGTTGTTTTTGTTTAACTACTTGTTTAGTTTTTGCAAGAGGTTTTGAGTTTTGGCCTGAATTAAGTTTATGGACAGAGTATCCCAATTGGTTGAAGAAATTCAACAACTGAAAAAGGAAAGAAAGGATCAGGGGCAAGAGATAAAAGCCTTCAACGAAACTCTGTTATCGGAGCATAAATCGTTACTAGGCAGAGAAGTGTTCGCTTTGAAATATTCGCAGCTAAGTTCACAGTGGGGTCAATTTACAAGGCTAGAAACCACTGATCAAATACTTGCCGAATATCTCGAAGCTGTTCAAAAGCTCAAGGAGACTCACGAAGGAGAACTCAAAGAGCTTCAGTCTGAGCTTAATAGAACCAAAAAGATTAGATTTAGTCTAGACCGCTCTCAGCTTGAAGCAGAGGAGATTAACGCTGAAGCCGAGGAAACAATTTCAAAATTGAACTTAGAAATTGATACTCTCCGTGGCAAATCTCTGAGAGTTGAGCGCGAACTTAGAGCCTCTCTTAGTGCAGAAACGAAGCTTAGAGCAGAGTTTGAAAGCGTACGTGTTCAAGCGTTAAAAAACTCTGAAAGATTGGAACGATTCCGGAAAGAGAACCAACCAATAAAGCTTGCAACACTTACAGACACAATCGCCAACACCTTTCCTTCCACAATGGGGTACGATTCAGTCGCCAAATTAGTACATCAACTCATACCGCAGTTTTCTGGGACACGAACCCCAGAACTATCGTGCAAAGTGTACGAGTTCTTAAATGCATGTTCCTTAGAATTGCATACATAGAAGTGGATAGTGAGGCAATTTATGTCAGTATGATAACCACAAAACTGGTTGGCGATGCTTTCGAACTGGTGAGATGTGGGAAGCCACAAACAGTTAGGGAGCTCGAAACCCTAATTAAAGGGACGTACCTGACTGTGAGGACTCTTGAAGACGTTACGGGAGAAATCAAACAGTCCCATCAACTGTCCTCGGAAGATGTACAGGCATTTGCAAGACGCCTAGCTGGTCTGCAAGTTAAAGCTAACGAGATCATTGATGCGAATTACGCAGCTAGTGATTCCGTAGCCCTAAAGTCTGAATTGAAAAATGCTACTATTGCAAGTTTAAAAACAGGGTTACTGGATCCAACGCTGCGTCAATTTGTACTCACGGTCAACCAGAATGATTTGCAGACGCTAACAGACACGGTGTCAAAAACAGCTGACTTACTGCGGCCGGGATACTCCGCGAGCACGCAAGTAAACAGCTATTTGCCTCATCTTCATGGCGCCAGATCACACCTCGCATCACCACATCTAAACACATCCATACACCTTGTTAGCCCATATAATCACACTTTTATGAATGACCATTACAATCACAATTCCTCCCATGCTTACGGTGTTAACAACAATTTACACTCCATGCCTTCTGTGAACAGTAGTTTACATTTTCCGCCTCCACAAGCAAATGAACCAGATACCAGACGACATCCTCATACAAAATGCGGGTTCTGTAACAAGTCAAACCACACTTACGCAGAATGCCGACTGAGGAAGAGCACGCCCTATTGTGAGGCTTGTACCTCTTATGGGCACAGTAGAGATGTTTGCCCAAAATCTAGTGTCTTTACTGTGACGCGCACTACTTAGAAGACCAAAGTGAAGTGCAAGTGGTGCTCCAGACTGGGTCATGTGGAGGACGACTGTTTCTCAAAGAAAAACTACTTGAAGGAACAGTCGGGAAACGGACCGGGGGTCAGTCTAAGAAAGTAGGCTGCACCCCAAAAAATTTACTGTCTACAGAAATTAAAACAAATTCCCAACCCCCAACAAATTCACAACCACCTAGCAAAGAAACATTAAAAACCGAAAATGAAACTGCATCAAAAAATAAAAAAAAACCACAAAACAAAGCCATCGCTGGACTCAAGCAACAAACAGCAACGAAAAGTGAAGAGTTGTCTAAATGTAAATGACCGGGAGTCAAATTTCTTCACTTTTCAGTCAGTCTGTAAAACAGAAAAAGAATGAGGTACACAGAAATAAAGTTAGCCTAGGTCAGGCTGATCTCTAGTTACATTTTTGCTTGTTTTTGAATGAGTGCTTTAAGCTTAAGAAATGGACTGTCTTTGCGGTGTACAAATTACGTTTATATTTTTGTATTCTTTTTGCAAAATTAATTGAGATAGGCAATAAAAATAAAGACGGAAAGATATTTTACGCATATAAAAACACTCGTAAGCATGACGTGTTTGTGGAATTGCCGATGTCGTTGGCCAAATCCGGAAAGATTTTGGTACTTGTCGACACGGGAGCAGACTCGAGTTTGCTAAAACGAAGTTCTTTAACCAATGCGTGCAATATCAACATCCGCGAAACTAAGCAATTGGGTGGCGTATTTGGTGGTATAGGCTCAACAAAAGGCACAATCAAAACTTCCTTATCATTCCCCAACAATAAGTTATGTACTTAGTGGAACGTTGTCGATGGTTTAGATGAAATACCTGCTGACGGTATCTTAGGCCGTGATATCCTATGGAATCAAACAATCATCGACGCTGTTTCAAAAAGAATAACATTATCTAATGAGAAAAAGGAAGTTATGATCGAATTAACTCTAAAGCGTTTACCAAACAGCTGTTAAGCTTTATATTCCCAACTCAAAATCAAATGAATTGCTAATACATTCACAAGAGATTGATTGCGGAATCTACTTGGGAAATGCAATAGTAAAAGCAAACAATAGCTACGTCTATGTTCCTATCATGAATTGTACCAAACAAGACTACTGTTTAGACGGAAATTTTGTTCCAAAGCATTCGAATTTCAAAAACTTTAAAAAAAATTGGAAGGATCTTGTGTAAGTTTTATTAGTAAAAACATTATGACATACATGAAACTACTAAATGTTTTCCTTTACGCACAGGAAAAGTGTTCGAAGGCGCTACACCACCGTGAAGGAAAAAATCAAAGACGTCACAGAAACAGACGAATAATAAATATTACTAAAAACGATATAGTCGAATGAAGTGCTCCTCTGTTGTATTTTCAAATGGATTTTGCCCATCTGGGAGTGACCGCCTCAATATCCTCATTTTCTTCCTGAGCAAATAATTGCATATATGTATGTATTAAAAATAGCTTCTTCATAAGAAAAGACATTTTCGTAATGAAAAAGTCTTTGTTCACTACGGCCTCTATCGTTAAATACCAACTGAATAATTATGGCTGACATGTTTTAAAATATTTTTTTTAAAAAATAAAAATTAAAATTGACGCAAAAATGACAACATTTATCATTTAGTACTTTTTAGTACATACTGTCAGAGTGATTTATCATTATGAGTTCGGGAATCGCATCAGATATAGTAGGGGAGCCCAAGAGGGGATTTCGCGCGTTACTCGAGCGCGTCAGAAAATCATATGGGGAGAAACCTTGCACCATGTAATGTACTCCTACATACCATATATTAAACCTAAATGTTGGGGCGTTCGCTGAGAGCAGCCCGTCAGATTAGTAAAAAAAAGTCGATCATCGGAAATACTCGAGCGCGTCAGATTAAAAGATGGTAGGTTGATTACATCGAGAAGAGTGTATATTTCAATTATCTGACAATTTGAGCGGGGCCTTCGTAAGTAGGCGAGTCACAAAGATGTAAAAAAAATCGATGTTTCGAAATACTCGAGCGCGATTATTTTTTTTTTTTATTTTGAAGGTAATTTTATCAGGTTTACGGAAAACATATAATCTGACATTTTGGTTGGGGCGATTGAGGTAAAATCATCAGTGAAATGTATAACATATGATGGTTAATATCTCGGTTAATATTGATATTAGCAATTGGTCCATAAGACTTTTTTTGTAGAAAACTAAATTCACTACAAGTTTGTAATTTACAATTTTTCTGTAGCTTTTGTTATTTACGAGATAACTGCGACCAAACGTGAATTTTATGCAAAAATCTGGTTAAGTGGCCCGTACCACCTTCCCGGTATGAGTAACGACTTTGCCAAAAGCTAGATATAAAAGACCAAAGCCATTTTTTATTTTGTCTGAATTTTAATCGTTGTGGTCAATGCCATTTAGCGGCGAGCAGATGCATTTTATGCATTCTAATACAAGAAGATGTTTTGTAGTGCTTAAAATAAGCTTTAAAATGAGCACTATTAAAAGTCTTTTGCAAGTAAAATAAGTTAGCTGTTGTGCAAATAAGGAGAGCATCTAATGTTTTTTTCTTTTAAATCAATGAGTTTTTGGACCATAAATTCTTCAATTTTCATGCTATCACAACTTATAAAAAACCATTGTAGAAGTAATTAAGAGAGCTACAACATGCTTTATTGCAATATGTAGTAAACAACCTTTTGCTAAAACGGTGAATGGTTAAAGGACTTAAGGGAGGCTGCGATTGCGCTGCAACGCGCTCTTTAAACAATCATATCTCCGTCAATTTTTGTCTGACAGAAAAAACTAAAAATGCATTTTTGTATGCACAATGCTCGTTTCGAAGACATTACATAGTTTAAACAGCAGCGCGGACTTAAATCTTTTGGGATGCCTTATCTAGTTGGTAAGGGATCACACGACATTAACGATGTGAAACATCGTTTCGTTGTAATGCCACGTTACGGAGACGATATTTGGAAGCTTTTCTTGGAAAACGGAAGAAGGATTCCAGAACACACAATTTATCGTCTTGCCCTAAAGATGTTGGATGTGTATGAGTACATCCACCGCCGAACGTATGCCCATGCCGATTTAAAAGGAGCCAACAACCTATTAGGTTATGGGAAAGGTGGTGTTTCTCAAGCATATTTGGTAGACTTTGGTTTAGCTAGTCACTACACCCAAAAGGATTTCAAGCCAGATCCAAAGAAAATGCACAATGGTACAATTGAATACACATCTAGAGATGCACATCTAGGTGTAACAACAATGCGAGGAGACTTTGAGATCCTTGGGTATAATCTAATCGAGTGGTCAGGCGTGATGCTGCCTTGGGTACAAGAAAACCCCCTTAAAGTTCCGATAAAAGTCCAGGGGGTCGATTCTGTAACTGTGAAGCTGTGAAGTGATAAAAAATATCACAACTTCACAGCGAATGCGATTCTCGTTCTGTGAAAAAATGAAAACAAACGTCAAAATTTCTTCACATGATAAACTATTTATCACAAAAGAATTTGTCAGTGAAGCCTAAATTTGAAAATGGAAATTCAAAAAATAGGGCAAAGGGCTTCAATAGCAAAAAAACAGTTTTAATTGATTTTTTGGAGCAAAGGCAAGAATTAGCAAATAACAAGTAAGAATAATTTAAGATAATTTGAAATAATCCTTATCTACGATGCAAAACAATTCCATTTGCAGACCTAAAACTGTTGACGGTTAACATTTTCGTTCAAACGAGTGGACGGAACTAAGTGTTCAATTGAACAGCTTAGGGGGAACCTTAAAAGAGAGACCGAAATGGAGGAAGTATTGGAAGGATCTTGTGTAAGTTTTATTAGTAAAAACATTATGACATACATGAAACCACTAAATGTTTTCCTTTACGCACAGAAAAAGTGTTCGAAGGCGCTACACCACCGCGAAGGAAAAAATCAAAGACGTCACAGAAACAGACGAATAATAAATATTACTAAAAACGATATAGTCGAATGAAGTGCTCCTCTGTTGTATTTTCAAATGGATTTTGCCCATCTGGGAGTGACCGCCTCAATATCCTCATTTTCTTCCTGAGCAAATAATTGCATATATGTATGTATTAAAAATAGCTTCTTCATAAGAAAAGACATTTTCGTAATGAAAAAGTCTTTGTTCACTACGGCCTCTATCGTTAAATACCAACTGAATAATTATGGCTGACATGTTTTAAAATATTTTTTTTAAAAAATAAAAATTAAAATTGACGCAAAAATGACAACATTTATCATTTAGTACTTTTTAGTACATACTGTCAGAGTGATTTATCATTATGAGTTCGGGAATCGCATCAGATATAGTAGGGGAGCCCAAGAGGGGATTTCGCGCGTTACTCGAGTGCGTCAGAAAATCATATGGGGAGAAACCTTGCACCATGTAATGTACTCCTACATACCATATATTAAACCTAAATGTTGGGGCGTTCGCTGAGAGCAGCCCGTCAGATTAGTAAAAAAAAGTCGATCATCGGAAATACTCGAGCGCGTCAGATTAAAAGATGGTAGGTTGTGGTTGATTACATCGAGAAGAGTGTATATTTCAATTATCTGACAATTTGAGCGGGGCCTTCGTAAGTAGGCGAGTCACAAAGATGTAAAAAAAAATCGATGTTTCGAAATACTCGAGCGCGATTATTTTTTTTTTTTATTTTGAAGGTAATTTTATCAGGATTACCGAAAACATATAATCTGACATTTTGGTTGGGGCGATTGAGGTAAAATCATCAGTGAAATGTATAACATATGATGGTTAATATCTCGGTTAATATTGATATTAGCAATTGGTCCATAAGACTTTTTTTGTAGAAAACTAAATTCACTACAAGTTTGTAATTTACAATTTTTCTGTAGCTTTTGTTATTTACGAGATAACTGCGACCAAACGTGAATTTTATGCAAAAATCTGGTTAAGTGGCCCGTACCACCTTCCCGGTATGAGTAACGACTTTGCCAAAAGCTAGATATAAAAGACCAAAGCCATTTTTTATTTTGTCTGAATTTTAATCGTTGTGGTCAATGCCATTTAGCGGCGAGCAGATGCATTTTATGCATTCTAATACAAAAAGATGTTTTGTAGTGCTTAAAATAAGCTTTAAAATGAGCACTATTAAAAGTCTTTTGCAAGTAAAATAAGTTAGCTGTTGTGCAAATAAGGAGAGCATCTAATGTTTTTTTCTTTTAAATCAATGGGTTTCATAAGTGCCATTTACACCAAAATTAAATTTAATCGTATTCCGCCTAAAATTAAGTTTGTTATGAAGAGTTTGATAGATAGTATCAGTTTGGATGCTTCAGGACACATATTTTTCAAAAAAGTCACGATTAAAAAAAAACAAAAATTTTTAAAATTTTCAAAAAACCCATTTTTTTTTTCATAATATCTCAAAAATGATTACAGATACGTATAAAAGTGTAAGAATAAAAAATTTAGGTATTTTTCTGACAAACAATTTGGTTTTATAGTTTTTTGTCAGACAAAAATTGACGGAGATATGATTGTTTAAAGAGCGCGTGGCAGCGCAATCGCAGCCTCTCTTAAGTCCTTTAACCCTTCACCGTTTTAGCAAAAGGTTGTTTACTACATATTGCAATAAAGCATGTTGTAGCTATCTTAATTACCTTTACAATGTTTTTTTATAAGTTGTGATAGCATGAAAATTGAAGGAGTTATGGTCACAAAACTCATTGATTTAAAAGAAACAAACATTAGATGCTCTCGTTATTTCCACTACAGCTCACTTATTTTACGTGCAAAAGACTTTTAATAGTGCTCATTTTAAAGGTTATTTCAAGCACTACAAAACATTTTGTTGTGTTAGAATGCATAAAATGCATCTGCTCGCCGCTAAATGGCATTGACCACAACGATTAAATTTCAGACAAAATAAAAAATGGTTTGATCTTTTATATCTAGCTTAATATTGTTCTTAGAATACTTTTTAAAAAACCAAATTGTTCATTGTTTTACCTGCTACAATTTTGTTCTTAATAAAATTTTCGATAAAACGTATAGTTTTGGAGATATTTCCAATAAATAGATGAAAAACGTGAATAAATAGCAAATTTTCAATTGCCAATAACTCGAAAAGTATTGGACCTAATGAAAAACTTTATATATTTGATTTTTTGCTTAAAATTAGGATTTCTATCGATATCCGAGGTTATTTTGAAAAAAAAAGATTCACCCCCGAGAAGGCGTGGTGAATTTGGTGTTCAAATCATTTTCACTTTTGAAGTTAAGGGTAAGATGAGCCTAATTCCAAAATTTCATGCAAATCGGTTCACAGTAAAAAAATTCGGACCTAAAATGCTTCATTGACTGCACTATAACGGATACTCCATGCTCCCCTTTTGAAAAACTATATATGGACATGGTAGGGCCTCTTCCACTAACGCATTCCGGAAGCAGGTATATTTTAACGTTCCAAGATGACTTGACTAAGTACATGGCTTGTGTAGCAATTCCGGATGCTGAGGCAGCCACTGTTGCTAGAGCCTTTTATGAGGAAATCATAACACGTTTTCTCATACCGAAAAAGCTCATAACGGATAATGGATCTAATTTTACTTCAAAACTATTTTCTGAAACATGTAAACTTTTGAAAGTTAAGAAAATCCATATAACTGCCTACCATCCACAGGCCAATGGTTCTCTAGAGCAAAGTCACAGACCCTTAGCGGAATATCTAAGGAGTTTTGTTGATAATGACAGCCAAAATTGGGATCAATGGCTTAGGCAGGCTATGCATGTCCATAATAATACTCAGCATACATCCACCAAACTGACACCACTTCACAGTTTGTTTGGCCTCGATTTTGTTATGCCTACAAATCTAAAAGGTAAAACTACGCCATTATATAAAATCGAATACTATCCGCAACAGTTAAGGTTTTAACTCCAAAGGTCGCATGAGATAGCTAGAAACAATCTAGAAAAAGCCAAAATAGCATCGAAAAAGCAGTATGACCGAAAGATTAATCCCACGTCCTTTACAACAGGGCAAAAGGTGTTGCTTAGAAACCCTGTTCGAAAAAACAAGTTTTCACAAATTTGGTTAGGACCCTATGAGGTAGTTTCAGTTAGAGGTGACGTCAACACAACCATTAAAATGGGTAGAAAAACGAAGCGGGTTCACAATAACCAGCTAAAAGCATTCCATCATTTATGATCTAATTTTAATGGGAATTTATTATCATCAATCCGTACAATATCACTAATTCTCTTGTCTTTCCAGAATTCGAAAAAAGGGGTAACTAACAAAAGCCCAAAGAACCAAAAAAAAAATTAAAATCTTAACCTAATTTAAACTGTTAAAAAAAAAAAAAATGTGTTTCCTTATTTGCAAACACTTTTTCAATAATTGCATTAAAATTAAAATAAAATGTTTAATCTTCATTTAAGTTTAGTAGTAATTGTGTTATTAGTTATAAGCATTTACCCCGGGCAGACGAATAGTGAACAGCCATTCAACGTCCAACAACTGAAGCTGACCTCACCAGTGGTGTTCGAAGCGGGGGAAAATGCAGTATTTTATAGTAATACGTGGACAATATTCACGAAGTTCACACCACTGGACTCCGGAATGGTTATTCAAATGATGGAAAAGTGCGAGAAAAAACTAGAAACCCTGTGCAGAAGCATTCCGGACGACGATTTCAAACGTTATTGCCAATTGATCGCTCAAGAGACCGAGACAAACATCGACAACTTACGGCGAACTGCTTTTCGTGTGAAACAACTTACGCATGCTAAACGCCAAAAACGAGCACTGGAGTTTATAGGAGGTTTTTCAAAATGGGCCTTTGGTACTATGGATAGCAAAGATGCTGGGAGCGTTTACCACCAGTTGGAAGTTCTCCACAAACAGGATGCGAGCTCGTTCGAATTAATGCACCGACAGTTAAGTGTCATGAAATCAAACTTTGACACGTTATCCAAGCCCATTTCACAACTGACAGACGAAATCGAAAATATGGCTGTGAGTATGGGTAACCTTAGTGCCACTTTCCGAACGTACAGTCAAGTCACGAACAAGGAAATCGCGATGCTGAAAGCGACAAGTGAAGCGACTGCAATGACTTCAGTCATAACCACAAAAGCTTTAGAAGTCCAAAACCGACAATCCTTGGAACTTTCAATTTTGGATGACCTGAACCAAAATAAAATACATCCTTTGGTATTAGACGAGCGAAATATCACCGGTCTATTGCGGAACATAACTAGTAAAGTAAGATTTTTGTTGGACAACCCCCTCATAATAAACCAAGTCGCCAAAACCTCGGTGTACCTTGACGGGGGAAATTTTATGGTAAAAATTATACTACCTTTACCCGAATATGTTCGGTACAAGGTCCAGAAAATATACCCCTTACCAATATCATTTAACGAGAACGGGGACCTTGTGCTAGACACCAAGCATGAATACATTGCCGAAGCAGAGAACCATGATCGTTTTGTCATCATGAGCGAAACAGAGTACGCACAATGTGCAACGGTATTGACAGGAGGTTCCCTCACCAGGACGGCTATTTTTCGGCATGAAAGACTCATCCTTACATCGGGATCTAATGAGTGTCTGGTAGAGCTTATACAGCACGCGCCATAATCTAAGAACTCTTGTAAATATGCTGCGATTCCCGCAACGGAGGCGATATTCCTTAAGATGACGTCCGCCAACGAATAGCGATGTCATTGAACGTGAAGTGCGAAGCCCAAAATTACGCAGTAGCACTGAGCGATTCGGGAATATTGCAAATGAAGCAGCCATGCGAAGCAATTGCAAAAGGTTTCAAACCGTTTTTTGAATTTCATGCTGAAGCATTAGCTGGGTACAAACAGCCCATGGTAGACCACTCAGTACTCAAAAAAGCACTGTTGAGAAAATTTAGCGTCTCCAAATCAGCACCTGTACCAGTGTTACTTCCGATGAAAATTGGCAATCATAAAAATTTTGCCAATATTTTAAATGAAGGGAAGAAGAGTATCGACGATCTAATTCAATCTTGGGACAGCCTAGAGGTAGAACGTAAAGCAGACAGCCAGGACTGGGAACTGAGTATTCATCGATATTCCATGATGTCCTTCGTTTCGTTAGTAGCAGTAGTAGCCGCAGCAGTATTTTTGATCCGCTGTCTACGAAAAGGACCACCAACCTTTCCGGCCCAACGAAAATATATAGCAAATTCCGAAGTGATAGAAATGCCAGCTTATCTACCAAAAAGAAGAGCACCCGTAACACGACCAGCACCACCACCAGTACAGATCGACAACAAAAGTTCAACAGTCTACGGAGTCACCTCTGCCCGGCTGTAACAAAAAACAAAAAAGCTAAAATATTCTTTAAAAAAAAAAAAAAACTGTTATTTAATTTAGGATCGTAGAATTATATCAACTTAAATGTAAATTAACGTAAATACTAATGAAAAAACAAAGCTCTATAAGTTAATAATTTCTTTAAGATCTGACTGTTATTTAATTTAGGATCGTAGAATTATATCAACTTAAATGTAAATTAACGTAAACACTACCGAAAAAACAAAGCTCCATAAGTTAATAATTTCCTTAAGATCTGACAAGCAACACTAACTAAGAACGCATATAAATAAATCCACTAAACATTTAATGTAAAAAAAAACCAAGATCTATAAATATGTAATTATTTTTTATTAATGACTAGTATGTACACATAATGCATACACTTACTACAAAACAAGCAAATATCATGTTCAAAAAAAAAAAAAACATGTTAATATGACATTTTATGTAATCTATAAGCAAATGCATACTTTTGAGTGTTATATTTAATCAAATATATATTGTATAAGATTTCGAATTAATATACATAGCTAAACAAAAAAATACTAAAAAATGCTATTTACACATAATCATTTAAATTTAAAATTTTAATGAATAAAAGAAGACAAACCTATTTCTGGAGACCTGGCTTGAAATATCCAACGGCGGAGGAATGTTATACACCTAAATTTGGTTCCTTCACCTTTACCTACTATGCCAGTAAGCATAACTGTTGTTATGCATATTATTGCTTTATCAATATTATGCATACTAACAGTTTTCGGCCACACTTATTGCGACATGGCTAGTGGGTCAGGCTGAATTCCAGAATGCAAGTTAAGCAATGCATTCTGGAGTTCAATCAAAAGTTCCAGCGAGGTCAACGGAAATATGGTTTGTCGTTTGTTAACTACCGAAGCGCGAGGTCGTGTTTTATTTAAAGTAATTACAGGACATTACAACCGCAAGGCTAAGGATACGTGCTGCGACTCTAAAGGAACAAAGATACTTGAGTTAGCCGATGCATACGATTGCCAAGTTCTTAATGGAAGCTGTGAGGGTGATGCAAAAGGATAATGTACCATTATCCGAGGAACAGCTTTTTTTCTGTTGGAGGTTTTTAAAATACCAACTGGAGCACTCAGACCTAAATACCGGTCCATTGTACTACCAGTTAGCAACCTTCTATTTGTTATAGCTTTCCAGATGTTCGGAGAAAAGCCAAAAGACGCTGCTATGATAAGGAGCCTAAGTTACCAGCTCTCACCATATCTGCGCCGAGTATCTGTAACTTCATGCGAGAAAAAGCAGGACATTCACAGTGGAAGTGTTTTGCGTTGTCCTCAGCTTCTCCACAAGATTCACAGAGTGTGGTATCACTTAAGCTTAACACGTTTAAAATAAAAAGAGAAGTGCCCGCTTGCAACGCCAATAAGCTTTCTATAGTCTTTTCTGCTACGAGCTAGCAAAAATGTTAGGGAGCATACGCTTGGTTTGTCTGCATCCAATGGAGGCATGCCATCTACGGGTGTGCTTTTCACAGATCCAATCGTTGATTGAAGCCCTCGCTGAGGACGCTGGCAGACCTAGCGACGGTTCAGGTCCTGAGAAAGCTGTCAGAGATCCCTGTAAGTTCATCGGCGACTGCAAGTTCATCGGCGATCTCATTTCCAGTTATGCCGTAATGGCCCGGAACCCAATTGAGACTCAAGGAATTTAATCTTCCTACCGCATTCAGGGAGCTATTGCATTCCTTAATCACTTTCGAAGTGGTTAGAGGGTTGAGAAGGGCCTTAAGCAAAGCTTTGCTGTGGCTGCAAACATAGATACTCATACTATTTCAAGAGCTGAAAATTCTTCCTGTTCGTCACTTGTATTGTTTTAAATTTTTAAATGTATTTTATATGAAGTCTGGAAACCGTAACATTAGACTAATTTCAAATTATAATTAACGTGGAAACTCTTCAAATATTCTAGCTATACCTTCATTCCGTACAATGTCGTTTCGAAATTTCTATACCATCTCCTAGCTTCGTTTCTTTAATAAACTCCCATTTTTCTTGAGAACTATTACTACTCCAGTTTTTTTTATTAATAAACTAAAAGTATGGCTCTTGGATTTAGAGTATTTACATATAGAATCTTTTGTTTCTGATACTCTGGTTTGAAATTTCATAATTTGGGCTAAAGTTTGTATTTTGATTTTTTTTTCTCAATTAACATTCTGTTTCTCTTTTTCTAATTCTAACTATTAAGAAAAAAAAACTCATTCCATCAAGGTATGTGTTGCTGAATAGACGTGTTTTATAAGTAGCAATTTATAGTTCGATTTTTCAAACGTACAAACGTACCAAGTTTTCGGTTCTTATACTAGAAGTGCACTAGAGCTTTTATTTCTCTTCTTTTCAAGAAAAATTGAATAAAACAAGTGACATTAACTTTAATAAAATTGCCCTTCATTATTATCGTGGGTTTTTCTTTTTGGTTAACCTAAAAATTAAATTTCAACTGTTAATTTAAGAGTGACTATAAAACACCAACACAAGAGCTTTATACATAACTCTGATACTTGTGTAAAATAGATTTATTTTTTCTCTTAAAAATTACATATAATAAACTGCTTAAGCTCTAATACTCCAATATAATTACACCAGCAACTTACCATAATCTCACTAACATTTGGATACTTACTTGTTCATATTTATGTCGTACAAACGCAATCGAAAAACGTCCTCCTCCTCCCCCGAGCAGCAGCAACCGATCCCCGGGTCAAAGCAAATAAAAACCGTCTCAAACGAAAACAACAACAAAATCGAAGACACTCAAAAATTTCTTATTGCTCTCGGAACAGACTGACATGGCAGATGGCACATACCGAAAGTACACTTCAAAAGGAATGCGCAAATATTGTTGAATTACTCTCATCTAAGTTGAATGATTTTGAAGAGAGAATTACGGCGAAAATTAACACCGATGTCTTAAACATAAAAAAATCAATTGATGATGTAAACGATAGGATGAAAACAATTGAAAACAAGCTAAATGAAATCGACGTCATTAAAAAGGAAAATATATCACTTAAAGCGGAATTATGTAAACATAATGATACACTTAAACTAGTCACTGCGCGAATGGATGCCTATGAAGAACGGCAAAAATATAAGGAAACTGAGAAGGATGCACTTATACATGGCATGCCAGTGCTTGAAAATGAAAACTTAACCGATATGTTTACTAAATTATGCAATTTCATCGCTATCCATTTGCTGTTCGAGATATTTTTCGTCTAAGAAACCAGAATCACACTCCGCCGGTAGTGGTTAAATTTATCAACACGCGACAAAAGCACTGTCTTACGCTCTATAGCAAATTACCGCACCAAAACAAAAAAGCCACTTAGCCTCCGCGACCTCGGACACGCTTCTGATGGTGCAGTGTTTATGCATGAATGTTTAACCACAAAAAATAGAGAACTACTGCAATATGCACTTAGGCTGAAGAAAAGCGGAAATCTATTTACCGCTTACACTCTACGTGGGTTTGTTTACATAAAAAAGCACCGTAATGACAAAGCTCTTCTGGTTGAAAACATCCATATACAGAATGATTTTGCTACGGATAACTGATGACAACAGCTGATCAACATCAACATAACATTTATATTAATACCATACATCATTATTATTTGTTTATGTATATATTTTTTTTTTCTTTTTCTCTTTTTTTCTACCTACTTTCTCTTAGTCTATGAATTTTTTTAAATTAAATTTTTTTTTTTCTTTTTGCTTCATCATCATCATCATCATGATCGACGTCATCACTATCAGTATCTCTACTTCCTGCTTTTACTGTCTATTTTTATATTATTATTGCTCAAGATTGTCTGCAGTTTATCATTTTTCTTCTTTTTTTTTCCTGTCATTGGACATTATTGTGTCCTTTCTTTTAAATCATACAATTAAGTCAAATGACTGAAATTAATCAAAACGGAGAATCCATGTTTGAATATGCTAGTCATAGCTCGACGCGTTCTATGATTCAGGTTCTATGTAAGCAACGTAAGGGTCTGAAAGTTTGCCACATCAATGCACAAAGCTTAGGTCCAAAACTTGATGAATTTAGATATTTATTTGTGAATTCTAGCATCGATGTAGTATGCGTTAGTGAAACCTGGTTTTCTCACACGTCTGTATGTCAGATTGAAGGCTTTGATGTTTTTCGAAGTGATAGAGTTGGCAGAGTTGGAGGTGGAGTTGCAATTTTTGCGCGTAGAGGCTTATGCTGTAAACTTGTAGGTAAGTCTCCACCTGATAGTGAGATTGATAACTTGTTCATAGAGGTTAAATCTAATAATAATACTAAACTAATGATAGGATCAGTCTATAGGCCTCATCGAAACATCAATTTGTCTCCACTTTTTTCTGTCCTTGATGAATTGTCATTTGTTTCACCATTTTTTATAGTTGCTGGAGATTTCAACAATAATGTGCTTCACAGCACAGAGTTGACTAATGGTATGAAATCACTTAGTTTATATCCAGTAAATGTTTCAACGCCCACTCATTTCACTAAAAACAATAGTACCCTCTTGGATATGTTTTTTGTAAGTCATTTAAGTAAAGTTCTCTATTATAGCCAACCAGGGCATCTTTTAAGTAACACGAACGTGGCCAAATGGTAGTCCGCCGTGGCCACGTAGTAATTATAATCTGGCCACAACCAATTTTCGAAAATGCGTGAACAACACATAACTGAAATAATGTCAGAAATTTTCTGAACATACATGATTTCTCAAAAATGTCAAAAAATATATAACTTGCTAATTCTAATGAAGTTTGTAGGTGCTAATCGAAGAATTTTGTCAACGAATGAATGTCAGTTCATCAAATATACTGTCAATGAGGATTTATATATGGAAAAAAACATACTCACGACTTCCGTTAGATATATAAATTCGGCACGTGCTCGAGGATTTTTCTCAGCATATAATTAAAAATTTATGGGCAAGTATATAATAAGTTGGATATGAAAAATAACAACAAATTTCGGGGACTACTTTTTTTATTGCAAATGTTTTGGTATGAGTGAGTCACAACCCGTCGATCACAATTCGTCTATTAAATAGATATGATTATAAGATCACAAACCGCCATCTTTACGAAAAAACTTCCGAACGAAATCTCTTTCGGAGTACAAGGTCAGATCAGGTTCGCGGTAACGCCTCTCTTTCTTGCGAAGGAACTCTGCTACAGCTGGCCTCGGATCATATAAAGCTGTACCTACTCCATTCAGGGCCACAAACAATCTCGAGTTCATGGTCTCATCTGAAGCTGACAGTCGGTGGTTTGATTTAATTTGATTATAATGAGAAATCACTTTCTCAACAATCATGGAGGGAGGTGAAGTGACCAGTAAAGAGCACAACAGTTTCTGCAAAATCCCACATGTCACTGGTATCAGTCGAAGCAGCTTATGCGACATTTTTGCAGAAGTGTCGAGATCTCTGATTTCTTGAATTGCTGGCCAACAATCGCAAACATTTGATGAAAAGTCGGAAACGTTTTCTTCGCCAAAAATGGTTTCAACCAAGAATCGACCCTCTCGAATCATTTCGGCTGTGGTTTTCGCCATTAGAAATGTTGAAAATCTTTTGATCAGCTTATTTTCTTCAATGTTGAGCCGGATGTCAAGAAAATTGATGAACGCTGATATCATTTCGATTCGGAGTGCCGTCCATGATCGGGTGCCTGTTGTGACGAGAGAATGCGATACTTTGCGTCTTTTCCTATCGTCTTCTTTATTGTCAGTGCTGTCTTGAACATTTTTTTGGTGTAAAGGAAACTTCTCTTCCTGTCCGCCTGGGTATGGACCCTGGAGCATGAGTTTGAACTTTCTGAGAGCGTTTTGTTTCAAAGTTAAAACATCAAGCAGAATCAAACGCCCTTTCTGGAGATTTTTTTGCAAATCTCTTATGATCAATAAAACATCTGCCATCAAGCATGTTTGGAGAAGTTGTTGAAATTCCGATTTGCTCCAAGTATTAAGCATCCCAACTGCTACATTCTTGTCTATCAGTGAACCTGGAGTTTTTGAGACATGTCGCCAGTATTTAAAACAGTGTTAAACTGCAGTGATCAAATTATGGACATATTCAGCAAATCTTACTTCAAAGTAACCTGGGAATAAACGATATTCTATGCAAAATTTTTGCAATTCCTTATTTTTCGAAGGTAATGTACGAAAATATTTGGCCACAACTGTGGTATTTCGTCGTTATTCTCCTTTATAGCGTTTTTGGAATCGTCCTAAACACATACGAACAGACAATTAGCTTTATCGGTGAATTACTGGTGTCGAAAAAAGTTATCAGTGAAATATGTACTTACTCTCTTCAGGTCTTTATTTCCATTGTTTTGATATTGATTTGTCGAGGTCTTTAAAATCAACTTTTTTCAACCACTTATCAAGAGTAGACATCTTTATTTATTTTTCATTAAATTTTGTTTCATACTTCAAAAAAAAATAAATACATACTTCACTTAATAGAATAAAAAAACTGACTAATCTTCATTTACCCTGCAGATATTGTAAGCCATCAGCCTACATATATACACTATGTCAAATTCCTGTTCGTGTTTCGGCTGTGACGTAGGCGACTTACAACTAGCCAGACAAATGGCTTTCAATCGACATGTCATTATATTGTAACGTGCGCTTAGTTCGCAAAATAAAACTTCACTTTTCTATTTATTTCTACCACTTTTATTCAGTATCTATACTTTATTCGATCTCAATTCAACTTTTGGACTATCACTTGTAAACAATTTACTCTTCACTTTATCACTCTATAATCAAAACCTCGGGCGGGCTATTTATATCGAATGACATTTCATCTAGAACTCTCCAGTATTTTCAACATAGTCTCCACTCTCCACTATTTTGGCTGTCAAACATTTTCTCTCCTAGAATATTTCTACACTTACACTAGTGTTGCCGCTTGTGTTTTCGGTTGAACGTTTTCGATTAGGAAATTGGTATTAAATGTTGGGTTCACGTTACAATATATTTTCAAAATGGCACCCACAAGAAATTTGAAATTCAAAGTTTTATTCCAGGCACTCTTTTCTCTTTTTGAGGGTATTTGACGAAGCTGTCAATTTCATGGCTACTGAAAGCTGAAACTGCTTCTCGGTTGGCTTTCAATATTCCATACCAGTTGGGTTTCAATTTCGAAAAATTTGGGTGTGTATGTAAGAAAGTTCGTATGTATTGTAAATGGCTTATCATATCTTGATCGTGTAGCCCCGGGGTTACATATAACGAAACATTTAAGATTTAGACTTACTAGTTTTTTTTTTTTTAAATTGTGTACAATAGTACAAACAAATATTTGTAAATTTAAGAAACCAAATCGTTAATATGCATTTGTTTTTTGGGCGTTGAATGTAATATAATTGTTGAATGGCTATTCTCGTAAACTTCTTAGAACTATGACTTTAGAGTTTTCAATGCCATTTTGTCTAAAATTCGTTATTTGTTATATAGAATTCCTAATGGACTTGAAAAAAAGCGCTCGTAATATCGAACATTCGTTATATCGGCGTTCGTTATACTCGACCACCGCTGTATTTTTCTTTTGGCCACCTAGTAAAAAATCCTTAAAAGATGCCCTGTAGCCAACTATCTGCCTCAGCTTTTTCTAATCACGACCTTATTTACTTGACTTTTGAATACTCACCAGTTGTTTGTCCCTATTTTTTTACTTTCAGGGACTTTAAAAATATAAATAAAAATCAATTAGGATGAGACTTGAGTTCAATTGATTGGAATATAATATACTATCTATCATCGGTAGATGACCAGTTATCTTTTCTGAATACGAACACTAACCACCTCTTTGATGTTCATGTTCCTCTCAAAACAATACTACATCAAAACAAGACTCGGTTTGGGTTGAACAACAACATAGAAACACTTATCAGAGAGCGTGATATGGCATATAGAAGATGGAAAATTTTTAAGCTTGATGAATTGCATAGCAGTTTTAAAAGACTGAGAAATAGAGTTGTGTGCGCCATACGTAATTCAAAAAAGCAGTTCTACGCTCCAAAGCTTGATCCTCGTCTAGCTAAACAGAAACTTTGGAAGAATCTCAAAGATATTGGTGTAGGTCGTAAAAATAATAATAATGTTTCAAATGTTGACTGCGAAGATCTTAACAAAAAGTTCAACGAAATAAATAATATGAATGCAATGAATGTTGATGAGAGCGAAGTGAATTTTCTTACGGTGGATGATCCAATGTTAGAATTCAACTTTTTGGCTGTTAATGAATCAGATGTACTCGAAAGCTTCCTAGACATAAAATCCAATTCTGTTGGGATTGATGGCATACCACCAGTTTTTCTAAAAGCCATTTTACCGTTCATACTTAAATATGTTACACATTTGTTTAATAGTATTTTTATGACAAGCACCTTTCCATCTGCTTGGAAACAAGCTAAGGTAATTTCAATTCCGAAAAATAGAAATGGCAATGAATATCGACCGATTGCTATCTTACCTTTTCTCTCGAAAGTCTTGGAAAGAATCATAAACAAACAAACACGCTGTTTTTTATCCGAACGAAAACTGATTTGTTCTCATCAGTCTGGTTTCAAACCCAAACATAGGTGTACAACTTTTCTAATTGATGTTACTGAAGGAATTAGAAGTGCTGTTGACAATGATAATGTAACCATTCTTACTCTTTTAGACTTTTCCAAAGCTTTTGATTCGGTCAATAAAAATATACTATGTGAAAAGTACTTAGCCAATTCCATTTTTCATCGTCGTCAGCTAAACTAATTCACTCGTATCTATCTAAAAGATCGCAATCAGTTTTTGCTAACAATACATTGTCTTCTCCCCTTCCATTGCATAGAGGTGTTCCTCAAGGTTCTATATTGGGTCCCTTGCTCTTCTTAATGTATATTAATGACCTGTCTTCCTGCTCTTTAAATTGCTCCTTGCACATGTACGCAGACGATGTACAATTATACAGCAGCTTTCCTCTTGGGATGCTGGAAAATGGGATTTATGAAGTAAATAATGATCTACAGAAAATTGTATTTTGGTCTAAGCAAAATGATCTTTGCCTAAATGCTAAAAAATCCAAATGTATGGTTATAGCTAGAACTCTGATAGATACATCGTGTTTCCCTCCCATTCTTTTGAATAACACCCCGATTGAGTTTGCTGGATCTGCAATTAACTTGGGACTTACATTTAATCGTACCTTAACCTGGAATGATCACATTAGACTTACTTTAGGAAAAGTTTATGGAGGTTTACGATTACTCTGGGCTTCTCATCTTATAACTCCTCCTAGAACGCGAATGATCCTGGCGAAGACGTTGTTAGTTCCAATTTTACTTTATTGCTGTGAAATTTTTTGCAATTGCGACTATGTACATAAGACTAAATTAAATGTTGCTTTCAATAGCATTGCACGGTATGTTTTCGGAATAAAAAGGAGAGATCACATATCTAATTATTCGAAGTCAATGTATGGTATGACACTCGCCAATCTCTTCAAGTTCAAAACTATAACGTTGCTGCACAATATTATGCAACTTCGAAAACCTGAATATCTTTTTAACAGAATACAATTCCTTCGATCTATTAGGTCTTGCAACCTTGTTCCTCCGCGTTGTTCATTTCTCGTTTCTGAGCGCCAGTTTTATGTTAATGATGTTCGACTATGGAATTCTCTCCCTACTTATCTAAAAATGATAACATGCAAAACTCAGTTTAACAATTCATTAAAAAAATTCTATAAAGCGACTTGATGTATTAAATAATATTCTTCAAATAGTACTGGGTACTGAAACTTACTCTAAATTACAAGATATTGTATCTTATTGAGTATTAACTACAATAAATTTAACCTAAACTAAACTAAGCTTAGAACATTGTTTTTTTTCTTTTCTTCTTTCATTTCATCTAACGTAATGTTCAAATATTGAGGGTCACCCCACCCACACTTACTTTAATTACATAATGTTTTTTTTATTAATTTTTGAAGTGGCATTCATCACTATTTTTATTACATTGTAAATTAATATAGAATGTCGCATTGTTTTCTAACATCTTCAATAGCTCATCTATTTACTGATTGTTAATTCATTATTTTGAGTATCTTATAATGTATTGAATTTTTAAGAAAATAATAGTAAAAAAAAAAAAAGATACTTCTCCCGTCCATCCATTGTTCGTTACGTGGCTCAAGGCCATTAGGATAGCATATGCCTCCGCTTGGAAAACGGATGCGTATGATCCCAGAGATGAGTGCAGTCGTATGTCATCGTTCTCAACAAAGGCACCAGCACCACAACCCTCGCCGGTCTTGGAACCATCTGTGAAGATACGATAACAGTTCTTTCCAGGCTCAGATTCTGGAGCGAACTAGTCCTGAACCGAAGGAAAGTTAGCTGAGTAATTTTAACGCAGTTTTAGCCTTGAGATCATCGTGTCTGACGGCATATGCATTAGACGTGAGTCAAAAGATATTCTGCTTGCAAGCTCCTCAAAGCTCCAGTGCGAATGGTGCCAGAGACTACATCTCTTTAAACGAGAAATGGTCTTGAGAGTACATCCCATGATGAAGGTATCAAGGGGAGGAAGTTTCAGCAGTGCGTCGAGAGCAGCTCCCGGTGTGCTAGGGAAGGCCCCAGTAACACCACAACAAATTGTTCTTTGAAGTTTGCCAAATAAGGCAATAACGTATTTACGCGAGAGCTTATTCCACCAAACAACTGACAGGAGATGATTGGTCTTATCATAGCCGTAAAGATCAAAAGGACCCTTTTCGGTGAAAGACCCCATGTCTTGCCAAAGGCTCCTTTACTTTGCTAGAAGACTGACTGACTATAGTAATTTTAGACTTGACAGACCCAGGAAGTTTGTTATCCAGGATCACTCCAAGATGTTTGACTTCATTTTGAAAGGGGATGTTGACGCCAAAATAGCTTTGTGAGTGGTCCCAGTGGCAAGGAACAAAGATACTTGAGTTAGCTGAGGCATATGATTGCCGAGTTTTAAATTTAAGCTGCGAGGCTGATGCAATCCTTTAATTGGCATAATCGTTTGACTGACTTCCAAGAAGGAATACAAACTTATTCTGATCCCATGCCCTAGAAATATCGTGTCATGTGTCTAAAAGCTCAAACCAAATAAACACCAGACAAGTTGGACTCCTACCAAAACTAATCTGGAACGATAAAAGAAGAGATCCTCATCTACAAAGCTTGAACTCACAGTTAGGAAAACTTAAGGAAGAAGACATCCCTGTAAATATGGAAGCTCTGACAGAAATCATTATAAAAGCTTATCCACTTAGCGAACCTTCAAGTGTTAAGTATGTATGTAATCAAAAATGGTTTGATTTTGAGTGCTTAAAAGCCAGTAAAAATCTTTTTGATGCCTCAGGCTAATGAGGGTACATGACTGCAACACCTTCAAACTACTTTATAGAAATGCTAGCTCAGATTTCAAAAAAAATTGCAATATGAAGAAAACAGCATACGAGCAACAAAACATTGCTGTAATCAAAAACTCTCTTTCTCTTTTGGAAAGCTGCTAAGTATGTTAACGGTGGACCAAACACCAATGCTGCATCTCTAAGAGCACCTTTGTTATCGGAACATTTGAACAGTCTGCTCAGTAACGCGCTTACGTCACCACTTTTTCATTACGCTGCGCTGCCCCATTATTTGCCAATGAAAGGTTAGATTCACCTTTTTCACTACATGAGTAGAATATGCTATTGATAACTTAAAAAAAAGGCTCCAGGTGAAGATCGAATACCATTTCAGTTATATAAAAATGCATCGAAAGACTTTGTAAAGGCGCTAACAGTTGAACTCGCAGATATCCCTAAATCCTTTAGGAAATCAACCAATACGCGAAAAAGTGGACTACATGGACCCAGCTTATTACAGGGGTATATCATTTTTAAACACTTCAGGGGAATTGAGTATAGCGTCCGTCAAACAGAAGACTCAGCAAGCTTGAGAGAGCATACGAATTTAAGGAGAAGCACTCATGATATATTTCGTCTAACTTGGACGATGACGTGAACGAAACATTAATTGAAACGCGCAACGTTCCATCATCAAGTCGACCAATTCGAGAGATGCACGTGCACGTATTGCGAGGGCGAACATTGCTGAACAATGTCGAAACAATTTAATTAAATTTTTTTATGGCGCAACCTGGTTAATTTAAAAAGCTATGTATATTACAAACTTTGTTGTAATGTATTCATAAACTCACCACACATCGAATAAATTATATTCCATAACAAAGTGAAAGCACCCTAAGTGAACCAATTTCATTTGGTTCACTGAGAACTGTAATTTTTTGAGTTAGTAAGAGAAGCAAAATAACTGCCTGAACAGAATGGTGTAGCAGTAGTATAGTAGTACTCAGCACTGTCAAATCAAAAATCAAAAAGTATTTGAGGAATGTAGTAAAACTCGTCCACAATGGTGTAACATAAGGTCTGTTCGTTGAACTTTCCCCAGGGTTGACCCAGGTTTTCTTGACAACCCTGTGAATTATCAAAAAAACCTGGGGTCTCCAGTCCTCAAAAAACGCTATACCAAAAATCACCACACATCCCTGTCATTAAAAAAAAATACATGCCATTTGACAGCTCTCTACTCGCCACATCAAAAAACTAAGGCAAGTTGGGGGAAAACCTATGGCAAACCTATGGCTCAAAAAACACTCAAATTGACATTCAGCGTGAATTTAGGTTTCTCAAAAAACGCTTTGTGGCGACCCTAGGGCAACCCCAGGGCTTCAACGAACAGACCTATAAGATGTCAATTTTGCTGAGCCATTTTGCTTTGTTTTTTTTTTTTTTGCGTGAAAGGTCAAAATGCAGCACAGCAGCGCACTCAAAAGTTGAAGTTGAGTGAACTTGTACTACTGCTGCTATACTACTGCCACTGCTACTACTGCACATTGTGTACACTTTAATGGCATTTGCTTAATTTTAACTTTGACAGTGCTGCGTACTACTACTACTGTACTGTAACACTATTCTGTTCAGGCAGTAAAGACACAGTTTTCTACCGGCAATCAAGAAGCACACATTTCATTGAGAATATTACAATATTACTCGTGAATAGTGTGGCATTTTAAAGGTGGAAGAATTTTTAAAATCGGTGCTGTAGTTTTCAAGTTCCAGTTCTCATGGGAACAAATGGATAAAACATATGTGCTATGCCCACTGCAAATGAATGAAAGAAGACAAGATTACGACAGTTCGTGTTTCATCTTTGATTTTACTGCGTTACATACGTCACAGGAGACAGGAGACGTCTATTTGTTTATTTTCTTATTTTTGCAGAGTGGTCTTGTTGAGTGGACTTCTATGAAAAATAAAATAGAGAATAATAATGATAATTCTGAATAAATACTTACTTTGTTATTTGTGTGTTTATGTTGTTATTTTCACTATCTTCCTCTTTGCGGTTTTGAATTTTCTATTATAGCCGGGTTTAGTGTTCGTATCCGAAAGAACATTCGTGCTCGGAAAAAGTGTTTTGATTTTTGAGTCTAGCGCAACATCTTCAGCCAAATCTTTCAATATTTGGAGATAATTCGTGCAAGTGAAAAAAAAAGATATTTAGTTAGGTACTTTCAAAAGAATTATTATCATAACACGCAGTATCGCTACCTGCACGTAATTCGCTGGAGATAAAGTGGTATCTGTTGGCTTTTCGTAGCAGTATGCTAGTAATGCAAGCTTTTTTGCTTATCGTAAGCTGTGTTGCTGCTTTTGAAATCCTTACAACTAGGTGAGATGTCGATTTTTTGAGCCCAGCGTTGAAGTGTCCGTATCGCAGGAAGTGGAAACTTGTTTTTTGTAGGAGCCTATCATTCATTTTAGAGTATTGTTCCATTGTTAGGAATCCATTTTATTCGAATGCGTCAAATAGAATAGAAAGAGTTCAAAGGCGATTCACTAGGTACGCTATCTTTAAACTCAGTTGGAATATTGAAATCTTTGTTATAATGCTAGGTGCTTATTAATGGGAATGCAATCTCTCAGCATAAGAAGAAAATATTTCTCGATTATGTTTGTTCGTGACATTCTTAGTTTTCGTATAAAGTGTTCATTTCTTTTGAATGAATTAGGTTTTCGTATCCCCTCAAGAAATATCAGGGCAAGTGATCTGTTTTTTATACGCTTTCATAGAACAAATTATGGTTGCAATGAACAATTTACAAGGTGCTTTAAAGAGGCAAACTCAGTTTGTAATTTAATAGAGTTTTTTGAAAATTATTCAAGAGATGCGTTCAAAAATAAACTTTTTTTATATTATCTAATCTTTGATAAGAAATTCTCAATTCTTTGATTATAAACTCTTATTCAATGTATAATAGTAATTTAAATAATTTATAGACTTTTTCAAGACTTTAGTATTGAATTTTTTGCAGCAGTCTTCATTCGATATACATGGAGAAACTTCCTCTTCCTGTAACAAGGCATCTAAAATCCTCTTATTTTCTCTTGCTTCAATCCTTTTTTTCTGTAGAGTAGAATCTACATCCATGTTTCCAGTGATGTTAATGGATGGAAAAGAACCAGGTTTCATACAGCCGTCTATAACTCACAAACTCTGAAAAAATACTCGCACATCTAAAAACTATGCGTGTTTCTGTGTAGTTACCCATTTCATGCTGGATATTGAATTTTTGAATATAAACTTTTGAATAACAAAAATTGCCCGTATCTTCCTATTGAACTCCCGCTTTCTTTGTTTCCTCAAACGTCACAGCTAAATGTCAAAAAAGCAAGACATGCGCGTGCGTGTGTCGTAATCTTTTTATTCTTTCATTCATGGGCTATGCCCATCCTCAGGTTCTAGACTAAACTGTATGAAAATCCATATAAATAGGTTCAGTTTTTGGGTGGTTGATGGTAAAAAAGAAAAAAAAAAAAAAAATAAACTGACAGACCTAACTTTGGACTTGTAACATTAGTAAAGACCCCGTTCCTGTGGGAATATATGGTGAACGTTCCTGTTGGAACGATAAAGGTAAGTTCATGTTATTCGGGGAAAGTGTAGCATTCAAATGATTGAAGAATTTTTAAAATCGGTGCTGTAGGTTCTAGGTCCCCGTTGGAATATTGCGATAAATTATATAGCCTATGTTCTTTCTCAGGTCCTAGACTTTCATTTCATTTAAATCTATTCAGCAGTTTCGGCGGGATATGGTAACATAGAAAAACGGAGAGACAGAGCTATCTTCGCACCCATAATATATTTAAGGACTGCCGTTCCCGCTGGAATTTGGGGATGATAGTGTTGCATTCTAACGGTGGCAGATTTTCCGAGAGCGGTGCAGAAGTTTCTAAGCTCCCGTTTACGTTCTCGCCCGCTTGAGAATATTGGGATAAAATATATATCCTATGTCCTTCCTAGGTTCTAGACTATTTCTGTACAAAATTTCATTCGTGTCGGTCGAGAAGTTAAGGCGGGACATGGTAACATAAAAAGACGAGCAGACAGAGTTACTTTTGCATTTATAATATAAGTGAGAGCCGGTTCCCGTATGGGAATATTTATATGAAATAAAGCCAGTGTGACTATTTCTGTACAAAATTTCATTCGTATCGGTCGAGAAGTTTAGGCGGGACATGGTAACATAAGAAGACGAGCAGACAGAGTTACTTTTGCATTTATAATATAAGTGAGAACCGGCTTCCGCGTGGGAATATTTAAATGAAATAAAGCCAGTGTCCTTCTTTAGGCTTAAGATCGTCTCTGTATAAATTTTCATTCAAATTGGTTCAGTGGCTTCGGCGGGAGATGGTTATATAGAAAGACGGACAGACTGTGAGCTACTTTTGGACTCACTATATCAGTAAGGACTCAGTGAAGTGAATATAAAAATTCCCAATAAAACTTGACTAATATAAGTTAGGATTTCTAAAAATCAACACATCAACTCATAGTTTGCTTTTCGCCCCGGTACGGCAATAGGCTCATTAGTTAGATGTTGCTGTATACCCTTCTAAAACACAAACTTTGTTCGTATCAACCGACTCTAATAAAATTCACTGCACTCACATGCTGTGAACTTTATATCTAAGTGGATGTACAAGATGTACAAGACATCATCTCACTTAGAACAAATAACAAAAAGTTTGCCATGTTTGGCTTCAAATTATTGATTAAACACTAACAAAAAGGAGCTGATGATCTTTCCAACATTAGCCGAGTTTTATTGGGAATCTATGTTCACTTATATTCACTTAAGCAAACATCGCAAAACATCGCTCATGGAAAAACAACAACCCCTAAGTGAATAGCGCAAGTGAACAAAAATAACTAACTTGCAGAAGTGAATAACAGGGATGGTTGGTAAATGAAGTTTGTGAAAGTGAACTTCGTAAGTGAATATAGCCATATAAAGAGTTTCGTTGATACTCGCAAGTTAAGTGAATATAAGTGAATATAGAAATTCCTAATAAAACCCGGCTATAGCCATATAGTCAAGTGAATATAATATGTAAGTGAATATAGAAATTCCCAATAAAACTCGGCTATAATTGTCTTTTGAATAATTTCTTTCTTTCAAGATTTTTGCATTTGTTAGTTTCTTTTGGTTTTTAAAAAAGTTGAAAATTTCAAACACTTTATTTTCATTGTTAAAATCTTTGTAGTCTATTGTGCTCCTCCTTTTTCTTAGAGTTCGATTTGTTTTGATTTTCTATTAGAATTACCTGATTTGCAAAATCATTGATTGCTGTCTCAGATATTGAGATTCCGTCAGTAGTGATTTCTTCAGCAAAATGTATACTGTCTATTTTTTAGTCTAGTCCAATACGGGACAACGCGTCGGCATTTGAGTTGAGTTTACCTTTATTGCACACTATGTATTGTATAATCAAACTCTTCTAGCCTCAAAAGCCACCGTACCAGTCTAGAATTTGGCTCTTTTAATGATAAAAGCCAAGTTGATGGCTTATGATCAGTTACAATTTGAAACTTCCTGGTTCCTGCCATAAGGGTATTGCCGAAAATATTGAGCTGACCGTATCAAGAACTTTTTCTCTATGGTGGTACTGCCGTTTTGTTCGCTTTTCGACATGGAGTGGCTTGCAAAACAAACTGGTTTTTTTTTTTTTTTTTTTTTTTTTTTTTTTTCAGCAGTCAAGTTGAATGGCCTAGTATAATCTGGGTACTGTAATGTGGGGTCATTGCCTAAAAGACTTTTACAAGTGTCAAAACAATTTGTGTACTTGGAGCTAAAAACTATTTTGTTTCCTTTTTGAGGACGTTCTGTCATTGGTTTTGTGATAGTAGAAAAATTGCTAATAAATTTTCGGTGGTGCCCGAGATATCCCAGAAAAAATTTGATTTGCTTAGGTGTTTCAGGTTTGGGAAAATTTTGTATTGCTTCGATTTTGTTTAACCCTTTACCGCATGAAATAATTTCAGTGATAGAAAAAAATATAAAACTTTTTTTATGGGTTCTTAGTGCTGTTTGAAAACATTTTGCATTAAAAAACACAAAAAGGTTTATTTGTTAAAAATAAGAACAAAAGCCAAATTTGGATTCGTATGCAGTAAGGTGTTAAAAATCTTACAAATTCTATTTATTCACTTTACGAGAAGAATTCAAGAAAATAGCAAGAAATAAATAACGAAAAATAAAAACTTTTCATTTAAAACTAAAAACAAAATAATTTATTGCATTGAAAATACTTAAGTATTATATCAAAGACTACACAGAGCGAAAAAGTACTACCTACATAAAATCAATAAGATTGCCTTATTGAGCTACTTTGCTAAGAAATCTTATTAAAAGTATTAAATAATATGATATTTTCATAGAGAAATCTTATTGATTTTATAAAGAAAATCTTATTAAAGTTTTGAAATTTTTGTACTACAGTTTCTAAATGGAAAGTCACATTAAATGATGTAAACAATGTGAAAACCTTATTACTAATCATTTTTAAGAAGAAAATCTTATTCACATATTTTTTCTGTAAAGGCTATAAGGACATCTTCTTAAATTGAAAAGTTTTCCTTATAAAAATTTAGGCGTTTGATGAACAATTTCTTGTTGTTATTACTTTTCAGTTTCAAAAGTATTCGTATTGAAAGCTAATAAGATATCTTGGGCGGCCGTGGTGCAGTGGTAGTGTTCAGTAGATAGGCCGGGACGCGTGGGTTCGAATCCCGCTCTGGGCATCTACTTTTCTTTCAAACTCCCAGTTTCATATGGACGCCGCCCTTGAGGTTATATGTGAAATTACTAACACCTTATTTTCCAACTACTGCAACAAAAAAAAGGGAAGGCTGCTACCCTGGTAGTACAATGGACCGTAAATAAGGTCTGAGTTCTCCAGATTAGCATATAAACATCCTCATTTTTCAAAAAAAAAAAAAATTATAATAATAATAAGATATCTTTTTAAAAGTATGTGTATATCCTATAAAATGGTCATCAACAATCTGATAAGATAATCTCTATGGTTTTAATAAGACTTTCTTCTTGGATGAAAACCATAGAGAAATCTTATTATTTTTCTTCTATTTTATGTGGTACTTTTTTCTCTGTGTATGCACCGTGGAACTGAGAAAAGCAATTTCTTTTTTCATTATAACATAGAGCAACTTTATATTGTTGACAAAAGGTAAACGAACGTCCATTACAATTATTTTGGAGAATTTGGGTTTTTTTTTTAATTTGTGGAATGACCAACGTACCGAAGAAAGAGGAAAGTCTTGATGCCTCGAAGGATGCCGTCTTTTCAGGGTGGTTGTCGGTGTTGTAATGGTTGATCTGGTTCGACTTGACTTTTGTACCATTTCTTGGATCGCAAAGGAATACGGTATAGTCCAAGCATCGAATCTAACAAATCGACCGACGCCGCACCGCCCATGTACTTGTTGTACACCTCGAAAGATTTAGGAGTTCAAATATTTCTGTATTGCTTATCCTTTCTAAAATAACGGCGTCTTTCTACAATTGGTTCGCTGCCCACATACGGTGACATCATGCTTACAACTTTGTTGTCAAACCAAGAAACCAAGGGTAATTTGACTCCATCAATTGTGGCCATGTTTCCACGACCTCCTTGTTTCAGCTCTTTGTTGCACTACTTTTTTCCATGTTTCCACGACCTCCTTGTTTCAGCTCTTTGTTGCACTATTTTTTTCTTCCTTGTTTTCCTTCCCTTCTTCCAGGTGGTTTGTAACGAGGCATTTGAGAACCTCGTTACATGCCTTGCATTTCATCTCTCCAGCACTTATACGACGCCATCTAGTGGATATGAAGTGGGAAAATACATCCCTCAGCAGCGACACCAACCAGGGAATAATTATGTAGTCCGGGCACGACATACGGTTTGTGGCTAGGAAAAGCCTTTTCCACCTTAATAAGATTTTAATAAAAAAGCACGCAAATCAAATCTTGGTTTTCAAGTTTTATTTTGAATGTCTACTCTTGATCACGTATTGAACCTCACTGACTCAAGAAGTGTCAAACATAAAACTCTATTCAAGCTTAAAACTATAAAGTACAATGAGTCAATAAATGTTTGGTATACATTCATGAATACATATCAACTCCTTCCTTAATTTAAGTTATTAACTTAGAATTCAATTTTATTTTATATACAGGTAAATGTTTTGTGAATATCAAAGTATAGTCTTATTACAAAACATAATCTTAAACTAAAAGAAATTTACTTCATTAATGTTTCAATTTAATTTTATAGATATAAATAAATTTATGTATATATATAATTGTAATATGAAAAATAAGCTAAAACTAAAGACAAAATAAGTTCATTGGTCCTAATATGACGACTATAAATTCAAAAATCCAAAATTACTTCCCTCATTTTCTAGCCTAAGCTTAGAACGAAGTCTTGAGGCTACTGCAGACGTATTTATGATATCTCTTTGTGGTTTTTCTTTTCTTTTCTTCTTTTTCTCAAAATTATTTTTATTAGGTTGGTCGAAATGTTGTCTGAAACCTGAAAATCTTACTCTTTTTGCATTCGATTTTTTTATTTGATTTACATGAGCCTGAATTTTTCGTCCATCTTTTTCAATTAAATATCTAACCAAACTTAATTTTCTTATAATTCTAACAGGCTTCCACTTCAAATAATTTTTATACTCACATTTATATAATACAATCTCATTTTCTGTATATTCTTGAATTTTTCTTCTTACATTTGTGTCTGTAACATTTTTATAAATTATTGGTTTATTTTCCATTTTTTCTTTTTGATTACTTTCATATTCCGGTGTAGTTAATCTTAAAATTGTTCTTGGCTTATAAGAAAACAATAAATCAGAAGGTGATTTATAAGTCGTTGTTGTCGGTGTGTTTCTGTAATTAAATAAAGCGGAACTTAGAGCTCTTTGTAACTCTTTTTTAGTACGTTGTTTTTCGACACAAAATTTTTTTAAGGTGGTTTTTATCGTTTGGACTCCTCTTTCCGCGAGTCCATTTGATTCCGGATGATACGGAGGACTTTTTAAACTACAAATGCCATTTGCCTCGCAAAACTTAAGAAACAGACCTGAAGAAAACGGTGGACCATTGTCGGAGACCAACTCTTTTGGCAGTCCATAGATCGAAAACCAACAAGATAATTGCTCTATTACCGATTCTGCGTTAGTGCTTTTCATTATAGCAGTGTCTATCCATTTCGAGTAATGGTCTACTAAAATCAAAAAATCTATACCTTCTACCTTAAAAAAATCTATATGAACACGTTCATAGGGATAAAATGTGTTTGGCCAATCAATTTTACTTTTATCAGACATGTGTCTTTGTGTAAGTTCACAGACTGAACAGGTCTTAATAAATTCTTCAATATCCTGGTTTATCTGTGGCCACCACAAATAACTACGTGCAAGAATTTTAGTTCGGACAATTCCCGGATGTCCAGCATGCAATAACTCTAAAATTTGTCTCCTTATTGTACAAGGTACAACAACTCGCGAGCCGTAAAATACTGCTCCATTTTCGCACGACATCGAATTACGTTGTTTAAAATACAACCCCATTTCATTAAGGTACTTTTTATTGGGCCAACCTTTCATTAAAAACTGCATTACTTGCATTAAGTTTTGGTCATTTTTAATTTCGGATACAATTTCGGAAAATCTGATTGGTAAATCAGACAGACAACCTTGGACGTTTAAATAACAAATCATATCAGATTCTTCACCTGTCGGCTCAACAGACGGCAAACGAGAAAGTGCATCCGCATGTCCAAGTTCTGTTCCCTTTATGTATTTAATTTCATATGAATATTGCGTAAGAAAAATTGCCCATCTTTGTAAACGCGCAGCTGCTACTGCAGGCGTTTGTTTATTGGGTCCGAAAATTTCGCGAAGAGGCTTATGATCGCTCTGCAAAATGAATTTATTGCCGTACAAATATCTGTGAAATTTGTGAACGGCATAAACAATCGCAAGGGCTTCACGGTGAAGCTGGGAATATTTTTTTTCTGATTCACTAAGCGTAGACGATGCAAAAAGTACTGGGCGCTCTTCACCTTCAATCAAATGAGACAACACAGCCCCTACACCGTATGGACTTGCGTCACATGAAACTATAATTGGCTTCTTTGAATCAAAATGCACCAACATCTGATTGTTCATAAGTAGTTCTTTACTTTTTTTGAACGCCAACTGACAGTCATCTGTCCAAACAAATCTTGAGTTTTTACGCAAAAGATCGTAAAGTGGTTTAAGTTCAGATGAAAGTGAAGGGATAAATTTTCCATAAAAATTTAATAATCCCAAATAAGATTTTAAACTTGTGACATCATGAGGTGGAGGTGCACACTTTATTGCCTCCATTTTGTCTTTCGTCGGCTTGATTCCTTCTTCGCATATTTCGTGACCTAAATATTGAACTTTTTCTTGAAAAAACTTACATTTTGCTTCATTTACTTTAACTTGGTATGCATCAAGTCTATTTAAAACTTCTTCCAGTTTTTTTTCGCAATCCTCTAAATTTTCTCCTCCAATGAGGATATCATCTAAATACCCAAATACCTTTGGTATTCCCTGCAAAATTTGATCTATAATAGATTGAAAAAGAGCGGGGGCCGAGCTCAACCCAAAAGGAAGTCTAGTATAGCGATATAATCCCTTATGTGTATTTATAGTAAGGTATTCCTGTGATTTTTCAGAAACTTTTACTTGCTGATATGCACCAGATAAGTCAAGTACACAGAAATAAGCACAATTACTAAGGCCGGCAAAAATTTCGTCAATTTTTGGTAGGGGATAATGTTCAGTTTGAACAAATTTATTCACAGAAACCTTACAATCTATACAAATGCGCAATTTATTGTCTTTTTTAGGTACAACGACGATGGGTGATGCCCATCTACTATGGCGAACTGGCACTAGTATACCCTCCGAAACAAGTCTATCTAGTTCTGCCTCTACGGCTTCACGTAAGCTAAATGGCATTGTGTAAGGTTTGAAAAAAATTGGTGTAGCATTTTCTTTTAAAATCACATCCACTTCTAAGTTTTTTATAGCACAATCTAAATTTTGCGAAAACAAAGTACTAAATTTATTCTTTAAATGGCTTATGTCTTTTAGACTGTTCATATTATTATTCATAAAACGTTCCCGCCAATCGGGCACCAGGGTGTCCAACCACGATCTTCCAAGCAATGGCGTAAAATTTGCTCTTGATTTAATTATAACTAGTTCCATTGTAAAATATTTATTCTCATGCAAATCTTTGACTTGAACATCACACACACCCTCAACACAAACATTGTCACCCGTTGTCAAACTTAACTTTTTATCAGCACTAACTAGACCGCAATGTGAAAATAATTTTTTGAAATCTAAACTACTCATTACTGTAACGGAAGCACCTGTATCAACTTCCATAAATACTAAATTTTTATTAATTTCTATATTTAAAGTGCATGCATTATTTATGTTAGAAATATGATTTAAATGACCTAACTGCAATTTTTCTAGACTAATAGAATTTGCCTGATAATGTTGCGTGTTGCTTTTCCCTCTCCGTGAGCGAGCGATTGATGACGATCTCTGCATACGGCAATTTCTAGCATAATGCCCGTTACGTCCACAATTAAAACATTGGAAGGTGTTCTTGCTCTGCACTCTTCTATTTACAGTTGATGGTGACGTCTGTTTATTATCTCTTGGTTGATAACTGTGTTGGTTTTTTCTCTGCGGTGTTCGACTACGATTAAACGTGGTGACGTTTTGATGCTCCACATGACTTATGGACTTGGGATGCAGTAGCTGCATGTTGTTTTTAGTTAGCTCAAAGGACTTTGCAATTTGGCACGCTTTATCAAAATCCATCGATGCTTCGTTTAATAATTTTTGTTGAATAGTTTCATCTTTGATGCCAACAACAAATTGGTCTCGCAATGACTCATCTAAGAACGATTTGAAGTCGCATTTTTCCGCCAAATTTTTTTAGCTCGACAATGTAATCTCCAATGGACTCAAAGCTTTGTTGGTATCGTTTGTGAAACTGAAATCTTTCAGCGATGATGTTTGTTTTTGGTTTAAAATGGGTTTTTAAAACATCGATTAATTCTTTGTATCCTTTGGAATGAGGTTCATCAGGAGCCACAAGAGACTTTAAGATTTTGTAAGTATCAGGCCCCACAAGTGTAATTAAGTATGATCCTTGTAATTTATTATCAGTAACTTTGTTAATAGTCAGCAATTGGTCCATTCGCTCAGCATAGCTTTCAAAATCATCGCCAGGTGTGAAATATTCAATGGAACCAAAAAATTGTGACATGCTGTCATCCACGTGTTCGGCTTGTTCAGAATTTAAGCTCTCGTGGGTATCTTCAAATATATCTACACACTCGTCACTTTCTTTATCGATTTCTAATTTTAAATTAAATTTCTCCAGTTTTACGTTTTATCCTCGTCGCCAAATAATAAGATTTTAATAAAAAAGCACGCAAATCAAATCTTGGTTTTCAAGTTTTATTTTGAATGTCTACTCTTGATCACGTATTGAACCTCACTGACTCAAGAAGTGTCAAACATAAAACTCTATTCAAGCTTAAAACTATAAAGTACAATGAGTCAATAAATGTTTGGTATACATTCATGAATACATATCACACCTTTATTATTCTACCATGAGGGTAACAAGCTAGTCCCACCCAGTCGCTAGTAATAGGTGAGAAATATATTAGACACCGTAGAATGCTGAACTCCCAATGCACAAGCAGTGAGCAACACGACCATCAGCAGAGCTCGATGGTGGATATCGTGTATGGTATGGCTATGGCGTGTAGCCAAACATAATGGGTAGAGGGTGAATATAGTGTGGGGTATGGCTATGGCGTATAGCCGAATATAATGGTAAGATACCGGCCGACCATAAGAAGATATATTAATTACATGGGAGTGGGGACATCCCATTGTTTAGATGGTTTCCCATATGATTCCATGGTGGGCTGCGAGTATAAAAGGAGCAGCTCGACACAGGAAAAAACAGTTCACCGGCACCGGCCATAAGTAGCAGCAATAGTAAGCAATCAGGTAAAGGTTTGAGTAAGTGGTTTATTGTAAATTATTTAAACTAAATTTCCTAAATATTGTGCCACCAGGGGCAAAGACTAGTACCTGTGTATCCCCCAGAGCTATTGCCTGTTGAGCCTTACCTACCAGGGTCTTCGGACGCCTGCTGTTTCTGCCTACCGGGGTCTTCAGACGCCTGCCTTTTCTGCCTACCAGGGTCTTCGGACGCCTGCTGTTTCGCTTTCCGGGGTCTTCGGATGCCCGTTCTAAGTATTGTGCCACCAGGGGCAGAGACTAGTACCTGTGTATCCCCCAGAGCTATTGCCTGTTGAGCTTTACCTACCAGGGTCTTCGGACGCCTGCTGTTTCTGCCTACCAGGGTTTTCGGACGCCTGCTATTTCTGCCTACCAGGGTCTTCGGACGCCTGCTGTTTCTGCCTACCAGGGTCTTCGGACGCCTGCTGTTTCTGCCTACCGGGGTCTTCGGACGCCCGCGGTTTCTGCCTACCAGGGTCTTCGGACGCCCGCTGTTTCTGCCTGCTGGGGTCTTCAGACGCCTACGCGCTTCGAATCACCTGTGGCAACCTATAGGGTGAATGTGCCGCAAGGGATAGTGCCAATAAGGCAGCAACCACCTATTTTGACAATTATTAATCATTTTCTTCCCTTAGCCATTACGAGCCCAGGAATACTTCGACCGTAACCCGTGACTGCCGTACCTGACCAGGAAGACGTAAGCCGTTAAGAACCTCAGACGTCATACGAAAACGTACAAGCCTGCAAACCAGCAGTGGCAGAATCTTACCTATTTTTCCTAAAACCTTTGTTAATTGTAATAATAACTAAAAAAAGAGTTCAAATAGAAGAGAGTTTCTGACCTTGTGAAGCTTTAGTGTTTTTCTTCACTATACCCTGGCTAGCCGTGAGTATTACCTCGGCTGGAAAACCAAAAACACGTCACAATTTGGCGCCCGAGCAGGGACTATTAAGGTCCACCCCGTTGATAAAGAAACTCTCTTGTAACTATAAATAAGAATCAACCGAAAACCCAGCCTTGTCCGACTCCGAAGAAAGCTTCGACGTGTTCACTAGCATAGGGGCAATATACTTGCTCAGCAAACCAGAGCTAGTGGCACGTATGAGTCAGCTAGGACTTGACACCGAAGGCACTTTCCCCTCTCATCACCCTCTTCTCTGGATAAATCACCCTTCCCATGCTTCGACCTTACATCTGGAGCTAAATACCCTAATTTTATTAGCTCCCACATACTTAATCCTGGCATACCTGAACCACCGTCCACTTCAACTTCCAGTTTTGACCCCCTTTTACCACCCACAGTCAAACTTACCCAGCAAAATATTGATTCAACTGAATCGCGTTATGCTCTCTCGAGACTTAGAGACAAAAAAACTTATGAGAACATACGAATCTTTTTGTCTTATCTTCACGACAAATCGGACTCCCTTTGCTATGAAGGTAAGACTAGAACTAGTGTTATGGTTTCTATTCAACAGGAAGGTCTCCCCACTGACGTCACTAGTCTCAAGAAGCTCTTTGTTAAATACCACGAGTATTTTGATGTGCCTCCTCAAAAAGTTGAAAGTGATCTATGTGCTTTTGGACATTACATCCACTCTAAACGCATTTCTCACCTTCAACGTAGCAGAGCGGACCATGAAAAGTTTTTTCGTTCATAATTCAGCATCTCAGAATCTGCCTCTTACCTTTTACTACCAAAACTTAAGAGGACTTCGCTCTAAAACTAGAGCAGTCCTTCAACATTCCCACGCTTTGCCTTTTGATGTCTATGCCCTGACTGAAACTAACCTTATCCCTAGCATTAACAACCAGGAACTGTTCCCTTCTACTTTCAATGTTTATCGAGACGATGATCAAGACAGTGACACTGATAACACTCCTTGTCGTGGTGTCCTGATAGCTGTCACCAATTCAATTGACTCATCTCTTCTTTCAACATCCTCTTCCCCAAGCCTTGATTTTGTCTCAATCAAAATTACACTACCCCATAAATCGCTTTACATTATCTGCTTTTATATTTTACCATCGCAACCCCTCGAATCTTATGAATTTGCAGTCAAAACGATTGACGACATTTCAGATTCATGCGAACCAGATGATGAGATCCTTATTTTCGGTGACTTCAACTTGCCGTATCTAAACTGGACTTTGTCAGATGACCAATCGTTTTACACTGCTCCCAGCCCCATCTCTGCCAAAGAATGTCTGTTCGTTGATCGCCTTGCGGACTCTTGCCTCTGCCAAGTAAGTGGAATCTCCAACTATATGGGTAGGCAACTTGACCTTGTATTTACAACAGATCCCATTAATTCTTCAATCTCACTCTCACCCCTGCTTCTCTCAACCATTGATAACCTACACCCTCCTCTCCTTCTCTCATTTTTTATCCAGTCTTCAAATCCATCTAACACGCCCGTACCTCCAGCTTCATACGATTTCAACAAAGCAAACTTCCGCAAAATTAATGATTATCTCAATAGAACTCACTATAATTTTGATAATATAACTGTAGAAGATGCCACATCCGCTTTTTACAGAGAAATACATAATGCTATATCCCTCTTCGTTCCTCTTTCTAGACTCAAAACTTCTTCTACTTCCCCACCTTGGTATAACCATAGGCTCCGTACTCTAAGAAATTAAAGGAACAAATTGTGGACGATCTTCCTTCGTTCTCGATCTAATTCTGACTATTCGGCTTACCTTGGTTCTTATTTGCACTTCTGTGAGCTTTTCAACTCCCTTTACCAACGCTATTTAGTCGAAATGAAAACTAACATTATTAATGACCCTAAGTCGTTTTATAAATTTGTCAACCTCAAAAAAAAAAACCTGATGGGTACCCTTCCTCCCTTTCTTTCAATAACGAAACCTCATCCGATGCACTCGAGGTAGCAAACTATTTCGCAAGTTACTTCAAACAGTCTTTCACGGATGATTCTTTTGTTCCCGACTCAGCGTATTTTCCTCCCACGTTTCTTCGATTCCAATCTAATTGAAGAAAAGTTAAATCATCTAAATGATGAGTATATTCCTGGCCCCGATGGTATACCTGCCATACTTCTTAAGAAATGCTCCTCCAACCTTTCCCTTCCTCTCTCAAAAATCTTTAACTTGTCCATATCCCTAGGAGTTTTCCCCCAAGCTTGGAAAACGGCGTTTATAACCCCTATAGACAAAAAAGGTCCTAAGTGCGACGTAAAAAATTATCGTCCCATCGCTAAACTATCGCATATACCCAAAATTTTCGAAAGCATATTGTATGAAAATTTAAGTTTTCGTTGCAAATCTCTCATTTCCCCTAGACAACACGGTTTCCTCAAAGGCAGGTCAACAACAACAAACCTCGTTGACTTTGTCTCATTTTGCCTCTCAGCCTTGGAGAATGGGAAAGAGGTCGACGTAATTTCAACTGACTTCAGTAAAGCTTTCTATAAAATCTCCCACAAACTTATTCTTTTTAAACTCTCCACCCTCGGTTTTGAACCCATTCTGTTGAGATGGATTTCCTCTTATTTGGAAAACCGTTTTTACAGCGTTCGGTTCAGATCCGCCTTATCCAGCCGCTTTTTAGCTACATCCGGAGTTCCCCAAGGCAGCCATTTAGGTCCTCTCCTCTTCATTCTTAGTGTTAACGACATTGAAATGATCATTAAATACTCCTCTATCTCTCTCTATGCGGACGATACAAAATTTTTCCGGGTCATTTCTTCTTCTGAAGACTCTTCCTTCCTCCCACAAGATCTCGACCATTTTTCAATATGGTGCTCCAAACTCAACAGTCAAATCATTTCCTCCGTTGAACTGATTCGAGACCTTGGGATTATTTGCGACCGTGAGCTAAATTTCCTCAAGCATATCGACGATATAATCCTTAAGGCAAATTCAGCACTTGGCTTCGTGAAACGATGGTCCAAAGAATTTGTAGACCCTTACGTAACCCGCTCCCTTTACATCTCATTTGTTCGTCCGCTTCTTGAATACGCCTGTCAAGTTTGGTCGCCTTTCCAACAAGTGCACATTGCCAGAATTGAGAGCATACAACGCCGTTTCCTCCGATTTGCTCTTCGTGGTCTTAATTGGAGTAATCCTTTGATATTGCCTCCTTATCAAGACCGAATCAAACTCCTCAACCTCAATACGCTCAAAGATCGAAGGGAAATATTTGACATTCTCTTCATTCACCGAATCTTTACAGGTTCCATTGACTGTCCAGCCCTTACCGAATCCATCTTTCTAAATACTAACCCTCGTAACACGCGGAATCCCCGTCTCTTCTATCTTCCTACCCATCGAACCTCCTACGGCTCCAATGAACCCATTTCCCATTAACGTTCGTAAGTGGGGACTGAGGTTTGACTCATCTGGGAACGCTGTTGAAGTCCTAGATCGGCTAGAAGAATTAACCGCTTGTTACGACATACACCCCGACGACATCATCAAAGCCTTGCCAGAGATCTTACGTGGTACTGCGATAGAGTGGTTCCGCATAAACAAAGAGCGCCTAAAAACATGGACCCAGTTCCACACGGCTTTCCTAGACCATTATTTACCGGCTAGGTACCTCTGCAAGTTAGAGGAAGAAATAATGAGGAAAAAGCAAGGGCCTCGCGAAAAAGCGAAAGACTTCATACAGGCCACACGATACCTGATCTACCGCCATCTGCGTATTCATATCGAGGATAGTATTGACCGAATATATGATAGTTTGAAACCCGAATACCATCTGTATATTAAGAGACGCGAGTTCAATACGCTAGACGAACTCATGAAGCTGGCAGAGGAATATGAGTACATACGAAGGGAAGACCATACCTCCCGCCAAGCGCCGCCCCGTGCCGCTCCTACACCTAACCGATTTATTTTTCCTGACCGACGCTGTATTGCGCTGTATTGCCGCCACCGCTACCGAATTTTAACCGTACCGACCAGATTCAGATGCTAACGCACGCTTACCAGTACGACCGGAGAACTCACTGCTGGAACTGCAAACAGCGGGGTCACACTAGGAGTAACTGCCGAAGACCCTTCCGTCTGTTTTGCTCTCACTGCGGAGAAGATGGACGATTGACGAGGGATTGTAATTGTCATCCGCATAGAGTTGCAATCATGTACAGCCAGACCCGTAGACCTAAATACTGACGTCTCAGGTACAATAAGTTCATCGCTTCATGCACATAGCCGCCGCCGCCTGTACCAACGCAGCCAAGAGACCCTATACCACTTAACCCGAATGAGCTGTTGATTCGGAATAGTCCCGTGTATGATTGGAAGGGACGACGCGACGTGCCAGACAAGTGGAACTCAACCCCGCTAAGTATCCCGGATTTCGAATAGCAGCTCTAAAACCGCCGTCGTTAGTCAGTCCCAGCAATCAGATGCCTAGGAGGGTTACTTGCTCATGTGCCACCATTTCGTTACCAAAGCTGTCTACTAAAAGTAACACGCAGCCCAAGCCAATCATGATCCAGACTACAGGCAGATACCTTAAAAGACGAGTATCCCGAGTTCCGCACACCGTAGCTAAGCGAACCACCGCCGCCGCCGCGGCCTATAAGAAGGCCACCACCAGACGAACCCCGACCGTTACCCGTAAACCAGCCACAGTTACCGCTACAAGTAGCTCGCCAAACCAAGACCCGCCAAGAAGCCAAGTAGGACAAATGAAAAGAAGAACCGACCCCATCACAACCGCACCGAAAACATTTGGATTCGGGACGCCGAACATGACCATGTCAATCGAACAACACCACACAGGTCATGGGATAAGAAGACGGTGGACCCAGAATCTACGCTAGCAGCTGCATTAGGCAGTCGACCGCCGAACCATGTGCCGCAACCACGACCAAAGAAGAAGGAGGACCCGTTCCTGGGAATCGGCGTTCGACGGCACGACCAGTACCAACCAGGGAGACGTCGCCAGCGCCTTTTCTTTGTCCGAAAGAGGGGCTTAGTGGACTGCCGCATCATTAAAAGAGGAGAGGCTATCTTAATCAACAGACCAACCGGCCAGAAGCAAAACATTTATTACCACCCGTAGTATGCAAACAAAAAAAAAGTAGGCGAACATTTTTTTTTTTGTTCGTAAGATGAAGAGGAGTTTTTTTTTGGTTTTTTTTTTGAGCTATCTTAGAAGAAAAATGAAATTTATTTTTTTGGCAAATTACCATTGGATTTATAAAAAAAAGGAATTCGAAAAAATATATACAATATTTTTTTACTACCGTATGAGTATTAGACGAGGAGGTCCTCGTCTCCAAAAGGGGGATGATATGTAACGAGGCATTTGAGAACCTCGTTACATGCTTTGCATTTCATCTCTCCAGCACTTATACGACGCCATCTAGTGGATATGAAGTGGAAAAATACATCCCACAGCAGCGACACCAACCAGGGAATAATTACCTAGTCCGGGCACGACATACGGTTTGTGGCTAGGATAAGCCCTTTCTACCTTTTTTATTCTACCATGAGGGTAACAAGCTAGTCCCACCCAGTCGCTAGTAATAGGTGAGAAATACATTAGACACCGTAGAATGCTGAACTCCCCATGCACAAGCAGTGAGCAACACGACCATCAGCAGAGCTCGATGGTGGATATCGTGTATGGTATGGCTATAGCGTGTAGCCAAACATAATGGGTAGAGGATGAATATAGTGTTGGGTATGGCTATGGCGTATAGCCGAATATAATAGTAAGATACCGGCCGACCATAAGAAGATATATTAATTACGTGGGAGTGGGGATATCCCATTGTTTAGATGGTTTCCCATATGATTCTAAGGTGGGCTGCGAGTATAAAAGGAGCAGCTCGACACAGGAAAAAACAGTTCACCGGCACCGGCCATAAGTAGCAGCAATAGTAAGCAATCAGGTAAAGGTTTGAGTAAGTCGTTTATTGTAAATTATTTAAACTAAATTTCCTAAGTATTGTGCCACCAGGGGTAAAGACTAGTACCTGTGTATCCCCCAGAGCTATTGCCTGCTGAGCCTTACCTACCAGGGTCTTCGGACGCCTGCTGTTTCTGCCTACCGGGGTCTTCGGACGCCTGCCGTTTCTGCCTAACAGGGTCTTCGGACGCCTGCTGTTTCGCCTACCGGGGTCTTCAGACGCCCGCTCTTAGTATTGTGCCATCAGGGGCAGAGACTAGTACCTGTGTATCCCCCAGAGCTATTGCCTGTTGAGCCTTACCTACCATGGTCTTCGGACGCCTGCTGTTTCTGCCTACCGGGGTCTTCGGACGCCCGCTGTTTCTGCCTACCAGGGACTTCGGACGCCTGCTGTTTCTGCCTACCGGGGTCTTCGGACGCCTGCTGTTTCTGCCTACCGGGGTTTTCGGACGCCCGCTGTTTCTGCCTACCAGGGTCTTCGGACGCCCGCTGTTTCTGCCTACCGGGGTCTTCGGACGCCCGCGGTTTCTGCCTACCAGGGTCTTCGGACGCCTGCTGTTTCTGCCTACCAGGGTCTTCGGACGCCCGCGGTTTCTGCCTACCAGGGTCTTCGGACGCCCGCTGTTTCTGCCTGCTGGGGTCTTCGGACGCCTACGCGCTTCGAATTACCTGTGGCTTCCCATAGGGTGAATGTGCCAATAAAGCAGCAACCACCTATTTTGACAATTATTAATCTTTTTCTTCCCTTAGCCATTACGAGCCCAGGAATACTTCGACCGTAACCCGTGACTGCCGTACCTGACCAGGAAGACGTAAGCCGTTAAGAACCTCAGACGTCATACGAAAACGTACAAGCCTGCAAACCAGCAGTGGCAGAATCTTACCTATTTTTCCTAAAACCTTTGTTAATTGTAATAATAACTAAAAAGAGAGTTCAAATATAAGAGAGTTTCTAAACTTGTGAACATGTGAAGCTTTAGTGTTCTTCTTCACTATACCCTGGCTAGCCGTGAGTATTACCTCGGCAGGAAAACCAAAAACACGTCACAGGTTATATTTTCAATTATATTCAATATATATTATAATTTAAGTTGAATGTAGTATGATTTCGATAACTAGAAGACCGCGAACAAAAACTAGAAAATTAATAAGAATAGATTGCACAAAGTGCACCGGTTAAAAGAAGCGAATGAAATGAATGTTAATGGCTGAATGAAGGGTTAGAAAAAAAATATGCAACACACAGCATGACAGCATGTTATGATGCTGTCAGCCACGGCTACTCAGCTGGGTGTGTTCGATGTAGATATTTGAAGTTTTATTAAGGTAGGTTAGATTAATTGCAAAAAAGGGTTTTGATATTAAATAGGTAAGTATGTTATTAATAAGGTGCAGTGTTGTTCAATAAAAATGAAAGGTGGGCGCCAGAAAATTTTTTTTTGAAAAAGGAATTTTAAAACCTTTTGCTGGAAAGGAAAAAGTGGAAATACAACCAAAAACAAGAACGACGAATGAAAATGTAAACGACACGATTGTTTAAAATGGAATATGCAATGATTTATTATGTGTTGGGAAAACCGTAGTAAACTTGGATTAAAATGTCAAAATTTTTTAGAACAACGTAAATATTATTAAATGGATGATGTAAAAAAAGTAAATGAACAACGCGACGTTATACAATGTATGGGCATTTCTCCACTTAATGGAAAATCGCTGTCAGAAGCAAATTTTATGTTATAAATTTAAATTTTTCTCAGCTTTTTGTATCAATAATGACATAGTATTATGCATTCCACAGCTTATTTAGTAATTTAATAATGTTATATTTGAATAACTAAACCCCAAACACCCCAAAAAACAGTCCCCTGAAACGTCCCTTTTAAAGAATTACAGGTTTTGTTACCAATATTAATTTTTTTGCCGTTGATATCTGAATAGAGAATATCAAAATACATAAAAATAACAATAAATATCTTTATACTACACAATTATATTTTTTACAATATAATTTATTCAAAATATCTATGTGCGAATGCTGTCCTGAAATTTTTGAAACAGTCCCCTGTTAAAATTTGAAAACCGCGCTGAAGTCAAATTTTGTTTTGGCGCGAAACGTTTAGATCGTGAAACGAAACGCAATCGAAGTGAAGTTCGTTCGGTTGTGGAGCTAAGCGAGCAGCCGCCTGTAAGCCTTTTTTAATACATTTTAGCAGTTTTAATAACGACAACTTGTTTCAAATAATTAATTATCTAGTATGGAGCCACATCTGTTTTGATAATCTGATATGTTTAAATGATTTTATTTTATTAAATATTTATGAAAAAATGACAGTCCCATGGCCAACAGTCCCCTGTCATTTCATAGCATGGTTGTGATAAATGATTAGCTGTAGTAATTTTTCTTTGTTTATATTTTAGTTTTTTATTATTATAAAGACTGACTTTAGTGTCATACAATTAGTTTTAAAAAACCGACGAACTAAGAAGTTGATTTTGTTAAGTTTAACACAAATGTTATGAGCTCTAAGAAAATTCACTATAATAAGTAAAACTTGTTTTAATACTGTTGACTTATTCCAAAAAATTGCATATTTTAAAAACGATAAAGAAAAATAAAGACTTTGATTGCTTTAATAAACCAAAATACTCGTTTTTGTCCTTAAAAGAATAGTTACAACAGTCCCCTGTCAGGGTTTTGCATAAAATCGTCCATAACTAAAAAACAAAGAGGAAAATGTGTGAGCTTTTTAAAGATACATATTTAGTATGCTATTGGTCTTCACTTAAGTAACAAATATTCTCAATATTTCAAAAAATTTGCAGGACACCTCTGTATGGACGAATTTCCAAATAGCAGAGAAACACCCGTATAAATGAGTTATGTACAAGGGGTCTGAAGGACCGCTATATGACTTTGCAAGGGCAAGTCGAAGATTGGACCGTTAATAATGATTTGCCAAGAATTCTCAATACGAAAAAAATATAAAACGGTTCTAAGCTAGTTATTTTTCTGGACAAATAAAAGAAAGAAAGGGGCCACACGGTTATAAATTCTCGCAAATAACAAGGTAAAAAAAAACTACCGCACTCAAAAAAAAATCACTCTACTTATCTTTTTTTTCTTGGACAAGATGTCCGCCGGCTTTTCCCCTCTGTTATTTTCCTCACAAATTACGTGCTGCTGCTTCTTCTTTTGCTCCTTTTTTTATCTCAAATCCTGTCTTCCTGCCTCGACTCACTATTTTCTTCACTTTTCTTTTACAATTTTCTATTTCTTCTCCGCTTAAAAAAAATAAAGCTTAAACTTTGTTCAAAACTCTCGAAAATTCTCTGTCTCAAAAAAAAAAACACTTTGCAGCTTGATAGCTAACCAAGAAGTGTCTCCCACTTCAAGTCTAGCTTTCTGTCTGGACCCAACACCTCACTCATACACTCACAAATCCGATCTCTCAACCAATCACGTTTCGTGGGATTCAGTTCCACGACATCAACCACCAATGGGGTTCTGCCATCGCTGTCGAATACCCAACGAAAGTGCTCGTATTCGCTCTCTCAATTCAGCGAGTACGACAAGTTGTTGGTGTCGTCCAAAACTTGCCGATCTTATGGGTGAGGCCAGACCCCAATTACCTTTCAAGAAAATTTAAAGCTATTGAACCAAAAACCAAGTTTTATCTGGGCATTCTCCCAGTTAATCTAAATCGCGCAAATAGTGAATGGAAGAAGGCACAGTTTCCAAAATACTCTATTTTCAATAAACAATTTTCCGAGAAGAATCACAGCCGGAAGAAATCTTTCTTAATCGCGAACCCTAACTTACGCCGCGCCGGTGGACCCTTTTGCAGATTTGGGGGCGAGAGACCTTCGACACTCAATTAAATATTTAGGGTGGGCCTTGATTACATCATGTTAAAAATGCTGTGTTTGTGGTGTGTACTTCATGTAATGATATTGTATATGGTGTGATGTTGTGTATTGTGTACATGCTGTATATTGTGTACATGCTGTATATTGTGTGATGCTGTGTAAAGTGTACATGGTGTCTTCTATTTTATGTGATGTTTGTGTACATGTGTGTATCTCATTTTGTGTTCGGAAATGGCGATTCTCCATAGCCATCTATCAGGTTTGTATCTTGGCTCAACAAACCATTCAGCTCATCCGCTGATCAGGTGTACCTGCTTTTGTTATTTGTTCAAAGCAATGTTCCTTTCACATTGCTTAGAACAAACAACGGAAAAATGGTGGGTCGAAGAAATGATGAGGAGGGTTTCGAGACCAAAATAAGGGAATAAAAACATAAATCAGTTTTTAAGGGAAGAACTTTGTTGCGGTGAAATATTACCGTAATAAACTCCCCCCTTACCAACCAAGAGTCGAAATTGGCTTTTCAAAAGAAAAGCCGAAGTACAAGATTCAGATAAGGCTAGACAACACCAACACAAGGAAAACTCTTATAGACAACACAACCACATCTCAATCGCTCTAGGCGAGAGTAAAGCACATCACAGAGTGTTTTGGCTCTCAGTTTCTCTTAGCGAGCCTATCCTCGGCTTCGCGACTAATCCTGGGGGTTATCAAGCTCATCGTGGTACGGTTTTAAGTCCTTCACATTCCATGTACCTTTTTCGATGCCTTTTTCGTCCTTTAGAACATAAGTTCATGGCGAAACTCTCTTTTTAATTTTGAATGGCCCACATACTTTGGGGCCAGCTTAGCGGCTTAATAGTTTGCGGCGTCAGACATTGTAAAGTTTCTTCTCTAAATTAATTCGTTCGGGAATACTTCACGTCCCTTCTTCTAAGATTGTAAGTTTTGGCGGACTTCTTGCTAGCCGCTTCTAATTTTCTACCTATTTCTTCCCTAAGCTTTCTAAGCCTAATCTCTATTTCGCCCATGTCTCTTTGTCCCCCGGTATCATTATTGGTAACAGACTCGTCGGGAGGTGTGGCGTTCGCGAGCCCTGACCCGGAGGTAACCATCGTCCTCCCGAATACAGCATAATAAGGTGATAATCCCAAGACCTCATGTTGGGAAGTGCGGATACTACACGCGACTTTCGCCAACTGAGACTCCCAAACGCGGTGGTTGTCCAACACATAAGCCCAAAGTGTCGTTTTCAAAATCTGGTTGATTCGTTCTGCTGGATTAGCCTGAGGGTGGTAGTGCGCAGTAAACCTAATAGACGACCTATATCCATCGCATAATGATTTTAACTCGCTACTCTTAAATTGAGGACCATTATCGCAAACTACGATCTTTGGAACACCAAAAAACAAAAAGACGTTGTCTTCAAGTTCCTTACACACAGCTTTCGCTGTTGCAGACCTATAAGGGGAAATAAGAGCGGAAATATTGTGAAATAATCCACAACGGTGAGGATATGCTTATATCCCTTACTAGACTTAGGTAGCGGACCAACGAACGAGATCCACACAAATCATCTCCCACGGATTGGATACCCCTTTCCCCCCCTTTTTTCGGTTTATCATGAACCGGTCTTACACTTCGACATATTTTACAATTCCTAACGTACTTTGCTATATCTGCTCTCATTTTGAACTAGTAATAATTTTCCTCTACCCTAGCAAAAGTCTTTTTAACCCCCATATGTCCTGCTAGCGGATGATCATGACAGTTTTCTAAAACCTTTTTCCTATCATTTCTACCTACTACAATTTTCCATTCATTATTGTCCCTTACTAAAATATGCTTTAAAAAGTGTTTCATTTTCGAATCTCCATGATGGAAACGCTAATGGGTCAGTCTCGATCTGATCGATCATCTTCTTCAACCAAGGATCTGTGGTCTGTTCCGAAATCCCAGATAAGACCGGTACGCTTCTCGAAAGCATGTCTGGAACCACATGATCCTTGCCTTTCCTATGAATAATTTCAAAATCAAACTGTTGTAGACGTACCGCCTACCACGCCAGTCTACCAACAGGATCTTCCAGTTTGCTCAATCAGACCAAGGAATGGTGGTCTGTAATGACTGTGAACCTAACTCCCTCCAAGTAAGGTCTCAGTTTTTCTATGGCCCATAGAACTGCCAAACACTCCTTTCCCGTAGTGCAATAGTTCCTTTCACATCGGTTGAGGGATCTACTCAGATAGCAGATCACATTTTCCCCTTCGTCAGAAGTCTGACTAAGGACAACTCCAACCCCAAAATCCGAAGCATCCGTCTGATTTTAAATCTGATTCGAATTCAAGGGTTCGCGAGTTTGACTGCTCTCAACAGCAGAAACTCTCCTAACCCACGACCTATGGTTGCTTTCCTCAACAACCGCGACTCTTGGAGTCTCAACTCCTACGTAAGCCAGATCCGGCTCAAGTAGGTTCCTACTTCGATTGTAAGGGGTGAAACGTAAGACTCTACGTTTGCCCTTACCATTCCAAGATTGCGTTCTACTCTAACCAGCTCAGAAACGCAAGTCGGATTAGCCAATCCGAGCTGCGTCTGGTAGAATGACCGACAGCATTCGCCCCTCTGAGATGGGTTCAGAAAGCCTCCTGAACATGTTCTGCATTGTCGCAACGTAGACCCCGATTGATTCATGGCGGCCTTGCGTGCGACGCCTTATCACTGACCGGAACAGCTGGGCCCTTCTCCATTAAACTTCACATCCCATTTTAAAATTTTTTCAAACCTATCCGCATTTACAAAAGTTCTTTCCCTACCAAAACTATCTTCCCTATCACTAAATTCCCTACTATAATTAATTTCCCTATAGCTTCCTTCACTGAACCAAATGTCGTAGGTGATATTGACGAAAATATTTCTTCAAACTTTGAAAAGACAATTATTCAAATTGACAATTTATTGTAAATTTGAAAAATATAACTTTTCAAAATGAAGAATTTTTCATCAGTATGAAAATGCGATCGTGAAAGTATTAAAGTATATTTTTCAGTTCACAGAAAATTTGATGTTAAAATGAAGAAAATTCATCAAATCGAAGAATAAACATTTGTTTAACTGAAGAATTTTTCATCCATATGAAAACGTATGTGTGAAATCATGAAGCATTTTTCTTCCATTCGAAAAAAATATGATGTGGAAATGAAAAAAATTTCATTTATTTGAAGAACAAAATTCATCAAACTGAATAACATTTTGTCAAAATGAAAAATTCAATTATTTTAAATGAAGAATCGTTATTCACCAAATTTCATAAAAATGTGATGAAATTTATTCAATTTGACGAAATTTTGTAGATTTTTTAATTAAACCAAAAATTCTAAACAATTCTTCAAAAAGACGATATAATTGTCATATCAACACATAGTTTTCATTGACCGTATATTGATCACCCTTTCTTCAATTCCACCTACGTTTTATTCAATATAACTACCTAATTTGGTTCAGTGTTCGAAGTCCCTATCAGGGACCTGCAGTGAATGTCTCATTTTGTGAATGCATTCACTTATTCATTGCCTTCCACATAATCCAGACACCATTCATCTTAATCTAAAGCAATACACACACTGCACTCTCTTTTTAGTCAACAAAACATGTTGTCATTCTCATTCACTTAACTGCAGCAATGGCAGGCAAAGACAATATGTGTATGCGTATGAACTTGTGCGGATAGTGTCGATGGCAACGAATAATCTACAAGGCAACGAATAATTTCAAAAGGCAACGAATATTTGACAGTGCAATACTGTGATGAAGAATACATCTTTTAAACTGAAATATCTGAAAGAAGAGTATAATTTTTTTTTTCCTTTAGCAGGGCGTAGAGTGTGGGAAATATATGAAAATAACACTAATGAGGATGTATTGAGTACCTAGATGCTAGATGTGCGGCTGTTGAAATCTAGATTTTTTGAAATAAAATTTTTATTAGAGATAAAACGTGGTTCTTAGAAAATTTAGTAGGTACGTTACGTACATAGTTTATTATTTACCCCTTAATCTGGTTCTTCTTAACCGAAGTATAAATTAATCAATGGATATAGTTGAGGTCACTCTATTTTTATTAGGGATAGAACGTGGTTCTAAGAAAATTTTGTAGGTACGTACATAGTTTATTATTTACCCCTAAATCTTTTTTTCGTTTTTCTTAACCGAGGTATAAATTAATCTATGGGTAGGGTTGAGGTCACTCTATATAATTTTAAATCCAGAAAAACCCACTGATAATGTTAAAAACAGGTACCAAAGTGTTTCTTCCAACTTTTTTATGCATTTCCGGTGCAGGTAAAAATCGTCACATCTTTTTAGAATCAGGTATGTCATTCGCAATCGACCTGCTATTAAAGTTTTTGCACTACTTTCCCTTTATAGTGGATTAGGAATTCAAATTTGTTTTTTACGATTTGAAATAAGTATTTAAAGGCGATCTGGTTGAAATTACCTATCATTATTTGAAAGTATAACAGTGTAAGAAGACAAAACAAGTTAAAATGGACGATACAATAAATAAAATTGCAAGTGGTGTTTTTAAGACGATTACCAGAAGAAAAGGAAGGAGCAAGATTTGGGACACGTTTTCAGAAGTCTCAGATAATGAAGGTGTTATAATTAAGGATATCGTTTTCTGCCATTCTTGCCGGAAAATATTTAAATATAATGGAAAACAAACATCCAATTTAGTGCGTCATAAGTGTTATAGTGACAGAAATAAAGACGTTCCCTTAAAACAACTGGGATCTGACGAAAAAGATAGTATGTTGGATGCGTGCTCCCAATGGATTTCGGAAGACTGCAAACCGTTCTCCTCAGTTGCTGGTAGTGGTTTTCGAAAGCTGGTCAAAACCATCATCGGAACCGGAGCTAAGTATGGTGAGAATATTGACGTCGAAGATCTTCTTCCAAACCCAACAACCATTTCACGGAAAATCAACAAAGCTGCACAAGAAAGAAAAATAAGAATTTCTGGAGAAATTAATCAAATTGTGCAAGATGGACGAGCATCGATTACATCGGATTTGTGGACAGATAATTTCGTGAAAAGAAGTTTTTTGTGTTGCACTTTTCACTATTTGAAAAATGGCCAATTTCACGAACTGGTGCTCGGAGTAAAATCTATGGACTATGAAAAATCTTCTGGCGAAAATATTCTTCGGAAGATCAAGAGTATATAGTATAGCTTAATATAATCACACATTATTTTAAAAGTATTTCAATTTATTTTTCTCTTAATTTTTCTATGCTTACAAAATGTTTAGTTGAAACATAAGTAGGTAGTTTCTTACCCCATACATCAATTTCCACAATTAACGGGTTTTCCTTCATTTACAATCCATCCATTACCGCAATAAAATACATATCTTGAACGTTTTAAATCCTTTCTATAGAACACAATAAATAACCTATATGCACTAACAAAGCAAAAAAAGATTACGCAACCATCACTTCTATAGTTAACAAAAAAAAAAAAACCCAAACAATATAAATAACGCCCAAGTCAGGTCAAAAAATGTGTACCTTTCTGTGCGATCTCGCAAAAACAAAATAGTTTCATCTATGAACAAGAACATGAAAAAATATTCGTTGTCATCCCTCATCATTCGTGAATGTTTGGTTTTTTTTCGAATGAAGTGAATGGTGTACCTGTTTGAGTTTGAATGGTCCATTCTTTCATCGTTCATGGGCACAAGCAATGCGAAGGCATGTATTCAAGAGTGTTGTGTACTTTTTCCACAAGCATCACACTTGTTTCATCGTTGTGAGCGTGAAACTGTGTACGGCTTGTTTTTCGGGGGATGGTTCGAAAGCGCAAATGATTGCACTCATGCAGTTCTCTGGTCCCTATCCCCAGATTCCCCTAAACTTCTCGATGGAGCTTGAGCTGAAAATACTACAAGCCCTGCTGCTGCTGATGATGTTGATGCTCCTCTTTCTGCTTATCCTGTTGCTGAGGCTGGTGCTGGTCCTGCCGCTGAAGCGTTCAGCCTATCGGTTGATAGCTGAGCCTCTTCTTCCTGTAAATCCTCTATCTCCTCTAAGTCCGCTAAGGCCATAACTAACTTATTCCTCAAAACTAGTTTCCGTTTTTCCTCACTCTCATCTTCTGGTTGAGACCTATCTAATCTACCTATACCCCATTCAACTTTCGCTAAAACTTTCAAATATTCTTTTGATTTTCTTGATTTGGGCGGATTTTCTAATAATTTCCCTATTTAAACAAATTTGCTCTCGATTGTCTTACTATCTTGTTGAAAACTGAACGGATATTTGGCAGGAGCACCTAACGATCATTTTCTCTCTAACATCCTAGCACCTCTCAATGATTTCCGCATCTCCTCAACTGTCCTAACTTCTAAGCCCCTACATCCCATCTCCCAACCAAACAAAAAATGAAAAAACAACAAAATATGTAGATTTGCAACCCCTTACTGCATACGAAGGGAAATATGGCTTCCGTATCTTCTGCTCTCCCAAGACCAGCCCAATCATTTTTTTTTTTTTTCAATAAAAAATTGGTTCATTGTATGCGCAATTTGACACTTAATCAAAAATATATTTTTGATTTCAATTTAGTTACCAAGCAATAGCAATAATTAACACTCAAAATATTAATTATATTCTAAACTTCCGTTTTCAATAAACCGGACCGACCGGCTGACCTTTGATCACGAAATGCATATTTCTTTGCTGTCGCACACACAAAAAACTATCGATAAGCGTTCTTAGAAATGCAAAGAAGAGGATCGTTTTGTATTTCGATCTTTTCCTTGTGACAGAGAACAGAAAAAAGGATACAAACAGCCAAAGCCATATTTGGCTTCGTATGCGGTAAAGGGTTAAGTTTGGTTTAACACCATCTGACATTACCAAGTGACCAAAAACGAAACCTATTTTTGAAGAAACTGAATTATCTAAATGCAGTTTGATATTGGCTTCTCTGAGCTTTTCAAAAACTAGTTCTAGGTCATATATTTGAGCTGTGTACAGGTGCATGTTTGGTGGACTTGGAGAAGGCATTCGATACCGTTTGCTAAGACGGTTTTTTCTAAAATTTGATCAGATATGGCACGAGTGAACCAGTGTTACATACATATATTCTCACTGTTTTGAAATTCATATAAATAGGTTCAGTTGTTTGGGTGGTTGATGGTATAAAAAAAAAATTACAGATCTAACTTTGGACATTTAACATTAGTAAAGACTCCGTTCCTGTGGGAATATGGTGAACGTTCCCGTTGGAACGATAAAGGTAAGCTCTTGTTATTCGGGGAAATTGTAGCATTCAAATGATTGAAGAATTTTTAAAATCGGTGCTGTAGGTTCTAAATCCCCGTTGGTATATTGCGATAAATTATATAGCGTATGTTCTTTCTCAGGTCCTAGACTTTCATTTCATTTAAATCTATTCAGCAGTTTCGGCGGGATATGGTAACATAGAAAGACGGAGAGACAGAGCTACCTTCGCACCCATAATATATGTAAGGACTGCCGTTACTGGACATACCTCACTATTATCACACCCATCATAACCTATGCTTCGCTGATCTGGTGGCAAAAAACAGAACAAGTTTATGCCCGCAAATCTTTGCCAAAGTTACAAAGACTAACCTGTGTAGGTATCACAGGTGCAATGCGCACCTGCCCAACTTTAGCGTTAGAAAGTTTATTAAATTTCCCTCCGCTACATCAAAGAGTAAAGAAGACTGCTGCACTAAGCGGACTAAAGCTTCATCTCACTAACTACTCGAGAAAGGAAAACTTACAAGGACATATGAGTATTCTGCAGGTGCTCCCAATACTGAAATCGCCTGCAGCCCACTCCTCGAACTTTATGCCTAAGCGCATAATGTTACACCACCCCTTTGAAGTAATCTTTCCAAACCGCTCAGCATGGAAGAACCCTGTAATTCTTACAAATAACTTCCAATATATCTGGTATACTGACGCGACGGTTCAAAAACAAACAACGGTGTAGGTGCAGGGATTTATCCCTTGGTAACACAACTACTATCTTTCAGGCAGAGGTAATGGCTATAGAATTCTGTATTAAAGAATGCATTAGAAGAAACCTCCGAAGATCAAGCATCCTTATCTGCTCTGACAGTCAGGCAGCACTAAAGGCTCTGTCCTCGACAAAAATCAAATCCAAACTAGTTTGGAACTGCCTGACATGTTTATTTCAATTAGCTACTCACAATAAAATAACTCTTTCTTGGGTGCTTGGTCATGAAGGTGTACCGGGTAACGAAGAGGCTGACCGACTTGCTAGACTTGGCTCTCAGTCCCAATTCAAAGGCCCTGAACCCTACTTTGGGCACCCAATCAGTAGTCTTAAAAACGAATTAACTACCTGGGAACGACAGAACATGATCAGCACCTGAAACAACTCAAATGGCCATCGTCAGTCAAAACTATTCATTGACTTATCCCACAAACGTATGAAAGAAATTCTTGACATGATCAAACGTGACGCAAAGTTACTTACGGACTTCTTCACTGGACACTGCTCTCTCAAGTATCATCTTAAAAACATGGGCATCAGCCAATATGACACCTGTCGTCTCTGTCTTGAAGACATAGAAACAGCTGAACACATTTTATGCAAATGCCCTGCCTTAGCTAGATCCAGGCTTAAAATATTCAATAAAGGGTTCCCCAGTCCCCTTGATATCAGAACCACCTCTTCCTCGAAGATTCTTAGGTTCTTACATGACCTCAGCTTCGAATGAACTAACCCATACACTACGTGTTTCTAAACCTAAGGGAACAGCACAAAAGATCTTTCAGGTCGACGTGCTTGCAAAGGTTATATTCACCTTCACCCTATATAATTTAAACTTATTCCTCAAAACTAGTTTCCGTTTTTCTTCACTCTCACCTTCTGGTTGAGACATATCGAATCTACCTATTCCCCATTCAACTTTCGCTAAAACTTTCAAATATTCTTTTGATTTTCTTGATTTGGGCGGATTTTCTAATAATTTCCCTATTTCAACTAATTTGCTCTCGATCGCCTTACTATCTTGTTGAAAACTGAACGGATATTTGGCAGGAGCACCTAACGACCATCTTCTCTCTAACATCCTAGCACCTCTCAATGATTTCCGCATCTCCTTAACTGTCCTAACTTCTAAGCCCCTACATCCCATCTCGTAGGCGAGCTCATCCTGTGCTAACCTTTAAATATCCATGACTATTCTACACTGTATTAAAAACCAAAAAAAAAAAAAAAATACTATCTCAAGATTTCCCAAAACAAAATATCCAAAAATCGATATCTTCTTTAATTTAAAATTTTACAAAACTTTATAATCCCCAATACTCATATGATTTCACCGAACACTAATTTTAAAATCGACTCAAAAAACAAAAATCGCAAAATCCACAAAGTAAATTTTCAAAACCTAACTGAATCAACAGAAATTTCGATTCAACTTTTATGCACACAATCAAAAACGCTTCCTTACAAAACAAACGAACAAAGTCAATATTCAAAATTGACCAAAGAAAATCGAAACCAATTAGAAAAAATTCAAAAAAAAAAAAATTATAAAATTCCAAACAAGTCAAAACAATTTCGAAACAAAAATAAATTTCAGAACACAATTGAATTTTCAAATCAAAACTAAAATCAGCAACCAATCGGCATTTTTGAATTTGGAACTCTGTTAAGCCTCACGGTACCCAGTGGTAAGAGCCCATTTTTGAATAAATGTACCTGCAAAATCGGGCTTTTGTATCAGTTGTCAAAAAATCCCAACCAAAAAAAAAAAAAAAAAATCAACAAAATATGTAGATTTGCAACCCCTTACTGCATACGAAGGGAAATATGGTTTCCGTATCTTTTGCTCTCCCAAGGCCAGCCCAATAATTTTTTTTTTCAATAAAAAATTGGTTCATTGTATGCGCAATTTGACACTTAATCAAAAATATATTTTTGATTTCACTTTAGTTACCAATCAATAGCAATAATTAACACTCAAAATATTAATTATATTCTACACTTCCGTTTTCAATAAACCGGACCGACCGGCTGACCTTTGATCACGAAATGCATATTTCTTTGCTGTCGCACACACAAAAAACTATCGATAAGCGTTCTTAGAAATGCAAAGAGGATCGTTTTGTATTTCGATCTTTTCCTTGTGACAGAGAACAGAAAAAAGGATACAGTAATCCCCGGATAAATACCCCCCGCTTAGTTGCGTTACCCGTTTAATTGACCTGAATCCTAGGCAAAAAAAAGATCACATAAGAAATATACATAAAATTTCCCGTTTAAATGCATTCCGCTTAATTGCGTTTCCCGGTTAACTGCGTGAACACAATGCATACGCATACGCATACGGAGCCGGAGCCGCAAGAGTTAAAATCAAGTTAACTTGTCCAGCTCCGTCTTGCGTTTTTGTTGTATTCGCTTGTATTTAATGTTTTGACATCTCTTGCGGCTGCGTTTCTGTAGCCATTGTGTTCACGCAGTAAATGGTCCAAAAATCAAAACTCTTTTTTCAATTTGAAGCAAAATTGCCTGGTTAATTGAACGAAAAAAACCAAATCATTGAAGTCACTTTTTGCTTACACCTTAAATGATTGACGATGAATTGGTCGCATTGTTGCGCGCCTACAAGTTATTAGTCAAATTGACATGACTTAAATCGTTGTGAGATTTTTTACTCTCTCGTGAGCACTCTCTTTTGTGCACTGCTACGAAAAATCGCTGTGCTGGAACAGGATTAGACTGACTTTCACCGAATTTCGGTGCATTTCGTGCGAATTTTCAGTAAAGAAACACACCTATTTATTATTAGGTTTGTTCGTTAAAACCCTGGGGTCGCCACAAAGCGTTTTTTTGAGAAACCTAAGGTCGCCCTGAAAGTCAAATTGAGTGTTTTTTAGCCCTGGGATTGACCTGGGTTTTCCCTCAACTCACCCTAGGTTTTTGCTGTGGCGAGTTGAGGGCTGTCAAATGGCATGTATTTTTATTAAAATGACAGGGATGTGTGGTGATTTTGTGGCTTTGCGTTTTTTGAGAATTGGAAAACCCAGGTTTTTTTGACAACTCATAAGATTGTCAAGAAAACTTGGGTCAACCCTGGGTAAAGTTCAACAAACGAGCCTATTGTTTGCTGAAACATCAGAGTTTAGCGACTGCAAATTAAAATCTTGAAAATGTGTAAGGAAACAATGCAGGTGAAAATTACAGATTCTTACCATGATATAATGTTCTAGCCAAATAAAAAGCAAATCTGACTAGTTCCCTCTTGTACGCTTGCTAAAGATATACGCACGGATTATGTACCAATTCATAATTTATGGAGTGCCGATCTGCTATCAGTCGCAATAACACGCACCGCGCTAGTGTCCGCCACAAAAATCTGTGCTTTTTCCCTACAACTTTAATCTGGGCTCCTTTCTAACAAAAAAAAAAAAAAAAACAAAATAGATAAAATTATAATTCACCATCCAAACCCTTCCAATTTATCAATCAAAACTTTGCTGCCGCGCCGTGTGTTTAATAAAATTACTTCAGTTTATTAATTACATTCAGTGCTGTGTCCTCTGTGCCACCCAACCATATATATATACATACAAAAAAAAAAAAAATAGACCAAACACTTAGTGCTTACTGCTTACCTTCATCTCCTTCCTCCCCCACACCACTCTCGCAGTTTCAGTGCCTGCACACATTTTTTTTACAAGATCTCTTATCTTATCGAAGCAGTGTGTGCAGACAATGAGACTGTGAGTTTGATAGGCGGATAGTCAATCAACGGTGTTGATTCCGTTGGTTAACTAAATTCAAGTTGCTGGCTGGGCATAACACCGCTAGTAACTTGTTTTTGGTTTTCCAATTAAATCTTCACTTGTTGATTGGACTTAGATTAAGCGTCTGCGGTTGATACTTTGTTTTGTGTGTTTTTGTGGATCGTAATGTCGGGTAAGTTTAGAGTTGATTTTAGCAACATTAGGGGGTTGCAATCGAATTTTTTTTCTGCGTACGCTCACACTGCAAAATGCAGGCCAGCTGTTTTGGCATTGAGTGAAACTCAGGTGGGTGTTGATTCTGATTCATCAGAGTTCAACCTGCCTGGGTATAGCTTAGTGCCATTATTCTTTTCTTTCCATGGCCTCGCCGTATATGTCCGGAATGATATTGCTTACCAGCTTCTACCACAATACGGCCTCTGTTCTAATACGAACTTTAATTTCATGTGGTTAAAATTCACCGTCCGTAAGCATGTCATTCATTATTGTTTTATCTATAGAAGCCCCAATTTAGATAGCAATTCAACCTCTAACGAGTTTGATGCGCTATCTGACTCCATAATAAGAATTGTTTCCCTTTATCCTCACACTGAAATCGCAATTGCGGGCGATTTCAATGTACACAATTCTGGTTGGCTTCGACATTCTGGCCAGACAACACCCGAAGGAAAGTGTGTTGAGATCTTCGCTGAGTTTAACCTGTTAACTCAACTTGTAGATGAGCCCACTCGGGTTCCAGATATTGAAGGCCATGCGGCCAACACTCTTGACTTATTTCTCACTTCTCATCCCGAAAAATACAGGGTTGTAGTATCATCTCCTTTAGGCAAATCAGACCATTGTGTCATATCGGTAGATTTTTCGCTTTCCGTCACGGTAAAAAAAGATAAAGTCCCTAAAAGAACTGTGTGGCAATACGAGAAAGCCAATTGAGACGGCCTGAATAATTTCTTTCGAAATTTTAATTGGTCATTGTGCTTCCTCGACGGAAACGTTGATGCATCAGCTGATATATGATATCTAACGTTATTCTCAACGGCATGAGAAATTTTGTTCCTCACAGAACAAAAAGTATCACCCCCAAAGAGAATTCGTGGTTTGATTTAAGCTGTAAAGAGGCGATTAGGGATAGAGAAAGTAGTTTTCGTAAATTTAAAGACAACCCCACTGTAAAAAATCGAAATAGCTGTAATGCTCAGATACAAAGGGCTAAGTTTTTACATGACCAAAAAGTAAGGCAAAAAATACTATTGTGTCCAAAAGGAAGTAAAAACTTTTGGTCTTTTGTGAAGAACATTAAGAACTCGACCACGTCATCGGTCCCAACGCTCGTCTCCAATGACTCTCCGTATGTCAGCTCCATCGACAAAGCCAATTTGCTGGCAGCTCAATTTGCTGCCAACTCGACACTTCCTCATAGCATATTGGCTCCACCTGAGCACGAGTCTGCAAATTCTTTGATGAAGCAGATATTTTTTCGAACTCGCTCGGTTGCGAGATTCCTTAAAGATCTCAACATACATAAATCCGCTGGTCCAGATGGTATCCCCGCCGTTATTCTGAAGAGGTGTTCTTCTACGCTGGCAAAACCACTGCGTAAACTTTTCCATCTATCCTATTCTGCTGGGATTTTTCCGAGCAGATGGAAAACTGCATTTGTCCAGCCGGTCCCTAAAATAGGCGAATCTTCCTCCCCTTCCAATTACCGTCCAATCGCACTTACGTCCCTTCTTTCCAAGGTCATGGAAACGTTGATAAATCGTCAACTTATGAAATATCTTGAAGAACGAAAGCTTCTTAATGACCGTCAGTACGGCTTTCGTAGCAAACGGTCCACTGGTGATTTGATGGCTTAAGTAGGTATTGGGGGACCACGGCGTGGGAAAATTTTGAATGGTATGGTGCCCTTGAATTCGTTTGAGGTCACCGCGGTGTTATTTAATGGGATGTTAATGGGGTGTTTAATGGGTGTTTAATGGGTTTATGTTTTGTTTGAGGTGGCCGCCGCTGCGCTATGGGTGATTTTGGAATTTAATTTAAATTGAAATAAAAATGCACACTGCCGAGGCTGAGATTTGAACCGGGGCCTCCGGCGTGTCGCGCGTGTGACAGATGCACTAGGCTATCGGGGTAGTTGTAGGTTGATGTGTAAAAAGTCTACTTATGCGTACAAAAAAGTTATTTATAGAATCTTTTGGTATGTTTGCGAGTTGTTGCTGGTTGTGAAAAATTTATTTGTGTTGTGTGGTTTCTAGTAAGAAATTTGGTTACATATTTGATTTAAAAGGAGATGTTGATGCATTGAGAAAAAAAAAGAAGAATGCATTGCCAAGACTGAGATTTGAACCGGGGCCTATGGCGTGTGGGGCGTTCGACATTTCATTTTCAATTCATTTTTATTCAGTTTTTCTTATATCTACTTACATGCTAACAAAAATGTGTAAAACTAGCTTATATAATAACTTAATTAACTTACTGACCCTAAGCGGGTACTCTAAATTATTCAATGTCTTACTACTAATGCCTTTCGGCCTTAAAATACCTTATGAATTAAAAACTAGAGCTAGTTAAAACTAAGAAAATTTTTTAAAAAACTTAGTTTTCATGATCATTTTTTTTTTATGTTTTCTTAAAACTAATTAAAACTAATTAAAACTACTTAAATCTACTTAAATCTAGAGCAGCCACAGTAGCTTTTTTTTTTTTTGTGTTTTGTAATTTTTTTTGGGTTTTTTGTATTTTGAATTTTTTTCTTTTTTTTTGTATTTTGTAATTTTTTTTTTTGTATTTTTTTTTTGTATTTTTTTTTTTTTTTTTTTGTATTTTGTAATTTTTTTTTTTTTTTTGGATTTTTGTGATTTTTTTGTTTGCCACTGTACCCACCCCCTATACCCTAAGACTTACACGCTAAACCTGTGTAAGCCAGCCATTGGCGACTCGCTATCCATATCAAATTCATGTTGTTGCTCCGACAACCACCAGAACATTTTCGACGTTTTAACAACGTCACGACGATCGCGATCTGAAACCGCCCTACTGAACCGGAGGAGCTCTTCAGCTTCTCCGCCTACTGCGGTGACGTCTCGGTTGTAAAGGAGCCGTCGTTCCACGGACTTCCGGCAGACTTGGTAGATTAGCGGAACCGCCAATCTATCCTGAATCAGCCCTACCATATCAAAATAGAGGAAAGCCTCCGGTGGGACAAATCCACTGAAGCGCGTTTTCTCCATATACTCAGTGTTGGGGTAATAAGCCCCAAAAATTAGGCCATTGGTCGAGGTCATCGCTCTTGCAGTGTGACCACGAGTCAGTTTTATAATGAAGTTGTCGATCCTGTTTATTTGAGCCCCGTTGTAAAGGACCTCATTAGGATAATATTTTCTGTACTCCGACTCTGGTGTTCTGTGCAATCCAAGACAGGTACGCAGACACTGTCTCTCAAACACCCGAATCTTTTCCATTTGAGACGCTGTAACATTGAACCACACGGGGCACCCATAGACAATCATTGGCCTTATGAGGGCCATGTAGCAAATCACCTTCACTCTGCTATCAAGTTGACTGCTGTGAAACAGTCGCCTTGTCAGAGCAAAAGCTCCTCTAGCCCTGGCCAGAGCTGCATCCATATGTTTGTTAAAATATAGATACTGATCTAGCCAGATGCCGAGATACTTGACTACTACTTTGTTTGGCAGTGGGTTGCCATGTAGATCAACGATCACCAGCTTTCGCCAGTTCTTTCTCGTATCCCATGAGGCCCGAGCCAACGAGGTTCTAAACACAATTGTTTCCGATTTCTGGACGTTGATTTTCAACTTCCAGTCATCGCAATATTGCTGGATCTTATCGAAGTCACGCTGCAAAAGTATTCTGATGACTTCGATCTTTGGACCTGTTCTGTACGCAATAAGGTCGTCGGCGTACGCTATAGCATGGTGAAGAGAACCAAATAGATCGCCGGTGAAAATGCTAAATAGAATAGGAGAATTCACCGCTCCTTGTTGCAGACCGTTCTGTATTTTAAAAGTTCTGGTAGAAGTTCTATTGCAACTTTTCACAACAAACGTTCTACCATGAAGCATGTCATTCAGAATATATAGTAGTGGTTTATTCATGCCATATCTGATTAACTTATAAAAAAGACCGTCTAACCAAACGGTATCGAAAGCCTTCTCCAAGTCAACCAGACATGCACCCGTACACTGATTTTAAGCTTTGTTCCATTGAATATCTGATACTAGTTTAGACGCGGCATGTGTGGTATCATGGCCCGCCTTAAAACCGAACTGATTTTCTGGAATAATATTTTTGTCCTCAGCCCATGTGGACAGAGCTCTATTGAGAACTTTCTCGAATACTTTGCTGATACTCGGAAGAAGACTAATTGACCGGAGATTTGCTGGATTGGAACCATCCTTACCTTTTTTAAGGAGAGGATGGACCACTGCCGTCTTCCAACGCACTGGATAATATGCATTATTCAGCGCATTGTTGAACAACGTGGTGTATATGTCCACCACTTCCGAAGGGAGGTTTCGCAGCACAACATTGGGTATGCCGTCGACTCCTGCTGACTTCTTTTTCTTTATTTTGTGAAAGATGTTCTCGAGGTCCATCTTAGAAACGAACAGGGTGTTATCCCCGTTTCGCTGGGCGATGACTGCATTTGCAAGTCGGTCATCATTGAACCTAGTGAAACCAGGATTCTCGGATCGCCAATGCGAGATTTCGTCTCTAAGATAGAAGTGTCCAACGAAGGCTCTGTTCTCAAGGTCGTAATTCGGGCGAATGCAGTCATTCACCTTATATACTCGCTCGAAAACAGCACCCACAGTCTCTACCTTCTCTTGAGCATCTTCCACTATAAAGTGGTCATCATCCAAAATGGCGTCATCTGGATCTATTCCTAATGTCAGAAGTAAGTCTTTGTTCTCTGTCGTCCTTTGGAGTTTAATACTCTGAAGGTCATTTTGATCTTTTCTCCTAAAGATTTTATTTATTTCCGGAAACATACTCGGGTTGTTGGACTGTACCGGCCGAATTTTGTTGTTCCAGAAAAGAGATATAGATATTCTGTAATTTTCTTTAATTAACTGTTGGAGATTTTTGATCTGTGACTTCAGAATTCTAATCTCCAAATCGTGTCGGTCAGTAAACCTCCTGTGCAAGAGTTTGAGTCTCGACAGGAGTCTACTTTTTTGTTTGTAGAGTGCGTCTATTGTCGCGTTTCTGTACATGTTCGTAGAGTCATGTTGCCTATATTTAGGAACTGTCCTGTCCATTGTACTACGGATTGCATCCTCCATACGTTGCAGGTATCCGTCGATCTCAACGTTCGACAGATTCCTGTTGCATGGCGGCGCAATACCGTTCGAACGAAGTTCCCTTGAGACGGCACCGGAAAAGCGCGGCCAACGTGTCTTACCGTAGTTGTAAGAGTGCGTCGGCACGTACTCCTCCAGTTCCACAAGGTCGTTCGGAAGCAGTATGACGGCGGCAAGTCCACAGTGGTCACTGTCGTACTCAACCGTCGTCAAACAATTTTTCGTCCGTCGAAGAATGTCGTCGGTCAGTTTAAGTCTTGAGTCTAAAAGCAATAGATCCAAATAAGAGCCACTTCGAGGGTATGAAGGCCGGTCAGTAGCCAGCAGATCGACTTTACACTCAATGCTGTGGAGCCCCAGCCAATTGAATAGCTGGGTCCCCCTTGGATTGGCTAATTGATTTCCCCAATCTTGGTGTTTAGCATTGTAATCACCGGCCAAAAGGAAATAGTTTTCCTCTGAGTTCAGTTTCAGACATCGAAAAAGTGTTTCAAGCTCTGTTATAAAACGTGAATTTTGAGAAGCCTCCGGCGCATAGATCGCGACCACATACAACCGCCTCCCCTGTTGGAGAGGGATGCATACAATACACGCTTCTAGCAGTTGGAATCGGCGTACTTCACCACTATATATTACCTTATGAGCAATGCCCTTACGTATGAAGATCGCAACCCCACCCGCGAAAGTCGAGTTGGGTCGGTCCCTCCTTACGATAATGTAATTGTTATCCGTCAATTTGTGATGCTGGTTTAGCCTAGTTTCGCTAACCATACATACATCGGGACGTTGGTCTTTTAACAACTCAGAAAAGTTGGCTCGTCGTTGTACCCTAACAAGCGAATTCACATTCACGGCTAGGATCTTAAAAGGCCTCTCCGGCAGCGCGCCCGTTAACCTAAAAATTGCGCAAGCGACGGCACTGCACTTTAGATCAAGTCCACCCTACGCGCCTGCTCACTTATTTGCCGTGATAGTTCACTCATTTGTGCCTGAATGACACGCAGAGCGACCATCACCTCTGACTCCCCAGTAGCTGCCTTTGACACAGATGGCTGTGCGGCCGCTTTCTGAGGAGGCTGTACCGTTTTCCCAGCCCCCCACGCCATTTGGGCGTAGGAGACTTCGGGAACGACGGCCCTTGGAATTGGTCTGGCTGTTTGCCTTCCCTCATCCTTAGTTGCTGTTGGAGCAGCTTTTTTTGATTTTTTAATAACTTGGTATCGAGGAAAACCCCGATAATTAGCAGGGGGCCCATCTCCACCACAGAGAACGCACTTCAGCAGGGTCTTGTCTTCGACCCTTGTCTCACCGAGCTTACACTCTTTGTCGTTGTGGTTCTCTCCACACTTGACGCACCTCGACTGCATTTGGCAGTTGAATGCGGCGTGACCGAACCGTTGGCAACGAAGACATTGTAAAATGTCCCCGTGCCTGTTTAGTTTTTCCCATCTTACCATCTGGTAGTCCAGGACGGAGATTTTCCTTAGACTCTCCAGACGGCTATTGGGTGATAAAGTGACGAGGAACATCGGCAATAGCCGCTTCTCCCGTCTTGCCTTGGCCGTGGTGAACGACTTGACCCCGATGAACTCGAGATCGTCGCCCGCCAACCTGCGGAGTTCAACTAAGAGCTCCTCTGGGTCAGAGGTAGGCTCTACCCCTTTCAATAGCATTGTTTTCGGTTTCTCCTCTTTGGGAGTATAACTAAAGTGTTGGGTGGTTGTTGTTTGCAACAACGCCCGAACGATCTTGTGGTCACCAATGTTTTCGCATTGGATCGCATGTCGATCTTGACCTAATCTTTTAATTGTAAATTTGTCACCAATGGCGGACTTACATAAGTTTTTGGTAGCTTGAAGTTCCATCTTTAGGGTGTTGATAGGGGGCACCCTGCTCTTTGTCTTCTTCTTTTGTTGTTGTTGGGTTGGCTGCTGCTCTGCTGGTTGCTGCTGTTGGTCTGCTGACTTCTTCTGCTGCTTCTGGATGTGGCTCGGTGTCGCTGCTTTTATAGCCGCGGTCCCCCGTGGCTGCTCTTCGGTAGCAGTTTTTTTATTTAACTCAGCTTTTTTAGCTGTACTCCCGCGTTGCTGCACGGGCGCAGTTTCTTTGTTTGCAGCATTTTCCGCTGCTGCTACTTGTCGCTGTTCTTTTGGCGCATCAACTTTTGGTTGCGACTGTTGTTGATGCGCCTCCCTCTCCGCTCGCCTACGGTCCTCTTGCCTTTTTTTTATTTCGGCAATTTCTGTACTAAACTTAGCCAGTGTCTCCGTGAGAAACTGGATCCGCTGTTCTTCTTCCTCGTTGTTGTTATTATCTGCCAAGGCAGCGAATGAATTGCCGCTACCTGTATAACGGCCCTCGCCACCGTTTGACTCATAATCGTAAGTCGAGTTGAGACTTACGATGCTTTCTGTGTCCGTCGACATTAAATCGTCATCGATCCCTCTGCCGCTCCCTTCGCCTTCTGCTTTCTGGGCACTAAATTCGGCTTTACCTTTAGGCGCCACCTCCTCTTAACTGCAGTTCCAGTTCCAGCTGCCTCTGATGTTGTTGCGGTTGTTGCCGCTATCGGTTTTGCGGTTGTTGCCGCTGCTGTAGTATTTGTTGTTGTTGCCGCTGCTGTAGAATTTGTTGTTTCCAGCAATTCTTTACTCGCAGAGGCATCTTTCGATGCCCCTGCCTTCTTCTCTTTTACCATCTGCTTTTTTTCCCAATCAATGACGTTTTCAACCGCCCGGTTATGAAAAAAAGCCTCTAAAATTTTTGTCGCCTCTGAGTGGGATTTGAACCCACGACCCTTGGCTTCAGAGTCCGCCACTCTATCACTTCGCTAACTTTTCAGTTATCAAATCAATAACTTTTTTTGCACTTGAACTTTCACTCACTTGAAAAAATACTTTTAGTATGACACTGTCTCCGCTGAAGTCTTTCTTGCTCGAAAGTCAAAGAACGACTGGGGGGGCGTTCGACACTTGCACTAGGCTATCGGAGCAGTTGTATATTGAAGTGTAAAAAGTGTATTTATGCGAACAAAAAATAGTTATTTATAGAATCTTTTTGGTATGTTTGCTGAGTTGTTGCTGGTTGTGAAAAAACCATACAAATTATGGTGTGGTATTTGTTGATGCATTGAGAAAAAAGACGAACATTTGGATTGTATATAGCTGGATCATTGACCTAATAGATATGGACTGCTAGTAACCAACTTTACGAGGGGTCCATTTAAGAGCAGCGCTTTAGTTTTGGGTGGTATTTTTATGAAGCTACCACTATAGCAACCATTGACATAATAGATATGGACTGCTAGTTAAATGTCATTTCAATACAAACCTTGCAGAACTTTTGTCGACAGCGACGGTGCTGCTTTAGTTTGTTGTGCCAAAAAAATATAATACCAGTTCTACTGAAACCAGTGAAAAGCAAAAAGTTCTTCTCATTGCAGTACTTCAATGGTTATTCTGTTGCTCCTGTTGCTATAGTGGTAGCTTCATAAAAATACCACCCAAAACTAAAGCGCTGCTCTTAAATGGACCCCTCGTAAAGTTGGTTACTAGCAGTCCATATCTATTAGGTCAATGGTTGCTATCATTGACCTCATTGACCTAATAGATATGGACTGCTAGTAACCAACTTTACGAGGGGTCCATTTAAGAGCAGCGCTTTAGTTTTGGGTGGTATTTTTATGAAGCTACCACTATAGCAACAGAATAACCATTGAAGTACTGCAATGAGAAGAACTTTTTGCTTTTCACTGGTTTCAGTAGAACTGTTATTATATTTTTTTGGCACAACAAACTAAAGCAGCACCGTCGCTGTCGACAAAAGTTCTGCAAGGTTTGTATTGAAATGACATTTAACTAGCAGTTCATATCTATTATGTCAATGAGCTGGATATTGCTGCGAAGCAGCAGACACATCGGAATATGATCAATTGAAAAATGTATTTGTGCCGCCAAGTTATTTATAGAATCTTTTGGTATGTTGAGGCTTATAAAAAGTTTGACGGTTGGTGGTGGTTTGAATTTGTTTTTTTTGTTTAGCTTTAAGATAGAGAATTTGTCACGATCGATTTTTGGTTGTGCATTGATTGTGGATGAACAGCATGTCATTTTACAGCTTATCATGAGGTTTCTTTCTTTCAGGCATAGACACTGTTAGTTGTTCTATTTTTAGATTTTGTTGAAGGGAATTGTGACTTGGGAGTATCGTTTTTGCGTATTGTGTTTGCTGGACTGGGAGGGGAAGTAAAATATGAAAAGAAAGATTATGATGACAATGTATGTAGGGTTTTTTTGTTGTGAATTTCGATGGGTTGATATGGTATGGTAGCCAGAATGTGTAGGTAGAGAATTTCGAGCGATGTTCGATTGTGCATAGATTGCGTATTGTCAAGAAGATGCTCTGCAACTTAACTTGACCTAGAATTGCATACAAACAGCGAGTTGCCGTTGGTTGCGGATTTTTATTTTTTACTTTGGGGGGTTAGATTTCAGAACTGAAAATTTGAATTTGAAAAATAATATGTCGGCTATTAGTTGTTCTATTTTTAGATTTTGATGAAGGGGACGCCACGCCGCGTGCTGCAGTAAAGAATATTTTTGGAGTTGAAATTTTAATTTTAAGATAAGCTAGGGAAGCAATCGACCCGCCTACGCGATGAATAAAAGTGAGACGTTTTCTTAGCAATTACAGTTCATTGCCATATGGATTTAAAAGAGGATTCAAAAGATAATTTTGTAATTCAATTATGTTTTTCTTCTTCTTCTTGACTTTTTGAAAATAAAAATATAAATTAAATAAACCACCATGTTTTTTTATCGGCTAATAAAATATTTTATTATTGAAAAAGGTATACAAATTGTCACGTGTTAGATAAGTTTTTGAACTTCTCCTGTCATTGGATTGTATTCAACTATACGATCGTGAAGAATAAGACAATACATTGTAGTTAAATCTGGAACAGGGGTGGACGTTTTGAGTTCAATTCTTACGTCGACAGGTCCGTTTTTAATTGATTCATTTTGACGAGAACAGTCAATAACCATAATTGGAGCAATGTTTTTATATTCTTGTGGAGATAAGAGTGGTAGTGGTGGCTTCTGATAATATGATTGTTGAAACTTGCTGTACATCTCATAGAGAATAGCATATTGATTTAGATTAAACTTCAAATTTAAATCTTCACGAGGATATACTTCTGAGTTCAAATATACTTTCACATTGCTAACATCGCAATGATCGAATTTACTAGCATCTTTGTTTAGATAGTTCTTACGCGCTGTTTGTAGTGCAATTATAATATATCTAGGTTTTTCAAGTTGTGTTGAGGTTTTAACTGTCCACACATGATCCGTGTTAGTAGGTAGAGTAGGATATTCATACATTTCCCAATTTCTAAAGTGCATTTTAATTGGTTTCGATTGAATTTGTTTCAATAGTACTAATTTATTGGAATCGGATAAGGTAATGTGAGGAACCCTCCATTGTAGTTTATGGATTGCCATTTTTAAATTTTCTTTTTCTGTATTAATGTAGGCATTTTCATCAGTTCGAGTTCGAATTAAAATCAATTCATGTCTTGCGTTTATAATGATTTTCTTATAATCCTCAGCAAATCCTAAAAGATTTTTCAATGGAATGCAAAAGTTAAAACTACCCGATGAAAGTGAAATACTATCCTTTCCAGTCCATGAAGAATTTTCCAAACTTTTACTTTCATTCTCATTTAATGATATAAAATTTTTTAATAATGTTGTAATACCAACATTTTTATTGTTTTCAATATCGATACCATTGAGTTCATAATGTATTTCCTCAAAAAGAAATGGTATAGCATTGTTACATAGTTTTGCTGTGGAAGAAACTCCGCCATCTGCTTTTGTCAGACTTCCTTCTACATAAATGAAACTTTCACTGGGTAAAATGCACAGATCCTGCTGTTGTATAGGGATACGTATTTCATCACTGGTATTGAAGGATTGAAGAAATGCTGAATAACTATGATACTCAAATTTTGTAATGCTATTATCATAATTAGGACAGTGACTAATATTTAGTATTTGACTCATTTTATTATTATTTTTTCTTTTTATTCTTTCAGGACAAATCCTAGTGATAGTAGAAATGCTTTGTTTTCAAGAGACAATCTTGATCTTGATCGGTTTGACGTCTTTTCAGAACTAATTGAATGATCAACTTTGATGTCAGATATATAATTATTATAGAGTAACATTACGTTGATTTCGGTTTTAAATGTAATCGAATGGCTATTGTTTCTCCTCTAAAATTTATTAGATCACCGTCTTGATCTACAAGCCTTAATGATAAAGAAGTTATTTGCTTGACGTTCACAGGTAAATAGATGACATTTTTTGGAACCTCTATGATTTTATACCCTGCTCCTGCTTCCGGTGAAAATTCATGAATAGTGTGTACAGGAGTATTATTAAAATAGGAACCAACAATTATGTTGCACTCAATTCTTATGACGTTTACTTTATTAATGTCAACCGCTAAATCTGACATATGAGTTATACCTTGTTCAAGTACACGCTTACCAAAGCCCAATAATGTTCCAATAGACCTAGGTCTATCGAAGTAAATTATCTCATTACTCTCAACTTCTGCTTTTAATGTATTATTGTTTGCTTCTATCTTTACCTTGGCGGTAGAATTTTGCATTAACAATGTCTTAGAAATCAAGAACGCAATGTCATCTATTTCATAGGATCCTACTGGAATTTCGATTTCGTTTTCTCCAATATGGAACAAATTGTTTCGTTCATCCACATTTGGAATTGAGTTATATGTTTGAAAATCTACGAGGCCACAAACGTAATTCCTATTCAAGTTTAATGGTGAGAAATATTCAGCTGATAGATAGGAAGTTTCCCCGCTTAGTGTAAGTGTCAATGCCATGACGATGAAATAAACAATGAATATTTTTTCAAAAAATAATCTTTTTATTTATTAGAAGTAACAATCATATAAGAATTTCAAACATAAATGACCACAATTAGTGGTATTGAAATCTTGGTACTTAGTATAATTGTATTTGATATTTTAACCTAAATAATGAATTAGGTACTTCAATAGGAGGTTGAAGATTCCCAAAACTATCAAAATATTCAATTAGTTTGCCTTTTTTGAAATATGCTACCCAATGTGTTCCTGGTCCTTTTAAAGAATCTAGATTAACGATTCCACATTCATTTTTCCATGGCTTATACCGGGGTAAATTATCTCGCATAAAAACACCACGAAAATGAGGAATATTCATTTTTGCAAAATGAATTATGTATATCCAATTCATTCAATGCACGTTTGGGTAGCGAATCTAAAAGTTTTTTGGCTGCATATGTAAAAATAATCCAAGACCCTTCTTATAAGGTTTTAGATGTAGTCCATTACCCATTGCAATAGATTCCATCTTTGTATTATGACGTTTCTTTTCTTCTAGATCTTTTTTAGCATTAAAAGTCTCATTCACAGCTTTAGCTATACCTGCAGCACCTCCAGATAATGCACCTAGTGCTGAAAGTCCTGCAAAAAGAGGAACAAGGAATGGTACTACTCCACCTGATTTAGGTACAGATATAACTCTTGGTGTCTTAATATTTTTGTTTCTCTTAATTATTCTCTTAGCCGCTGACAAAGCTATTTTAATAGCACTGTTTAAATTGTAGGGTTTTTTAGTAATAACAATTTTTCCCACATCTTTAATTGATTTGTTAAATGTGAGCTTACACTTGCTCTTTTAAGTTTTTTTATCAGTTATACCCATTCCAAACTTTACTTTAGCTTTCATCAAGTTGGTGACTAATAATGCGTTTGCTCGTTCTCTTATACCTGCGTCTTTTGATTTAACTCTTTGCCAAGCTTTTTCAGCAAAAATTTTATCTGCTATATGTCGTTCAGGTGTGTTCTTTAATTTGGAATATGAAATATCGTGCTGTTTACAAGCTTGATCAAGTAAGCATGGCATCATAACATTGATAGTTTTTATTTGTGCCAGACATATACCAGAATACCCAAACACTTAATTAGAGACAATGCTAATTTTCTAATCGTCTTTAAACAGGATGATATGAACTTAAAACATATCTACAATGATCATGTAAATTCAGATATGTCGTTTTCAACATTTCAAAAATTATGTGCAGAATGTTGGAACATTAAACATGGTTTTTTAGTTATTGATAAAGATATGTCTTTGAACAAAGGTCGTTATAGGAAAGGCTTTGATAGTTTTCTGAAACTAAATACAGTGTAAATATACAGTTCAAAAGTTCGAAAAGCGGTTTGCAGCTGTTACGAGCGGTTTGAAAGCGGTTTGAAGCTGTTTGGGGCTGTTTGAAAAGCGGTTTGGAGCTGTTACGAGCTGTTCGGAGCGGTTTGAAAAGCGGTTTGAAGCTGTTTGAAAAGCGGTTTGGAGCTGTTACGAGCTGTTTGGAGCGGTTTGAAAAGCGGTTTGAAGCTGTTTGCGGCTGTTTGAAAAGCGGTTTGGAGCTGTTACGAGCTGTTTAAAAAGCGTTTTGAAGCTGTTTGGGGCTGTTTGAAAAGCGGTTTGGAGCTGTTACGAGCTGTTTGGAGCGGTTTGAAAAGCGGTTTGAAGCTGTTTGCGGCTGTTTGAAAAGCGAATTGGAGCTGTTACGAGCTGTTTAAAAAGCGTTTTGAAGCTGTTCGGAGCCTTTTCTAAAGTTCTGTTTAAAGCGGCCTTACCCCTTCCCTATAAAACAAAACACATTATCATTTTGTGTCATATGTGCAGAAATGTTCTATGAGAACACTTCGTTACAGTTTACTGAACACAATACTACAGTTAAAAATCGATTCACACAGTTCAATGATCAAAGTTCATCAATTAAGACAAGTACCTGTAATATCTTTCTTAACTTAAATCCATTAATTCACCCAAAAAAATGTTCGTTGTTAGTTTTACAAAACGTGGCAGTAAAATCTACGTTTAGTGGTTATTTCTATATTTAACAGCAAATGAGTTCATATTGATAATTATTTGCAAGTCTTATAGCATTTGCATTCATTTATGCAATAAGCTTGTCAAAATGATTTCGATTTGCTGTTGTAAAATTTACAACGAGTTGTCATTTTTGATTGTTAAATGTACTGATGTAAAACTGTAACTGCTACATTGAAAAATTGTAAATTACACATATTTTTTCTGTACTTATTAGAGCAGGTTGTAAAAACTACAGAAAGTTCCATAAGCTTGGAAAAAGTATTTTTGCATTATATGAAGCAGCATCTTTTTTGTAGTCTTAAAAATTTCTCACCAAAAAAATCATGGTAAGCACAAGGAAAATTTTCCATGTGCTGTCGATTCTACATCATATGTTGTAAGAAACACAACAGAAGCATTCAAATCTACATTTTGAAAACAACGTTGAGTTGTATGATGGCTATTTTACAGCTTCAACAGGCAAGAACATCTATTATAAATACAGTCTACACATACATAAATATTCTGCAAACAAATAAAAAAAAAACTGTGAAATCTACAACCAAAATCTGAAGTTAACAAAAAGCTGTAGAACCAACAACATATGCATTCAAATCTGCAATCAGTTTGTGTTGAAACAACATTGAGTTGTAAGTGTGATGGCTTTTTTACCGTTTTCTACACATATAGCTACTACATTTTCAGGAAGTTTTTCTCGTAATTAATTCATTGTCTCCTTGATCGTTGCAGTGTCCTGCCAACGCTTTGTGAATTTTTAGAATAAACTGATTTCTTTTGTAGAGATAATTACTTTAATAGATTTTAACGTCGCACAATCTAAAACGCGAACCATAATGATTTGTGATGACAGTGAAATAGTGAACAAAATTACAAATGAAGCCGATTCAAACCCACCAATAAATAATATCGGCGATAGTGCAATGCACACGTATTTATTGGACCTCGAGGTCTTCGAAATTGTGAGCAGCTTCAATTTGTCTAAGAGTGCCGTACCATTTTTATCAAGTAAGTTGGTTTTGATTTTATATTTCGTGTATGTGCGTCTTCGGCCAGTCGCACAGTGTCTTTACTTATGATACTATAAGAAAAGTTTTGCAATTCAATTAGATAGTGGCCTCACAAAACGAAGCTTGCTTTTGCTAAGGCCGGAGCATATATCAAAAATTTTCCCGAACTGTGAACTTGGTCTACAGCTTGAATTCGAAGATGAATAAGCTAAATGGAAAAACAAAGAAGTCAGCATATTTCTTTTTACCTGGTTTTCACTATACCTTCATATTTACTTGTTAAACAAAAGTTTACTATAGCATTTACTATTTATTTAGTTCAAACATTGCAGCACTATTCAAAGCGACATAAGTGTTGCAAATTGGGTGGAAGACCATAGGAACATAAACTCAACACCAACTTCCAGAAGGAGCTCCGAAGCGTCAATAATATCGTCCAATTTAAATGTATGTATAAATATGAAAGTAGTAAACGATATTATAATCTATATTATTGTAAATAGTCAGTACGTGGACTTTTAGATACGAATCATTTCATCAAAAGATTAAACAATATACACATGTCAACAAAAACAGTAGGAATATATGCCGTTCTTTATCTATGAAGGCTTCGCTCTCATTTTCAAATTTATTGCTCAATGATCCTGGTTTTCAAATAGAAATAATTGCAAACGATGAATTTAAGGAAAATTATGAAAGCTTAACATATTTTGCATTGCTAAATGATTTAAATTTAAACATCGACAAAATTGTTTCAAGTAAATTGATAACATTCAAGGGCACTAGATATAAGATTCAAAATTACATAAATATTATAAGAAATAATGAAAAACGCTTTTTCAAGATAGTAAACATTATAATCGATGATAATAGAGAAGTATTTTTTGTTTGTGTTGAATATAAAATTTCATTTTTTAATTTTCATTATAATTCTTATGTAGTAGATTTATCACAAATTCTAAACGATTACATTATTTTAAATATTAACTGTTTTTCAAGCCCACCAATACACTTGAATACACTAATGGATGGAACGAAAATTTTTAGAAATAAGTTTATTTAAATTTTTGTATATTAAATGAAATCAATTAAATAATAAAAAGTCAAAAGTAAATTTTTCATTTCATTTTGGGGTACCAAAAAAGGTGTGTATATGAAAACAAAAAGATGTCGAAATCAAGGCAAATGATTGTAACTTCAACAAATTTAGATATCGGTTTGACAATGAAAATTGCATTTCAACAAGGAATTGTTGTAACAAATACTGTAAAAGCCGGTTGTTACTACAAATCGAACTGTAGTTTCGAGAGTAAAAAATGCAATCTTAACCAAAATACTTTGTTTAAAATACCACAAAAGTGTGTAGTTTTTACAAATTGAGTTATTGGTTCAACAAAAAACATTACGTCTTTACAAGGAAATTTTGTTAAAAATACAACAAAAGCCTGTAGTTATTACAAATTGAGACGTGAGTTCGACAGTAAAAACTTAGTTTTTTACGGGAAGTTTCGTCAAAAATACAACAAAGACCTTTAGTTTCAACAAGTAAGTATTGTGTCTTTTACAAATTATGTTATACATTAACAGTGGATGATGTAGTATCCACAAATTTTCCAGTTGCGTAATATACAACTGATTTTGTTATTTCCACCAGTAGGTTTTCAAAATTACAACCGTATACCTGTTAAATTGAAAACATTGGATGTCGGGTCGATTATGACAATTAATGCAGTTGAAGATACAGCGTTTTTGAACACTTTTACAACATATTTTTTTGGGTGTTCGATTATTTCGATGTATACGAACCTTATTTACGGATTGTTTTTATAAAAAAGCAAACAAATAAAAATGATGCATATAGATGTGAAACTTAAACAAGAACTTATTAAAACCACAGAAGCACTACGAAAAAAATACAAAGCTCTTAAACGGGGTAAAGAAGCTTACGAAACTCAATTAGAGGATGCTTTAAGACCAATTACTACTCCACTTAATAAATTAGTTAAGCAAGAGGAAGATCATGAGAAAAATATTTTTCAAAGATCTACAAAGAAAATTGAACCCACTAAAAAGGAAGAAGAATTTATTACACCGTCACCTTCCATTAGTTACGCCATTACAGATAACAATAATATTAAATTTATTTTTTTGTATTTTTTTCGACTTATTCTTATGCTTGTATGTATTTACCTAGATTAATTTTTCATGATCCTTAAAGATAAATTAAAATGATTTGGCTATTGAAAGCGTACATTTGTATATATTTACCTAAAATTACTAGTACTATTGATATTTAATTTTTATTTTTTTTTTTATTTATTTTGAGTTTAAAAATTTTAGTAAGTATAATTTTGCTTTTTAGTTCGTCTAAAATAAAAATGTTTCATCATTCGTTCTCGTTAAAGTACAAAAATTTGTCTTTTAATTCTCAATTGTTTTTCTCTTTGTAAGATTACAAATTGGTCAGTTTGATTCGTCTCTGTGTTTTACATTATTTAAATTGTTCATTTGGTTAAATATTACAAAAAAAAGTTACTTATCAAAAACAGTACGTGTATATAAAATTATTATTTTTTTTTTCTTTTTTTTTTTTTTGCTATTTAATAAAAAAAATAAAATCACAAAATAAAACTTAACTTTCTCAATGAAAATTCTTTTTTCTTAATTAAATACAAAAATATTATTTTTCTTCTTGTTAATTGCAATTTGATATCTGTTTTTGTTTTTTCATGTTTTGTTTAAAAAGTAAAGTAAACATTTTTGGCAAAAAAAAAACTTCATTGTTTAGCAAATAGAAATAGAATTTGAAATGGGACTGGTATTAAACGAATTTTGTTTTATTAAAATGAATCAATCGATTTAGCAAGTGTCTGAAGCCGCAAAAATAGCATTTGAGTCCGCAAGCTTTGGTTTTCTTCTCGGTCTTGGTTTCGGTCTTTGCAAATTTTTATTTCTCTGTTGCACTCGAAAGTACATAATGAAAATAAAAACAATGCCTGCTAGGAGCAAAAAATTTAGAAAATAGTGGTTGTAATCGTGAAGATTAGCCATGACCGAATATTCCTCAGACTTCTTAATAACCTCACTTATATTGGATTTAAGTCTGTTAAACTCCGTATGGTTTATCTCGAAAACCTTGGGAGGAGCTTGAATTACCGTGTCCGTACCTCCTAGAACCCATGCGCTTATGTTTGTACTGGGAATGAATGCATTATAAATTGTTTTATTAAAACTGAGATGGCCTTTTATTTGCATTGTTAGTAAAGCAAAGTGAAAAATTTAAATCATTTCACGTAGAAACATTTTCATAAAATGGTTTCAGTCTATTATTGTGAACTTTTTCTAGTTTTGTTCCTCTCAAAATAGTTGTATTTACACTATTGTTAATTTCCTTAACTTCAAAAGGACCCTTGTACAATGAATATAGCTTGTTTTTTCTGGCCATATCTTGTAGTAGAACTTTATCTCCTACCTTAAAGGCAAATGGGTGAATGTTTTTATCGTAATGTTCTTTCGATTTGAACTTACTCACCTCTATATTTGCTCTAGCTATTTGATACGCTTTTTGCAATTTATTTTTTAGTAGATAAAAATAATTTTCATCATCGTAAATTGGAGAAGGAGTTTTCTTGATATTAGTTGGCATCTCGGAAGTAAAACCGTACAACACGTCCATCGGTGATAGTTTCGTACTAGCACGAGGAGTGTTGTTGTGAACATACATCGCTTGTCGAAGCCATGTATCCCAATCTGCTGGGGCCGCACTGGAAAAGGATCGTAAGTACTCTATCAGAGGACCATGATTCCTTTCCAGAGCTCCATTAGTTTGTGGGTGATATGCCGTTGTTTCAAGTTTATTTATTTTGAGAAACTTACACACTTTCTTGAAAAGATCGCTGCAAAAATTTGCCCCTCGATCGGTTAGTAGCTGTTTGGGTATTCTATAGCGACATATAATCTCCTCAAAAAAAACTTTGGCGACCGTTTCTGCTTCCGCGTTAGGAAGTGGGTAACAGTCCATGAATCGGGTAAGATCATCTGCGAAGGTCAAAATATATTTGTTACCATTCGTAGTTGTTGGGAGTGGACCAACAATATCCATAAAGACCTTATCAAATGGTTTCTTTGAAGTGGCTGAAATCACCATGGGCATAATTGTACGTCTAGCTTTTTTATTTATTTGACACTTTTTGCAACCTTTAACGTATTTCTTGATAGTGTTAAACATATTTTTCCATCTAAAACTTGGTCGGATGCGAAGATATGTCTTAAGAACTCCAAGGTGACCTCCTAGTGGAGAATCGTGATATCTTTGTATTGTTTTAATAATATCCTCTTCCTTTTCAATGAATGCCTTATTTTGGTATTCACCTGTAATAGGACTAGCATCTTCATCCTCATCAGTTAGGCTTTCATTACCTTGAGAAACTCTTCTTCTGTTAGTAATAGATATGTTCCCTGATTCTGTAAGATCCATACTTGGATTCTTGTCGTTATTGTCTATATCTTTGGTTTGTGCTTTATGTACCTGTGCTCTCGTTAAAACCTGAACGTCTGCATTTCTTTTGTCATGGGATACTATACGGCTTAGAGCATCAGCCACTACGTTATCCTTTCCTGGCTTATGTTTAATAGAAAATTCGTATTCAGCTAGTTTAAATTTGAAATTCGATATTCTTGTTGATTCATTCGTTATTTTGAAAAAATGAACTAAGGGCTTGTGATCGGTATAGAGAGTGAAATTTCGACCCAAAAGGTAACATCGAAAATTTTTTACTGCCCAGACCATAGCCAGGGCTTCTCTTTCTATTGTTGAGTAACGACGCTCTACAGGGCTTAAAATTCTACTAGCAAAAGCAATAGGCAAATCTAATCCGTCCCGTTTTTGAGACAATACTGCCCCAATAGTTGTTCCACTAGCATCAGTAGAAAGATCAAATTCTTTTGAAAAGTCTGGGTATATGAGAATGGGGGGTTTGGTTATTATTTGTTTCAATGCAGTAAAAGCTTTTTCACACTCTGCGTTCCAGCAAAATTTTTGTTCCTTGTGAGTGATGTCTCGTAAAGGTTTTTCAAACTTGGAGAAGTTTGGAATGCTCCTCCTATAAAAATTTATCATTCCCAAAAATGATTGAACTTCTTTAGTATTACTTGGAGGAGGTATTTGAAGAATGCTTTTTATTTTCTGTTCGTCCGGCAGTACTCCCTTCTCTGTAATCCTGTAACCCAGAAAAACTATTTCCCGCCGAAGGAAATAACATTTCCGTGGCTGAAGTCGTAGATTAAATTTCTCTAACCGTTCAAGAACTGAAATTAATTTTTTATTGTGATCAGACAAGTTACGACCATACACCACAATGTCATCTAGGTAGACGAAACATTTAATACCTTGAAGACCACTTAGAATATGATTCATAAGGCGCTGAAAAGTTGCTGGCGCACCTTTCAAGCCAAAAGGCATCCTATTGAATTCGTAGTGACCCGTGTTTGTGCTGAAAGCTGTTTTTGGGCGGTCAGCTTTATCTATTAGTACTTGGTGATAACCACTTGCCAGGTCTAGTGTTGAAAAATATCTACTATTTCCCAGTTGATCGAGGATATCATCAATTCTTGGTAACGGAAAAGCGTCACCAATGGTAATTTCATTGATCTTCCTGAAATCAACTACCACCCGATACTTTCGTAAACCGTTTTCGTCAGCTCTTTTGGGAACCACTAGTAATGGGCTATTCCAAGGACTTTTGCTATCAGAAATAATTTTATCTTTATACATTTTATCAACTTGTTCTTTTATTATATGCCTATGTGCCTCAGGAAGACGATACTGTTTTGTATTGATAGGAGTTGCGTTTTTGGGAGTTGAAATTTTGTGATAGATAGCATTTGTGTACTCTAGCTTTTCGCCTTCTAGATGAAATGTATTGGCAAATCTTAGACATATTTCTTGAATTGTAGATCTTTCTTCAGGATTAAGATCCTCACGGAAATTCAGTTCTTTAAGTAGTTTCTTATTTCGTTCTTCATGTGTATTTTGCTTGCTCAAATATTCACAAATGGGGTATACCGATTTTCCTAGGGTTTCTGATTTTTCTTTCGATAATATCTTAAGATCGTAGTCGTCAAGGGGAAAAAATTTAATTGGATGATCTTTTAAAGTAACTTCAAATGAATTTGTGTTAGCTAAACTTATAACAATGAGACCATTTTTTACTTGACCCACAGATGATGCTATATAGATTTGAGGGCTTATTTCCTCAGAATAACACACAAGTTCACTCTTTTCGGAATGATTTATGAGACATTCGAAACATGTTTCACTCCGAGAGCTTAAGGTCACATTGAGTTTAGTAGTAACTTTTTCTCCTTCGTTTCTAATAGATCATCTTGCGAAGATGATTCTGTAACCGGAAACAAATTACATGGCGTACTGCTTCGAAATTTTTCACCCTGCGAGGTTATGAAGCAGTCAATCAGCCTATTTTGTATCACTTTTAAGCTTAAGTTCACATTGAGCTTAGGAATAACTTTATTCTCAATCGGGTCTAATAGATCGTCTTGCGAAGATGATTCTGCTACCGAAACCAAATTACATGGCGTAATGCTTAGAGATTCTTCACCCGGCGACGTTGTGAGGCCGTCAATCAGCTTATTATGTCTCTCCTCCGGTTTGGTGATAGAACCGTCATCGTGCGAAGATGAATAAGAAGGCTTACTGGTCAAGTCTTCGATTCTATTAACTGAAGGACCATCCTGAAAAGGATGCTGTGAAGACTTTTGAATAGGCAACTGATTTTTTCTATTAGGTTCGTGAAGAAATTTTAAAAGTTTATTCGGACCTTCAATGTTTGTATATTTAAACAAAATATCCTGACCAAGTATACCATCACAATCAAAATTGAAAATTTTTTCTGTGACATAAAACTTACATTTAATCGGAGGTTCTAAAAGTAACTTGGCTTCAATAGAGCCAAGTGTAGTGCCCTTAGCATATATTCCATTTATGTCTATGGCATCGTTCTGATTAAATATAACATCTGGGTGTAGTGAATCTTCATTAATTAAACTAATGTCAGATCCCGTATCCGCTAAAAATTTTAATTTTTTTCTTAAACCTATATCAATTGGAATTTCAACTACTATACCGTTCTTGTTAAATTCCTTGTGTTCTTTAGATGCGTAGTCGAATGATTGAACGGTATTGCTTATCACCCGACAGTCATCTAGTTTTTTGGGTTCGAAATATTATTTCTCTCATCCCAACGCTTTTTAGTAAAACAATTCGATATTGAATGGCCTACCCTTAAACAGAAATCACACTTAGTTTCTCTTGTTTGTTTTCGCGTTGAATTTGTTGGCATAACCGAGGGCCTAAAGTTGGTATTTTCATACCTCTGCTTTGGTTTATTTTGGTTTTTACTACAATTAGTATTATCATGTCCGTATGCCCGACAAATTGAACAAAACGGTGTATTTTTTCTTATTCGCACTCTTGATATGTGTGATTATACTTATTGCAGAAATTACACTTGACTTGAACATTGTTAGGAGGATTTGGAATAAAATTTTGGTTGAAATGCATATTGTTTTGCATGAACGGTTGATCAAACGATTGAGTCATGCCGGTTTGAGGCCACATTCCATAATTGTTTGAATTTTGAAAAGGCAAACCTATGGGATACTGAACCAAACTGTTCGTTTCCAATTCTATTCTTATAAGTGTCTCACAAAGTTTATTTACCGACGTTTCTTTAGACATTATAACGAATTGCTTTATTATGGGATTACATACCCCCGATTTAATTGCATATAATGCTGCTAGCTCCGAATCAGTTATTAATGCCTTAGCATCCGCAGGAAATTGTTCTTGTGCGGCACTCTTGCACTCCGCAACCAAATTCTTAACTCTTAAAAGAAATGAATTAAGAGTTTCCGTTGGATACTGCCGAGTTTGTCGAAGATCATTCGATACCTGGATATAGGTTTTCCGAGGAAGAAAATGACCTCGGAGTAACTTTTCAAACTCGTCATAGCAGCCAAAAGTGCAATTTTGCATAGCTAAGTATGCATTGCCTCTTAGTTTTGTCAGAATTAACTGACAGAAAGTTATTTCTTGGTCTAGCCCAAGACATGATTTTACTTGTCTGCAGCAATTCAAAAATGCCTGCAGATCGGAAACTAAATTCGGTGTGGAGTCACCGTTGAAAATTGGTATCAAATTTGATATCAATTGTATCATCGAACTATGTTGCGAGCTAGCTACAAAAGAGTCATCGTGACTGTAATGTTTACTTGGCTCTCCATTGCCTTGTGGCTGTGACACTTGTCCAAATTCGGTCATTATTGATTCGAGTTTATTTAAACTACGCGGACCAGACTCTTTAAAATTTTTCAAATTTGATCGGAACAATTCAGTTTTACTTGCCAAATTCGAACTTGTTGACGGACAGTTTTGGTTTTCGAATTTATCTAATAAATTTACTAGTTTCTTATCTAATATCTTATTATCTATTATTAAATTCTTAAGCTTACTGTTTTCCTTTGCTGATCTTGTTGTCTCCAGTCCAGATCTTAGTCTTCTTATTTCGAGAGTGTTGTCTTGGTTTTGTTGATGGATGTCTGCCTCTGTCTCTACTATCGTACTGTTAAGGTCCTCCTCACTGGACATTTAACGCAGAATACACGTACGGTACACTTTGTAGTGTAAAATTTGTAATTGGGAGTGTTTCTGCTTTCAATCTTTAATTAATAACACTTTGGATATATTTTGCACAAACGAATAGCGTTTTTTTTTCGTTCGACGGCGCGGAGAAACTTTTTTATTCTGTTGAATTTCTCTTTTTTTTTTTTTTTACTTCAGCTTGACTGCGAATCGAATCGAATACGTTTACAATTTTTTGTTTTTTTTTCGCAAATTATTTGTTAAAAGTTCGTTGGAGTTTAATTATATTAAAGAAAGAAAACTGATTGGTTGAAATAAATATTTTTGTGGAATTTTTACAAGTATTTTGGGTTGCGCGCAAATGGCTACGCTCTTGCACACACAATCGGAAGCGATTTATTTTTTCTTTTCACCGGCTGCGCCAATTTGTAAAAGGAAAACACGTATGTATCGTTTCGTGGTTCTGGTTAAACTCAATTCTTAAAAAGTAGGGAAGAGTCTATGTGGCGATCGCTTTGACAAGGTGAACACCAATTCACACAACGTGGGAAAATGCATGGCTTGCATATTACATGAAGTGAAATATGCAACCTGCATTATGAGTTCAGAGAATTGGCTCATCTGTGTCTGGACTATGGCGCATGTACATGGTTTCGATTACATAAAACGTGTATGCAACATAGAGCAAACATTACACCACAGTACTCCAAGAACCCATTTAGAACTTTCGAAGACTAGAAAAAGTCAACGCATTAAGCATCGGAATTTTGCAGAGCAGTTATCTCATGAAGAATTTTCCGACATTCCTAAAAAATATCTGGATCTATTTATTAACAATTCCAATTCAATTGATAATATATATGGTATATACTTGAAAAATGGAAAGCTGTATATTGGAGATGGTGAGTTCAAAGTTCAAGGAAATGATATACATGTAAAAACTAAGAACTTTAAAGGGACACATGGATTATACGAGCTCCTATTCATGAAAAGACCAAACGAAAAAATATATAATAGTGAAGACTTAAACAACTATAAAACTATATTAACGGATACCAATTCGCATAGAGATTCTCATGATTCAGAGAAACAGGTACGAGGTAATCGTGGTGCTAAATACAACATAATTAAACATTTATTTGCGAATACCACACCTTCATTCGGAAGTGGATTAATGACATTATCAAGCATGAAGAAAGACTTTATATATTGGGATGATCCGAATGAACTTGTAGATCGATTGAAGCTTTTAATTGGGTCACAACAAGCAGGGAATAATAATCACTCTAATGAAATTGTCTCAATTGTTGAAGAATTAAAAGAGAAAAACATAATTGTATAAAGACATATTATGAGTAAAGACAAATTTGGTCGTTTTACCAATAGAGCTAGAGTAAGGATTGGGCCGCGAGGATTGCAGGGAGAGCGGGGTCCACAAGGTATACGAGGACCACCTGGCGAAGGATTCTTCAAAACAGAAGCTGGAGATTACGATTTAAAATTGAAAAGATTACAAAATATTCAGGAACCGCATGATAAGAGAGACGCTACTTCCAAAACCTATGTCGATGAAAAAATTGAGTACATGCAGCGAAGCTTTCAAAACGAAATCCATCATTTACGACAACAGTTTTTAAAAAATTCATATATTGTGATGAAAGATTCAGCAACTGGAAAGTAAAATCAGTTTAATTATAGACACCATAGTGTCAAGTCACAATTCATTCGTTATGTCTAACATTAAATATACTTTGATTATTGAAGATATTTTAAACTTGCTTAAGTATAATCAGAATATCTTATTAGAGGAACATTATGAGGAATTTCTGAACACTATGAGTTTTTTGAACCAGTTTAAAGGTGTATCATCGTCAGAGTCTGTCAATGGATATCATTTTATCAATTGCCCATGGTCTTCGAATCAATGTAAGGAAGGCCCAGACACATGTGCTTGCTATATACTTGAGAATAAATTATTAAGAATGAAAAAATTGATATTATTATATAAAAGATTGCAAAATAAACAAATATAAGAATGAAATGTTTTTTTCTTTTCAATCAGTTTAAAGAAAGATGAGTAAAAGAGATGTTGTCAATGAATTACATAAACCTGCTCGGAGGAATTTTAAAAAAAGGCGAGTTATTATTAAGGGATTAGATGATTTATGGCAAGCTGATCTAGTTGAAATGGGTGTCTATTCAAATGATAATGAAAATTTCCGATATCTTCTCACGGTTATTGATACATTTTCCAAGTTTGCTTGGACAGTTCCCATCAAAAACAAAACAGGGCACAATGTCACTATTGCTATGCAACATATTTTCAGTAAAGACACACGTACCCCAAAAAACTTACAAACTGATGATGGTAAAGAATTTTTCAACGCCTCTTTTCAAAGTCTCATGAAAAAATATAAAATCAATCATTATTCATCATTTACTTCACTTAAGGCATCTATTGTTGAAAGATTTAATCGTACCTTAAAAACACTTATGTGGAAGGAATTCAGTGCAAGTGGTTCATATCGGTGGATTGGTTTAATAGATATGCTTACTAAAAAATATAATAATTCTATTCATCGAACAATCAAAATAAAACCATCCGAGGTAAATGCTGCAAATGAAAGGCATTTACTCTCAACAGTATATAATCATATAAAAATTCATATTCCCCCGAAATTTAGAATTGGAGATTTCGTAAGAATAAGTAAATACAAACATGTATTTGATAAAGGATACACACCGAATTGGACAACGGAAATCTTCAAAATAATCAAAGTGCAACATACAAATCCTGTCACATATCTACTAGAAGACTATGAAGGTACCCCAATTAAGGGTGGATTCTACGAACTTGAACTACAAAAAACAAAATTTCCCGACACATTCCTAATTGAAAAAGTTCTTCAAACGAAAAAAAATCAGATATTTGTTAAATGGCTTGGGTTTTCATCCAAACACAACTCATGGATTCCTAAGAAATTTAAGAAAAACTAAACTATGTAATCTCAATACCTACATAAGGAAATAAATTATTACTTTTACTGATAACAAACAAATTGAGTTTTAGATTAATTGTAGGCATAAAAATAATATTTTTTCATGGTGCAGCGAACTTAAAATTCAATAAACGCAGTCATCCCCATAAGATTCTACAAAAACCCAGCTCACAGCTCTGAAGATGTATGAAGATGTATGAGATGTTTTAGATAAACACGGTAGCCGCCCAATACTGTAATAAAAGTCGAAGGAAAAAGCACACCGTAAGTACCTAAGCCTAAATACTTTTCAAAGAATTCTCTCTCTGATAAGAAGAAAAAAACATGATTTTTTTTATAGCTTTTAAAAAAAGTTTTATTTCTTATATTTTTTAAAATTTTTGCAAAAACATATATATTTCTATAGGGATGATAGGTACATCATCCCCAAAACCCAGCTCACAGCTCCTAATGTTTAAAATCTTGATGAGGTGTGCTACACTCTGTAGCCTCTCCAAGGTTGGCACCTCTCTAACCAAACGTATTTCTTCCTCTAAGGCATCTTGTATATGCTGCAATTCCCTACAGCCTTGGGAGAACTCCTTCAGATATTTTTCAAAAATCTGGAAGATGTCAAGAATTCCTTCCTTATCTGTGGAACTGTGACGGTTCTTCATTTTATTGTTCTTTTTTTATGACTGATACTGAAAACTTTAAAACATTTGTTTTTATACTTTTTTCGATAATTCAATTCCACTTGTGCATGCTAAGACACATAAATACTTCCTTATATTTATCAACCCCCCATCAGCTCCATTGAAATGCCAGATCCACATTCAACGATCAAATGCATCAACATGACCAGATCCTCTTTCATAAAATCTACAATTCAAAATTTAAAAGAGTAAGCAGCCACCACTAACCGACTTTTGTGATTATTCAAACATAGTCAACCATTCAAAATTCAATCCATTACCATCCGTCACACACACTTTTTATAACATTCAACATTGTGCATGAGCATGTCATTTAACATATTAGCAGCATGTTTTTGTCACAATCCCCTTCAACAAGATCTAAAAATAGAACAACTAACAGCAGACAGATTATTTTTCAAATTCAAATTTTCAGTTCTGAAATCTAAATCTAAAAATAGAACAACTAACAGTGTCTATGCCTGAAAGAAAGAAACCTCATGATAAGCTGTAAAATGACATGCTGTTCATCCACAATCAATGCACAACCAAAAATCGATCGTGACAAATTCTCTATCTTAAAGCTAAAAAAAAAAAAACAAATTCAAACCAACACCAACCGTCACACTTTTTATAAGCCTCAACATACCAAAAGATTCTATAAATAACTTTTTTGTACGCATAAGTAGACTTTTTACACATCAACCTACAACTACCCCGATAGCCTAGTGCATCTGTCACACGCGCGACACGCCAGAGGCCCCGGTTCAAATCTCAGCCTCGGCAGTGTGCATTTTTATTTCAATTTAAATTAAATTCCAAAATCACCCATAGCGCAGCGGCGGCCACCTCAAACAAAACATAAACCCATTAAACACCCATTAAACACCCCATTAACATCCCATTAAATAACACCGCGGTGACCTCAAACGAATTCAAGGGCACCATACCATCCAAAATTTTCCCACGCCGTGGTCTCCCAATACCTACTGGCTTATCTCACCGAAAAGTGGAACCAATCTTTACATTGTTTTGGAGAAAGTAAGATTATTGCGCTTGATATTTCTAAAGCATTTGATAGAGTTTGGCATCAGGCTCTTTTATCGAAAATGCGTGCTTTTGGTATCGATGAGTCTCTTCTTCGTTGGATTAGAAACTACCTTTCCGACCGTTCAATACAAGTTGTGTTGGATGGCTTCAAGTCTGATACCCACTTCATAAATGCTGGTGTGCCCCAGGGCTCCGTTTTGTCTCCGACGCTCTTCCTCATTTTCATTAATGATCTCTTGTCTGAAACTTCTAATCCACTTAACTGTTTTGCTGACGACTCGACCCTCAGCTTTTCATATTCGTTTCCAAATTCACGTCCCTGCTCTTCGGATGTGGAACTGGAACGGTTGCGTATGATAAGCTCATTGAATTCTGACCTTGACAGCATTGTTACATGGGGTCTTATGAACCGAGTAGAATTCAATGCTTCGAAAACTCAATGCTGCCTCTTGTCGTTGAAGCTTAACATTCCCCCATTGCCATTATCCATGAATGGTACCTGCATCGAAGAAACCGAAAAGCTGGCAGTACTTGGTATGTGTGTAAACGATGATCTTCGTTGGAATGACCACATATTTGAAGTCGCCAAAAACGCTGCTAAATGACTAGGCTTCTTGAGACGATGCAGGAAATTCTTCACCCCTTCTGATCTGGCTACAATTTATAAGGCCTTCATCCGCCCAAAACTGGAGTATAACTCCCATATCTGGTCAGGTGCTTCTCAAACATCTTTGCACCTCCTTGATAGGGTACAAAATAGAGCGTTAAAACTGATAGGTGATAGTTCAATCGTAGAATCAATTGATTCTCTTGAACATCGTCGAAATGTTGCCTGTCTCACTCTCTTTTATCGCTTTTTTCACAAGCAGTGCTCTAGTGAAGTAGCCAGTTGCATTCCTCCCCTGAAACAATTTAGCCGCAACACCCGCCTCGCTAGGAATGTTCATCAGTTTTACCTTGAGCCCAACTTCGGGCGTACAGTCAAGTATAGAGATTCGTATTTCAGTCGCACCACCCGAATGTGGAATGCTTTACCTGGCTCTGTATTTCCCCTTCATTACGATTCACAAAAATTCAAAAGCAACGTGCATCGGTGTCTCCTTTCAAATTCTCTCCTATTTTCCTAAATGCTCGCACTGTGTTTAACAACATTATAAGGGTATTCATAACCCCTTGATGTGCGCGTTAATTATAAAAAAAAAAAAAAAAAAAAATGTGTTGTGTACATTATGAGAAATTGTTCCTTTTCAATCATTCCTAGGCTGAAATTGTTTTGTTCTTTTTTTATGTCTTACCATTATATGTTAATTTTCCGTTCAATAAAATTTTGATTTTCATTAAAAAGGTTCTTCTTGACTTTCTTGCCAAAGTCGTAAAAAAAATCGCTTTATTGCGTTTTCATTTCAATTAAGCGGGGTTTTTCTAAATGCGACAGCAGATCAATTAAGCGGGATTCTTTTAATTGCGTTCCCCTGTTAAATGCGTCTAAAGTTGTGCATTTAAGGTAACGCAATTAACCGGGGAGCACTGTACAAACAGCCAAAGCCATATTTGGCTTCGTATGCGGTAAAGGGTTAAGTTTGGTTTAACACCATCTGACATTACCAAGTGACCAAAAACGAAACCTATTTTTGAAGAAACTGAATTATCTAATTGCAGTTTGATATTGGCTTCTCTGAGTTTTTGAAAAACTAGTTTTAGGTCATATATTTGAGCTGTGTACAGGTGCATGTTTGGTGGACTTGGAGAAGGCATTCGATACCGTTTGCTAAGACGGTTTTTTCTAAAAGTTGATCAGATATGGCACGAGTGAACCAGTGTTACATACATAATATTCTCACTGTTTTGAAATTCATATAAATAGGTTCAGTTGTTTGGGTGGTTGATGGTATAAAAAAGAAAAAAATTACAGATCTAACTTTGGACATGTAACATTAGTAAAGACTCCGTTCCTGTGGGAATATGGTGAACGTTCCCGTTGGAACGATAAAGGTAAGCTCCTGTTATTCGGGGAAAGTGTAGCATTCAAATGATTGAAGAATTTTTAAAATCGGTGCTGTAGGTTCTAAATCCCCGTTGGAATATTGCGATAAATTATATAGCCTATGTTCTTTCTCAGGTCCTAGACTTTCATTTCATTTAAATCTATTCAGCAGTTTCGGCGGGATATGGTAACATAGAAAGACGGAGAGACAGAGCTACCTTCGCACCCATAATATATGTAAGGACTGCCGTTCCCGCTGGAATTTGGGGATGATAATGTTGCATTCTAACGGTGGCAGATTTTTCGAGATCGGTGCAGTAGTTTCTAAGCTCCCGTTTACGTTCTCGCCCGCTTGAGAATATTGGGACAAAAGATATATTCTATGTCCTTCTTCAGGTTCTAGACTATTTCTGTACAAAATTTCATTCGTGTCGGTCGAGAAGTTTAGGCGGGACATGGTAACATAAGAAGACGAGCAGACAGAGTTACTTTTGCATCTATAATATAAAATAGGATGTATGTATGTATGTATGTATGTCCGGGGTAAACTCCTAAGCCACCCAACGGATTTTTATGAAATTTTCAGGGTAGACATAGTTCAGTCCAGGGATGGTTCCTGTCAAGGTTTGATCCCCATATTCCAACAGGAACGGGGTTGGGAATGGAAAATTAGAAGCTACTCCACAGATTTCAAATTTTTTTTTTCAGCACTAGGGGTGCTACATTATCTGCTTTCATCAGTATCTTAAACTATATTTCATCCCTATAATCCCACGGGAACAGAAACGGGAACGAGAACGGGAACCTTAAAGTTACTTAACCGATTTCAAAAATTCTTTCAACTCTAGGATATTACATTATCCCTTAGTGACATAGACTCATATTTCATTCAGGAACGGAACGGGAACTTATAAACTACTGAATAGATTTTAAAAAAAATTTCAACATTAGGTGTGCTACATTATCCCCCTTCACCCTTTGTCAGTAACTTAGGCTATATTTTTCATCCCTATAATCCGACAGGATCAGAAACAGGAACGAGAACGTGAACATTAAAGTTACTTGACCGATCTCGAAAATTCTTTCAACTCTAGGATGTAACATTATCCCTCAGTGAAATAGATTTACATATATGTCATTCACATATTTCCACGGGAATAGAAGATTCCAGCAGGAATGGGTTGGGAACGGAAACTTAGGAACTACTGTACAGACTTCAAAAATTCTTTCAGCAATAAGATGACACAGAGTCCCACAGTAAGAAAGATTATATATTAAATTTTTGAAATCGGTGCTGTAGTCTCTAAGTTCCTGTTTACGTTCTCGTTCCCGTAGAAATATTAAAATATTATATATTGCCTATGTCCTCTCTCAGGTTCAAGACTATCTTTGTACCAAATTTCATTTATATTGGTTTACTAGTTTGGGCGGGAGACTGTAACATAGTATTGAACTTTGAAGATTTTACTTTATTTTTTAGTTTCAAGTTTCAAAAATAACTAAGAATACTTTTAAGTATTTATCAAAATAAATATTTTTGATCTTCACTTCACATTAAACTTTCGAACAATAAAGACTTCTTTAAATTAGCTAAAGCTTATTTTTGATTTGGATATTGATTCAATTGGCTGAGGAAAGACTAAGAACAATAGGTTATGGGCCCAGTTCACGGAGTACAAGACAATTCGAAGCGAATTTGTACAACTTTCAAGAATTAATTGATCAAGTCCAGGATTTTCAAGCGAAATAAGTTTTTTTTTTAAAGAAGAATTATTATTATGGATAACGAAAGAATAAGCATTGAAAAACTTGAAGGTGGTAGTAATTGGCTTACATGGAAGTTCCAAATGCGACAAATTCTAGAAGCCACTGAATTGTTTGATGTCGTTGATGGAACTGTTGCTAACCCAATACCCGGTTCTGCAAATTATGCGAATGAAATGATAGCATGGAAGAAGTTGGATGCGAAGGCAAGAAGAACTATCTCAACTGCATGTATGAAACAACCTCTCCTTCAAATTATGAACTGTGCTACTGCTGCTAGTATGTGGTTAACGCTGAAGAGCACATATGAGCAGGCATCGAAAAGTAATATTTTGTTCTTGCAACAAAAGTATTACAGTTTTGCTAAGGAGCAAGAAGACAACATTGCTACATTCTTATCAAAGCTTTTGGAAATTGTGCAGCAACTAAGAGATCAAAATGAGGAAATATCCGAATCCATGGTTATGACCAAAATTTTGATGTCGTTGCCTGCGGAATACAATCATTTTCATAGCGCATGGGAATCTGCAAGCTCAGACTGTCAAACGATGGCAAATTTGCGAGCACGGTTGATGGCAGAGGAATTACGGTTGAAATCTCAAGGTCAAGTCGAAGAAGTGGAAGCACTTATGGTCAAGCGATATTTTCCGAAGAAGAACAATTCACAAAAACAGAATTCATTAAAAACAAACAACAAACCCCAACATAAAGGCAAGTGTTTCAAATGTGGTCAAGGTGGCCATTGGAAGCGAAACTGTCCTAAGACTAGTGTTTCATATAAGGTGCAACATCAAAATGAAGCATCGATCGACGCTTTCGTGTGTCATGGTTACGGGTCAGCATCGAATGAAGACAAAGATATTTGGATTCTTGACTCGGGTGCAAGTGACCACATGAGCCATAGACTTGAATGGTTTGAGAATTTCGAAGAAAAGGAAACTTATGTGACAGTTGGAAATGGTCAGAAGATAATTGCTCGAGGGATTGGTAACATAAACATTCATGCATTTAATGGTAACAATTGGATCAGAAAACTCATGACGAATGTTTTGTATGTTCCTGAAATTCAATTGAATTTATTTTCTTCGGGAAAGGCCATGGATCAAGGTTACCAAATGCAGTCAAGCAACAAACGTTGTGAATTACTGAAGAATGGAAACATTGTTGCAGTGGGAGTTCGCAGAGATAAGTTGTTTCAAATGATATTCAAGGTGAATGAGTCATCGCAAGCCCAAGTAATAACAGCAAATGTAGCAGTAAAGAAATTGTCACTCAGTTTATGGCACGAACGATTAGGTCACCAGCACGTCGCTCACGTAAGGAAATTCTTAAAAAACAAAAACATCGACTTTACCGACCAAGAATTCACATGCGAGGCTTGTATATATGGGAAGCATTGCAGAGGTCCTTTCAAGAGCCGTGAAGAAAAATCGAAAATATGCGGTGAAATCATCCACTCAGATGTATGCGGACCGTTTCAAGAAAATTCTATTGGAAACTCAAAGTATTTTTTGCTTCTGAAGGACGACTATTCGCATTTTCGATTTGTTTATTTTTTGAAGCAAAAATCTGAGGTAGCAAGCAATATCAAGAAATGTATTCGAATGATGCAAAAAGAAAATGGTCACAACATTCACATTTTCAGATCGGACAACGGAACTGAATTTGTGAACGGAGAGTTGAAATCTTTCTTTAATGAAATGGGCATTCAACACCAGCGAACCATTCCCTTTAATCCTGAGCAAAATGGATGTGCATTGTGCAGAAAGGGACATGCGGACTATTATAGAGGCAGCGAGGACAATGATTCATTCCCAATGTATGAGCAAGCGATTTTGGGCCGAAGCAGTGAATTCAGCGGTTTATGTTCTTAATCGAACTGGAACAAGTACAGTTGCGGGAAGATCACCCTATGAACTGTGGTATAACAAGCAACCAAAAATCGACCATTTGCAAGTTTTTGGAACTGAAGTTTTCATACATATTCCAAAAGAAAAGCGACAAAAACTTGATGCAAAATCTCTGAAGTGTTTGTTCGTTGGTTATGATAACCAGTCTAAGGGGTATAGGGTTTGGAACCCTATTTCGAACAGAATCGAAATTGCTAGAGACGTTGTATTTTTACTTGAGAAATCAACAACATCCATCGAAATTGAAGATTCACCAATGAATGAAAATGCATATGAGAATGAAATTCACGAAGAAGTAGCAGTATCAGAATCAGAAGAGGTTCAGGATAAGCAAGGTGCTTTGTGCGATGTAGATAAGAAGAACATTATCAAACGTCGTCTTCGTGAAAGAAGTGAGCCAAAACAATCAATTTGCATTGAATCTGAAGTTCATACCGCAGTGCTAGCTGTTAGAGAAGAGCCCAGAACATATCAAGAAGCCATCATATCGAAAGACTGCGAACAGTGGAAGCTAGCGATGGACGAAGAATATCAATCTCTTATTAAAAACAGAACATGGAATTTGGTTGACCGTCCTCTCAACCAGAAGGTAATTGATAATAGATGGATTTTTAAAATTAAACAGAATCCAGATGGAAGTATTGATCGATACAAGGCGCGACTGGTGGTACGAGGTTTCACACAGGAGTATGGAATTGACTACGAAGAAACGTTTAGTCCCGTTGTGAAATTCACTTCGATTAGAACAATTTTGGCAATGGCAGCATCGAAACGCATGAAACTGAAACAGTTTGACGTAAAGACAGCTTTCTTGAACGGTGTTTTAGAAGATGATGTCTACATGAACCAGCCGATTGGATATGAAGATGGTACAAAACAAGTTTGCAAGTTATTCAAAAGCTTGTATGGTTTGAAGCAAGTGTCACGCTGCTTGAATAAAAAGTTTACATCCTTCATAAACAAGTTTGGTTTTAAAGCGTGCAACTCTGACCCATGTGTATTTGTATACAATGGCAGAGAAGGTTTGATGATTCTGGGAATTTATGTCGATGATGGTTTGATTGCAGCTGAAAGAGAAGAAGCAATGGTATCTGTAATTGAACATCTGCAGAAAGAATTTGAAATAAAATTATCTTCATTAAATTGTTTTCTTGGACTCGAAATAATCCAACGAGAAGATTCTATTCATCTGCATCAACAAGGATACGCAAGAAAAATCTTGGATCGTTTCAAAATGTCAAATTGTAATGCTGTAACAACACCATCGGACACTTCACAAAATCTTGGGGATTTCGAAGCTCAAGAAGATGTAAAATTTCCATATCGTGAAGCTATCGGTAGCTTAATGTATTTGATGGTAGCTACTAGACCAGATATCTGTTTTGCAGTAGGAAATGTTAGTCGTTACATGGAGAAACCAGCAGTAGCACATGTTAATGCAGTCAAAGGCATTTTTAAATACATAAGAGGGACGATGGACATGGGAATTACATTTAAAAGCGAAAATAATATCAGTTTATCTGGCTACAGTGATGCAGATTATGCCGGAGACATTGCTACAAGAAAATCAACATCTGGATATGTTTTCATGCTTGGAAATAGCATCATCAGTTGGAGTTCTGAGCGTCAAAAATCTGTCGCTCTATCAACGACAGAATCGGAGTATATGGCAGCAGCTCACGCAGTCAAAGAAATGATCTGGTTGAAGAATTTAATAGAAGAATTGCTACAATCTACATTACAGGCACCAATATTCTGTATTGACAATCAGAGCGCAATACGTATCATCAAAAATCCAGAGTACCACAAGAGAACCAAACATATTGACGTTCGATATCACTTTATTCGTGATAAATTTGAAGAAGGATATTATGAACTTAAATATGTGCCCACAAACGAACAATTAGCAGATGTTATGACCAAATCTTTGCCCAAGGTTAAGCATCAACATTTTCGAGATCTGATGAACGTTCAATCGAAGAATCAACATTAATTTTGTTTGTTTAAACTTTAATATTTATACGTTTATCATTTATATTGACTTGTAACTAAAAGTGGGAGTATTGAACTTTGAAGATTTTACTTTATTTTTTAGTTTCAAGTTTCAAAAATAACTAAGAATACTTTTTAGTATTTATCAAAATAAATATTTTTGATCTTCACTTCACATTAAACTTTCGAACAATAAAGACTTCTTTAAATTAGCTAAAGCTTATTTTTGATTTGGATATTGATTCAATTGGCTGAGGAAAGACTAAGAACAATACATAGAAAGCCGGACAGACAGAGTTGCTTTCAAATTTATAATGGCCGAGTTTTATTGGGAATCTGTAATCACTTCAACAAAACATCGCAGAAAATCGCACGTGGGAAAACAAAAACTCTAAAGTGAACAAGGTAAATGGAAAAAATAAGTCACTTGCGGAAGTGAACAACAGGGATGGCTGGTGAATGGAGTTAATGGAATAAAGTTTTATAAGTGAGTACAGCGTTTCATTGAGCGCCTAAGTGAAGTGAATATATTTTATTTTTTATTATTTGGTACTTTATTGAATCATTTTAAAATTTTATAAAATAACTTTTTGATGTATAAGTACATTTAAGCATGGCTTAGCCGTCTGCCGATAAATGACAACTATTGAAACAATATTATGTATTAAAAAAAAACTCATAAAATAAATAGTGATTTTAATTACAAATATAAACAATTAAAAACTTTCATTTAGTTCTTGTTCTATAGCTGAGAGCGGCATGGCAATAAGAAACAAGTTTTGTCCAATTTTCGCTTTCGTTCAGTATTTGTTTGGTATCTTCAACGCTCATTTGATTGACTCCATAGTGGAGCGTCTTATCTCTTTAAGAATAGGACAGGAACCAAGAAAATGCATCACATCCCCAGTATTACATAGGCTGCAAGCAGATGGAACATCCTCGCGATGGGGTATGTAGTTAAGCTTGGGTAGTTCTCCTTTCACTCGAATTACCATAGATATTTGTGCAGTATTGAGTTTGGTGTTTATGTAGTTAATCTGTTGGTGGTCTAGTTGACGATACAAGAAACGTGTTGTTGAATTTTCAGCTTGGGTTACGCAATCTTTTTTAATTGCGTTTTCCACATCGAGAACGACTTTTCGCGTTATGTTTCTCCAATCTGGGATATTATTTTCCCTTAGATTTAGCGGGATATTACATTTCGTTGCGACGTTTTCCCAATCCTTATAAAACAATGTTTTTGTTCTCAATGCCTTCATGACTAGAACCTTGGTCAGTCGTGTGTCATCTTCCTCGTTTAAGACTTTGGTCACATAGTTCATGTTCAGTTAAAGTGTATAAAGAAACAAAAAGAGTGTTCAATGACCTGTTCTAGAACAGTTTCAGACAGAAAAGATCAGACTTTTGGTGTTCAAAGAGAAATTTTCTGTTCTTTTCTGATCTTTTTTGTGTTCAATTAGCTGTTCTAGAACAGTTTAGCACAGCATTTTCTGCACCTCCTTTTGAGCAAGTGCAAGTTTGGTGAAAACTGTCAAAAGCAGCTGTTGACTTTTTGCTCGTAGTTTTTTAAGAATTGTAATTTTAATTTGTTGTGAAAAATTCAGAAAAAATTTAAAAAATCAGGAAAATAACTCCTAGCCTTGTGCTGAAAATAAAATTACTTATTCGTGACGAAAATACGCTAAATTAAATTGATATCAGAACTAGGAAAATTGGTGGTTGTTTTTTTTTCGTTTTTGTTGTTGCTTATTTTGACAAGTTTGCTTGTTCTAACTTGCCTGACGTTTTTCACTGCTTCTGTGCTGTGCTGTGCTGTTCTGATCTAAAAAAAAGCCATTGAACACATCTAAAGAGAGGTGAAATGCCACTTTCGATTGTAAGCATGTAACTGGGGGTGGTTGTTGGCAACCGCAATAGTTTTTTCAAAAAGAAACGCAAAAGTTTCTCTACATCTTCGTATTGTTTGCCTCCCCAGACTTGTGCACCGTAAGCCGTAACACATTATCGAACGCATTATGGCTTCGAAACCTTTATTTTTGACTCCAGTCCGAATCTGGAATTTGAAATAAGATTTTTCCTAGTTGAATTGATGGCTTTTTTCGATTCAGTGAGTTTATTTTTAAAATGTAATTTTAAAGAAAGGTCATGATTGATTGTAACTCCTAGATACTTGTATGATTTGACAATTTCAAGATCTTCTCCGCCATATGTCCACTTTTCAGATATTGCTAATCGCCCTGTTCCTTTTCTTAATACAATCACTTTCGATTTTGCTATATTAAATTTCAGACAATTGCAATTGCAGTAATTTTCTAATCTGTTTATCATTAGCTGTAGAGAGCTATGCGATTCTGCAAAAATAACCAGATCGTCCGCGAAAAGTAAGGTCTTGATCCTAATACCTTCTACTATGATTACTGCTGGCAGGCACTCTGTTATGTCGTCTAGAAAAAGTGAGAATAACAGAGGGCTTAGCAAACATCCCTGTCTCAAACCAATTTCTATTTCAAACCATTCCGAGAAGTCATTCCCATTCCAAATTGCTGATTTATTATGGCTGTAAAGGTTAGCAAGGATATTTAGGAACTCCGTTGATACTCCAATTTGGGAAAGTTTGTAGAAAAGACAGTTTCTGTTGATTGCGTCGAATGCCGCACGAAATCAATAAAAAATGCATATAATTTTTTCCCCTGATTAATGTAGCTTTGCGCTATACTTGTTGAGTTGAAAATTTGGTCCACAGTAGAGTATACTTCTCTAAATAATGCCTGAAATTGACTTAATTTTCCATTCTCTTTTACCCATTTTATTAGACGTGAGTTCAACAATCCAGTGTAAATTTTCGTAATTGTATTCATAAATGATATACCTCTACAGTTCGCATCGTTGGGGTCACCTTTCTTGAATATTAAGAAGATTATTGATTTCTGGAATTCTTCCGGCACTTTTGTTTTCTCAAAGATATTATTATTAGCGGTAGCATTTTTGTAAAACTCATAGGGTATTCGATCTTCCCCTGGTGCCTTATTTTGTTTAGCTTTTCTTAAGACTTCAAAGAGCTCTTCGATGCTGAATGGTGTGTCCAAGATTTCATCATTTACTAGCGGTGCTGCATACATGTATGAGATTTGAGATCCACCTGAGTTGAGCATTGTTCGAAAGTGATTTTTAAGTGCGTCAACTTCAACACGTGTGCCTACTTTGTATGCGTTTCCATTGAGTTTCTTCGCATCTGCCCAAAACTCTTTGCTGCTGGAAATCTCACCGATTTCCCTCGCTATTCCATTGAAGTTGTGACGAAACGTCACACTTTTCTACTTTCGCCGCCCCAAAGCAGAACACACATACAACGGCTATGCTGCAAATCCTCTATACGAGTATGATAAGAAAAAATTCTGTTTGCATTTTTTTTCCTTTTTATGAGTTCACATCCACTTATCACCGCAGAATTGATAAGAAGATGTGAAATCACCCCCAGAAGAGGAAGAGAAATTACTAGCTAAACATTAGTTGTGGGAATACCACTCTGATTATATGCGAAGATTTCTTTTCTGCCGACTTACACAGTCAATTTTTGATTTGTTTTTAATTGGCCTTATATTGAGGATGGACCCAGGAGGCACACCTCAAATCTAAGGTCCATTAAATATCGAATCTACCGCCCTATTGACTTTTTATTGTCACCGTCTCCGCCCCCGAATATTTAACATGTCTTTGAATTAAATGGCCTTATAGTGTGTATGGACCCAGGAGGCACAGCACATTCATAAGGTCCATTAAAAAGTAGCCGACTTAACCCCCTAGCGACACATTATATTTTGGTTTAATTGGCCTTGCATTGAGGATGGACCCAGGAGGCACACCTCAGTTCTAAGGTTCATTAAAAATACCAAATCTGTCGCCATATCGACTCTAGTAGTCTACCCCATTCCACTCCCGAAATATTATATTTTGGTTTAATTGGCCTTACATTGAGGATGGACCCAGGAGGCACACCTCAACTCTAAGGTCCATTAAGAATACCAAAACCGCCGCTCGTTCGACTTTAGTAGTCAACCTTAGTTCCCGTATCAGTAAAGAAAACCAGTTTAATCGGCCCCATAACGTCAGGACCCAGTGGGCACTATTTTGTGAGGTCTATTAAACTTAACTAATCTTTGTTTATCCCAAATAAAGCTCACCGTGACCAAACGACCGACCGCCAGGTGCTACAGCAAATGGTTGCACCAAGTCCGACCAGCATATAGCCAATCACCGACCTCGCTTCAACACTGCCATCCGTAAAGTTCTAAAAAGGTGAAGATAAACAAGAACAGCCGGCACTTCAGACATACTTTCAGTTTCCTTTTATACAGATTAGCGTAGAAAAACTCGGCCCTTCAGGCATACTGATTCAGTCTTTATTTTTGATCAATTAACGTTAATCAAAGAAAATGTTGTAAATTTTGAGATTATATTAACGTAAAAAACCAAACTATTTGTAAACAATATTGTAAGCTCTTCGATCTAGATTAGGATAAAAAAGAAATCATTTAAGAAAACATTTGCCGTGTCGGAGTTCTCCTTTTTACACAGAAGTTGGACCGTCGCATCCCAAGTCTTTTGGCTTCCTTGGGAAAAACCCTGACCCGCTGAGTCCTACTCTAGCTGGAAAACAAAGAAGCATCACAAATTGGCGCCCGTACCAGAACCTCGGCTTTATTATGAACTCATCGAGACCCTGAGTTTACGGGGACAAAGCACTAAAGGCAACGTGCGTGAATTACGCCAACGTCTAAGCCAGCACCTAAAGGAGTTACGGATGCATAAATCAACGCAGAATTTGTGTGAAGAGTGGGAGCAGAAAATCGAAGCCCGTAACGACGCAGACGACGAGATGAGTACCGACCAAGGAAACAACGCATCATTAAACGCGGATGCTAAGCGACCAATATACCAATCCAGTCTCCAAGTACCAGCTTTACAGCTTCCAGGGACGTCGACGTCACAAATGGTGTCACGGCCACGTCCTACACCGCAACAGTTTGAACGCGCCACTTCCGCCCCTCCGACCAGCCGTCACCCCGACACTGGGATTGCTTATGGTAATTTGCCAGGCCCCCAGTTCCCGCACCGGTTCCCTTTAAGCTACGAGGCTGAATTGATGAACGTGGTACGGAAGTGGGGTCTTCAGTTTGATTCCACTGGCAAGCCACTGGAGTTTTTAGAAAGAGTTGAGGAGTTAGCCCAATGCTATGAACTCCTCTTGAGTAATATGGTTCGTACCCTCCCCGAAATTTTCAGAGGTTCCGCTCTGGAATGGCTACGCATCAACCGTGAAAGCTTCCACGACTGGCAACCATTCCGACACTCGTTCATACAATATTTTCTACCGGCCAGATACTACCACAAGCTCGAGGACGAGATCATGAGGAAACATCAAGGTCCACGTGAAAAGGCCAAAGACTACATCCGGGCATTCTTATATTTAAGAAGAAGACCTTGAGAAACCTTATGTAACGAATAAGGAATATAAAAATGTCAAACAAGAGGTCAACAGATTTCTCAATACAATGGCATTAAAACTCTCCAGTAGTAACAAGCCGAAGGAACATAAGACTGAATCAATGCTTCCAAGGCTTAAAATACCGACATTTAAGGGTAATTATTTGGAGTGGCAGCAGTTTTATGACTTGTTCCTGAATATAATACACGCCAAGGCCAATTTAACAACGACTGAAAAAATGGAGTATTTAAAAACTCATTTGGAAGGAGAGCCACTGCAACTCATAAAGCATCTAACGTTTTCAAGTGAAAACTATAATAGCGCTTGGGAGATCTTAAAAAGTAGATACAACAATGAACGAAAAATAGTGTCTATGCATATAGAGAAGATGCTCAAATCTGAACAAAACAGCGCTCCAACAGCGTCTTCCATCAAAAATTGCTTGGATGCTATTAAAGAGGGACTAGCGGCACTAAAAAATTTGGGATATGACACTTCTTCATGGGGTCCTATGATTGTTCATATGACTACAAAGTCACTTGATACAGAATCAAGAAATTTGTTTGAACAAGGTTTAGAGGAGCCAAATAAAATGCCGAACATGAAGACTCTCCTCGACTTTCTGGAAAGACGTTACCAAGCTCTTGAAGTAATGTCAACAAACAAAAAACAAAAGAACTCATTTGAGGAACCAAGATCTGGAGTCCGTAACTTCGTCATAGATGCAAAAGTTATTCAATGTCCAATATGCAAAGGAGATCATAAAATATACGCATGTCAAAAGTTTTTAAAATTATCGCCAAAAGAAAGATGGACACAGTGCAAGCAGGCAAAGCTTTGCCTGAACTGTTTGAGGCATAACAAACAGATCCAATGCTTAAGCAAGAAAAATTGCCAACATTGCAACAAGAAACATCATTCACTTCTTCACATGGAATGGACTGATAGGCCAAAACAAACAGAATTAATAGAAGCTGCAAGATCATCCGCACAAATAAATCATAGCGAACAGAACCAGAATGTTTTAATCGCAACGGCAATCCTAAAAGTTAATAATGACAAAGGACAGTACGTTACAGTCAGAGCACTTATCGATCCTGGATCCCAAGCCTCGTTAATCACCGAGTCGGTTGTACAGACACTGAAACTTAAAAAACAGGACGTTTGTGTTGAAGTCAGCGGTCTAGGAGCAACAAAAGCAGGAATTGCCACCAATAAGGTAGATGTGACCATAATGCCACATTTTGCTTCGAGTTTTAAGCTAAAAATAGAAGCTCTGGTGTTGTCAAAATTGACAAGGCAGTTACCTTCGAAGCAAACAAACACTAAACAAGTTGAAAAGTTCGACCTTCTGGAGCTTGCTGATCCAACATTCAATATTCCTGGGCCAATTGATATGATAATTGGAGCTGATACCTATGGCGACATCATGTTAAGTGGTATTAAACGAGTCGCTGCTAGATCACTAATCGCTCAAAGATCACAGTTAGGTTGGCTGATCTCTGGACGAACATCAAACGACATTCCCGACACATACAGTGTTACTGGACTAGTAGCACTTACATCAATTGATCAACAACTAGAAAAATTTTGGGAGATGGAAGAGGTTAATCAACCAAAATTCCAAAAGCCGGAAGATAAACGGTGCGAACAAATCTATAAGGATACACACTACCGAAAGGACAATGGGAGATATGTCGTAAAGATCCCATTCAACGAAGACATAATCCAGACAAAAGAACTAGGTGAATCGAAAAATAGAGCTACAGCCAGATTTCGTCAGCTCGAGTCACAACTAAACAAAAATCCAAAACTCAAAGACGACTATACAAAAGTTATAAATGAATTTATAAGCCTTGGGCACATGGTTGTAGTCAATAGCAACTCATCTGCCAAAAACGAGATTTTCTACATGCCACACCATGCCGTTATTAAACCATCGAGTACAACAACAAAACTTCGGGTTGTATTTGATGGTTCGGCAAAATCAACGACTGGAGTAAGCCTTAACCAATTAATGTTGATAGGGCCTAAACTCCAAGACGATATCACTTCAATTTTGACGCGTTGGAGGAAGCATAAATACGTTTTTACATCGGACATAGAAAAAATGTACCGTCAAATAGAACTGCATGAAGACCATCAGGATTACCAGAGAATATTATAGCGCAGTTCTAACAACCAACCGATTACGGAGTACAAACTTACGACTGTCACGTATGGTACAGCATCAGCACCGTACCTGGCTATAAGGTACAGCATCAGCACCGTACCTGGCTATAAGGACTCTTCAACAACTGGCTAAAGACGATCAATCCAAGTATCCAATCGCAGCTGAAATAATCAACCACGACTTCTATGTGGATGATGTGATGTCCGGAGGAGATACGATTTCAGAATGCAAAAGAGCTCAGAAAGAACTTGATGAAATGTTAAGAGGAGCAGGCTTTCAGCTTCGAAAATGGGCTGCAAACAACAAGAAGCTACTTCAGCATATTCCGATTGAGTTACGTAATCAACAAAAGAAAGACGTAATGAAAGACGAAACAATAAAAACGTTGGGGATACACTGGAACCCTTTAAGTGATACCTTCCAGTTCTTTGCTACTAAGGCTGTTCATATCGAACTTGTTAGTGACCTTAGCTCAGCGGCATTCATAGCAGCGTTAAAACGATTCACATCAAGAAGAGGAATATGCTCACACTTCTACAGTGACAACGGAACTACATTTGTTGGGGCTAACAAGGAAATCCAGCAACAAATGCGAGAAACAATTAAACGCTGTGAAGAAGATGTCTCCTTAAAGCTTGCTAAAGACGAAATGCAGTGGCACTTTATACCACCCGCATCACCTCATTTTGGTGGATTGTGGGAATCAGGCGTTAAGTCAACAAAATTCCACTTAAAGAGAATAATCGGTGAAACTGTATTAACATTTGAGGAGCTCTCCACGCTTTTAACACAGGTAGAGGCGTGTCTTAACTCTCGACCACTAACAGCAATCGAGAATGATGTTGAGGATACTACAATTCTAACTCCTGGACACTTTTTGATCGGAAACTCTTTGAATGCAGTACCCGAACCAATAATTGATGAAAAGCGAACATTCCGATCTCGATGGCAGTTAATCCAAAAAATAACTCAGGACTTTTGGAAAGTCTGGTCATCTGAATATCTGTCTCAATTACAACAGCTTCCAAAGTGGAAGCAAAAACAAGAAAATATGAAAATTGGGGACATTGTTCTTATCAAAGAAGACCGACTACCACCAACAACCTGGATGATGGGAAAAATTTCAGACGTTCATCCAGGAAAAGACAACGGGGTTAGAGCTGCAACAGTGTTCAGCAACAAGAAACATTTCAAGCAACCCATAGCAAAGTTATGTAAATTACCAATTGAAAATGATGAAGAAGAAAAGGAAGGGAGACAAGTCAATACATCCACAACTCGCTCACATAAAATTCTTTCTTTGTGCACCTTGTTTGCCTTTCTCAACATAGTTGGCTCCACTCCAGTCCCCCACGATGTCGAGATAATTCCATTTCAAACACACCCGGGAATATACTTCGAAGATGTGGGACAGGCAAATTTGATTTCGAGTTCATGGAAGACAATTGTGTTCTTCAATTTAACAACCTATTGGCAAGAGTTTGAAAACTACAAAAAACTTGTGTCGCAAATGGAGAAAATTTGCTCATCTAGTGACTTAAAAGATTTCAAATCGGTTATGTGTGAGGGAATGCTACACCAGTTTCAACATCAAATTCAACAAATACAGCTCAACAATGAGATCTTATTACATGCAAACGAAGATTCAACACGACGTCAAAAACGATCACCGTTTGACTTCATTGGAACAATTACTAACGAATTATTTGGAATTCTCGACCAAAGATTTGCTAAAGGTTATGAGCAAACAATTGAAGCTGTCAAGGAAAATGAAAGCCATCTATTAAATCTAATGAAGAATCAGACAACCATAGTTGATTCTACTGTCAACATCTTTAAGAAAGAACAAATGGAAAATAAGAAGCAAATACAGCTCCTAAGTTCGATTGTTTCGAAACTTGAAGATGAAACCGGAAAATATGAGGACATGAAGATATTTTCGTCGAATGCTCTAAATGCGATACTTATTATGATAAATTATAAGGCAACTCAGAGCATATTGTTGGATATCTTGCTGTCCACTCACACTGGAAAAATTCATCCACTTATACTTTCGGTACAACAATTTAAGGATGAACTTACGAAAATTCATGAAAATATTCCAAAATCTTTAATGATTCCTGGAGAGCGACATCATGAATCGATCCTGCAACTATACAAAATTCTAAGTGTGAGGGCTAGAGTGACCAATAGCAACATTATAATTGAGATCAGCCTTCCACTGCTGTACAATGAAGAGTTCAAGCTGTACAGAGTATTGCCAGTTCCAACCGAACACAACGGGAATCTCACAAGCATCATTCCATCATCGGAATATTTAATGGTTAATCTACAAGCTAACCATTTCTATCCACTCAACAAAGACGAATTTTCAAAATGCAAAATGGGGCCCTCGGACATCGTATGGTGCACACTTCAACATCCATTATACACAACTGGTGCTGCAGTTAGTGTCTGTGAAATGAACATAATTCAAAACAAACCAATTATGGGTTCATGTAATACAAAGGACATACCAGCAAGGTTATACTGGATTGAAATGCATCAACCGAATTCATGGATTTACAGTACTCCCGACCTGGTTACAGTAAACATGAACTGTGATTTTAACACGGTACCCATAACTTTGCAAGGCAGTGGTATGTTAAAATTGCCAGCAAGATGCATTGTACATGATCAGACCATGACTGTTGTGGGAAAACAAACAATGACAAGCAAACTGAGATCGTCGTTTTTACCATCATTCAACCTTTCTGAGCAGTTAACATCGTTTAACTTCAAAAGAGAGAAACAGTCGATGCTTCCAACAAACACTTCGATAGATTTTGCTACATTGGAAAATGCAATAAACCTTCAAAAAAATCAGGAATATGTATTGAATGAATTCAGTACCCATCGAGTTCACCAATATTCACTGTTTGGAGTCACTGGCTGTCTTACTATAATAGTTATCGTAGCTGTTATCATCTTCATCATCTTTCGAAAAAGAGATCAGCCACTTAAACCACCAACCATCACCACTATTCCAATGCGAAGTCTCAACAAGACGAAGTCTCAACAACGACGTAACACACAAACATCCTTTGAAGACATCGACTTCTGTGTATCTTCATTTTGAGAGGCCCAGCATGTTGTGACAACAAATGCAAACGACCGAATTCTACACTACAAACTAAGTAAACAACAGCAGGTGAATGACCAACAAGTTAATGAACGACACCACCAGTTGGCATGTGCATTGTATTTTATTGCCTGCATTGCATTTCTTTCATTTATGTATATATTGTTTGTTTCTTTTCGTTGCAATATAATCCACGATCCTATTACAATTCTTTTCCCGCAAAACTAAATTATTGATGAATTGCATTTATGTAAATTAGTATAAATACTCATAATAAGTTAAGAATAAAGTCACTTATCATTCACAAGTCAAAAGGTTGTTTTCTATTGTTACCCCGCACCAGTCGTAAGGAGCAATTAGTAAGAACCATCTCAACAGCGAGCAAAACGACATTTAAGTTTTTTCATTGACTTCCTCCCACCAGCGGCAAGGAGTTAATTAACAACTTATTTTGTCAATTATTCATCCGGCAACATCCTCGTTTGACGGTCGCCGATAATATCGACCGAATCTACGACAGCCTGCGAGTATCGACTCTACATCAAGCGGCGTGATTTTGCTACGTTAGAGGAGTTGATGGAGTTGGCGGATGAATATGAGTTCATCCGGCAAGAAGACCGAATCGTTCGCTCTACCGTGCCCCACACGTTTAACCCCGCACCGTTCCCTCGCCTTCAAATCCAACCGCAGTCAAACCCACGGAACCACAATGCAGTAGTACCTTCCACCCAGCCGCCCTATCCAAGCACACCATACGACCGCGCAACACATTGTTGGCAGTGTAAACAGAAGGAACATAACAAGAACGAGTGCCACCGTCCGTTCCGCCTGTTCTGCTCCTTTTGTGGCGCAGATGGCCGCCTGACAAAAGATTATCCGTGCCGCCGCAGCCCAGTCGCAGCTGCTCGATCGCCTACCAGGGACGACCCCCGTTTGTTTGTGCCAATTAAGACCCCGAGTCACACATACCACGCGCTGGTCGACACAGGTTCTACCCGTTCGTTTATCGGGAAAGACTTGCGCGAAGAATGCCGTAGGATGGGAATGCCCGCACGAGATCAGGCACATATCATTGAGTTAGCCGACGGACGTTCAGCATACACTTCGGAGCATTACACCATCCACTTCAGTTTTAATGGGCAAAAACTGTCTAGAGAAGGAATGTATATGCCTACCCTTGCCGAGGATGCCATATTGGGTATGGTTTTGCTAAGCAAAGCCGGGTGTAAGCTGACTTTAGGTGGATACGAAGTACCATGTTGGAGAGACCGAACTCAAAGAAGTACCGACACACTGTGTGCTCGTACAGTAACGCCAGATTATAACCTCCGCCGCCGCCCGTGGCGACCGCAAGAAGGAGAACAAGTTTATAAGCGTACACGAGTATTGTCCTCCAGAGAAAATTTTTTTACAGACAAATTAACCCCACGATACGACGGACCGTATGAAGTTACAAAAATTCTATCTCCGGTAATTGTAGCCCTGCGAAAGAAAGGGATAAACGAAGGGCCAGCTGTTAATATCCGCGCTCATGTGAGAGACCTCAAAATTTTTCCCGTAGAACCCGAACCAAGTACAAAAAATTCAATTAAATTAAATTCATCCGCCGGTGTCAGTCGTAAACCAGCCGCCGCGCCGTCAGCAATGGTCGTCTCTTCGCACAAGCGCTACCACCTGCACCAGAAAAAAAGAAGGAAGAAACCTGTCCGATCACATTCGTTCTTGTGTCAGCAGGCAAGGAGAAACCAGACTTAGAAAAACGAACCCCGTCTACGAAAAAAATGACCGACCATCATGGAGACACCAGGCAAACCGTCCAGGTTGCCCCTACTAGCCACAGTTCAGAATCGGCATTACACGATCCATTCGGAAGGCGCAGAACGCAACCGGCAAGACCCCAACCCCCTGCTCGTCGAGATCCCAAATTAGTAATCGGGTTGGAGATCCTGCCATCTGGTCCAACAACCACTCGCAGAGTAAACGTCAAGGGGAGCGACAGACCGGGAGCTCACCCAATCCGACCCCCACCACCGATCGAGGACCACATGGCAATGGTCCGCGACCTCAAGGGCAAGGCAATTGACTTATGGAAAAACCGGATTCAGCAAACAAGCAGCCGGGGTTTTCCACTGAGCCCACCAACAGAGCACCCTGAAAGGGAACCAAGGAATAACCGACCAACCCGACCGATGGAATGGAGTCTAAAGCCGCTGGACCTCGATCCAATAGAAGTGAGTCGGAGGGCAGTGATACAGGCTGCTGCCGGACCTATGAGTTTGGCCCAGCAATGGAACGATCCTAGAATAGCCCGTTACGCAGAAGGATATCCCTCTTTGCAGCATGGTGTCAGCAGGGACACCTTTTAACCAAGAAGACCGATCCCCTACCACCCCACCAACCGTAAGCTCAACAACCAACGACGCACCCGTAAACCCGTGGAGGAAAACTGGAGTCGCCCAAAAACGCCGACAGAGAGCAAGGTTCAGCGCGCTGCGTAGAAAGGAGACTTCCGATTCGGCAGATGTGTCTCCTATGGACATAAATTAAAGTACCTCGTTTATTTTGCCTTGAAGCTTACTTGACTTGTTCTTTTTTGTTGCTTTTGAATTAAGGATTGCCTATTTTAGTTATTTGTTTTTTGACATTAATTTTTTTTTTTTTCTATAACAATTATTTCTGAATTTGTTCTTTTTATTATTAAGTCGAAGTTTATAACATTTTTGGAAAAAAAGAAAAAAAAAACACATTCCCTGGAATGTATCCTACAATGAGGTTTGGACTTATAACTCTGGTATCTTTTAATAAACTGTAATCTTTGAAGCTTTTTAATATTTTCAATTTGACTATTTTTAGCCCCTTTTCTGGCGGTTTAAGAAGTTCACTTATGATTTTTTCTTTCTCTAATTTACTTGTTGTTGGGTTTTCTTCTTTTAAATTTGAATTTCTTGCTTGTGCTCTTGTTGTGACACACACAAATAAATTCTGTAAGTCCTCTGACTTTAGTTGTATTCTACTTAATGCATCCGCAGTTCAGTTGTCTTTGCCTGGTGAATACTCCACAGTAAAGTTATATTCCTCTAATATTAGCCTTAATTTCGTTAATCTACTTGAGGGTTCTTTTAGTGAGAACAGATATACTAGTGGTCTATGGTCTGTTAGTGTTTTGAAACGTCTTCCGAAAAGATAAGGTCTGAAATGTTTTACTGCCCATACTATTGCGAGCAATTCTTTTTCTATGGTACTGTAATTCTTTTCGGCTTTATTTAATGATTTACTTGCGTATGCGATGGGTTTATCATCAAAATTTGATATAACAGCACCTAAGGCAAATCCAGAGGCGTCTGTTCGAAGTATGAATTCTTTTGCAAAATTTGGAAACTGTAAAACATTTGGGCTTATTAGGAATTCTTTTAGCAAATTAATTGAGGTATTGCAATCTTCGGAAAATTTAAATTCTACGTTTTTTCTTAATAAACGGTTTAAGGGAATGGCTAGTGTTGCAAAATTTGGTATGAACTTTCTATAGTAGTTAGCAAATGCTACAAATCTCCTTACTCCGCCTGCATTTTGTGAGATTGGATAATTTTTCATTACTATGGATTTTGATGGATCTGGGCCCTATTTCATAAACATTGACAATTGCGACAGGTGACAGGTGACAATTTGTAAATGACAACTAGGAAATTGTCTATATCCTGTCCCATAGAAAAATTGACAATTTTGTAGAATTGTCGGGAAATCTGCGACAATTGTCGTAATTTCGTTTCATAAAAAAATTGTCATGACAATGAATTGTCAGGGATATTTTTAAAATTGTCATAAATTCCCCGACAAATTTGTAGTGACAATTTTTTTATTGTACAGAAAAAGTTATACAAATTACAATTTTGTCAGTATGTAATTGAAAATTGTGACAGGTAACTGAGTTTCGGTCGAAAAGTGACAAGTTGAATTAAAAATGTCAAATATTATTTTTTCAAGTGAAAGCGATAATGAGTCTGAGATACAAGTTCGCGAAGTAAGTCGTCCTCGAATTTTTAAGGACAGAATCAACAATTATTTTGCTGCATTAAGTGATTTTCAATTTAATGATAAATTTCGCGTCGCATATAGTTTCTTCTGCTAAATTCAGTCTATTGCATACATTGCAAGAAATTTGTCAAAATATATGACAATGACAAAATTTTCACGACAAATTTATCAGATAGTGACAAAAATGTCACGACAATTATATCGTTATCTGACAGTGACAAAATTGTCACGACAAATTGATCACAGTCTGACAGCGACAAATTTGTCACTACAAAATTGTTATATACGACCTGTCAATGCGACATGAAATGGAAACTTGTCAGATAACTGCGACAAATTTGTAGAAATGTCACCTGTCAATGTTTATGAAATAGGGCCCTGGTATAATACCTTTGTCTGATATTATATGACCTAGATATAAAACTTCTTTTCTAAGGAAAGCACATTTACTTGGATGTAGTTTGAGATTTACTTCTCTCAATCTTTCGAATACTTCAATTAAATTTTTATTGTGGTGTTCTAATTTTTTTTTTTTTTTTTGAATACTATAAGATCGTCAAGATGCATAAAGAATTTTGAATACGTTAGACCCGATATTGAAAGAAACCTTGAAAACGTACTGTGTGACAATATATATACAGGGTGATTCGCATAAGGTGTGACAAAAAGATAGGGTGTGTAGGTTGGACCTAGACAAGCAAAAAATCGTATAGGAGGGGGGGTCCATTTTCCCCCGTTTAGGCGGGAGGGGCAATTTAAGAAAAAAATCAAAAAAAATGGGAAAAAAAATATTTAAAAATAACGGTAATACCTACAGAGTCGTGCTATAGCATTTTGAAAAGCCAAAAATTTATACATTAATTTTAATTTAAAAATAAGTTGTTCAAATAAATAGTTTTTGAAATATTAATTTTCAAAGTCAAAATTTTGAAAAAAAAAACATAATTTTTTTTTTTTAAACCACTTTTTTCCAAATTTTACGTAATTAAGTAGTATTTTTCTGGCTTATTTTCAATGCTCTTATTTATTTTTGATCAAACAAAAAAAACCGGATGTCAAAGTAACCTGTAGTTTTTGAAAAAACCAAAAATTACAAAAACGACTTTTAAAAATTTTTTTTTTCTTAAAATTTTTTTTTTCGTTATTTGATTCTTAAGTGATTCTTAAGTGAAAAAAGTAAAGAAAAAATTCATCCTTAATTTATTAAATTCACTTAAGAATCAAAAAACGAAAAAAAAACTTAAAAAAAAAAAAAAATTTAAAAAGTCGTTTTTGTAATTTTTGGTTTTTTCAAAAACTACAGGTTATTTTGACATCCGGTTTTTTGTGTTTGATCAAAAATAAATAAGACCATTGAAAATTAGCCAAAAAAAAACTACTTTATTACGTAAAATTTGGAAAAAAAGTGGTTTAAAAAAAAAAATTATGTTTTTTTTTCAAAATTTTGACTTTGAAAATTAATATTTCAAAAACTATTTATTTGAACAATTTATTTTTAAATTTAAATTAATGTATAAGTTTTTGGCTTTTCAAAATGCTATAGCACGACTCTGTAGGTATTACCGTTATTTTTAAATAATTTTTTTCCCATTTTTTGTGATTTTTTTCTTAAATTGCCCCTCCCGCCTAAACGGAGGAAAATGGACCCCCCCTAAAACAATATATACTATTTTCTAAAATAACTATTTTTAAATGTAGTAGTAGTAGAACTGTAGTACATAATTTAATCAATTTGGAGACAAATCCGCTTTTCCTGTGGAACTCTTTGCGATGGAAGCAATGTAGTGTTCGGTAAAAATTTAGAACGTTGTTTGTGCTGCTTGTTTTGATCGCCCTCATGATGTTGTTTGGTTTTTGTAATTTGTGTTTAACTGTAGTCATCTTTGTTGGTGTGTTTTTGTATTTATGTACATGCCTTCTGTTCTCTTGTATGTACAGGGGACACGGGCCAATAGTTTTGTCGTTGTTGTTTGTTCTGAGTTCTTGTTAAATTTATTTAGCGGAATTGTTTTATAATATATTTTTTTAACGTAAATATGAGCCACCATCCGCCTGTTCTAGGTGGACTTCAATTGTGCTATCCTGTTCCATTTCCAGTTTATAACGTTTTTGTAAAAAAGAAAAAAAAAACAAAACAAAAAAAAAATAATAATAAATAAGCGTATGAAAAAAAAAACTTCTTCCAGTAAGGAGATAAGCCGAGAAGGTTCTCGTCTCCAAAAGTAAGGGGGGTCTGTGACGAAACGTCACACTTTCTTACTTTCGCCGCCCCAAAGCAGAACACACATACAACGGCTATGCTGCAAATCCTCTATACGAGTAAGATAAGAAAAAATTCTGGGTGCATTTTTTTTCCTTTTTATGAGTTCACATCCACTTATCACCGCAGAAATGATAAGTAGATGTGAAATCACTCCCAGAAGAGGAAGAGAAACTACTAGCTAAACATTAGTTGTGGGAATACCACTCTGATTATATGCGAAGATTTCTTTTCTGCCGACTTACACAGTCAATTTTTGATTTGTTTTTAATTGGCCTTACATTGAGGATGGACCCAGGAGGCACACCTCAAATCTAAGGTCCATTAAGAACACCAAAACCACCGCTCGTTCGACTTTAATAGTCAACCTTAGTTCCCGTATCAGTAAAGAAAACCAGTTTAATCGGCCTCATAACGTCAGGACCCAGTGGGCACTATTTTGTGAGGTCTATTAAACTTAACTAATCTTTGTTTATCCCAAATATTGCTCACCGTGACCAAACGACCGAACGCCAGGTGCTACAGCAAAAGGTTGCACCAAGTCCGACCAGCATATAGCCAATCACCGACCTCGCTTCAACACTGCCATCCGTAAAGTCCTAAAAAGGTGAAGATAAACAAGAACAGCCGGCTCTTCAGGCATACTTTCAGTTTCCTTTTATACAGATTAGCGTAGAAAAACTCGGCCCTTCAGGCATACTGATTCAGTCTTTATTTTTGATCAATTAACGTAAATCAAAGAAAATGTTGTAAATTTTGAGATTATATTAACGTAAAAAACCAAACTATTTGTAAACAATATTGTAAGCTCTTCGATCTAGATTAGGATAAAAAAGAAATCATTTAAGAAAACATTTGCCGTGTCGGAGTTCTCCTTTTTACACAGAAGTTGGACCGTCGCATCCCAAGTCTTTTGGCTTCCTTGGGAAAAACCCTGACCCGCTGAGTCCTACTCTAGCTGGAAAACAAAGAAGCATCACAAAGTACATGGTCTTCTTGGACGCGCAGATTGTTTTGTAATGACAATTCGCTTCAATGTATATTTGTCTCAGAGTCTCTGTGTTCAATTTTCTAAATAAGTTGAGGGATCCAAGCGATTTTTTTCTAGCTTGTTTGATTAAACTTGTCAGAAAACATGGATACAAAAATGCATTGTCCCATTTCATTTCGAGCATTGTGACACATTCATCTAGTTGGTGGTGATAATCATTAATCCAACTGTTCCAGCTCAGTTTCGGTAGTAACGAAAGATTTTTCGCAGCAGGATTTTTTGTTGTTGTTGCACATTTAATAGATACGGGCAGGTGATCCGAGAAAAGTTGTGTTGCTACTTCCATGTCCTGTATCAGTTCGTGCCAATTTCCGTTGATTAGCGCAAAATCAATTACAGAGCATCCATTTCCCTTCAGAAACGTAAATTCACCATTTTTGTCACTTGCTGTTCTACCGCTTAAAAGACACAAACTAAAAGTCTCACATGCCTCAATTAGTTGTTTTCCCTTAGCATCGATGATAACGTTGCAATAAAACTGAAATTCTCCTTTCATTATAGGTGTTACTTGTTCATTTCCAACTCTAGCGTTAAAGTCACCAACGAGAAGCATATTATTGACACCTGAACAAAGAAGGCAATCGATAAGATCGTTGTATTCAATGTTCCAGTTGGAACAGTTTATAAATACTGGGCAAATTTCAATAGGTTCTCCTTCCATTTCCATTTTGACAAAATATCTATTTTCTCTGCTTATAAAGCAGCAGTTTGTTTTTAACGGAAATTGTTTCTTTATTCCAAAGACCATTTCTCCGCTCGCTCTTCCTACCGTGTGCGTTCTGTTTGCAGCATTCCATAACAGTTCGAATTCATTAAAAATATTTACGAAATTTTCATTTTTTTCTACTAAGAAAGTTTCATATAGAAAGAATATTTCATGTTTTTTAACATATTCAAAGAAATCTGAATATTTACTCTTATTTTTCAATCCAGCTTCATTATATGACAATATACTAAAATTTAACATATTATTTGATTTAACTACTTTACTACTACTAGGGCAGACAGCAATACTATTAGGAATGGTTTAAGGGTTGGGCTTGTGACCCGGGTACAGGATAATTTCCATATGAGGATGTAGATGGCAATGTCATCGCTGTAGGGGGTCCTCTATAAAACATTTTTGTGACTGTCATTACCAGCTGGTTGATGATTTCTTCTCCATCACCTTTACCATTGCCATCTTTCCAAACAAGTACTTCATTTTCTTCATAAAAAAATGTTTTATTTTCTACTTGAATATGTTCTCCTTTTAGCAGAATTTTTAACTTCGGACTCCTTATTAAAAGGTTTTTCTTCAAATTAAAAATTTTTCTTCGTCGATCACGTATTGCCTTAGGAAAGTCTCTGTGAATTGAAATTCCAGAATTTCGTAGTGGTCGTACTTTGCCCATTATTATTTTGACATCTTTCGCTCTGCTTACCTGCACCAGTATATTTGCAATTCTTTTATTTGGACGTCCCAGCATTTTTACATCTTGAAATATTTCATTTTTGTTTACATTACTTTTTTGAAGCAAATCTGCACAAATTTCTTCTGCATGCGCAATAGGATTCGCATTTGGGGTTGTTGGTAAATGCACGATGATATTTTTTTTTCACAAGCCTTTTTGGCTAGGAGCTGTATATCTCTTTCCCTCGTACAACATCGAAGCTGTGTTTTGTAAAGAGCTTCTTTTGTTTGTTGAAGTTGAGTTTGTGTGCCCATCAATTGGCATTGTATAAAAGATCTATTTGAGCCTTTTGCTCTGTGATCGTGTTTTGCATTTCCAAAAGATCGCCCTTTGTTGCAAGGTGAGATGTTTTTCGATCCAACAATTGTTCAAGTGCTTCCACTTACATTTCTCCCACACCCATTGTGCACACATTTTTTTGCATCGGTTGATGGGTTTCGGGTGAAGTTTCACCTACTTTTCGCTTAAGCATATATGTAAAAGTATATGTGCTTCCGATTCAGTAATTTTTTTCTTTCTTATTATCTATGACTTACTCTGTTGATATTGTTAGTTTTTTCGGTTTTTAGATAAAAGAATACTTCCTGCGCACTTTGAGATTAATCACTTTCACAATACTTTGCTAAATAATAGTATTTTCTATTTTTTTATATTTTATATTTTGTATTGAAATCCAAGAGCTTAAATTTGCACCTTCCGTATAGTTTGCTGCCAGGGTTGCCAATGAATATAAAAATTCCCAATAAAACCCGGCAAATATTAGTTAGGATTTTTAAAAATCAACACATCAACTCCTAGTTTGCTTTTCGCCCCGGTGCGGCAATGGGCTCATTAGTTAGATGTTGCGGTATACCCTTCTAAGACACAAATTTTGTTCGTATCTCACATGCTGTGAACTTTATATCTAAGTGAATGTACAAGACTTCATCTCACTTAGAATAAATGAACAAAATGTTTGCCATGTTTGGCTTCAAATTATTGATTAAACACTAACAAAATGGAGCTGATGATCTTTCCAACATTAGCCGAGTTTTATTGGGAGTCTATGTTCACTTATATTCACTTAGGCAAAACATCGCAAAACATCGCTCATGTAAAAATAACAACTCTTAAGTGAATATATGTAAGTGAATAGCGTAAGTGAACAAAAATAACTAGCTTGCAGAAGTGAATAACAATGATGGTTGGTAAATGGAGTTTGTGAAAGTGAACTTGGTAAATGAATATAGCCATATAAATCGTTTTATTGACACTCGCAAGTGAAGTGAATATATGAAAGTGAACATAGAAATTCCAATAACACTCGGCTATTGCTTTTGAATAATTTATTTCTTCAAAGATTTTTGCATTTGTTAGTTTCTTTTGGTTTTTATAAAAGTTGAAAATTTCAAACATTTTATTTTCATTGTTAAAATCTTTGTCTCTTCTTTCTTTGAATTCGATTTGTTTTGATTTTCTATTAGAATTACCTGATTTGCAAAATCATTGATTGCTGTCTCAGATATTCAGATTCCGTAAGTAGTGTTTTCTTCAGCAAAATGTATAGTGTCTATTTTTTAGAGTTCCAATACGGGACAACGCGACGGCACTGGAGTTGAGCTCACCTTTTTTGCACACTATGTATTGTATAATCAAACTCTTCTAGGCTCAAAAGCCACTGTACCGGTCTGGAATTTGGCTCCTTTAATGGTTCCTCTTTTAATTTTTTCCTGGTTCCTGCCATAAGGGTATTGCCGAAAATATTGAGCTGTATCAAGAACTTTTTCTCTATGGTGATACTGCCGTTTTGTTCACCTTACGACATGGAGCGGCTTGCAAAACAAACTGGTTTGTCTGTACGTATAGTTTCTTATGATTTTTCGGCCGGCCGCCAATAGCAACATTACTAGCATCAGCAGTCAAGTTGAATGGCCTAGTATAATCTGTATACTGTAATATGGGGTCATTGCCTAAAAGACTTTTACAAGTTTCAAAACAATTGGTGTACTTGGAGCTAAAAACTATTTTGCTTCCTATTCGAGGACATTCTGTCATTGGTTTTGTGATAGTAGAAAAATTGCTAATAAATTTTCGGTGGTACCCGAGATAACCCAGAAAAGACTTGCTTAGGTGTTTGCTTCGATTTTGTTTAAGTTTTATTTAACACCATCTGACATTACCAACACCAAGTGACCAAAAACGAAACCTTTTTTTGAAGAAACTCTGAATTATCTAATTTCAGTTTGATATTGGCTTCTCTGAGCTTTTGAAAAACTAGTTATAAATCATATATATGAGCTGTGTACAGGTGCATGCTTGGTGGACTTGGAGTAGGCATTCGATACCGTTTGCTAAGACGGTTTTTTCTAAAAGTTGATCAGATATGGCACGAGTGAACCAGTGCTACATAAATATGTTCTCAGTGGTTTGCTTCATAGTAGAGTGTTTGTTGTCAAAAGTGACAATGTATAACTTCTTCCAGAACTTCCAAGATACAGAACGGTCTGGAACAGGAAACGGTGAGTTCAACTATATGATTAAGTAGTCAAGTATCTGGCTAGATCAGTACCTATATTTTTACAAATATTAGGCTTCGGCTCTGGACAGGCATAAAAGAATAAATAAAATAAATAGGGTGGAGCAACAGGGCGAGGAGCCCCAGGGACTGGCGCGTATCTCACAACCATGCCTTGTGAGGGAATGGAGGGGACCTACAATTTTCTGCCGGTTCCGAACAGCTAATCGAGAAAGCGCTTTTCATGGCAATGAATACTAACGGAGGCATTGCCAATTCCTCGCGAAAGGTGATACCCGTGGAAAAAACATTTGTGCCTCTGTTGGAATTCGAACCTCGAACCTCTGGACTCACAGGCGGACATGCTATCCATCTTACCACGGGTCTGGTAAGATTGATAGCATGTCCGCCTATCTTCTTGGACTCGCAGATTGTTTTGTAATGACAATTCGCTTCAATGTATATTTGTCTCAGAGTCTCTGTGTTCAATTTTCTAAATAAGTTGAGGGATCCAAGCGATTTTTTTCTAGCTTGTTTGATTAAACTTGTCAGAAAACTAGGATACAAAAATGCATTGTCCCATTTCATTTCGAGCATTGTGACACATTCATCTAGTTGGTGGTGATATTCATTAATCCAACTGTTCCAGCTCAGTTTCGGTAGTAACGAAAGATTTTTCGCAGCAGGAGTGTTTGTTGTTGTTGCACATTTAATAGATACGGGCAGGTGATCCGAGAAAAGTTGTGTTGCTACTTCCATGTCCTGTATCAGTTCGTACCAGTTTCCGTTGATTAGCGCAAAATCAATTACAGAGCATCCATTTCCCTTCAGAAACGTAAATTCACCATTTTTGTCACTTGCTGTTCTACCGCTTAAAAGACACAAACTAAAAGTCTCACATGCCTCAATTAGTTGTTTTCCCTTAGCATCGATGATAACGTTGCAATAAAACTGAAATTCTCCTTTCATTATAGGTGTTACTTGTTCATTTCCAACTCTAGCGTTAAAGTCACCAACGAGAAGCATATTATTGACACCTGAACAAAGAAGGCAATCGATAAGATCGTTGTATTCAATGTTCCAGTTGGAACAGTTTATAAATACTGGGCAAATTTCAATAGGTTCTCCTTCCATTTCCATTTTGACAAAATATCTATTTTCTCTGCTTATAAAGCAGCAGTTTGTTTTTAACGGAAATTGTTTCTTTATTCCAAAGACCATTTCTCCGCTCGCTCTTCCTACCGTGTGCGTTCTGTTTGCAGCATTCCATAACAGTTCGAATTCATTAAAAATATTTACGAAATTTTCATTTTTTTCTACTAAGAAAGTTTCATATAGAAAGAATATTTCATGTTTTTTAACATATTCAAAGAAATCTGAATATTTACTCTTATTTTTCAATCCAGCTTCATTATATGATAATATACTAAAATTTAACATATTCACCGGTCAACAGCATTTTTGCGCATGGGTTTTACCTAATATTTTTTGATTCTATTAGCAAATCTATATAAAAAATTGCGTTTACCGAACGAAAATATTTGCTTTTTAAGAAGTTAAGGGGGGGGGGGGTTAAGGTTTCAAAGTAAGAAAAAATACATTTTTTGCGATTTTTTTTCATAAAAGGGGATTGAGTAATTACATTCGGGTCTTTTGTAGATTTTTGAGCATACTTTCGACAATATACGGTAATTTTTTCATGCAAAAATATTGAAGCATAAGCCCGTAACAGAGCTTTCCCCAGAACCTCTCAATAAAAAATTATTTGCGGTGTTTTTGGTTCAAAGAAAGTATACAAAGTGTTGAAAGTACGAACTAACTTTGGACTGGTAGTGAGTGCTCGAGTGAATAACACTGGTCAACAAAAAAAAATTTTTTTTGCGATTGGGTCTTACTTAATATATTTTGATTTATATAAGCAAATCTATATAAAAAATTTTAATTACACAACGAAAATATTTGCTTTGTAAGAAGTTATAGCATTTTTGATTTTCACGCCTGATTAATGTCAGTCTTTGCGCGCTATGGTTCTCGAAGAAAGGTTACAGGGTAGGGCATTGTATATAAAAAGTACATTTACACCATGAACACTCCCGATGCTATAGCCATCTACCTGTTCGATTAAATTACCGCTCTTTTGAATCGGAAAAAAGTGAAGTGTAGAACCTTACATTGTATTACAATACCCAAGTGAACCACCGAGTTTGATAAACGAGCAAGTAGATGGCTATAGCATCGGGAGTGTTCATGGTGTTACTGTACGTTTTATATAAAATAGTATGACCCATCTAAAATGGCTTCTAGAAGTTGTAAACGAAACGCTGACTCGTTTTGCTATATTTGCGGTGAATTTATTAAAGTTAGAGAGAAAAAATATGATTTGAGTTCAAATTTAAGGATTTGCGAGGCATATCAAGCTTACTTTAATATACCAGTTAAGAATCAAGACAAAAAATGGGCTCCACATGTGTCATGTAACTCTTGCAGATACATTCTTGACGGTGAGTATATTTTCTCTACTTTTTTTATTGTATTAACTATTTCATAAGGTATTAATTAGGTTATAAAATACGTTGCGTTTTATTGTAGGTTGGTTCCGAGGTGAAAAAAGACAAATGAAGTTTGCAGTGCCCAGAATTTGGAGGGAACCCAGTGGTCATCTCACAGACTGTTATTTTTGTATTGTGCAGCCACTCAAAGGTAAAAATTCAAGGAAAACATCTTATCCTGATCTACCATCGACATCCGCTCCAATACCACATACAGAGAGAAATCCTGTGCCTAATCCGCCTGTGTTGGAAAATCAAGTACTCTCTCAAGGCAGCCTTCCATCAAGAAGGTCATCTGTATCCCTACCTACTGAATTCGTTCTTGAATCTGAGCTAAAACTACCACACCTCATCAACTCTGAAGATCTCAATGACCTTATAAGAGACTTAAATCTTCCAAAAAGTAAAGCAGAGTTATTAGCATCACGGTTAAAACAATGGAATCTACTTAATTCTGATGTACGAATATCCCGTCAAAGAAAACGTCATGAAGAATTTTCTTGTTTCTTTAGTAAGGAAGATGGACTCTGTTTTTGTCATGACGTGAAAGGTTTATTTGAAGAAATTTGTATTCCATGTAACACAAGTGAATGGCGCCTTTTTATTGACAGCTCAACAAAAAGTCTAAAAGCTGTGCTACTACACAATGGCAACAAATTTCCCTCTATTCCATTGGCACATTCCGTACATCTCAAAGAAAATTATGAGAGTATTAAAATGCTATTAACTGCAATTAAATATATGGAATACAAGTGGGAAGTTATTGGAGACTTCAAGATGGTGTGTTTTTTTACCGGAATGCAGGGTGGGTATACTAAATACTCCTGCTATCTTTGCCTGTGGGATAGTAGAAATGATGCCACTCACTACCGTCAAAAGTATTGGCCTGTACGTACTGTGTATGAAATAGGAAAATGCAATATTAAATGGGAGACAATTGTCGATCCTAAAACTATATTAATGCCACCATTGCATATTAAATTGGGTCTGATTAAACAATTTGTAAAGGCTCTTAATCATGAGTCCGATGCTTTCAAATATTTGAAGAGTTTTTTTCCAAAGCTTTCAGAGGCAAAAATTAAAGCTGGAATCTTTGTGGGCCCTCAAATAAAAAAAATCATGGATTGTGATATTTTCCCGGACTTACTTAGCAATGAGGAGAAAAAAGCCTGGAACAGTTTTAAGGCAGTAGTTCATGGTTTTCTTGGAAACCATAGAGCTGAAAATTATGACGAGCTGATCACTGACATGATTACAAATTTTTCCATCATGGGATGTAGAATGTCTCTAAAGATGCACATGTTACATTCTCATTTGGATAAGTTTAAAAATAATATGGGAGCTTATTCGGAAGAGCAAGGGGAACGTTTCCATCAAGATATAATGGAATTTGAGAGACGTTATCAAGGCCAGTATACCGAAAATATGATGGGGGACTATATTTGGGGGTTAATAAGATAAACTTGTACTGAACATGAAAGAAAAAGTAAAACTGTTCATTTTTAAACGTTTGGACTTTATTTGTTTTTTTCTCAAGACGTTCTGGGAAAAGCTCTGTTACGGGCTTATGCTTCAATATTTTTGCATGAAAAAATTACCGTATATTGTCAGAAGTATGCTCAAAAATCTACAAAAGACCCGAATGTAATTACTCAATCCACTTTTATGAAAAAAAAATCGCAAAAAATGTATTTTTTCTTACTTTGAAACCTTGACCCCCCCCTTAACTTCTTAAAAAGCAAATATTTTCGTTCGGTAAACGCAATTTTTTATATAAATTTGCTTATAGAATCAAAAAATATTAGGTAAAACCCATGCGCAAAAAAAAAATTTTTTTTTTGTTGACCAGTGATTTGATTTAACTACTTTACTACTACTAGGGCAGACGGCAATACTATTTGGAATGGTTTAAGGGTTGGGCTTGTGACCCGGGTACAGGATAATTTCCATATGAGGATGTAGATGGCACTGTCATCGCTGTAGGGGGTCCTCTATAAAACATTTTTGTGACTCTCATTACCAGCTGGTTGATGATTTCTTCTCCATCACCTTTACCATTGCCATCTTTCCAAACAAGTACTTCATTTTCTTCATAAAAAAATGTTTTATTTTCTACTTGAATATGTTCTCCTTTTAGCAGAATTTTTAACTTCGGACTCCTTATTAAAAGGTTTTTCTTCAAATTAAAAATTTTTCTTCGTCGATCACGTATTGCCTTAGGAAAGTCTCTGTGAATTGAAATTCCAGAATTTCGTAGTGGTCGTACTTTGCCCATTATTATTTTGACATCTTTCGCTCTGCTTACCTGCACCAGTATATTTGCAATTCTTTCATTTGGACGTCCCAGCATTTTTACATCTTGAAATATTTCATTTTTGTTTACATTACTTTTTTGAAGCAAATCTGCACAAATTTCTTCTGCATGCGCAATAGGATTCGCATTTGGGGTTGTTGGTAAATGCACGATGATATTTTTTTTTTACAAGCCTTTTTGGCTAGGAGCTGTATATCTCTTTCCCACGTACAACATCGAAGCTGTGTTTTGTAAAGAGCTTCTTTTGTTTGTTGAAGTTGAGTTTGTGTGCCCATCAATTGGCATTGTATAAAAGATCTATTTGAGCCTTTTGCTCTGTGATCGTGTTTTGCATTTCCAAAAGATCGCCCTTTGTTGCAAGGTGAGATGTTTTTCGATCCAACAATTGTTCAAGTGCTTCCACTTACATTTCTCCCACACCCATTGTGCACACATTTTTTTGCATCGGTTGATGGGTTTCGGGTGAAGTTTCACCTACTTTTCGCTTAAGCATATATGTAAAAGTATATGTGCTTCCGATTCAGTAATTTTTTTCTTTCTTATTATCTATGACTTACTCTGTTGATATTGTTAGTTTTTTCGGTTTTTAGATAAAAGAATACTTCCTGCGCACTTTGAGATTAATCACTTTCACAATACTTTGCTAAATAATAGTATTTTCTATTTTTTTATATTTTATATTTTGTATTGAAATCCAAGAGCTTAAATTTGCACCTTCCGTATAGTTTGCTGCCAGGGTTGCCAATGAATATAAAAATTCCCAATAAAACCCGGAAAATATTAGTTAGGATTTTTAAAAATCAACACATCAACTCCTAGTTTGCTTTTCGCCCCGGTACGGCAATGGGCTCATTAGTTAGATGTTGCGGTATACCCTTCTAAGACACAAATTTTGTTCGTATCTCACATGCTGTGAACTTTATATCTAAGTGAATGTACAAGACTTCATCTCACTTAGAATAAATGAACAAAATGTCTGCCATGTTTGGCTTCAAATTATTGATTAAACACTAACAAAATGGAGCTGATGATCTTTCCAACATTAGCCGAGTTTTATTGGGAGTCTATGTTCACTTATATTCACTTAAGCAAAACATCGCAAAACATCGCTCATGTAAAAATAACAACTCTTAAGTGAATATATGTAAGTGAATAGCGTAAGTGAACAAAAATAACTAACTTGCAGAAGTGAATAACAATGATGGTTGGTAAATGGAGTTTGTGAAAGTGAACTTGGTAAATGAATATAGCCATATAAATCGTTTTATTGACACTCGCAAGTGAAGTGAATATATGAAAGTGAACATAGAAATTCCAATAACACTCGGTGTTGCTGTCTAGGAAGACCACACTTACACTCTGTTAATCGATAAACCAATCCACACTTTACGCTTTGTTAATCGCTCCGCTAATCTTTCGAAAAACCAAAAGCCGACAACTGGATCCACAGCAAATAAAAGCTCCTTGTTTATTTTCTTTACTTTTCTTGTTTTTTATTGTTTAATTGCACGTAGATTTTTTATTACCGTATTTTGTTTTAGGTTACATGTTCAGCCGAAAAAATAAAATGTTTTAATTTAGAAGAAAACCAAATGGCGGAAGGCCCAAGAAATATTTTAGTTACGATGTTGTGTGTCTGGTGGTTGACAGTAGAATGCCGTGCCGTCGCTATGCGACGAAACACTTTTTAGGCAAATGTAGTAGAATTTTTACTTTAGATTAAATTATTTTAGAGGGCGAACTATCAGTTGCCTATTTTGGAGTTAGGCACTGTTCACACTGGAGTTGTATGAACATTACCGCCCCCCTTGGCGAAATACGCCAAAAAAAATATTACTGAAAATAAAGCAAGTGAAATTTTGTTTAATTGGCAATTTAGTTAATAGGCAATAGGCACAGTTTTACTATGGGGCGGACTATTTCTCCGTTTTGGGTCTTTAATGTTGCAACTCTGACTCGACCATCGGAACCCGGGTGTATATTTATAACACGGCCTAGACGCCATTCGGTGGATGGCAGATTTTCGTTTTTAATGACGACCAAATCATCAACTTTAATGTTGGTTTGAGGTGTTTTCCATTTGTGTCGTTGATGTAGTTCCTTGAGGTATTCATCCTTCCATCTGTGGCAGAATTGTTGTTGGAGGCATTTTACTTTTTCCCACCGATTGATTAGCGATAAATTTGCATCGACCAGATTCGGTTCCGGAAAAGATAAAAGCGGACCGCCGCGTAAAAAATGCCCCGGCGTCAATGCCAACAGATCAGAAGGATCTGTGGACATGGACGATATTGGACGCGAGTTCAAACATGCTTCGATACGTGCTAAAACCGTTGCAAATTCTTCGAACGTAAATTTGTCCTTGGTCCCCAGCCCTCTTAAATGGTTTTTGAAACTTTTAGCGCCGGCTTCCCATGAACCTCCCATGTGAGGTGCCCCTGGCGGAATAAAATTCCATTTCAAACCCTGAGATGTCATGAGACTTGTAGTTGCTGGGTTGTTGTTTTGAGATAGACCCGAAGAAGCGAAAAACATAGCCCAATACGCGCATTGCGCGGGATAGAGTCGAAAAAAAAAATCAAGAAAATCTTCCGGTTCTTGTTGAACTACCAATGAGTTGGTGTTTTGTTCGGAGTTGTCGAGAGAAATGCCTGTTAGTCCCACTAGAGGACTCTGAAAAATTGCGAAAGAGGATTCGTTGAAATGGAGTGTCTCTAGGGTCGACCAAGATTTGGCGGTACAAGACAAATTTATAAATCTCCAGCGGAGAATGCGAGATGGTATGGCGAGATTACCACTGATTCCGAAAATGGATGTATTCTTATTGGTTATGGGCAAGTTCAAAACGCTTTTGTCTTACCACTGAGATAAAGGATATTTCGGAACCAGGGTATTTAAGAGCGCGAACTATGTGCACGATGCAAACTAGTGCCGTTGCAAGCAATATTTTCTTAGAGGCACCGACATGAAAATTTTGAAACGACGCTTGAGGCACGAATGGCTGTGACGACGACGACATTTGAGGAGCTTTAGTTGCACTAAGGAGATTAGTGGACTGTATTTTACTATTTCCGTCTTCGTTAACGTTTAGATGCAACAGTGAGCGATGCCGACTTAACAGTGGTTCTAAGAATATTTACTTGACATTTGCATGACGAGCGCTTAAACAGTTGTTGCACAGTTTGTGCTGCCATACCGTTTTGATTCTCGTTGGGATCAACATTGCCGAAAATTTGCCAAGGTGTGTGTTTAAAAAAAAAGAAACGCGATAGAAAACGCGGACTCCTTCGAAGAAGAAGGTAGTCGTTTAAATTTAAAAAAAGGGAAAATTGCAAGCACGGGAATCTTCAAAAGGCTTGAACGATTCTACATGGGGCCAACCACCCATGCTACATAAACGAGGACAAAACGCGATAAAGAAAACGCGATAAAGAAAACGCGATAAAGAAAACGCGATAAAGGACACGCGACTCCTTCGAAGAAGAAGGAAGTCGATTAAATTTCAAAAAGAATCAAAATTTAAAGCACAAGAATCTTCAAAAGGCTTGAAAGACTCTACTGGGGGCCAACCACCCCGGCTTGATACACCGTTACCACAGGTGTGTTTGGCACGAACGGGTACAAAAACGCGATAAAAACGCGTCCGAATCTTCAAAAGGCTTGAAAGATTCTACTGGGGGGGCCAACCACCCATGCGACCTAAACGAGTACAGAACGCGATAGAGACAACGCGATAAAGACAACGCGATAAAGAAAACGCGATGAAGAAAACGCGATAAAGAGAACGCGATAAAGAAAACGCGATAAAGAAAACGCGATGAAGAAAACGCGATTAAGAAAACGCAATGAAGAAAACGCGACAAAGAAAACATAAAGAAAACGCGATAAAGAAAACGCGATAAAGGACACGCGACTCCTTCGAAGAAGAAGGAAGTCGATTAAATTTCAAAAAGAATCAAAATTTAAAGCACAAGAATCTTCAAAAGGCTTGAAAGACTCTACTGGGGGCCAACCACCCCGGCTTGATACACCGTTACCAAAGGTGTGTTTGGCACGAACGGGTACAAAAACGCGATAAAAACGCGTCCGAATCTTCAAAAGGCTTGAAAGATTCTACTGGGGGGGCCAACCACCCATGCGACCTAAACGAGTACAGAACGCGATAGAGACAACGCGATAAAGACAACGCGATAAAGAAAACGCGATGAAGAAAATGCGATAAAGAAAACGTGATGAAGAAAACGCGATAAAGGACACGCGATAAAGAAAACGCGATAAAGAAAACGCGATAAAGAAAACGCGATAAAGAAAACGCGATAAAGGACACGCGACTCCTTCGAAGAAGAAGGAAGTCGATTAAATTTCAAAAAGAATCAAAATTTAAAGCACAAGAATCTTCAAAAGGCTTGAAAGACTCTACTGGGGGCCAACCACCCCGGCTTGATACACCGTTACCAAAGGTGTGTTTGGCACGAACGGGTACAAAAACGCGATAAAAACGCGTCCGAATCTTCAAAAGGCTTGAAAGATTCTACTGGGGGGGCCAACCACCCATACGACCTAAACGAGTACAGAACGCGATAGAGACAACGCGATAAAGACAACGCGATAAAGAAAACGCGATTAAAAGAACGCAGACTCCTTCGAAGCAGAAGGAAGTCGATTAAATTTCAAAAAGAATCAAAATTTAAAGCACAAGAATCTCCAAAAGGCTTGAAAGACTCTACTGGGGGCCAACCACCCCGGCTTGATACACCGTTACCAACGGTGTGTTTGGCACGAACGGGTACAAAAACGCGATAAAAAACGCGTCAGAATCTTCAAAAGGCTTGAAAGATTCTACTGGGGGGCCAACCACCCATGCGACATGACGGTGCGACATGAACGAGGACTAAAACTCGATATAGAACGCAGACTCCTTCGAAGAAGAAGGCAGTCTATAAAATTTCACAAAACGAAAATTTAAAGCACTGGAATCTTCAAAAGGCTTGAAAGATTCCGTTACCAATGGTATGTGCGGCACGAATGAGGACAAAACTCGATAAAAAAGAACGCAGACTCCTTCGAAGAAGAAGGCAGTCTATCAAATTTCAAAGAAATCAAAATTTTAAAGCACTAGAATCTTCAAAAGGCTTGACAGATTCAAAAAATTTCAAAAAAAAAATCAAAATCTTAAAGCTCTAGAATCTCCAAAAGGCTTGACAGATTCAAAAAATTCCAAAAAAAATCAAAATTTTAAAGCACTAGAATCTTCAAAAGGCTTGAAAGATTCTAAAAATTTCAAAAAAAATCAAAATTCTAAGGCTCTAGAATCTCCAAAAGGCTTGAGAGATTCCAAAAATTTCAAGAAAAATTAAAATTTTAAAGTGCTAGATTCCTCAAAAGGTTTGAAAGATTCTAAAATTTTCAAAAAAAAGTTAAAGTTTTAAAGCGCAAGAATCTTCAACAGGCTTGAAAGATTCTAAAATTTTCAAAAAAAAGTAAAAATTTTAAAGCGCAAGAATCTTCAACAGGCTTGAAGTATTCTAAAATTTTCAAAAAGAAGTAAAAATTTTAAAGCGCAAGAATCTTCAACAGGCTTGAACTATTCTAAAATTTTCAAAAAAAAAGTTAAAATTTTAAAGCGCAAGAATCTTCAACAGACTTGAAAGATTCTACAATTTTCAAAAAAAGTTAAAATTTTAAAGCGCAAGAATCTTCAACAGACTTGAAAGATTCTAAAATTTTCAAAAAAAAGTAAAAATTTTAAAGCGCAAGAATCTTCAACAGGCTTGAAGTATTCTAAAATTTTCAAAAAAAGTTAAAATTTTAAAGCGCAAGAATCTTCAACAGGCTTGAAAGATTCTAAAATTTTCAAAAAAAAGTAAAAATTTTAAAGCGCAAGAATCTTCAACAGACTTGAAAGATTCTAAAATTTTCAAAAAAAAGTAAAAATTTTAAAGCGCAAGAATCTTCAACAGGCTTGAAGTATTCTAAAATTTTCAAAAAAAGTTAAAATGTTAAAGCGCAAGAATCTTCAACAGGCTTGATAGATTCTAAAATTTTCAAAAAAAAATAAAAATTTTAAAGCGCAAGAATCTTCAACAGGCTTGAAGTATTCTAAAATTTTCAAAAAAAGTTAAAATTTTAAAGCGCAAGAATCTTCAACAGGCTTGAAAGATTCTAAAATTTTCAAAAAAAGTAAAAATTTTAAAGCGCAAGAATCTTCAACAGACTTGAAAGATTCTAAAATTTTCAAAAAAAAGTTAAAATGTTAAAGCGCAAGAATCTTCAACAGGCTTGATAGATTCTACTGGGGGCCAACCACCCCGGCTTGGATACACCGTTACGAACGGTGTGTGCGGCACGACCGAGAGAAAAAATTTCAAAAGTCAAAATTTTAAAGTGTAAGAATCTTCAAAAGGCTTGAAGGATTCAAAAATTTTCAAAAAAAAATTTAAATTTTGAAGCTCTAGAATCTTCAAAAGGCTTGATAGATTCTACTGGGGGCCAACCGCCCCGGCTTGGATACACCGTAACGAACGGTGTGTGCGGCACGAACGAGAACAAAATTTCAAAAGGTCAAAATTTTAAAGTGTAAGAATCTTCAAAAGGCTTGAAGGATTCAAAAATTTTCAAAAAAAATTAAAATTTTGAAGCTCTAGAATCTTCAAAAGGCATGAAGGATTCAAAAATTTTCGAAAAAAATTAAAATTTTGAAGCTCTAGAATCTTCAAGAGGCTTGATAGATTCTACTGGGGGCCAACCACCCCGGCTTTTCAGAAGTAAAAAATGTTGAAGAAAACGCAGACTTCTTCAAAGAGGAAGACAGTCTATTAAAAATCACAAAAAACCAAAAAATAGGCGGGGAACAAAACCACTTGCCAATATCGAAGCTACAAAAAAACTACCACTACCACGATGGAAAGCGATTACCTTGGAACCACTTCAACACAAAGAACTACCGTATATATATATTTGCGTGTTAAAAAAAAGGAAAATGACGCGTTTGGTGGTCAGGGTGCAACACAAAGAGATTGAAATGTATATTTTAAAAAAAATTGCCAATTAAAAGAAATTTTCACTTACCCTTTACATTTTACAAGTTAAGATGAAAATTAACAGGATATCTCCGCTTCGGTCTGGTCCCACGACGACGATGGGCACACTTCCACGTGGCACTATTCCACAGCGTTGCAGGCAAGGATTGTGCCCTCCTTTTTTTTAGCTTGGTCTGAAGCGCCAGGCAAAATTATGCGCAGCGTGTCTGGAGCGCGTGGTGAAAGGCTGGCGTGGTCTCGATCGCAATGTGTGCGCGTGGTCTGGAGCACCAGGCAAATAGCGTGGTCTGGATCGCAAAAATTTGTGCGCAGCGTGGTTTTGAGCGCAAAAATTGTGCGCGTGGTCTGGAGCACCAGGCAAATAGCGTGGTCTGGATCGCAAAAATTTGTGCGCAGCGTGGTTTTTGAGCGCAAAAATTGTGCGCGTGGTCTGAAGCGCCAGGCAAATAGCGTGGTTTGGCGATGTAAAATGAGCGCGTGGTCTGGAGCCAACCTTTTGCGCAGCGTGGCTTTGAGCGCAAAAATTGTGCGCGTGGTCTGGAGCACCAGGCAAATAGCGTGGTCTGGATCGCAAAGTGAGCGCGTGGTCTAGAGCCAAAAACTTTTTGCGCAGCGTGGCTTTGAGTGCAAAAATTGCGCGCGTGGTCTGGAGCACCAGGCAAATAGCGTGGTCTGGATCGTAAAGTGAGCGCGTGGTCTGGAGCCAAAAACTTTTTGCGCAGCGTGGCTTGTCGATGGCGTCACAATCCGGTTGAATGGACCAACTGTTGCTGTCTAGGAAGACCACACTTACACTCTGTTAATCGATAAACCAATCCACACTTTACGCTTTGTTAATCGCTCCGCTAATCCTTCGAAAAACCAAAAGCCGACAACTGGATCCACAGCAAATAAAAACTCCTTGTTTATTTTCTTTACTTTTCTTGTTTTTTATTGTTTAATTGCACGTAGATTTTTTATTACCGTATTTTGTTTTAGGTTACATGTTCAGCCGAAAAAATAAAATGTTTTAATTTAGAAGAAAACCAAATGGCGGAAGGCCCAAGAAATATTTTAGTTACGATGTTGTGTGTCTGGTGGTTGACAGTAGAATGCCGTGCCGTCGCTATGCGACGAAACACTTTTTAGGCAAATGTAGTAGAATTTTTACTTTAGATTAAATTATTTTAGAGGGCGAACTATCAGTTGCCTATTTTGGAGTTAGGCACTGTTCACACTGGAGTTGTATGAACACTCGGCTATTGCTTTTGAATAATTTATTTCTTCAAAGATTTTTGCATTTGTTAGTTTCTTTTGGTTTTTATAAAAGTTGAAAATTTCAAACATTTTATTTTCATTGTTAAAATCTTTGTCTCTTCTTTCTTTGAATTCGATTTGTTTTGATTTTCTATTAGAATTACCTGATTTGCAAAATCATTGATTGCTGTCTCAGATATTCAGATTCCGTAAGTAGTGTTTTCTTCAGCAAAATGTATAGTGTCTATTTTTTAGAGTTCCAATACGGGACAACGCGACGGCATTTGAGTTGAGCTTACCTTTTTTGCACACTATGTATTGTATAATCAAACTCTTCTAGCCTCAAAAGCCACTGTACCGGTCTGGAATTTGGCTCCTTTAATGGTTCCTCTTTTAATTTTTTTCCTGGTTCCTGCCATAAGGGTATTGCCGAAAATATTGAGCTGTATCAAGAACTTTTTCTCTATGGTGGTACTGCCGTTTTGTTCACCTTACGACATGGAGCGGCTTGCAAAACAAACTGGTTTGTCTGTACGTATAGTTTCTTATGATTTTTCGGCCGGCCGCCAATAGCAACATTACTAGCATCAGCAGTCAAGTTGAATGGCCTAGTATAATCTGTATACTGTAATATGGGGTCATTGCCTAAAAGACTTTTACAAGTTTAAAAACAATTGGTGTACTTGGAGCTAAAAACTATTTTACTTCCTATTCGAGGACATTCTGTCATTGGTTTTGTGATAGTAGAAAAATTGCTAATAAACTTCCGGTGGTACCCGAGATAACCCAGAAAAGACTTGCTTAGGTGTTTGCTTCGATTTTGTTTAAGTTTTATTTAACACGATCTGACATTACCAACACCAAGTGACCAAAAACGAAACCTTTTTTGAAGAAACTCTGAATTATCTAATTTCAGTTTGATATTGGCTTCTCTGAGCTTTTGAAAAACTAGTTATAAATCATATATATGAGCTGTGTACAGGTGCATGTTTGGTGGACTTGGAGTAGGCATTCGATACCGTTTGCTAAGACGGTTTTTTCTAAAAGTTGATCAGAAATGGCACGAGTGAACCAGTGCTACATAAATATATTCTCAGTGGTTTGCTTCATAGTAGAGTGTTTGTTGTCAAAAGTGTGAATGTATAACTTCTTCCAGAACTTCCAAGATACAGAACGGTCTGGAACAGGAAACGGTGAGTTCAACTATATGATTAAGTAGTCAAGTATCTGGCTAGATCAGTACCTATATTTTTATAAATATTAGGCTTCGGCTCTGGACAGGCATAAAAGAATAAATAAAATAAATAGGGTGGAGCAACAGGGCGAGGAGCCCCAGGGACTGGCGCGTATCTCACAACCATGCCTTGTGAGGGAATGGAGGGGACCTACAATTTTCTGCCGGTTCCGAACAGCTAATCGAGAAAGCGCTTTTCATGGCAATGAATACTAACGGAGGACTTGCCAATTCCTCGCGAAAGGTGATACCCGTGGAAAAAACATTTGTGCCTCTGTTGGAATTCGAACCTCGAACCTCTGGATTCACAGGCGGACATGCTATCCATCTTACCACGGGTCTGGTAAGATTGATAGCATGTCCGCCTATCTTCTTGGACTCGCAGATTGTTTTGTAATGACAATTCGCTTCAATGTATATTTGTCTCAGAGTCTCTGTGTTCAATTTTCTAAATAAGTTGAGGGATCCAAGCGATTTTTTTCTAGCTTGTTTGATTAAACTTGTCAGAAAACTAGGATACAAAAATGCATTGTCCCATTTCATTTCGAGCATTGTGACACATTCATCTAGTTGGTGGTGATATTCATTAATCCAACTGTTCCAGCTCAGTTTCGGTAGTAACGAAAGATTTTTCGCAGCAGGAGTGTTTGTTGTTGTTTCACATTTAATAGATACGGGCAGGTGATCCGAGAAAAGTTGTGTTGCTACTTCCATGTCCTGTATCAGTTCGTACCAGTTTCCGTTGATTAGCGCAAAATCAATTACAGAGCATCCATTTCCCTTCAGAAACGTAAATTCACCATTTTTGTCACTTGCTGTTCTACCGCTTAAAAGACACAAACTAAAAGTCTCACATGCCTCAATTAGTTGTTTTCCCTTAGCATCGATGATAACGTTGCAATAAAACTGAAATTCTCCTTTCATTATAGGTGTTACTTGTTCATTTCCAACTCTAGCGTTAAAGTCACCAACGAGAAGCATATTATTGACACCTGAACAAAGAAGGCAATCGATAAGATCGTTGTATTCAATGTTCCAGTTGGAACAGTTTATAAATACTGGGCAAATTTCAATAGGTTCTCCTTCCATTTCCATTTTGACAAAATATCTATTTTCTCTGCTTATAAAGCAGCAGTTTGTTTTTAACGGAAATTGTTTCTTTATTCCAAAGACCATTTCTCCGCTCGCTCTTCCTACCGTGTGCGTTCTGTTTGCAGCATTCCATAACAGTTCGAATTCATTAAAAATATTTACGAAATTTTCATTTTTTTCTACTAAGAAAGTTTCATATAGAAAGAATATTTCATGTTTTTTAACATATTCAAAGAAATCTGAATATTTACTCTTATTTTTCAATCCAGCTTCATTATATGACAATATACTAAAATTTAACATATTCACCGGTCAACAGCATTTTTGCACATGGGTTTTACCTAATATTTTTTGATTCTATTAGCAAATCTATATAAAAAATTGCGTTTACCGAACGAAAATATTTGCTTTTTAAGAAGTTAAGGGGGGGGGGTTAAGGTTTCAAAGTAAGAAAAAATACATTTTTTGCGATTTTTTTTCATAAAAGCGGATTGAGTAATTACATTCGGGTCTTTTGTAGATTTTTGAGCATACTTTCGACAATATACGGTAATTTTTTCATGCAAAAATATTGAAGCATAAGCCCGTAACAGAGCTTTCCCCAGAACCTCTCAATAAAAAATTATTTGCGGTGTTTTTGGTTCAAAGAAAGTATACAAAGTGTTGAATGTACGAACTAACTTTGGACTGGTAGTGCTCGAGTCAATAACACTGGTCAACAAAAAAAAATTTTTTTTGCGATTGGGTCTTATATATTTTGATTTATATAAGCAAATCTATATAAAAAATTTTAATTACACAACGAAAATATTTGCTTTGTAAGAAGTTATAGCATTTTTGATTTTCACGCCTGATTAATGTCAGTCTTTGCGAGCTATGGTTCTCGAAGAAAGGTTACAGGGTAGGGCATTGTATATAAAAAGTACATTTACACCATGAACACTCCCGATGCTATAGCCATCTACCTGTTCGATTAAATTACCGCTCTTTTGAATCGGAAAAAAGTGAAGTGTAGAACCTTACATTGTATTACAATACCCAAGTGAACCACCGAGTTTGATAAACGAGCAAGTAGATGGCTATAGCATCGGGAGTGTTCATGGTGTTACTGTACGTTTTATATAAAATAGTATGACCCATCTAAAATGGCTTCTAGAAGTTGTAAACGAAACGCTGACTCGTTTTGCTATATTTGCGGTGAATTTATTAAAGTTAGAGAGAAAAAATATGATTTGAGTTCAAATTTAAGGATTTGCGAGGCATATCAAGCTTACTTTAATATACCAGTTAAGAATCAAGACAAAAAATGGGCTCCACATGTGTCATGTAACTCTTGCAGATACATTCTTGACGGTGAGTATATTTTCTCTACTTTTTTTATTGTATTAACTATTTCATAAGGTATTAATTAGGTTATAAAATACGTTGCGTTTTATTGTAGGTTGGTTCCGAGGTGAAAAAAGACAAATGAAGTTTGCAGTGCCCAGAATTTGGAGGGAACCCAGTGGTCATCTCACAGACTGTTATTTTTGTATTGTGCAGCCACTCAAAGGTAAAAATTCAAGGAAAACATCTTATCCTGATCTACCATCGACATCCGCTCCAATACCACATACAGAGAGAAATCCTGTGCCTAATCCGCCTGTGTTGGAAAATCAAGTACTCTCTCAAGGCAGCCTTCCATCAAGAAGGTCATCTGTATCCCTACCTACTGAATTCGTTCTTGAATCTGAGCTAAAACTACCACACCTCATCAACTCTGAAGATCTCAATGACCTTATAAGAGACTTAAATCTTCCAAAAAGTAAAGCAGAGTTATTAGCATCACGGTTAAAACAATGGAATCTACTTAATTCTGATGTACGAATATCCCGTCAAAGAAAACGTCATGAAGAATTTTCTTGTTTCTTTAGTAAGGAAGATGGACTCTGTTTTTGTCATGACGTGAAAGGTTTATTTGAAGAAATTTGTATTCCATGTAACACAAGTGAATGGCGCCTTTTTATTGACAGCTCAACAAAAAGTCTAAAAGCTGTGCTACTACACAATGGCAACAAATTTCCCTCTATTCCATTGGCACATTCCGTACATCTCAAAGAAAATTATGAGAGTATTAAAATGCTATTAACTGCAATTAAATATATGGAATACAAGTGGGAAGTTATTGGAGACTTCAAGATGGTGTGTTTTTTTACCGGAATGCAGGGTGGGTATACTAAATACTCCTGCTATCTTTGCCTGTGGGATAGTAGAAATGATGCCACTCACTACCGTCAAAAGTATTGGCCTGTACGTACTGTGTATGAAATAGGAAAATGCAATATTAAATGGGAGGCAATTGTCGATCCTAAAACTATATTAATGCCACCATTGCATATTAAATTGGGTCTGATTAAACAATTTGTAAAGGCTCTTAATCATGAGTCCGATGCTTTCAAATATTTGAAGAGTTTTTTTCCAAAGCTTTCAGAGGCAAAAATTAAAGCTGGAATCTTTGTGGGCCCTCAAATAAAAAAAATCATGGATTGTGATATTTTCCCGGACTTACTTAGCAATGAGGAGAAAAAAGCCTGGAACAGTTTTAAGGCAGTAGTTCATGGTTTTCTTGGAAACCATAGAGCTGAAAATTATGACGAGCTGATCACTGACATGATTACAAATTTTTCCATCATGGGATGTAGAATGTCTCTAAAGATGCACATGTTACATTCTCATTTGGATAAGTTTAAAAATAATATGGGAGCTTATTCGGAAGAGCAAGGGGAACGTTTCCATCAAGATATAATGGAATTTGAGAGACGTTATCAAGGCCAGTATACCGAAAATATGATGGGGGACTATATTTGGGGGTTAATAAGAGAAACTTGTACTGAACATGAAAGAAAAAGTAAAACTGTTCATTTTTAAACGTTTGGACTTTATTTGTTTTTTTCTCAAGACGTTCTGGGAAAAGCTCTGTTACGGGCTTATGCTTCAATATTTTTGCATGAAAAAATTACCGTATATTGTCAGAAGTATGCTCAAAAATCTACAAAAGACCCGAATGTAATTACTCAATCCACTTTTATGAAAAAAAATCGCAAAAAATGTATTTTTTCTTACTTTGAAACCTTGACCCCCCCCCCCCCCTTAACTTCTTAAAAAGCAAATATTTTCGTTCGGTAAACGCAATTTTTTATAAAAATTTGCTTATAGAATCAAAAAATATTAGGTAAAACCCATGCGCAAAAAAAAATTTTTTTTTTGTTGACCAGTGATTTGATTTAACTACTTTACTACTACTAGGGCAGACGGCAATACTATTTGGAATGGTTTAAGGGTTGGGTTTGTGACCCGGGTACAGGATAATTTCCATATGAGGATGTAGATGGCACTGTCATCGCTGTAGGGGGTCCTCTATAAAACATTTTTGTGACTGTCATTACCAGCTGGTTGATGATTTCTTCTCCATCACCTTTACCATTGCCATCTTTCCAAACAAGTACTTCATTTTCTTCATAAAAAAATGTTTTATTTTCTACTTGAATATGTTCTCCTTTTAGCAGAATTTTTAACTTCGGACTCCTTATTAAAAGGTTTTTCTTCAAATTAAAAATTTTTCTTCGTCGATCACGTATTGCCTTAGGAAAGTCTCTGTGAATTGAAATTCCAGAATTTCGTAGTGGTCGTACTTTGCCCATTATTATTTTGACATCTTTCGCTCTGTTTACCTGCACCAGTATATTTGCAATTCTTTCATTTGGACGTCCCAGCATTTTTACATCTTGAAATATTTCATTTTTGTTTACATTACTTTTTTGAAGCAAATCTGCACAAATTTCTTCTGCATGCGCAATAGGATTCGCATTTGGGGTTGTTGGTAAATGCACGATGATATTTTTTTTTCACAAGCCTTTTTGGCTAGGAGCTGTATATCTCTTTCCCACGTACAACATCGAAGCTGTGTTTTGTAAAGAGCTTCTTTTGTTTGTTGAAGTTGAGTTTGTGTGCCCATCAATTGGCATTGTATAAAAGATCTATTTGAGCCTTTTGCTCTGTGATCGTGTTTTGCATTTCCAAAAGATCGCCCTTTGTTGCAAGGTGAGATGTTTTTCGAACCAACAATTGTTCAAGTACTTCCACTTACATTTCTCCCACACCCATTGTGCACACATTTTTTTGCATCGGTTGATGGGTTTCGGGTGAAGTTTCACCTACTTTTCGCTTAAGCATATATGTAAAAGTATATGTGCTTCCGATTCAGTAATTTTTTTCTTTCTTATTATCTATGACTTACTCTGTTGATATTGTTAGTTTTTTTGGTTTTTAGATAAAAGAATACTTCCTGCGCACTTTGAGATTAATCACTTTCACAATACTTTGCTAAATAATAGTATTTTCTATTTTTTTATATTTTATATTTTGTATTGAAATCCAAGAGCTTAAATTTGCACCTTCCGTATAGTTTGCTGCCAGGGTTGCCAATGAATATAAAAATTCCCAATAAAACCCGGAAAATATTAGTTAGGATTTTTAAAAATCAACACATCAACTCCTAGTTTGCTTTTCGCCCCGGTACGGCAATGGGCTCATTAGTTAGATGTTGCGGTATACCCTTCTAAGACACAAATTTTGTTCGTATCTCACATGCTGTGAACTTTATATCTAAGTGAATGTACAAGACTTCATCTCACTTAGAATAAATGAACAAAATGTCTGCCATGTTTGGCTTCAAATTATTGATTAAACACTAACAAAATGGAGCTGATGATCTTTCCAACATTAGCCGAGTTTTATTGGGAGTCTATGTTCACTTATATTCACTTTAGCAAAACATCGCAAAACATCGCTCATGTAAAAATAACAACTCTTAAGTGAATATATGTAAGTGAATAGCGTAAGTGAACAAAAATAACTAACTTGCAGAAGTGAATAACAATGATGGTTGGTAAATGGAGTTTGTGAAAGTGAACTTGGTAAATGAATATAGCCATATAAATCGTTTTATTGATACTCGCAAGTGAAGTGAATATATGAAAGTGAACATAGAAATTCCAATAACACTCGGCTATTGCTTTTGAATAATTTATTTCTTCAAAGATTTTTGCATTTGTTAGTTTCTTTTGGTTTTTATAAAAGTTGAAAATTTCAAACATTTTATTTTCATTGTTAAAATCTTTGTCTCTTCTTTCTTTGAATTCGATTTGTTTTGATTTTCTATTAGAATTACCTGATTTGCAAAATCATTGATTGCTGTCTCAGATATTCAGATTCCGTAAGTAGTGTTTTCTTCAGCAAAATGTATAGTGTCTATTTTTTAGAGTTCCAATACGGGACAACGCGACGGCATTTGAGTTGAGCTTACCTTTTTTGCACACTATGTATTGTATAATCAAACTCTTCTAGCCTCAAAAGCCACTGTACCGGTCTGGAATTTGGCTCCTTTAATGGTTCCTCTTTTAATTTTTTTCCTGGTTCCTGCCATAAGGGTATTGCCGAAAATATTGAGCTGTATCAAGAACTTTTTCTCTATGGTGGTACTGCCGTTTTGTTCACCTTACGACATGGAGCGGCTTGCAAAACAAACTGGTTTGTCTGTACGTATAGTTTCTTATGATTTTTCGGCCGGCCGCCAATAGCAACATTACTAGCATCAGCAGTCAAGTTGAATGGCCTAGTATAATCTGTATACTGTAATATGGGGTCATTGCATAAAAGACTTTTACAAGTTTAAAAACAATTGGTGTACTTGGAGCTAAAAACTATTTTACTTCCTATTCGAGGACATTCTGTCATTGGTTTTGTGATAGTAGAAAAATTGCTAATAAACTTCCGGTGGTACCCGAGATAACCCAGAAAAGACTTGCTTAGGTGTTTGCTTCGATTTTGTTTAAGTTTTATTTAACACCATCTGACATTACCAACACCAAGTGACCAAAAACGAAACCTTTTTTTGAAGAAACTCTGAATTATCTAATTTCAGTTTGATATTGGCTTCTCTGAGCTTTTGAAAAACTAGTTATAAATCATATATATGAGCTGTGTACAGGTGCATGTTTGGTGGACTTGGAGTAGGCATTCGATACCGTTTGCTAAGACGGTTTTTTCTAAAAGTTGATCAGATATGGCACGAGTGAACCAGTGCTACATAAATATATTCTCAGTGGTTTGCTTCATAGTAGAGTGTTTGTTGTCAAAAGTGACAATGTATAACTTCTTCCAGAACTTCCAAGATACAGAACGGTCTGGAACAGGAAACGGTGAGTTCAACTATATGATTAAGTAGTCAAGTATCTGGCTAGATCAGTACCTATATTTTTACAAATATTAGGCTTCGGCTCTGGACAGGCATAAAAGAATAAATAAAATAAATAGGGTGGAGCAACAGGGCGAGGAGCCCCAGGGACTGGCGCGTATCTCACAACCATGCCTTGTGAGGGAATGGAGGGGACCTACAATTTTCTGCCGGTTCCGAACAGCTAATCGAGAAAGCGCTTTTCATGGCAATGAATACTAACGGAGGACTTGCCAATTCCTCGCGAAAGGTGATACCCGTGGAAAAAACATTTGTGCCTCTGTTGGAATTCGAACCTCAAACCTCTGGATTCACAGGCGGACATGCTATCCATCTTACCACGGGTACCACGGCCTAAAAGAGTCATGGCCAATGAGTTTCTATGGGTGCCCTGTATGGTTCAACGTTACAGCGTTTCAGACGTAAAAGATTCGGGTGCTTGACAAACAGTGTCTGCGTACCTGTCTTGGATTGTACAGAACACCAAATTCAGAGTACAAAAATTTGTCCTAATAGGGTCACTTACAACGCGGCTCAAATAAGCAGGATCAATGACTTAATTATAAAACTGACTAAGGGTCACACAGCAAGAGCGATGACCTCGACTATTGACCTGTTGTTCGGGCTTATCACCCAAATATTGAATATTTGGAAAAAACACGATTCAGCCGATTTGTCTCACCTGATGGTTTCCTCCATTTTGGAATGAAGAGTTGATACAGGATAGATCGCCGGTTCCTCTGATTTACCACGTCTGCCGTGGAACGACATATACCTTATAACCGAGACGCCACAGCAGTAGCCGGAGACGTTCCAGAACTCGTTCGGTATAGTAGGGTGGTCTCCGTTTTCATTCGACGCTGCAAAACTCAAAAAAAAAGCTTAAAAAATATATTAAGCTACTGTGGCTGCTCTAGTTTAAAGCAGACTTAAGTTGATTTAAGTAGTTTTGACTATTTTTGAGTACTTTTCAGAATTCAAAATTATCCTAAGTTCTTTTTTGATTTTTTTAGTTTTTACTTTAGCTCTAGATTTTTAATAACTAAGCTATTTTTAGGCCGAAACCCGAAAGGCATTAGTATCAGGTTATTGAGTAGTCTTAAGTACCCGCTAGCGGTCAATAAATTAATTAAGTTATTATCAATGTTTTTTAGCATGCAAGCAGTTATAAGAACAATCTAGTAAAAATTAATCTAAGAAAACATGTCTGTATGTTATGTGGGAGGTGCGTGATTCGAATCAAAGAATAAAACGAAAAAAATTTTCTTTTCCCCCTACAAGACCATAAGGCACGGTTGTGAGAAATGTGCTAGGCCCCGGAACTCCCCGCTTTGTTGTGCCCCCCAAAATATGTTTCTCATTTTAGGTATTCCTCAAGTCTAAGGAGATAAGAATTTCTACGGGAAGTTTAGGCTTTTCGAATGGAAAAATAAATCTTTTAAATTTAGTGAAAGTGACATTATGTCAAGGTCTTAGAAGTTTCATTCCACACAATTACCACATGAAACCTTTTTTTTTTTAAGTAAAAAACTTGCGGAACTGTAAATTCTGTTATTATATCGGGATAACGTCTCACGGAAATTTTCCGAATACAATACTTTTTATACAGACTACTCACACTACAATACTCTACATAATTTCAGCTTCAATGGGACATGCAAAATTAATTAATTGGGAAATTTTGATATGTTTAATACACCCTTTATTTTTCCAGATAATGTTTCTTTTGAGAAGATTCATCATCATAAGTTTTATAGTTGAGATCCACACGTTTTTATCTAATAAATTAAAAATTTATAAATTTTTTTAATTATAAAAAAAGCGATAAAAAAATTTATTAATCTTCCATTGATTAGGCTTTTCCCGGAAATATGACTTCCGTGTAATTTTTCAAAAGCATGGTAATAGCTTGTGGCACCAGGAAATTTGAACCTTTTTGATGCTTTAGCTTTTGATGAAATATGTAAAGTAGTTGCCACTATCTACATTCAAGAAGAACAGCCACTGTAGACCAGGGTCGATAAAATTTTTAGAAAAAAATTATATTAGGATGAAAGCCATTGGAAGAGGTAGAGAATTAGTCTATTGTCGTTTCTTAAGGAACTCGAAATTGAATGGACTTTTATGCATGAATCGATTAATCGGTTAATTTTAAAGAAAAAACTGAAAGTGCTAATAAATTAGAAGGTGCAAATCGGAGATATGGGCTCTAAACCATCTTCATTCGTTTTTTCAATGTATCTTGGAAACGAAGCAAAATTTTGATGCAATTCCAATGACGTTTTTAGTATAGAGCAAATTTTTCCATCGAAGTATTTCTTTTGAAAAACTATAAAAAAAATTTTATCCAAAATAATAAAATTCCCGACAAAAAAAGTCAATTTTTTCCTTTTTTGAGGTTTGTTAGTTTTTTTTAATGGCATTTCTTTATGGTTGCAGATAGGTATAGGCATTAGGCGTGTTTTTTCACAAGGATGTTAAGTACATAACATGATATCCAAAAAAAACGCTTCGTTTTTTTTTATTTGTGGGTTGGTGCTCTTGATCAGTTGTCAAGCCAATGAAAGTCAACAAATGAATTTTTTTTTGCCAAAGTCGCACAAAAACGCAAAAAATGTTTGTTAAAAACCCAAAGCAATTGTATAGAGTGGAAAATAAAAATATTCCGTAGTGAAATTAATGCAGGTAAACAATACGATTTTATTCAGTAACACATTTGTGAACAGACCCTTTGCCACCCATTTTGCTTTTGTTCGAGATATATGAAAGTCTCTAGACGCACCAACATTAAAAAGTGAATAGTCGAAAAGCTCATTCGATACTCGACTAAACGTCAAATATCAATCCCCGACCAAATCTTAACCATCCTTTTATTCATAACATCGGTTGTCGGGGATGTTGTTTTTGCTTTGCAATTAAAATGATGTTATGTTTATAACAGTCTTGTGAAAAAACACGCCTATTGTTTCATAAAAGGGAAGTAAATGAAATTTTGTTTAAAATGCTATATCAGAGAACTTTCTATGTTTGAAATTCACCGAAATATTTTCACTTGAATATAGACATTTATCGTCGTTTTTCATACTGACTGCAGTTTCTTTATATGTAGCAAAGTTGAACCAGACCCTAAGCAACTATTGTGTGCGTTTTTTGGCATTTTTGGTTAGTCTGTTTTTGTTGATAAATTTCTACTTATTAGATTTTACTTACCTATGACTTATGAATGTATTCTGGCTTTACATTTGTAAAGATTTTCCGTAAAAGAAAAACACATTAATCGAGTTCTGATTTATGTTTAATGGAAGTTTAAGATTGGAATTATGTAAAAATACAGTTTTTCCAGAAGATTTTTGAGGTACAGCATTTTGAGGTGAAGAATTTTGGAGAACAGAATTTTGACCTACAGTAGTTTGATCATACGGTGTTTTGTTCGTACAGTGTTTTGAAATACAGAATATTAACCATGCATACAGCATTATGAACATACAGTATCATGCAGTAGTATAATACAGTATTTTGACCTTACCGTATTTTAAAATACAGCATTTCGACCCACTCCCCTTTTTTTCAAAATCCAACAGTGGAACGGAAACCACTTATGTAAATCCTCTGAACTGGGCTTGTACAGGGTTTTCCATTGGGGACTATCCATTTTGTTTCTTTAATGTAAACGCGCCCTTAAGGTCTTTTGACATTCTGTAAACGTCAGATTGCTCATTAAGGTCTACCATTTCATCATGGTGAGTTACACGAATCAACAACGTTTCCAAATTATTAAATCGTACTATCAAAATTTTGAGTCAGTCGCTGCAACTTTAAGAGCGCTAACTCCGATTTTTGGTCGTTATAATCGTCCCACCCGTGCCGCAATTCTTAGTTTAGTGCACAAATTTGAATCCACGTTTTCGCTGCACAATGTTCCCGTGCCAGTGAGACAAAGATTGGGACGGAGTGCTGAAAATATCGCGGCCGTAAGTGCATCCGTTCAGAACGACCCAAATCAGTCAATTCCACGTCGTTCACAGGAATTGGGCATCGCACAAACCACATTGTGTCGTTTTTTTGGCGTCAGTTGCGTGGAATGGATATTAGTGACATGTGGTTCCAGCAGTATGGAGCTACAGCCCATACAGCTCATGCAACCATCAACATTTTGAAGAGGAAATTTGGTCAACGTGTTATCTCAAGAAATGGACCGATCAATTGGCCGCCGCGCTCGTGTGATTTGACACCTTTGGATTTCTTTCTTTGGGGCTATGTCAAGTCGTTGGTCTACGCCAACAGGCCAGAGACTTTGGAGGAGCTTCAAGCCAATATTGAACGCGAAATTGCCGCAATACCGGTCGATATGTGCGAGAGAGTGGTCGAAAATTGGGTTCAACGTATCGTTCGCTGCAAGCGCGCCCGTGGAGGACATATGAACGAAATAGAGTTCCATTCGTAATGGTATTGGGTGTACTTTAATATGAAATAAATGTTTTTCTGATATCTAAAATGGCTGGCGTTTTTATTTAAAAAATAAAATGGATAGCTCTTAATGGAAAACCCTGTAGATTGATTCCAATTTGCACATTTGCACCTCCTGCACCAGAGATATTGGTTATAAGAGGGCTTGTGGTTGCACTAGCACTACAGTTTGCCATGGTAATTTTGGTTGCAGAAAACTACTAATTGCTTATATTAACTTTCTTATGAAAAAATTAAGAACACAATTAAATTGAGTCAACTATTTTAATTTTTATTTTGAATGCATTTCGACCGATGTATCGGTCATCTTCAGCAACACGAATGAGTAATACGGTCGTCCCTATAGAACAGAGAAAATTTCCAAAAAGTACAAACATAGATTATACAGAAGTTAAAGTAGTAAAAATAGTTAATTAATATTATGTGAATGACATAAGAACAAATAGGCTAACTATGTATATGATGAAAGTTTGAATTTGAAAAATCTCCCATCAACAAAATGGTCACAGCTGGTAATGAGATTAGAAACATATGTATATAAGCCAGGCGATTCAATGAGGCCAATCGTGGCACTCCTTAGCGCACCTTGTACTTACATCTCACGTTGCGTTGGCTAGTATAAGAAATGAAACAATACCAACTTTGTGGAAGCTTTTCAATTAAAAACTCAATTGAATTTGCCGACAAAATAAGAAACATAAAATTAACAAACGACGTAATGGTTTCTTTCGACGTCTCTTCCTTGTTTCTATCAATACCAATACCAAATAATAAATCTTCTGAAAATTAACATACCGATTGAAAAAGTAAACGTATATGTACGAGCAGCAGAAATGTGCATGAATACGAACTTCTTTCCATCCAAGGACGGTTTTTTAAAATCCATTTTGGAACTAGTATGGGCAACCCACTTTCACCGTTTATTGCTGAGACATTCATGACAGATTTTGAGATGGAACTTAAGAGAAAAGGACACCTTCCACAAATCTGGCTCCGCTATGTTGATGACATCTTTACAATCGTATAAAGAAATAGTGTAAATGACTTACTAACCATCCTAAATAATCAACACAATAGCATCAAATTTACGTACGAATCGGAAAAAGACCACATGTTGAATTTTTTAGATTTGAAATCAATCAAAAAATAAACAAAATGAAATTGACCTTGCCATTTACCACAAACCAACAAGTACTTCCAGGTACAACACAAGTTATCAGCCTTCCATTCGATGGCACATAGATTAGTCAGCGTACTAGTCTATTGATTATGTCGTAAAAAAGGGCATATAAAGGAACTCGACATTGAATGGACTTTTATTGCATGAATCAATTAATGGGTTAATTTTAGAGAAAAAACCGAAAGTGCTATTAAATTAGAGGGTGCGATTCGGAGATATGGGTTCTAAACCATCTTCATTCGTTTTTTCAATATATCTCGAGAACGAAGCAAAATTTTGATGCAATTCCAAGAGGTTTTTTGTAGAAATCAAATTTTTCCATCGAAATGTATCTTTTAAAAAATTATAAGAAAATATTTTTTATCCGAATTAATAAAATTCCCAACAAAAAAAGGGAATTTTTAAAATTTTTGAGTTTTGTCAGTTTTTTTAATGGGATTTCTTTCTGGTTGCAGATAGGTAAAAGCAATGCTTCATAAAAAAATGAAATTTTGTTTAAAATGCTGTATCAGGGAACTTTCTATGTTTGAAATTCGCCGAAATAATGCCACTTGAACACAAACATTTATCGTTGTTTTTCATCATTTATATGAGTTTTGTAGTAGATCGAATGAGTGTTTTTTAATCTAATAAATAAAAAGATTAATACAATTTTTAACAGTTAAAAACACTTTTTATATTTCCTCAAATTTACATTTCAGAAGAAATGCTTCCATTGTTAGTGAGATTTATGAATTAAACTACATGTGCCCGCGACTTCGTCCGCGTGATATAGCGACTTTCGGCAGCATTCTTAATTTTTTAGGCTACTTATTTTGCAAATAAAACACATTCATGCGTTTTAGTAAACTACCTTTTGTTATATTATTTTATTTAGGTATATGTTTGCACACGACGTTCTTATTTTTTCCACCTTTTGCGAAATAAAAAGGTTTTGTGGGATTGATACACGTAATTCTGTCTTATAAAGCTGCCATGTGATTTTTTTTCTAAACGAACGAACGAAGTAGCTGTGTATAATTCTGGATTACTCATTATTGGATTACTGGAACACCAATTTGCTGCCACTCGTAATAATCCTTAAAAAATTGAGAAACTCTATAGGGTATGATGTGACTTGCTCAGTGTCCATAATATTGTCTATTGATAGACATTCACCAACATCCCCCAATACGTCAAACATAATTTATTAGTTTATATGGTTAACTATGTCATTAGTCGGCGCCGAAATTGACCTTTCACACAGCCATTCCCGATTGACAATTTTTATTTGAAGATCAAGATAGACATTTCTTCTCAGGTCAAATGTATTTTCGACAGTTTGACAGAAATAACCCCGCAATGAAAGAACTTTTATCGACCCAGCAGTTTTAAGATTCCCGTTTACGGTGTCGATCCCGTAGAAATATAGTGATTACTAAGCCCATGTCCTTCCTCAGGCTCTAAGCTATCTCTGAATAAAATATCATTTAAATCGGAACAGTGGTCTGGGCGAGAGATGGTAACAAAGAAACACCAACAGAGATAATTTTGGACTTGTAATATTAGTTAAGATGTCCATCTTCGGGTTCTAGGTTATCTCTGTACCAAAATTCATATAAATCGGTTCAATAGATTGGGCTGTAAATATAAACAAAGAAAAGCAGACAGACAGAGTTAATTTCGGATTTATAATGTTACTAAAGTCTTCCATTCCCGTGGGAATATGAGGGCCGCTTCCGGAGGATGACTTAAAACTTATATTACTCGGGAATATTGCAGTATACTAACAGTGGAAATTTTTTGCTGTATTTTCCAAGTTCCCGTTCCCAGGGATAAAACATATTGCATAACATATTTGTCCATCCTCAGGTCTAGACTGTCTCTGTACCAAAATTCATATAAATAGGTTCAATAGTTTGGGCAGTAAATGGTAACAAAGAGAAAAAGGCAGACAGATTTAACTTCGGACTTATAATATTAGTAAAGACTCCCGTTCCCGTGGAAACATGGTGACCGTTCCCGTAAGGAATATGGGGATGAGTAAAAGTTTATATTACTGGGGGATTATGGAGCATTCCAACAGTGGAAGAGTTTTTGAAATCGGTGCTGTAGTGTCAAAGTTCCCGTATATGTTCCTGCTCCCGTGGGAATATAGGGAAAAAATATATAGCCTAGGTCCTTCCTCAGGTTTTGAACAATCTATCAAAGGTGAACAGACAGAGCTACTTTTGCATTTATAATAATAGTGAGGACCGGTTCCCGTGGGAGTATTCGAATGAAAGAAAGCCTATATCAGTCCCTAAGTTCAGAACAAGCTGTTTTGAAATGGGTGCTGTATTTTCCAAGTTCCCGTTCCCATGGGAATACAGGGATAAAACATATTGCATAACATATTATCCACCCTTAGGTTCTAGACTGTGTCTTTACCAAAATTCATATAAATAGGTTCAATAGTTTGGGCGATTAATGGTAACAAAGAGAAAAAGACAGACAGATTTAACTTTGGACCTAAAATATAAGTAAAGACTCCCGTTCCCGTGGAAACATGGTGACCGTTCCCGTAAGGAATATGGAGATGAGTAAAAGCTTATGTTGCTCGGGGATTATGGAGCTTTCCAACGGTTGAAGAATATTTGAAATCGGTGCTGTAGTGTCAAAGTTCCCGTATACGTTCCTGCTCCCGTGGGAATATAGGGAAAAAATATAAAGCCTAGGTCCTTCCTCAGGTTTTGAACAATCTTTGTACAAAATTTCATTTAAATCTGTTTATTAGTTTGGGCGGGAGATGGTAACATAGAACAACGGACAGACAGAGCTACATTCACACTTATTATATTAGTAAGGACTCCCGTTTTCGTAGGAATATGTGGATGAACTAAAGTTTATTTTAGACAGGGATAGTGTAGCATTTTAACGGTGGAAAAAATTTTGAAATCGGTGCTGTAGTTTCTAGGTTCCCGTATACGTTCCCGTTCCCGGGGGAGTATAGGGATGAAATATATAGCCTATGTACTTCCTCAGGTTCTGAACAATCTTTGTACAAAAATTAATTTTAATCTACTCATTAGTTTGAGCGGGAGAAGGTAACATAGAAAGGTGAACAGACAGAGCTACTTTTGCATTTATAATGATAGTGAGGACCGGTTCCCGTGGGAGTATTCGAATGAAATATAGCCTTTGTCCGTCCTTAAGTTCAGAACAATCTTTGTACAAAATCTCATTTAAGTCGGTATTTTAGTTTGGGCGGGAGATGGTAACATAGAACGACCGACAGACAGAGCTTCTTTCACACTTATTATAATTAGTAAAGACTCCCGTTGCCGTAGGAATATGTGGATGAATTAAAGTTTATGTTACTCTGGGAGCATTCTATCGGTGGAAAAAATTTTGAAATCGGTGTTGTAGTTTCTAAGTTCCCGCATACGTTCTCGTTCCCGCTGGAATATAGGGATAAAATATATAGCCCATGTCCTTCTTCAGGTTTTAGACTATTTCTGTACAATATTATTTTATTTAAATCAGTTCCATAGTTTGGCCAGGAGACGGTAACATAGAAAGCCGGACAGAAAGAGTGACTTTCACATTTATAATATTAGTTAGGATTAGGATAAAATTATTTGTCAAAAAATTAACAAAAAATAAAGATGTTTCTAAACAAAATTACAGTTGAGTTGAGTTGAAGCTATTCAAAACATTTTTGAATATTGAATCTTTGATTGGTCCATCATCATTATTATAAGATTAATCCAGTCACAGCTGAGTCTGACATTTCAAGTACGGCGCGCTTATTTTGGAGTGTTTATCTTTTTAATTTATTTGTTTTCTTTTTATTTTTGTTTGATTCGATTTAGTGTTAATGTTTTGAACAAATATTGACAAATTCTTTGGTGACAATTAGTTTGACTGAAACCCAGCGTATTTTTAATGGCTTATCACCTCTGTGGCACTTGGCATTGGATTCATCCCGAATCTCCGGTAAGCCCATTTGGCCTTAATGATTCCAGGAATCGGGATCACCAGCTACGTTACAAGTATTTTGATCATACTGTATGTACATAACAATGTTTTGAAATACAGTATTTTGAAATACAGAATATTAACGACACAGCATTATGAGCATGCAGTATCATACAGTATAATACAGTATTTTGACCTTACCGTATTTTAAAATACAGCATTTCGACCCGCTTCCTTTTTTTCCAAATCCAACAGTGGCACCGAAACCACTGAAGTGAGGTTTTGGATTGATTCCGATTCGCCCAATTGCACCTCCTGCCCAGAGATATTCCTTTAAAAAATGGCTGTGGTTGCACTATAGGTTGCCATGGAAACTTTGGTTGCTCAATATTTTGTAAGGAATGTATGGGAGTTTATTGCGATAGTTTGCAAGTAGCCTATATTGCAGAAGAGGACATTGTTGAAGATGTATGGACGTTTATGTCGATATATACCAGGGGTGGCCAACTTGATTGGACCCAAGATCTCTTGTTCACTAACGAGACCCTGTGCGATCTACCAATTACATACTTCTATAAATCTTGAATGAAACAGCATGGCTCAGTACACAATCATGTAGCATTTTTTATTTACCTATGTATATTAGTGTGAGCATTGCGTCCGAGTATCTTCCACTAGTTTAGCATAACCTGGTTTGTAGTTGGAGATTGCCAGTCTTAAAGAATCAAATGAATGAGCGTCTGTCAAGCGGTATTTACTTTTTGTTTGCTTTAAGTAGGACAATGCTGGGGGCCAACTATGTAACTCTATTCTACTTTTGATTCTATTCGAAAACCATTTGCGATTCTACTTTCAACTGGCACTACGTATGAAATAAGAATCGAACGATAGTAATACCAACATATTCTCACAAAATTGTTCGATTTTCGAACGAGTCTACCGTGTTTGACAGACGTAAAAAAGAAAAAAACTATTTTTGTTATCAATTTAATTTTTTAACAACAATGGACAGCGTTGCGGTTTGGTTCTTTTCTTATGAAAATCGTGAACGGAAAGAGCAAATTGAACGACGAAGAATTCGCGATAAGTCAAATATATTTGAGCTTAGTGATAAAAGGTTTGTTACAAGTGCATTGAAAAGAGTTATTTTAAAGTCTTCATTTCAGTTTTATAAAAAGTTATCGACTATCAAAAGATGCTTTTAGATATTTGCTTGAAAACATTTCGAGGCAACTAAGGATTCGCCGAAGACAAAGTTCAATCCCAGACATTGTTAAATTATCGTCAACTTTAAAATTTTTGGCAACAGGAGGCTACCAGCGTGCCTCCGAGGTTTTTAAATATCCTTTGCACAGATCGGGGTGCTTGCCCATATATTTTACTATAATCTCAAATTGAGACAATTTGGTGTTAGGAGTTTTAGATGAATTCCTAAGTGGAGAAAAAATGGTTTTAATACAAATAAGTATATAATTTTTGATGAATTTCAATACAAAAAAAAAATTACTTACATTTTTGCTTTCCGTTCATGTGTATTTACTCCTTGCTCGCAAACACATTTGTATTAGAACGATAATTTCCGAATTCGAACCATTTCTGTTTCTAAATTAGATTTCGGTAGTGCCAAATATCCGAAAAAGAAAATGAACTGTTCGACTTTCGAACACTAAAGCGTGCTATAGAATTGCGGAGTTAGAATTTTGCGAATTCGAACATTTTTATTGTAGAATCGAGTTACATAGTTGGCCCCCTGACTCACATAAATATGTTGAGCCAAAACACGAATTAAGTTATGTTCAACACATTTCTTCAAATTTGGATATTTTTCGTTGGAAACCAATGCCCAGAAATCTTGACCAGAGGATGACCTTTTTTAGGAAATATGTCGCAGCGCAGAGTAATCATTTCGTTTTGTAACATCATGTGCTCCATTTGAAATGTATCTGCAAATTTTTTAGCCAATTCATAGATATCACTTTGATCAATGGAATCATTGAACGGATAACTGATGAATTGAACCAAGCTCTCAATTTTTCTAAAATCAGTAAATTGAATTTCAAAGTCTGCTACCCCTGCCCTAATTTCTGTCTTTCTCAGAAATGAAATTGTAGGTAGGATGTTTTTCCATATGATCCCTGATGTTAACAAATTGTTCAAATTTTTTCTTCTCTATGTCAACTATCATAGACGCTGTTTGACATTGAAACGCTGCAATAAGACTCATCATTTCTGTTAATGTTTTATTCTTGCCTTGTAGATTCAGAAATAATGTACTCAGTTTTCTAGTAAAATCTGCCAAAAAAGCTAAATCACATTGCGAGTCTAAATCACACAATTTCTGATAATTATCACCCCTTTCATCAAGAAATTTTTATATTTCGTCCATTAGATCTCGAAATTTTTGTAAAAACTTGCCTCAGCTATGCGAACATGCGCTGTGCTAGTAGGCACATTAAGAAAACATATATCATGACTCGTGAGGCACACTGACGAAGATATGTACATTGTACATATAAGTAAAAAAATAAATAAATAGGGTGGCGCAACAGAGCGAGGAGCCCCTGGGCCTAGCGCATTTCTCACAACCATGCCTTGTGAGGGAATGGAGGGGACCTACAATTTTTCGCCGGTTCCGAACGGCTAATTGAGAATGCGCTTTTCATGGCAATGAATTTACTGACGGAGGACTTGCCAATTCCTCGCGAAAGGCGATACCCGTGGAAAAACATTTTTGCATTTTGCCTCTGCTGGGATTCGTACCTCGAACCTATGGGCTAGCAGGTGGACATGCTAACCATTGCGCCACGGGTACCACAAGTGTACATATAAGTATAAACACAATTTGTTGCTGATTTGTTTCGAAGTAACGGGCGTATGTATATGTTTTTAAGCAAGGTTTTCTAGTAAAAAACGCAAAGTAGACAGTTTTTCTAGAATTAATTGTTCAAATCCTGTGACCATGGTATATGTTTTTATTGGAACTATTTAAGAATAAGTCTGGTCTACGTATTTATATTTTTTGCCTTGCCACGATCGACTTGACTAACAATTGCGATCGACCGGTCGATCGCGATCGACCTGTTGGCCACCCCTGATATATACCATCAAAATGTTATTGAAGAATTATAATATGTACTACCAGAATTATACACTTATATTGTTAAGTAAAAAAAATCCAAAAATATGTATACGTATAAAACAGTTTTTTGTATTACAAATACCTTTCCATTGAGTAAAAAAAGTTTTTTTCAACAAAATAAAAATAAATGCAGTCAGTATAAAAATGATGGAAAACAACGATAAATAATGTTTATGTTCAAGTGACAATATTTCGGTGAATTTCAAACATAGAAAGTTCTCTGATATAGCATTTTGAAGAAAATTGTATTTACTTTCTTTTTTAAGAAGCATTGCCTAGAACATATCTGCATTAAAAAAAAAACTGACAAACCTCAAAAATTGGAAATAATTGATTTTTTTTTACGGGAATTTCATTATTTTGGATAAGAAATCCGGTGTTACTCGTGGCGTGATGATTAGCCACCTGCTAACCCAGAGGTTCGAGGTTCGAATCCCAGCAAATGCAAGTTAGTAAATTCATTGCCATGAAAAGCGCTTTCTCAATAGACATCTGCAACGAGTGGCTTGAAACCGATTCCAAGCCATTCTATATTTTTTCAAATACACTACTCGCTGGTTTTGGTTATTTCAAAACAAAACAAATGACTCATTACCCCAAACCAAAACAATAGAATCGTGTATTCATTCCAAATGTATACACCATTTGGTTTTTTTCTCAAATGCATCGAATACACCGAGTTTATATCGAACACATCGAATACACCAAATAATGCACTATACACATTACACACCAAGCGAACCGATAATTTTCAATTACTAAGAAATGAAAGTGAACAATCAACAATTAGAAAAAAGAGTCTTAGTACATTTTTTTTGAACATATTTCATTTTCAAGAAATATGTACATATGTAAGAAAAATTTTTTAAACTAACTATTATCGGTTTTGCTATTCAAAATTCTTACTAATGTTATAAATGCAAATGTAACTCTGTCTGTTCGCTTTTTTTTTTGTATCCATCTCCCGCCCAGACCACTGAACCGGTTTTAATTAAATTTTGTACAGAGATAGTCAAGAACCTGAGGAAGAACATAGGCTATATATGTTATCCCTATATTCCCACGGGAACGGAAACGCAAATGGGAAAAATTCTTTCACCGTTAGAATGCTACACCATCCACGAGTAAAAAACTCTAATTCATCCGCATATGCCCACGGGATCGGCAATGAGAAATTAAAAATTTTGAGAACAAACAAAGTGGAGCATCACATAATTCATTTGCATCAGTTCAAGCCACTCGGTGCACTCAGTGTGCTTGTAAATGTTCTATTTGTATTTTTTCAATTGTTGTATTCGGTGTGTTGATAACTGTTAGGCTTGTTCTGTTCTGTTTAAATCAAGCATTCAAGCCTAGGAGAGAAACCAAACAGTGTATTCGTTCTATTACGAAGAGATCGAATGGTGTGCAGTATTTACTTTTTAAGAATAGTGTATTCATTTTTAGTGTACCTACACTAATTTCTAAGCATTCTACGAACAGAATACACTGAACTACTGTGCTTGATTCGAAAAGGTAAATGAATGTATTCATGCCTCTATTTCTCAATTAACCGTTCGGAACCAGCAAAAAATTGCAGATCCCCTCCATTCCCTCACATGGCATGGTTGTGAGAAATGCGCTAGGACCAGGGGCTCCTCGCTCTGTTGCGCCACCATTATTATTTTTTTTTTTTTTATAATTTTTATATCAAAACTTTGCTTCGTGTTCGAGATATATTGACAAAACGATAGATGATGGCTTAGAGCCTTTATTTCCGATTTGCACCCTCTAATTTATAAGCGCTTAGCGTTTGTTTCGGTTTTTTTCTTTAAAATTAACCGATTAATCGATTCATGCATAAAAGTCCATTCAATTTCGAGTTCCCCTATATCCCCTTTTTTACGACATAATCAATAGATTTAATAAAAAAAAAACGAACGGAAAAATAAATTACGGCGATCTGAGGTCGGGAGGGGCGAGGGGGATTTTCGGTAAAACTGCAAGTCTTATGAAAAAAGTTAAAGTTGTATGTAAGAAAAAGGTCTACAACTTTTGTATCGACACTTCTTCCACATAACCTCAAAATTTATGTGAAAAATTCGAAAAACCGAGTTTTTGGGTTTTTATTTTTATCTTTTGCAAAAAATTAATTTTTCACGAAATTTGGTGAAAACTTACCTTTGTATGTCCCAAACATACAGTAATTTTTATGATTTAAAATATTTATTTTTTCACCTTATTTTGACTTAATATCGAATTTTCAATCAAAAATTCTCACGTCAAAATATATTTTTTAAAAAAGTTGGTGGGTATTTTGTTCGTTGAAATCTCTACTTTCTGATGGTATTAAAAAAATATACATTACTATGGAAAATGTTCTCAGAAAATGCAAATAATGAAAAAAACTCTAATGGTAAATTTTTTTTTAATCATTATGCATAATTTTGAGCTATTTATTAAAATTTACACTTTAATTACTAGAAAAAAGTAAGATTTCATGTTCTTTTGATAAAGAAAAACTGCTTATCCATAAAACATCAAAATTGCAAAAAACATGCGAAAATAGTTGTCATTAATATAAAAAATAGGATTTAAAAAGGAGTTCATCTCAAAAATGTAACTGCTGCAATTTTTCAGTAATAAAGTTGATTTATTAAATTCTCATTACATTTATGTCATAGAAAATCTCATAATACAGTAATTCCGTTTATTTACCTCCCTGCTTTGATGCAGAACCCGTTTATTAAAGCATTCTTTTTCTACGCTTGTTATCTTGTTTCAAATTGCTCACGAATGAGCCCTTTTAAATGCCTTTCGGATATTTACCCAACCCGCTTAACGCTCTCTATTTATCAACACGTTTATCTAGAAAGCATGCTTTTTTCGGATAACTAACTCACCTACCCAAAATAAAAGTTAAACATTCCCTGTTTTGTTTCAAAATCACCACAGAAGCACAACTGCCTTCAAAAGAATTGAAACGTCATCAATGTCCATCAAAAACACAAACAGTACAACATACTTTCGCCGTTACGAAACCTTTTAAGGTATTCAAGCGGGTCCTTTAATCAGCAGGTACGTAACCGGGTTAGAATAACAAACTTTCCCGGGTATTGCACATAAAAAATAGCAAAACCTAGGAAGTACTTATCAGGGGAGCACTGTAGATAAATATACAAATACATGCAAATCGTACTATTGAATTGAAATACACTTTATTGATGACTTTATTTATTATAGTATTTTCAAATACAATAATCTTCTTATTTATCAATACTTTATCTTGCATTTTAATTACTTCTCCATTAGTTTTTATCTCTTTGATGGCATTTCTTCATCGATAGATTCGACAAAGCTAAATTCGCCAACATTAGCCGAATATGCGCCCACGCCCCCACAGAAGAGAAAGACGACAATTCCAAAGACTGTTTTACGAGCTCCTCGAAGAAACATATGAGCAGTGCCCTAGACACGACGTGAAAATCGTTCTTGGCGATTTTAACGTAAAACTAGGGAAGGAGGCCATATTGGAAATACAATCGGTAAGCATAGCCTCCACGACAAAACTCAATTCAATTCAATTCTTTATTAGGAACAATACAGTAAGACATTTGTCTTTTATAGTATTTTATAAGATGGTTAGTTTTACAATTATTCAATATGTATATGTTAAACTATGCTATACCTACATAGTATACAAAAATAAATATTTAATTTTTTATTTTTTTTTTATAAATCTTTCTTTCTTTATTAAAAACAAACTTATTGACTGTTAGAGAAATGCTTCAGATCTGAACTTTACTGGATCTCTTATCCGCTTGATGCCTAAAGACAAAGAATTCCATAAGCGAATGCTGTGAACAAAAAACGTTCGCGACGAGTTTAGATATCGAAAGCTTGGTATAATTAAATGATTTGTACTTGTTGATGTACATACCAGGGATGTTGCGGATATCAATTTTTTCACATCAGCGGATGCGAATGCGGATGCGGATTTTTGACGGCTCGCATCCGCGGATTCGGATGCGGATACGGATGTTAAGATCTTATATAAAAAGTGTATAAATAAATCAAAATAAATTAATAAAAATAATGATTCTTTTGGGTGCATCGATTTCAAATGATTTTTCAAAGACGATGCCATGTGGTACGGCCCTTGCGAGAGTAGCTTGTAATGCATATTTTGCAATCAGCCTTATCATTGTCCTCTTTATTTGGTTCAAAATATTTCCAAATATCACCTTGTGTCGGTGGTGACATTTTTATTCAACTTCTAAAACAATATTAATAATAAATATATAGAAGTATTCACACACAATGTTCACCGTATCAAAAAACACTCAAAATATATACCTTCTATGGAATAACAACTATTCCACAGCGCAATCAAACACGGTATGGTTAATTTACAAGATGAAAAAATGTACAGTATTTACACAACAACAAACGTTTTGGATCTTGTCAAAAATGTGTTCGCTCCCATTGGTGCGAGCTCTAAAGTCTAAAGCCATTCACAAACTCCGCTGAATTTCTTTCTTGTCGCAACTTGTCTTGCAACCGCATTCGATTGAAAATCCGCATTGATTAGTGCGGATGCGGATGCTGATGCAAATGTATAAATTAATGCGGAAGCTCCACATTTGCGGATGCCGATGCGAATATCCGCAACATCCCTAGCTACATACATACTTGAATTTTTTCATACAGGTACTCAGTTGTTTTTGTGTGAATTACCCTGTGCAGAAAAAGGCAATTTCGAAAGTTTATGTACTGAGACAGTGCAATTAAGGATATATTGATACTAAATGCAGATATATGGTCATATCTTCGATTTCGAACACCATAATACATAACGAGCCATGTCATTGAAGGCAACACGTATAGTTTGTTTTCAGATAAAGAATCAAGCTTTGGATAAACAAAAGAACAAAAATTATAGGTATTAGTAAAGTTCTTATCAGATGAAGTCTAGTTTCTTGTGGAGTAAAGCTGCTAGATATAGATATCCGGAGTTTTCTCAACGTTCCATAGATACGACTAATGATATAATCAACGTGGTCTTTACAAGAAAGATCTCTCGAGACTTTGAAGCCAAGACTTGTGACAGTTAACAAAACGAAGAATTCCACTATTCAGAACGATAGCAGGTAGATCTTCATAGTTATAAGTCTTCTTTGAGATTAGAAGAGCTTGACTTTTCCCAGCACTAAGCATTAGTCCATTTTCTTTGACCCAATCGTAGATTCTTTGAAGGTCATCATTAACACGAAAAACTAATTCTTCAATCAATCCAATTCTACGGGAAAGATATATTTGTATATCATCCGCATAAACATGGAAAGAAACATTCATACAAACTGAAGGTAGATCGTTATTATATGTGCTGAACAAAATTGGACCCAGAATTGAGCCTGGGGTACACCCATCTTTAAAGGTGATAGTGTGGAGAGATTTTCTCCAAAAGCTACACGCTGTGTTCTATTACATAAGTAACTTTGAATGAGGCTCACAGCAGAGACTGAAAAACCAAAATAAAATTTTAATTTCACAAATCACTATTCGACTCTTATGTCCCCTAAAATCTTAACCATGGCAGTTGAGCAAGAATGGTTATAGCTCTAAATCCAGATTGGAAAGGTGATAACAATCTTTTGGATGTGAGATGCTCAATCATTTGCCTGGTAAGAATTTTTTCAAGAACTTTTGACATGCATGGTAAAATGCATATTGGCCGATAGTCTGTGGGTTCCATTGGTGTTGTTTTTTTTTGGAACAGGAGTTATTCTGGCTGTTTTCCAAGCGGTTGGAAAAGTTGAAGTGACAATACAGTGATTGAAGAGATGAGTTAGAGCATTGAAAAAGTAGGGCAAAATAAGCTTAAGAAACTTCAGAGGAATACCGTCTTATCCTAAGGCCTCAGATTTTAAAGCCCAAAAAGTCCGGATAACTTCATGTTCAATTCAGGAAGGTGGGTGGTCTGAGTAAACTGGTTGTTAAGATCATTGGGATCTAACTCACATTCGGTACTCAGTTTTTTTCCTAAACCAATTTCGCGAAGATTATTCCAAAGCTGCTTTGAAGAGAGACCGGTGCTAAGCTTAGACGAGAAGAAACTTTTTTTGCAGATCGAGTGATTGAAGTAGCTTGATTACGGAAAAAAAAATATTGTCAATACTTCTCCACTAAAGGTAATATTTTCTACGATTTTTAATGGCATTCTTGACTTCAGTTGTGTACCAAAGACATTTCTTATTTTGAACTCTTACTGTTTTCAAGAGAACGTATGTTTCAAATAATCTTTTGATATGGTTATGCATAAAATCAGGCTTATTGTCTACATCGGGAATACTAAGACAATCTCCCCAAACCACAATGTAAGCATCATTAAAGAGGCTTTCAGTGTTGAGTGCCTTAAAATCCCTAAATTTAAAGGTACTCGAGAAAGTGAAAAATCAATGTTATAAGTACAGAATATTAGGTCGTGATAGGCTATACCATCCAAGGATAATTGATCATTGAGTAAAATATTTGTTGGTTCAGATACAATAATGAGATCAAGTAGACTAGGATGACAATTAGGAGCATATCTTGATGGGTAGGTATTAATAACATTGAGGCCTAAACCAGCAATAACATCGAGAAATTGAGCACTTGTTCGGTCCGTTTTGAGAAGGTCAACATTAAAGTCGCCAAGAACAATGATATGTTCATATAATGTTACGAAAGGCTCTAACGATGTAAAAAGAGGTGTGAGAGAACAGGTTCTGTAAGGGTTATAAATACAGGCCAACATACATTTAACAATGAAGTCTAAAATTTCTGTAATAATAAATTCGACTCCATTACTTTCCGATTTGGCAAGTTCTTGCACTTCAGTCCAGCTCTACAATAAATTGCAACTCCACCACCTATAGTATGAGTAAATCTATCATTACGTATAAGGGTGTAGCTATGTAAGTCTCTAATATGATCAGGAATTTCTGGAGAAAGCCAAGTTTCACTCACAAAAATAGCATCTAATTTGTTACCATTGAAAATGTTCTGTATGTAATCAGATTTTTCATCATTTAAGCTTCTGGCATTAAAATGACACACTTTGAAACCAGCTTGAGCCTTTGATAGAAGACTCAGCACTAATTTTGCAGTTTTAAATTCAGCACTGCCATTTATTGTATTATACAACTGAGTCACGAAAGACATAATTTAAAAATGAACCCCAAACGGTAGAAAAGATTCAGGAAATATCCAGAGTAAAAGCATAAAGCAAAAAACAAACACTCAAATGGAAGAAAAAAGGAAGAAAGATGAAAATGAAAATGAAAATAATAATAAAAATAGAAACAAAAGCGAAAGAAAAATTAAAAATGGAAATAAAGGTGAAGATTTGATAATTTGATTAGAAAAAAAGCAATATAAAAATGAAAATTATAAAATAAAAAATAAAAAATGAAAAATAAAAAGTTTGAGAGAAACCGTATAAAACTTCATTGAGCTTTAGTAAGCTGTCAATTTTTATATTATCTGTGGTCGGTGAATCTTAATGTTAACAACTCCTCGTGTTGAAAAGGCAGAGTTAATTAGTTTTTCGTGTTTAAACTTGATCGCTTGGCGCATGATACCTCGGTTTAAAGGAGTGAGACTTTCGTGCAAGTAAATTTTTTTATTAGAGTCGAAACCCACATCCCGTAACCGTATGCGTTCAAAGTCGTGAACTTATCATGAGCTGGCGCAAACTTAATTATTATCACTGAGTCGGATCTTTGTTTCACTCGGAAAATGCGATATACTGCGGGTGTTTGAAATTTCATTGCTTGGTAAATGTTGGAAAAAATTCTCTTCAGATCTTCCTCAGGAAAATAAGGTATCCCTATCAAAACAGCGTCGGACGCAAGATTGTTTGTGTGAAGTGATTCGATTTGTGCTTTCAATTCTAGCAGTTCAATATTGTTAACATGTCCAGGTTGTTCAAGTTGCACTAGCTCTCGTTGATGTTGTTCTTTAAAACAAACAACTTCCGACTGTAAGTGGCTAAAATTTCTTGCACTTTCTGCACATGCTGTAACGCGTTCTTTTAAGGCCTCTATTTCGGTCTCGATGAGTGATAAATTCTAGCATATGTTTTTGTTGATTATTTCAATTCGCGAGGACAAAAAAATGGATTTTTTTGTCAACTCACCTTGTTTAGTGTTTTTAAAATGCAGACTGGAGAAACATTCTGACGTCATTGATTTAAGCGCTGGTGACGATGTTTCAAGTGCTTGTGATGATGTTGTTGTTTTAAGTAGTGATGGTGATGGTGATGGTAATGGTTCTTACATCTGACATGGTGAATGTTTGTGTGTGTCAGGCACATTGCCCAATTCAGCTTGGACGATGATCAAGAATGCCGTCCTCCCGACCTATAGAGGAAGTTAAGCTTGCCATATGCAAACTAAAATCAAATAAGACTGCAGGTGCAGATGGCATTGATGCCGAACTCTTCAAGGCAGCTGGAGACCAGTTGGAAAGGAGCATGTACCAGCTGATCTGCATGATATGGTAGGAAGAAAGCATGCCTGATGAATGGAACCTCAGTATCGTATGCCCGATCCTAAAGAAGGGAGACCCTCACAATTGCGCCAATTATAGAGAGATAAGCCTCCTTAACGTCGCTTACAAGATCTTGTCTGCTATATTATGTGAACGTCTGAAACCTCACGTCAACAACTCCACCATCTCTTTGTCGATTTCAAGGCCGCGTATGACAGTATTTACAGAGACGAGCTGAACGGAGCCATGTCTAGTTTCGGCATCCCTGCAAAACTCGTACGACTATGCAGGATAACTATGGAGAACTCACGCTTAGGGTTGCAAACGATACATCGATGTTTTCAAAAAATCGATGTTTTGGTCATAGACATCGATGTTGACATCGATGTTTTGAAAAACGATACATCGTCGATACATCGAAGGCAAAACTGAAAACATCGGCAAAAACATCGGCATCGCACATTCATTTCCTTGAACGTTCCCTACACGTGTAAAGTGTAATTCTTAAACAAAAACGTTTTTTTATCACTGAATTGCAACAACAATCTACCTACAAACAAAATCATAATAACATAATCAAGAGCCTTAAATGTTTAGTTAGTAGATATGAAAATTAATTCTAAGGAAAGGGCAACCCGTTCAATGAAAAATAGTTTTGTAAGAATCGGCTCAAGGATTTATTCACACAGACATAAGACGTAACTGGGGACAATTGTTGTTTAATTATAAATGAGTGCACTATTCCTTTTCAATTGTCGGCAGAAATAGAGAAGTGCAAAGTACTTCATTCATGTTTCGTTTGAGTTGCGACTTGCGAGTTGTCAAAGTTACGTTACACTTCTCATGATTCTGAGGAGTGACAGCCGCTTCTCGATTTGAAGTAAGAATCGACTCAAGAAGCACCAACTCAAATGTCAAAAAGAAAATTTTCTTCAAGGAATATTTTTTAAGAGCCATAGGTGTTTTACTCACACAAAGGAAATTACATAAAAAATTAATTTTGGGTGTTCCATTGGTTTTTAAAATGAGTGGTTCCCCGAGTGAAACCAATGGAAAGCGACATAAGTATATTCAAAGAAGATCATATGAAATCTGTTTTTAAAAAGCATGCAAAAATTGTAATGCTTTATCTTCTCATCGTTGCCACGTCTGTCCCAAGCGAGCATTTGTTCTCGGGAATTGGGGCAAGAATTACTCAGGACAGAAATAGACTTCTGGGGACAAGACTATCAGAGCTTCTTTTGATTCGATCACAAAATTCTTGTATTTGATCAAATAATTTGAATATTTGTAATATTAATTACGTTCAAATAAATGTTTTGTATCGCAATTTGCAAATGAATCCTGTTGATTTGAATTTGGAACTGGTAAGATCAGTAAATTTACATATTTAGCTACAGTGCACGTAAATAAAGCCAATTTTTTTCATTATTTACAAGATAATTAAAAAATCGGCAAAACATCGGAAAAACATCGATGTATCGTTGTTGACATCGATGTTTTTTTGACATCGATGTTAGTCGGCGACCATCGATGCTTTCCAACATCGATGTTTTTTACAACGATGTTGCAACCCTACTCACGCTGCTCCGTTAAGGTCGGTAAAGAACTCACCGAGACCTTTGATGTCGAAAAAGGCTTAAGGTAAGGCGAAAAACTGTCATGGGATTTCTTCAACATCATACTTGAAAGGATTGTAAGAAACTCAAACGTAAACACCAGAGGAACAATCTTTCAAAAGTCTGTACGATTACTAACCTTTGCAGACGATATTGACGTAATGGGAAGAAATAAGCGCGATATCATAGGTGCTTTTGCGAGTATTGAAACAGAAGCGGCAAAAATGGGTTTGATGGTTAATGAGGGCAAAACCAAGTATATGTTGTCATCAAACAGGGACACAGAGCATCGACGAATTGGACTGTGACGATACGTCACAATTTCTTTTACACCGCCGCCAAACCAAGAAACAATCTACGCAGCCACACGAAAATACACACCTCTAACAGCAACCGCCGAAAGCCCACCATGTGTGCATACACACTATTCGGTTTTGCACACTTTATAAATTGGGCTCCATACAAAAATAAATACCAACAAGCAGCGGCACGTAAGCTGCCATCGACCAGTGAATTTATTTTTCCATACAAAAATAAATACCAACAAGCAGCGGCACGTAAGCTGCCATCGACCAGTGAATTTATTTTCCAAGGGTCTGCTCGCCATGGAATGTATGTATAGTGACCTTGGTAGGTAAACACGAAAACCGAGCATGTGCATGATCGGTGATGAGTAAATATTACACTCGCTGATAAAACTCACATTCTCTCCCTACCCGAAAATCAATAAGTAGAGGTGAAATTTTATGGATAAGGAGAGAAGATTTGTCAACTATTTGTTGTTAGGGGCAATACCACTACAACTTTAATAATTTTCATCTTCTCCATTCCCCGACCGTCCTGAGTGAATTTTCTGGAATAGTGTCCCTCCTACCAGAGGCCGCCAGTCAAACTCACATTATTATTGAGTTCACTGGAATAGTGTTCCTCCTACCAGAGGCCGCCAGTCAGCTCCCCGACTACTCTTGAATTAATTGGAATAGTGTTCCTCCTACCAGAGGCCGCCAGTCAATTCACCGCAAAGCACAAAACCGATTGTGTAAATTTGCAAAAACAAACACTCGAACCAACCGAAAAGGAGTTCCTCCTAACAGAGGCCGTCGGTTAGTTCCTCTGCCGTGGCCATTACAGCCACTCCCCCCCCGTTGTTCCGTCAAGCGTCGCCTCTTCTTATAGACGACGTTCCTAATCCCATTTATATTCTTTTATTATTACAGGAGCGTAGCTGTCATTAAACCCGCCCCGGTCCAAACAACCTCGTACCGATTTCAAACTTCCGTGCCGTCCGAAAGCCAAGCGGTTAACACACGAAACTTTAACCAAAGGAGAAGCATCATCCAGCCAAAGCGCCCCGCAAGTACCAGGCTGGCGAGCCTGCACCGCAACCCATTTACTCGTATTGTGCTAGAACTGAAAACCAATTAAAAACTTTGTAAAGACTTGTTCCTTTTTCTTTTTGGTAAACAATAAACAAGATTGTAACTCATAAATTGCCTCGACTCGCCTCGTTATTTTAGAAGTTCGACTACTGCACCCAAGTTTTAGAGCTTCCTTGGGAAGAAACCTTGGACCCGCTGAGACTTACCCCAGCTGGGAATAAAGAAGCCTCACAAATTGGCGCCCGAGCAGGGACATTGCTAAGCGTTCAACCCCCGACCGCCCGTTACCTGGAACCGACGCATTGTCCACCGACCGCAGCCGCCCGCAGCCGACCGAACCTCGTCCAACATGACAAGTAATGAAAACGCACCCGCAACATCCGACCAGACCTCCGACCATTCCGAGGAAGACTTCAATCCATACGAGAACCTGGGGTTCATATACTTTTTGAAAAAGCCCGAGCTCATCGAGACGCTTAATATGCGAGGATTGAACACCACCGGCACCGTACGCGACTTACGCCAGCGGTTAAGTCAACACCTGAAGGAGTTACGAACCCATAAGTCCACCCAGAATTTATGCACGGAGTGGGAGAAGAAAATTGAGGCCCGGAACGACGCCGAAGACGAAGACACCATCCCGACGGACGCACGCAAAGTTAAGCAGTCCGTTTACCAGACCAGCCTGCAAGTGCCTCTACTACAAACCGCTAACACAACCTCACCGCCGTCCACGTCACAATTAGTGTACCGACAGCAACACTTTGAACGCGCTACGTCGGCTCCTCCGACTATTCGCCCTAACGACAATGGAACAGCCCATAGACACCCGTCCGACCCCCCTGTCCAACACCGGTTCCTGTTGAGTTACGAAGCGGAGTTAATGAACGTCGTGCGTAAGTGGGGTCTGCGCTTCGATTCTTCCGGCCAGCCTTTGGAATTCCTGGAGAGGATCGAAGAACTCGCACAGTGCTACGAAATCCCTCTTGACCAGATGGTGCGAACCCTTCCAGACATCTTCAAGAGTTCCGCTCTCGAATGGCTGCGGATCAACCGAGACGAATTCCATGATTGGCACGCCTTCCGTCGCTCCTTCATCAGCTACTTCCTTCTGTCACATTATTACGTCAAGTTAGAAGATGAGATTCTGCGGAAACGCCAAGGCCTACGTGAGAAAGCCAAGAATTATATCCGCTCATTCTTATACCTGTTCCGCCAGCACCCACGGATGACGGCCGCCGAACATCTAGACAGGATATACGACAACCTCCGACCTGAGTATCGTTTATACATCAAAAGGAAGGATTTCCGTAGTTTAGAAGAGCTGATGGAGTTAACCGACGAGTTCGAGTTCATTCAAAAAGAGGACCGACCCAGCACCAGCACCAACGCCGCAGCCCCACCTAAGTCTAACCCCTTCGCCGTTCCCCGTATAAGAATACCGCCGCCCGCACGCTTTCCGGAGACCGACGCTATAGTACCGCACGGCCAAGCACCATCACCGAGTACCGATTATAACAGGAACACCCACTGCTGGCAGTGTAAGCAGCGGGGGCACATGAAAAAGGATTGCCGGCGACCGTTCCGGTTGTTCTGTTCTTTTTGCGGAACGGATGGCCGACTTACGAAGGACTGCCCTTGCCATCAGAATCCAGTCGCAGTGGCGCGGATAGCGGTCAGAACTGACCCACGACTCTTCATACGAATACCCACCGCCGACCAAACTTATTTCGCCTTAGTTGATACCGGCTCCACCCGATCCTTTATCGGCAAAGAACTTAGAGACGAATGCATCCGGTTAGCTATCCCATCGCGGAACCAAGCAAACGTTATCGAGCTAGCTGACGGTCACTCGACTCAAACGTCAGAACACTACAGCATTAGCTTGCACGTGAATAACCGAACGATTACGGGTGAGTCCTTGTACATGCCTAGTTTAGCGGAGAACGCCATTCTGGGGATGGATTTCTTAGGCCAGGCAGGTTGTAAATTAACGTTGGGAGGGCAGGAAATCTCCAGTGGAAAAGAGAGAAGCCCCCGGTCGCCTGATATCCTATGTGCGCTCGCCGAAGGACTGGGATGCCAGCAAGGTACAAACGAAAAACAAGACCTACAACTGGACGCCCGCCTAAAGGAATTTCTAGCCGAAGAGTTACCTAGGTTTAACGAGACAAAAGGTATATCCACCGTAGTACCGCACGTCATACGCCTGAAGAACACCGAGCCGTTCAAACAGCGGTACTATCCGCGCAACCCCGCCATGCAGCAAATCATAAATGAGGAAATCGACGACTTATTTCTCACCAGTCAGTCCTCAACCGCCATCACGAGCAGGCCATCCCAGAAGCGACCAGAAGCACAGATTTCCCCCGTGACGAAAGCATTTTGGAGAATAGGACCAACCATCCAAGGGGTAAGTGGCATGCACGACGGGCAAAATAAATTACCGTCACTATTACTTCCCGACACCAGAACCAACTCCATAACACGACCGGCAGCCAACCCCAAATTAACCTTAGAAGCAATGCCAGCTCCGCCAGCAGCCGATCCATGCCAACAAAAACGTACCGCCCCGGCCCGGCCAAGACCCCCACCTCGAGACGAAACCACCGTAATAATCACGTTGGGGGGAAAGACGGCACAGCCCACAACATCTCGCCGGGTAACGACTAGGAGACCACCGAGCACCGGAGCCGCACCAATTCACCCTCCGCTATCCCCACTGCACGTCATGGCACAGGTGCGGGCAACTAAACGCCGAGCCGAGGAGTTATGGGCTGAACGGCTCGCGGCCGTCGGAGTACCCAATACCAGCCATCTTCCCGAAATACGGCGCGCCCCGGTGGCGCCAAGATGGGTACTACATAAGCTAGACCTGACTTCCCCAAAAGTCGCACCACGAGCTCACGCTCAACTTGCAGCCGTACGCATGACGCCAGAACAAGCACGACGCGACCCAAGGACAGCTAGATGCGCTCCCTATGTCCAAACCCCTCCGCCAGTAAAGAAGCCGATCACAAGCAACGCTACCCAACCAACAGACGAGTTATTTGCTGCTCCGGCGCGCGCAAACCAGTGCTCAGCTGTCAGACCACCCGGCATCAACGTTAGCGGGGCGTTCCTCCGACGTCAGCAACGTAAACGAGCAGCAGAACGAGCCGCCGAAGGGGCCCAACAGCACTAGTACGAAATGCTCCGGCAGTCGAAATTTCAGAGGACCGAGCGTTTATGAGTTACATTTTTTTTTTCTTTCTCTTATTAGTATTATTTTTACACTTGTTTAAATTGCTTCAAGAATGAGTTTGTTTTGTTAATGTTTTTTTTACAAGAAGTTTTGTTTAATTGGTTTTCCTATTAAAATAATAAAAAAAAAAAAAAAAAAAAAAAAAAAAAAAAAAAAAAAAAAAAAAAAAAAAAAAAATATATATATATCTCGAAAAGAGTTCGTAATTTTTATATGAGATGCTGAAGACGAGAGGGTTCTCGTCTTATAAAGTAAGGGGGGTCTGTGACGATACGTCACAATTTCTTTTACACCGCCGCCAAACCAAGAAACAATCTACGCAGCCACACGAAAATACACACCTCTAACAGCAACCGCCGAAAGCCCACCATGTGTGCATACACACTATTCGGTTTTGCACACTTTATAAATTGGGCTCCATACAAAAATAAATACCAACAAGCAGCGGCACGTAAGCTGCCATCGACCAGTGAATTTATTTTTCCATACAAAAATAAATACCAACAAGCAGCGGCACGTAAGCTGCCATCGACCAGTGAATTTATTTTCCAAGGGTCTGCTCGCCATGGAATGTATGTATAGTGACCTTGGTAGGTAAACACGAAAACCGAGCATGTGCATGATCGGTGATGAGTAAATATTACACTCGCTGATAAAACTCACATTCTCTCCCTACCCGAAAATCAATAAGTAGAGGTGAAATTTTATGGATAAGGAGAGAAGATTTGTCAACTATTTGTTGTTAGGGGCAATACCACTACAACTTTAATAATTTTCATCTTCTCCATTCCCCGACCGTCCTGAGTGAATTTGCTGGAATAGTGTCCCTCCTACCAGAGGCCGCCAGTCAAATTCACATTATTATTGAGTTCACTGGAATAGTGTTCCTCCTACCAGAGGCCGCCAGTCAGCTCCCCGACGCCCGACTACTCTTGAATTAATTGGAATAGTGTTCCTCCTACCAGAGGCCGCCAGTCAAATCACCGCAAAGCACAAAACCGATTGTGTAAATTTGCAAAAACAAACACTCGAACCAACCGAAAAGGAGTTCCTCCTAACAGAGGCCGTCGGTTAGTTCCTCTGCCGTGGCCATTACAGCCACTCCCCCCCCCCCCCCCCCCCCCGTTGTTCCGTCAAGCGTCGCCTCTTCCTATAGACGACGTTCCTAATCCCATTTATATTCTTTTATTATTACAGGAGCGTAGCTGTCATTAAACCCGCCCCGGTCCAAACAACCTCGTACCGATTTCAAACTTCCGTGCCGTCCGAAAGCCAAGCGGTTAACACACGAAACTTTAACCAAAGGAGAAGCATCATCCAGCCAAAGCGCCCCGCAAGTACCAGGCTGGCGAGCCTGCACCGCAACCCATTTACTCGTATTGTGCTAGAACTGAAAACCAATTAAAAACTTTGTAAAGACTTGTTCCTTTTTCTTTTTGGTAAACAATAAACAAGATTGTAACTCATAAATTGCCTCGACTCGCCTCGTTATTTTAGAAGTTGGACTACTGCACCCAAGTTTTAGAGCTTCCTTGGGAAGAAACCTTGGACCCGCTGAGACTTACCCCAGCTGGGAATAAAGAAGCCTCACAGGACAAAGCGTCACAATAGAAAGACATTACTTGGAGGTAGTACAGGATTTCGTCTACCTAGGATCCGCTGTAGACACGGAAAACAGTGCAGAGATTAAACGGAGAATAACTCCTCCCAACAGTTGCTTCTTTGGGTTAAGAAGGCAATTGAGAAACAAAACCCTCTCCAGAAAAACCAAGGTAACCTTGTATAAGACCTTGATCATCCCAGTCCTGACTTACGGCACGGAAGCATGAATTTTTTCGAAAGCGGATGAGGAAACCCTTGGTCGTTTCGACATAAAAATTCTCCGAATGATCTTTGGTCCGGTATGCGAAGACAATGTGTGGAGAAGAAAATACAACAACGAGCTGTATGAGCTGTACCGCGACATGGGCATAGCCAGAAGAGTACGCATCGCGAGGCTTCTATGGTTGAGTCATGTAGAGCGGATGGACCCAAACGCTCCAACTCGACGGGTTTTCGAAAGCACATTGCAGGGAAATCGCGGATGGGGCAAGACCTCGTCTTAGGTGGCGCAATCAAGCGGATGAAGACCTCAACAGACTTGGAGTGCGAAACTGGAGAGAACTGGCCCGAAATCGAAATCGTTATAAAAGGATGTTGGTTGAGGCCCAGGTTCACCCCGAACTGTAATGCCCACCCAAATAAGTAAGTAAGATTCGACAAACCGTCCCGATTCTAGTGGATCTTCGAAATCTTCGAGACCATCACCGTCATCGTCTCTAAGATTATTTCCGGACTGCATTGGTTCTTCATCCACAATTTCACCCGAATCATCAATTTCCTCGTAGGTTTTTTCTTCTACATTGGAGCATGTTTCAGATCCATGACAATTTGAGCAAAAATTTGTGCATTTCAAACCATGTTTTCGGCAGCCACATTGTTGCGGCTATTTTGGTCGCAACGGATACTTTTTTGTCAACCTCGGTAAAAACACTTTTTTTTACTCTCGAAGGAGGTTACAAATCCTTTATCTGTAGATAGAATACAGAATATTACATTTATATTCACAATGGTTTACTTAATTTTACTTACTTAGTCTCTTACTTAGTCTTTTAACTTCTTATTGGTAACTTAAAGCCAATTGGCGGACAGCAGCTCGTGGTCGTCTCAATCTCTGTCGGAAATAAACAAGTTGAAAAAGATGGACGTGAATGGAAATTTAAAGATGGCTGCAAATCGAAATTTAAAAGATGGCTGCAAATCGAAATTAAAGATGGCTGTCGCGAGGTGGAGGCGAAAGCTCCCTCTGTTGGCCGGTGAGAGGCTACTTTTAAGGTGTGCCCACACCTCTCTCAACACTCCCCCTTGGTAGTTTCTCCTGCGGACTGGTGTCTTCTAGAGCCTTTATATCGAGGACAGCCAACTTGACTGCAGGTCTTTCGTAGACTCCGTTCGTAGTTTGTACGAAGGCACTTCGTATCTGGTTATCCTTAGAGAGCTTAACCTTGACTATTCGTCCCTTGGGGCAGCTGTTCCGGGGGCTATTAGGATCAACTACCAGGACTACGTCTCCGACTTCCAAAGGTTTGGCTGGTGTGAACCATTTTGTTCGCCTGGTAATGGTTGGCAAGTATTCTGCTACCAGCGTCTCCAGAAGTGGTCGGCGTACTGCTGCGAGGTGAGCCAATTTTTGCGAAGCACTGTCACGTTGTCGTTGTATTCCGCAGGTGGTTTTGAACCGCATGCCGATCCTAGTAGAAAGTGGTTGGGTGTTAGAGCTTCCGGATTCTTAGGATCTGTTGGGATGTACGTCAACGGTCGCGAATTAACAATGTTTTCAGCTTCTATGAGCATAGAACGTAGGAGCCGCCCATATGCGGTGAGGCCGGAGGAATGAACTTCCATTGTGTACTGGTCGTGGTGAAAGCTTCAACTAGCCTGTCTTTCTGGATATTCGCCGCTGCTTCCCGTAACTCCCTTTCTGCACCATGAAAATTAGTGCCATTGTCACTGTGAAACTCGAGTGGGGTGCCTCTTCTGGCAATGAAGTTTCGAAGACACATAATACAGGAGTCTGTCGTTAAAGTATGAGCGACTTCTATATGTACCGCTCTTATTGTAAGGCAGTTTAAGATTACTCCCCAACGTTTCTCGGTTCTTCGGCCTACGGTAACTGAGAGGGGGCCAAAATTATGCACTCCTACGTACGAAAACGGCCGGCAGAACGAAGCAAGTCTTGCTTGAGGAAGTGGCGCCATGCGTGGAGGGCTTGGTTGAACGTTGTTAAGTTTGCACTTTGAATAGGATTTCTTGATGGCTTTCAGAGCGGACCGCATCTGTGAGATGTAGAAATGTTGGCGAAGAGTATTAACCACGGTTTCATCGTTTTGGTGGTTATAGCGCTCGTGAACATCCTAGACGATAAGAGTCGTGATTCGATGAAATCTTGGAAGAATGACTGGTGACCCGGAGTGGTTGATGGGTTCTTCCTTGGAGTAGACCCTTCCGTTGGCTCGGATAAGTCGGTTTTCGTCTAAAAACGGCGTGAGGTTAAAGAGGGGACTGCCTTTTTGCACATATCGGTTCATTGTAAGATCTGCAAACTCTTCCGGGTACATACCAAGTTGTGCTTCTCTCAACAGATCGGTTTGTGCCATTTGAAGTTCTCTGCGCGATAAAGGACCACTTTCTTTAGATGTTTTCTTTCTTTTGGTGCTGGCGTTATGCACAAATCGAAGAACGTATTCCGTACTTCTCAGCAGTTTCCACCAACATGAAATTTCATCACAACGAAAGATGTTTTCTCGACCTAGAATATGAGCTGCAACAGGACTCGTCTTCAGCTCTTCCACCGTGGAGCCTATAATTGTCTCCTGTGGCCAGTTCTCCTTTGGTGATCGTAGGAGCTCTGGTTCGTTGAACCAACGAGCGGTTGCTTTAAACTCTGGAGGTTTTTGCCACTTTGTGGCTTCATCTGCTACGTTCATGTTGGTGGGAATCCATCTCCATTCTTCAATGTCGGTTAGGTCCAAAATTTCGCTTACCCTGAACGCTACGTATTGGCGATATCTACGGTGATCCGATCGGAGCCAACAGAGAACAGTTTTGGAATCTGACTAAAAGTATTTTTTCCCAAAGGCTATACCGTGTGACTCTTGGATGCGTTTGGCGAATCGAGCTCCGAGGACTGCCGCTTGAAGTTCGAAACGTGGGATTGAAAGGGCTTTAAGTGGCGCTACTCGGGTTTTTGCCCCAATAAGACTGGTCTCTATAAGGCTATCTTGGGAGTTTCTTATGTACGCTACAGCTGCGAAACCATTTTCGCTGGCGTCAACGAAGGTATGCAGTTGAACCTCTTCTTTGATTTCGTCGTCCCAACTGATTTTCGATCGCCAAATTTCTTGAAGCAAAATCTTGATGTACATAAGAAAGCATGCTATAAGTCCCAAGGGGTCAAAAATTGTCATCAGTATTCTCAATACTTCACGCTTTGTTGGGCGACTGCCACCGAAAAGGATTTCTTGTTGACTTGAGTTTGTGGTGAGTTTGAAAGTTAGGCAGTCCAGAGATGTGCTCCACCACATCCCTAGCACTTTCTCTGTCCCTAGCTTGACGTTGGTGTTCATGCCCATTTCCTCTTTTGGCTCTGATTGAAGTGCTTTTAGGACTATAGTTGAATTAGAGACCGAATTTCTTATGTGAAAACCACCTTGCCTGTGGATGTGTCGAACCTCCTGCGCCATTTTGATGGCCTCATGCTCGGTCGGTACGCTGTCCATCAGATCATACACATAATGGTTTTCCTTGATTGACAGGGCGGCTCTCGGAAACTCTGAAGCAAACTGATCGGCGTTGATGTTTTTGACGAAGTGTGCGGTGGCTGGAGAACACGTCGCACCAAACGTCATCACCATCATCACATAGGTGTCTGGATTCCCATTCTCGCCACAACCCCATAAAAAACGCTGATAGTGTTGATCCTCCCTTTGAATACCAATCTGGTGAAACATTTCCATAATGTCCCCACAGATTGCAATCTTGTTTTGTCTGAACTTGTAGATGACGGAGGTCAAGGCGGTTAACTGGTCTGGGCCTTTGAGCAGTAGAGAGTTGAGCGATGTACCGTGAACTGTAGCTGCAGCGTCCCATACAATCCTTAGTTTTCCAGGTTTATTTGGATTTTCCACTGGGAACACTGGTAGGTACCATGAGCGGTCTTGATTTTCCAAAATCTCTTCTTGCGTAATCTTTCGAACGTAACCTTTCGTGACATATTCCCCGATCTTATTGTTAAGCTTCTCGGCTAGGACTCGATCGCGTTGCATTCGCCTTTGGAGACAAACTAGCCGCTTTCTGGCCATGGGGTAGCTATTTGGCAACTGAACCTCGTCTAATTTCCATAGTAGTGTCGTCTCGAATCTACCATTTTTGCGAACTGTATGTTTATTAAGTAATTCTAGGGCTCGAGCGTCATCGTCGGACATCACCATCGCTGTAGACTCTTGAGTTCCGAAACTATCGTCGCAGATAAACTTTTTTACTAGACGGCTTAAATCGAGGTCATTGCACTCACAAAGATGAAAGCTGTGAGCATTATCCGGTCTATGTACCACTTCAACGCATTTCCCATGAATCACCCATCCTAGGCGGGTTTTGGTGGCGACAGGTCCATTTTGGCAACCTTCTTTGGATTTCAAGGGGAACCCAAGATGTCCGTTGTTAACGCCTTTAAGCAATCGCGGAACCGCTTTGTGATACGAGGCAACGTTCAGCCCTTTAAGATGATGGAACTTCTCTTGCAGTTCACCTGGGTTTATTGTTTGAGGTGGTAGACAGAGCTTTCCTACTGTGTGCACATCTAATATATCGAACTTTTCTGCACCCTGTGTAGTGCCTGAAATTTGAAGGTTGATCAGCTCGGGCTTGCTTTCGTATCGCGATTCATTTCCAGTCCACTTCAAACACAGAGACCTTGGAGTTCCTGATACGTTCAGTTGCTTTGCGAGCTCTTCGTCGATCAACGTCACGGAAGACCCGTCATCCAGAAATGCAAAGGCTCTTATCTTAGTTCCGTTCCCATAAAGAAATACTGGTACTAATCGGAACAATATGGAATCAGTGTTGTGGCTCTGATGATCCAAATCTTTTTGGTGAACACCAACAGTTCCATCCTTAGCTAGGTCCTTTTCAGATTCTTTCTGATCGTTGTGGAGAAGGTGATGGTGTTTTAGAACGCAGTTGCCTTTTCCACATACCGCTTCAGACTTGCATCTGTCTTTCTCAAACATCTGCGACATAGTTGGTGTTTTATCACTTGCTCCCATCTGAAATTGCGACTTGCTTCCTTAAACGTTTTACAATCTGCTACTGAAGAGCAATCGCCGCTACATACATAGCACACTTTGTCCGCTTTGTAGTGCGTATTTACATTCCCCTTACCTGTCCAGCCTTTGTGACGTTTCTTTTCTTCCGAGTAGGTTGAAGGCGCTGAAGAAAGAACTCCGTTGGCCGCTTCAGCCATAGAGTACATCCATGCATTGAACTCGACGAGCGTGCATCTACGCGAACGATTGCTTGTGGATGGCTCAGTTAAGGCGCAGGGCTGGCGGAAGTTTTTCGACGAGCTCTTGAACCAGCATGGGATGTAATGTATCTCAGATTATTCGTTGGTTTTCTGTATATATCCAATTCGAAATTGTCTCCTTTCCTAGTTATACTTAAATCCAGACTCCTTCCATTCCTTTGAACATAAGATGTCAGCTTTTCACTCAATGATTTTTAGAGCTCTAAATATTCCAATGACAATAGAAACAAAAATAAAAGAATTCCAAAAAATTTAAGATATAGCCAAAATTAATGGATATACTGAAGAGTTAATTGAAGATTTAACAATTGCACATAGAAGAAAACAGGAATTGAGAAATTATACAACTTTAGATCTAATAAGGAATGAAAGAAATGAAGAAAAGAAATATTCAAAATTTTATTTCTATCCAGAAATAACATCTAAGATAAAACCAATCTTTAATAAACATAACATCCGTATGAGTGAGTGCAGCGAAATAAAAATAAAAAATTTGATTGGAGTATCTAAAGATAAAATTGAACAGCTTCAAAAATCAGGAATTTATTCTATCGGATGTAATGATTGTGCAAAAGAATATATAGGACAGACAGGAGGACCTTAAATATAATGAAAAAGAAAAGTCAAGTGGTGCAGAACATATGCTAGAAAATAGTCATAGTTTTAGTTTGCAAAATTTAAAATTAATAAGAAATGTAATTAGCAATTATGAATTAGATGCTTTTGAATCTTTTTATATATTTAAAAACAAAAATAATCTTATGAATAATGATGATGGACCAATCAAAGATTCAATATTCAAAAAATTTTTCAATAGATTCAACTCAACTCAACTGTAATTTTGTTTAGAAACATTTTTGTTTTTTGTTAGTTTTTTGACAAATAATTTAATTTAATTTAATTTATAAATCTCACTGATGATGGAAGCATTGCTTCTGAAATGTGCATTTGAGGAAATATAAAAAGTGTTTTTAACTGTTTAAAATTGTATTTATCTTTTTATTTATTAGATTAATAAACACGTGGAATATCTCTACTACAAAACTCATCATTTAAAAGGACCAACAGATCAATATCTTGACCCACAACAATCATAGTTCTATTAGTATTTCTAGCAATTTCTATCGAGGTCTTAATAATGTCAGCATCAGCATCTTCTTCTGCTTGTTTACAGGAAAATCCTTGTGAATATTATCTTTTTATTAACGTTTTTATAAATTTGTCCTTGTTTTTCTCGTTAGATAAAAATTTTTCTTCCAAAAATAGTATTTTTGTTGGGTTTTGATAATCGAACTCTGGATTCTGGAATATTGTTTGAGGTTCTTCTGCGACTACGTTCTTCTCTTTTAGTTGCTGGTACTGTTGTCACAGTAACTAATTTGGGTACCCATCAAAAACGATATAGCGTAATGTTTTTGTACACAGCGCAAATATTAATTTGTTCTGCCAAACTATTTTGTGCGGTAAAAACCCACCTTCGACGACACGTACAATGCCGTCAGAAGTCGTTGGTCCATTCATACTCACAAATAATTCGTAAAGTTGAAATTTTACATTTTTCCTGAGACCATTTTCTGTAAAAAGTGACAATGGGAAAGGTGCATGCTCGTATTGTAACTAAGTTTTCATATATTTTTTTACTGTCGATCGTTAGCGATATTGTTTGAAATAGCAATAATGGATCGACTTTAACGGAATATTGAACAATTTTTAGAGACAAGACTTTGATTTTTCTTTTAAATTTGACACTGCCAAAATTCATTCTAACAATAGCTTGCAAATATTTTTTTCCTTCTTCATACGCTTCGTAGCCATTTACAGAAGTATTGCCAATAATTCCAGAAAATATTGAAAAGGAATAACCTGTTAAGAAATTTTTCTAACATTTGTAAATCAGCTCTGGAATCAATATTCTCTGGAATCAATGTGTTGCTCTGTAGTTGCAAAAGAAACATTACAAAAATTTTCCATTTCATTGCAAACTTCGACAAGTATAATCATTGTTAATACGAATCAATAGTACGATTTGCATGTATATTTATCTATTATGAGATATTCTATAACATAAATGTAATGAGAATTTAATAAATCAACTTTCTAAATTGGAATTAAAAATCAAACGTTAATTATTAACATCAATCTTTAAATGAACAACACCGTGAAGTCTATTGTAATTATAATAAACAATCAGTCAACGCCTTATTGACTTCACAAATTTAAAATGTATTTCAACTTTTCCTTTACAAAGGTACAATTAAAACACATAATTTTGAATGCATTTCGGCATGATAAATGCCATCCTCAGCAATACTTTATTGTGAGTCACCTTTGTAAAGGAAAAGTTGAAATACATTTTAAATTTGTGAAGTCAATAAGGCGTTGACTGATTGTTTATTATAAATCAACTTTATTACTGAAAATGTTTTTTGCAATTTTGATGTTTTATGGACTAGCAATTTTTTTGTTTATCAATATAACATGAAATCTTACGTTTTTCTAGTAATTAAAGTGTAAATTTTAATAAATAGCTCAAAATTATACATATTGATTAAAAAAAATTTTCCGATTCAAGTTTTTTTCATTATTTGCATTTTCTGAGAACATTTTAAATAGTAATGTATATTTTTTTTGCACAAAAAACACACCAATTTTTTTTAAAAAGCAGATATTTTGACGTGAGAATTTTCGATTGAAAATTCGGGTGCTTTTTCGATATTAAGTCAAAATAAGGAGAAAAAGTAAATATTTTAAATCAAAAAAATCACTCTATGTTTGGGACATACAAAGGTAAGTTTTCACCAAATTTCGTGAAAAAATAAATTTTTTTGGAAAAGATAAAAATAAAATACCAAAAACTCGGTTATTATGATTTTTCATATAAATTTTGAGGTATTGTGAAAAAAGTATCCATTCAGAAGTTGTAGATCTTTTTATTACCTACAACTTTGCCATGTAACCCTTTTTTTTATTTTATAAGACTTGCAGTTTTACCGGAAATCGAGATTAATCGTTTTTTACCCTTAAAAACTCACCTCCTCGCCCTTCCCGGTCGCAGATCGCCCGTGATTTATTTTTCCTTTTGTTCTTTTCCTTTTCCATCCCACTTAAGCTTTTTTCACTTTTTACAATTTTAAAAATTATCGACCCTGGTCTTCTGTGCGAGAGGTTAAGTTTTATAATGAAAGAAAGTAAGACCGAAATAAGGGATTTTTTTTCTCACAAACCTGAAGCAATTGGGCGTTGTCGGGGTTCCAGTTATCGATTGAGCGGAACTGATCATTTATTTGGCATGTTTGCATAGAACTTGACAGCTTGTTCCAACAGTCACCGGTGTTTCCTACAGGTGGAGAGAAAGTGTTGACCGTAGACATAATTTGTGACTTGCTACGTTTTGATGAACCTAGACCACACCCACTGTCCTGTGATTGATCTTGAATACATGATGTTTTCATAACTTTTGATGACCCAACTACCAACGGTATTGGTGATTGATTTCCGGATCCAGGAGTGCCTTCAACGACTGCTTGGAAGGCGAGCAAATCTTCCATGTCACTTAACGGTAAAGGTGGTAATATTTGTGTTTGTTGAGCAATTTTGTAACTTTGCTGTCGTAAGATTTGTCGCCTTGAAAGATTTGCCTCCAAAGCGGCCTGTTTTTGAAAAATATGTCTTTTTTGTTGCAGTAGTCGGTGCTGCATAAGTTGTTGTTGAAGAGGTGGCTTTTGGAGCGGATGGGAATTAATCGTTTGCATATGCTCACGTTCCGCTCTCATTCCATTAGCTTCGTAACTTAAAAGCAAAGCTACATCTGGTGTGGTAAAATAGTCGCATTTCTTGATTGATGGCACTTCATGGTGATGATGGTAAATTGAACTTTGATCCGTGGCTGTATTGTTTGGAGTGATGTGAAATTGACTGTGTTGGAATTGACGGACCGTCATTTCTTCGTGTGGTACACTTGATTGATATTGAGTTTTAAGTTGGGCTGCTTCTTTTTGAAGAACATGAAGCTCCAGAATACCTTTCGTTTTGCAAGCTTCATGCAGGCGGCTATTGAAGGCGAAAGTTGAATTCATGGGGTATTCTGAATACGAGTAAAGAGTTCCTTGGGCCACTAGACCATCACTTGCTCGCCGGCCATCCCTAGAGTCCAAAAAAAGTGTTTAGGTTAAATAAATTTGATATTGTTTAAAAAACCACATTCGAAACTCACCTAAAATCAACAGGAGACCTAGTGATAGCTTGGCACCTTTCAGTTTCATTCTGGTGTAGGGCTGACATTTGATTGTGGCGAGAAAATGTACAAGGAGACTTTGGGGACATTGAAACGTAAATGTTTGGAAGAATGGAGGAAGACTTTGTTACATTTGAAGTTTTGTTTTCGTTGACTCTTTTTGCACTCGGAACACATGAAGGTAAACTTCCAGCCAAGTCACTACAACTAGACAGGTTCAAGTCTAGGCTTTCTAAAGCTGAAAAGTTGCTCCTCGACGACCCGCAACTCAGATTCAGGCTCAAACTTTTTGAGTTAGAGTTGGCAACTACACCGCTTGATGAGCTGCTACTTGCAAACGAGTTTAATCGTTGCATAGAAAGCAGTGGAACTATGGATTGAACTCCGTCCATTTCTAAGTAAATGGTTTGCACAGAACAAAAAAATAAAACGCAAAAAGTTCGATACAGAAGAATTGCTTATTTTGATAGTTAGCGTTTGTATAGCTTATTTTTGGTATTTATCAAAAATGCTGTGAACAAACACAAGAAAGCAGTCAAAGAAAACAAATAAACAACAGACACTAAGTTAAAGACAGGCATGCTTATAGCTTGTTTATACCTTTAAGATCACATCCATGTTCGGTGTCACATCCTTCATCGGTACTGGAACTGTATTGCGGTGTTATTTGGCTGTGTTTCGCATGTAAATTTGTCCCAGGATTGTCGGTTGCACTATTCTGATAATAAGAGGCGTATGAATTCGGTGGCACATTGCTTAGATGATCATTTGGAGGAAAATTGCGGGGAATTTCACTGAAATTAAAAATTTATTGGAACTGAAATATTGTTGCAGAATAAAAAAAAATTTATAACAACTGCGATTCTGCGAGCAGAGCGAAATTAAAAGCTGCGTTTAACAATACCATCCGTTACATTTATGGCCTAAGGAAATATGACCATATATCACATCTTTCTGAAAACCTTCTAGGCATGTCATTTGAAAATTATATAAAATTTCGTTCATTGAAAATGCTCTTCACTATTCTGCACACAAAACAGCCCCCCTATCTGTACGAATTTCTTCAATTCCCAGCATCCAACAGAACAACTAATTTAATGCTTCCTAGTTTCTCTTGTCTAACATCCGAAAGACAGTTCTTTATCGCAGCTGTACGTTCTTGGAATTCACTCCCAACTCAAATACGTGAGTCAAGCAGCATACGGCAGTTTGAAAAAAATATCAAAATTTTCTACCAACATAGTTAAATAAAGCAGCTTACTTATTTACTTACTCGTTAACCTTATAACATCTAACTGAATAACATATCAAAAAACAAACTCTTCCTCAACTCAACTTTTTACTTTATTCTTTCGTTCTTCAACACCTTACATAATATCTACTCCTTTTTAAACAAATGTAAATTATCGTTATTTACGATACTATTTTGTCTAACTATACATTTTCTTTTTATTTTCTCGATTTTAAAAAATTTACTTTAAATGTATTACTACACCTTTACTACACTAGCTTATAAGATTTATCTTAATGTGGTAGTATTTACCTGAATTGAATAAACTAAACTAAACTAAACTAAACTAAACTAAAATAGACTACAGCCAAGATTATCAAATTAGATGTTTATTGTATAAAGGTGTAAAACCAGCTGTGCTTCTTATTTGATACTTTGGACATTAGAGAACAAAAAATAAAACATAAGTTAGAGTACATGTACATGTACTTGTACAATGAACATAGATTCTGGTAATACTTAAGAAAGTACTGTGTTGATTTACAGTTTAAAACCACAACGCATTACTAATAAAAATTAAAAAAAAAAATTGAGTTTAATAAATACACTAAGTTGCCAAATTTTATATGGATAATTTTGGCCTATTCTTAGTGAGTACATCAGCCATCATGTTCTTCTTAAGACCAATAGCAAGCATAACACTATGAAGTCTTTTATTCCTTTCTCAACTTGCTTGTTTGGGGCCATATAAGGACTTTCGAGGCTTGCATACTTTGTTTGGGTGGCGATAATCTATGAATGCTTCCGGTTGTGACATATAAACTAGTTCACCCTAGTTCCCATTTTAAAACGCTGAAGGAACATCTATTCGATCTAGCAAGAGTTCTCATTTAACAGCTATATTGATTACTAACCGAATCGTCTCATTAAAGTTCACTGATAACTTCAACTAACCCGCCTTTTAATCTATTGACTGACCCACCTCAATTCCGCTTTACACTGAAAACACATTTGGATCCAATGTTTGGGGTATGCTCGGGAGGGTCAACTTAATCGCAGCTACGGTTCTTCATAAGCATTTTACATTTTTCCATTTCTATACAGTTTGAACTGCTTTGCTGGGTGAGCTGGTCTGCCAGTACTGATTATTTTTGAACGACCTGGGGATCAATTCCCGATCTGTGAAGCTGTGAAGTGAAAAAATTTATCACAGCTTCACCGAAAATTCGATTCTCATTTTGTGAAAATCCAACCTCAAATGTCAAATTTTTTTCATATTGCCAAGCCGGATTTAAATTTGTGCCGCCCTGGGGCACTGAAGAAAATGCCGCCCTATGACTTGAATTTTATTTTAATAGTTTTGATATCTTATTTTTCAAGAATTAGAATAACTAAGTGATTGCAGGAAATTTATTGTGTATTATATATCATTTATTATACATTATTTTGAATTCATATTTATTCTTTATTAACTCATATATTTTATATTATTTATTCTATACTATAGTAATATAAAAAAATATTTGTTTTTTTCTTAGAAAGAAGAACGAACGACGAAATCAGATAAATTTTTGAATTGCAAACTGGCCGATTGAATCTTTACAATCTAAACGTTGAAGCACATCTGATTCTATGCATAGAACAGCTAAGATGCACCCATTGTAGAACGTAAGTAATTTTTAACTAGTTTTAAACAAGAAAATGATCGTTCTGCACTACAGTTTGTTACGGCTAAAGTTATAAATATTCGATGAGCGATTTCTACGTTTGGAAACTCAGTGTAAGTCGTTTGAATGCAGAAGTTTCAGAAGATCAGAAGGTGAATTGTTTTAATCTTTTTTTCGGTGCAATGAGCATGGAAGTGCACAAATTCGTCTTCTAGTGAGGACTCAAGATCTTGTTTCACCTTTTTCTTCCGACACTTCCCTTACGTTGAGGGTATTGTAAATAGTATATATTTTTACTCTAATTAAACTAACTTTACGATGAAACCGAGACTTTGAAAACCGTGTACTATCAATAAAAATAAAAGAAAGTTAAAATTAAACACAGCCGGCCGGCGTGCGAAAAGAATTGCAATGACAGATGGTTTTTCTGGTAGGAAGTGTTGGCAAGAAAACAATAGTGCATCCAGCATTGAATATGCGCCTAACTCAGCTGGGGGTGTTCGATAGGTTGATAAAATGAAAATTAAATTAATCGATAGTGAATAAATGAGATGATAATAAAATTTGTAAAGGTCATCAATTTAGAGGACAGGGTGTCCTAAAAATTGTGGGCGCCAGAAAATTTTTAAAAGGTGTAAATTTTCAAACCTTTAAGCTGAAAAGTAATGGAGAAGAAATATCGACCCGAAAAGAAGAACATAAAAAGAAGAAGATAAAAAAAAGAAAAGTATTCGAATTCCCAAAGGGAAGTTTAAACAATTGTGTTGGGAAAACCGTGCCTAGACTGGATTAAAAACCCAAATCTTTTCTGACTGACGTAATAAAAGTATAAAAGTTTGAAAATAACTATTGAGAATTTAAAATAAAGCGGTATTAGTTACCAAGAAGGTCAGGTGGACCGTTGAAAAGCGGAAAAAAAGTATAAAGGGGGTATCGAAGGTTGAACTGTTACAAAAAGTTCCCGAACAATTCCCAAGGTGGGTAGAAAGTTAAGGGGTCACGTGCCAGGCAATTTCCTGGATAATTCGTAAAGTAAAAAGGAGCTACACAATATTTCGCACACAAAATTTCTTTCACCAAAAAAAAAATGCGTTTCACACAAAAGAAATAAGCTCACTATACTTATCTTTCAAATTTTAAAATCTCCTCCTCCTAAATCTCCCTGATCTTGTTCTCCTGTAGCCGTCTATCCTGTTGTCTACTTCGTTGAAAGGACTACCCTTCCTCGATTCACTTTCCAAAAATAAAAATCAGAAAAAGAAGCTAAAACTCACTAAAAAAAAATTAGGCGCAAAATTTCTCAATCAAAAAAAAAAAAAAAACAACTTATTTTCGATTTCTGTTCCTCGCTAATTTTTCACTCGCATGCTCAACCACTACATGCATAGAGTTCGACAAGTTGTTGGTGTCGTCCAAAACTTGCCCTCTCTCTCACCATTCACCAAGGTCGAAAGTTCGACAAGTGGTTGGTGTCATCCAACACTTGCCGATCTTGATGGGTGAGTCCAGACCCCTAGATCACCTAATCTCACAACCTTCGTGAAAAAGAATCGAACTACGCTGAAATTGAAAATAAGTCATCGCTGAGCATTCTCTCTTTTTTTTTAATCGCGTGGAGAGTGAATCGAGTAAGTAGACAAATCCATTTCCAAATAAACATTTTATTTCGGGAGAAATATAGGAGGAGGAAATCTCAACTAACCGAAAATCCCTATCCTACACTGGTGGCCTCTTTTGCAGATTTGGGGGAGGAGGGAAGAACTTTAACGTTTCAACCTTTGGGATTGGGTACCTTATTAAAGTTAGGTTGGGCAGAAGGCCATACTTATTTTTGTCAAAGTGACGTAATGGTGGTGTTGTGTCATCTTGTGTGTTTTCACACCGGAAATTTTCATTGTCTTGACCGCCCGTCTGCACGCTTCTTGCTCATCGTTGGGGATCGCCTGTCCCTTTGTCGGTCTAGCCTCGACCAGTTTTGCCTCATCACCCTACGTGGGATGTTTTTGCATAATGCTGGGTGAGTAAACCATAGGCTGATGGAACCTTGGTTGCCCCTAACTCTCCCAGAATTATGCAGCCACACCCAAAAACGAAGAAGAGGAAGAGATACGAGAAAGGATCCTATAAGGAATTTTCCTTATTTCTCGAAATACATATCACTACTCTTTTCATAACTTCTTGTTCTGGGGTAAGACAACCGATAAGCCTTTTATCCTCAGAATATCCGACGATGTAATATTCTTTTTCTTTTTCAGAAATCTTTGAACTAGCCTTAGATCTTAAAAGTTTCTAATGAGAAATTGAAGGGCTTATTGTAATAGTATGATAAGACACATTTTCAAAATATCGCGAAAATTGCATTTTTAGTAAAAAAAAAAAAAAAATTACTTTGGGGAGCATCTTTTTTATCCATTTTTTTAAATATAACTTACATATTATTCTTTAATAATATCCCCAAATAGTTTGGAAAAAATATGCAAAGCGCGAAAAAAATAAAAGAAGAAAGATTTGGTGGGTTATCATAATAATATTAATATCATTACACAATAAGTTACATGATAAGCCACAAGCCACAAAGAAAATTTGTTGACTTTTCTTTAAAATAAAATAACAAGCCACAAAAATACATATATATTTCGCACATACCTTAGCTATTTCAAGTTTATAGTTTATGTTTATTGAACGATATATATTTACAATTGATACTTATACTGGGTAATTAATAAATTAAAAAAAATGATAATAATGTAGAAATGTTGGCACATAGGGGGCCTAACCAAATACATTGCATAGAATAAAAAAAATAACTTAATATTATACAGGGTGTCCGGTAATTCGTGTATTATCCTTTGGGGTGTGATTCTTGGTCATATTCTAAGAAAAAAATTGTTCTACTGTAAAGCTGAAAAGAAAGAGAATTCTTGATTATAAGTCGGTTGACTTGAGTTATCTCGGGATGTTCTGTCCCGGTTGTCACTGGTGTCCCTCTTTAAGGGGAGGTTGTGGGGGATGGCATCAGCCACGGAAGTATGCAGACCCAGAGTCAGGGTAGAAGTTGGTGGCTTTGTCGCTGGCTGGTATTACTTCTTCGTCCAAAGTGTTCATCACACTTAGGTATCTTGGCTCAAAGTGACGGTCCTCAGTGGTCATCCTTCTCACCAGTGGATTAGGGTGGTTGCTGATATTTGCAGCCGTTTTCAATACAGTTGATAAGACGCATTGGTCCAAGGGCGTTATGTTGGCTGTGTCGTAAAGATGCTGGTTGCTGTAATGTCTCTGACGCTGGTGGTTGAAAGTGAGACCGTTGCAAATCTCATAATCTTCCTTCGAGATGGTGAACCAAATTGGGCTTTTAAAGTTGATGACGAGTCTCAGCAGCTGCTTAGATATCAGTAGTTTTGTTGGCTGACTTAGTCCTGTGCTTCTTCTCAGCAAAGGGTACAGTTGGTGGAAGGCGAGGTTGGCCTTCTTAAGTACAGTTCGTGAGTGCGGGTTGAATCTAAGCACCTTGTTTAAGTTGATACCTAGATACTTCGCGTTTCTTTGGGCAGCCAGTCTGGTTCCATCAGGTAGAGTAATGGATGTGGCTCTGCAGTTACCAGCAGTACATAGCTATTTCCATTGTTATGCCATCTGATGGTATAAAATCTCCATCAAGTACATTATCATCAATATGTTATATATATATATGAAAAATCAAGTGGTTTTCGCGTTATTACAGTAAAATTCAAATCAAAATCTCAATGGAAAAAGTCTGTTTAATACATACTAGCGACAGCTGTTGGAAAATAAATATATGCTTAAAAGTGTAAAAGTATGTAGATATTCTATTAGCCAATAGACTGAGCCAATAAAAACACATTTCAAAAAGTGTGGCCTATCATACAACTGCAATAAGCCATTCAATTATATGTTTACCACTGTAACAATCAGAGGAAATAAATGAACGAATGATTTTGTACTTTAACTTGGGATCTCTTTATTGCTTGTTATTCTCTAAAACACATCTGCTACTTAAGGTGGTTGAAGCTCAACTGACTTGTATACTACTTACAACTGTCAAGTGTCAAATATGATATTATGGTGTATGCACATGTACAGTAAAACTTATTACACGTTTTTTTTTTATAATTTAAATCCGGATAAGTGTATAGTTAACATAATATGTGGACTAGACCTAAACTAGCTTATGGCTGTTACAATATTCACCAGCCATATCTTTGTGGAGGTCTACTAATACGACCACTTTGTGTTCTAAGCCTATTCTCTATATCAGGTTCTGCATGTACTTCCTTATCATTTGCATCTGAATCATCACTTTCAGCAGTTTCATATTCTGAAGCTGCACTATTGTTATCAAAGCAAATGACTGTTCCAATTCATCCGCAATAACAGTACCCATGGAAGTATGTTCTTGGTCAATACTACTATTATAATATTATTAATTTCATTAATTTCTTTGTCCATTACACTAATTAAATGCAATAAAAAGTAAGCTGTAGTAATTTAATGACGATTTTTATAAAAGATCTATTATTCATATTTCTAACAATTTTGCCATAATGCCATTGTTTTCTATTTTTCTTGAAAATAACCAAATCACCAATATTCAATAAAGGCAATGACTTTGCGTTCCGATCATAGTAGTACTTTTGTTTTTTCCTTTTATTGTAATTTTTTTTTTGAATTATTTCCTCAAAAATATTTTTTCTGACGAGCACGCGTTCCGATACTGAAAGCCCCGTTTTGATCAATCGACCAAAGAATAATTCAGACGGTTTCAACTGCATGCTTACAATGGGCGTTGTATTATATTCAAGAATTCTATACTGAATGTTGTCTACCTCATTTGCTTCATTGCATTGTCAATCAACCTTCAAACCGTTCGAACGTGTTTTTTGCCCAGCTCCAACTCGTGACCTTTTTGTTAACAATTAGTTAAATTTTTATTGGCCATAAATTTTCTCTTTCGACACATCTCCCAATCTGCATCAGTTTTTTTGTGCAACTCAAAAGAAAAGAAAAAATTACAATAAACAAACTCTCGTGCGACTACGTGTCACTTTTTGACTTATTTACAAATTTAAAACAATAAATAAATTTGCAAAGCCTGTGTCGGTTTCTTGTGCAATCACAAAAGAAACGAAATAAACAAATTCTCGTGCGATTTTCGATTCCGTGTCACTCTTTGACCTACATATATTCAATTCAGATCAAATCAAAAACAATAATCAAATTTGCAAGAATGAAAAAGTGCGGCAATGTGAATGCGCTGTTTCTGATAGCGCTGCAAAAATGATTTTATTTGGTAGGCTATGCGGAAAATCTTTCCATCCCCTTTGTGTTGGTGTGACTAAGCGATCTCTAACTCATTTAAACGAATACCTGCGCAAATTTACCTTCTATTGTAACGAATGCAAACAGATCTCACTGTCTCACATAATGCTGGCGATAAGGTGTCTGAGCGAAAACATAAACCAGATTACAACTGATATAAAGTTATACCACAAAATGAGGAGACAAGAACTGGCCAATACACCCGATCAGCAACCAGAAAGACCAACTGAATCCAACATGTCCTTACTTGGTGAATTAATTGACGCCAACCTCTCGACAACAACGTCTCACACAGCTCCTACCGCCCCCTCCGTAGCCGATTTGGAATCTACTTTTTCCCCTCCCACCGAGCCCACCATAAACCGTTTGGTATCCTCTTGGACTCTTTTTGAATGGAATACAAGGACCACAAAGCTAAAGAACCACAACACTTCGATCTTCACAGTGAGGAACAAACCTGTATTAGCTGACTCCGTATGGCTAGAAAGTTTCTTCCTTCGAAATTACACCATAAGGATTTCTAACATCCAGAAGATCTCTACTCCGACTCTTTTTTTTAAGAGTTATGTTGAAAGAGTAAGACGTGTGTTAAATCAGTCCAGTAAAAGTGAGCTATAATTGTATGAATCCATCATATTAAACTCTCAAATCGGTTCTGTGCAATAGTTTTCGATCACTAAGGAAGATCTTAGTTCAGTTTGTGACTTTAAATCATTGAAAACTTAGTTTCAAACAAATTTTCATCGTCAACTTGTGAAATCCTAAGGCTTTGTTTTCTGACACAAAAAAAAACAAAAAAAAAGGTCGACCACAGTTCCTCTCATCTTAGTCTACATGTCTGCAAGTATAATACAGACAAGAGCTGCATCAAAGAGAAAAAGAATGACTTCCCCTACGTCTCAACTTCCTCCTCTGGCATCCACTGTTAATGCCCCCCTTACAGCCGAGGTTCTGGCAGAGCACCTATCCAAGCAATCGAAGTCTATACACCTCAATTTTGCAAAGGAAATTTCTTCACTAAGAAATGATTTTCTCCTCAAGATTGAAGCTATTTCTTCTAGCTGGAGTCGGCAATTTGAAGAATTAAATAAAACTGTCCTCAACATAATTGAACATGTCAATCAGCTTGAAAAAAATATCAAAAAAGATTCCCTTCACCAACATGCGGAAATAACAACACTGCAAAAACAATGCACTGCTCTGCAAAAAAAAAAGAGATCTCATGTGATGCAATACTCTTTGGTATACCTGTCTTGCCCGATGAGAACCTAACCAACTTGTTCAACAAACTCTGCCACACAATTAAATGCCAACCACCCACTCTCACAAACATTTTTCGCACAAAAAAAACCAACAGCGGTTCATCACCATCTCCCATCGTCATAAAGTTTTGTCGTCCCGTTGACAGAAACACCGTTCTGAAGTTAGCTGCAAACCATCGCAAACAACATTCAACCGAGCTTTGTTTACGTGATCTTGGCATCGACACTATATCTGCACCCAATCGCAGCTGCTATTTAAACGAAAGTCTAACAAGGCAAACACGCTTTCTTCTAAACAGTGCTCTTGGTTTAAAACGAAAAAAGCAACTCTTTGCTGTGCATACTAAACATGGAAATGTGTTTGTGAAGAGATCATCGAATGGTAAGAGCTTTCTCATTGAAAGCTCTCAAGATCTGATTACTGCTGCTGGTACTACTGCTGCTGTGACTGCAACTCATCAATGATCAACATAAATATTTACTTTCTATTTGATTTGCTGCAAGCTTTTTACTTTGATTTTCAATTTAATCCAATTTAAATTTATCAATATTATTATTATAATTTTTTTTTTTTTTTTTTTGCTTCTTATCTTTTCTTTTTATTTGCATTCTTTGTTTCTAAATACTTTTCCTTGTTCTTTCATCTATACTTCCGTCTATTTCCATATTGCCCTTTTCTGTTTGTGTTTGAATTTGCATTTTCAATTGTCAAATATGCGTAACAGTATGTATGAAAATTCGACGGCCACTCTTGTTAAAATTATTTCTAATCGTTGTGATGGTTTAAGAGTTTGTTATTTAAATGCACGTAGTCTTAATGTTTGCAAGCTAGATTACCTAAAATATTTGTTCTCTCTTTCTTCTATTGATGTGATTTGTGTTAGTGAAACTTGGTTTAAGCCTGATGTATGTGATGCGGCGTATGATATACCTAACTTCAAGATATTTAGAAATGATAGAGTTACTGACACCTTTGGTGGAGGTGTTGCTATCTATTGTAGGTCAACTATTAAAGCTAAATTAGTTATAAAATCTAGTGGAGAGGGTATTGAATTCTTAATTATAGAAGACAGTGATTGTGATGTCAAATGCCTAATTGCGTGTGCATATAATCACAAAAGAAATTGTTCGTCTGTTCCTTTCTTTTCTGTGCTAAGTGATTTTGCTCCCATTTATGAACACATTATTGTTTGCGGTGATTTCAATGCTGACCTTCTCAAAAAAGATTCGTTGTCCTTCCAGATGAGTGATTTGGTGTCATCAGTTGGCATGAGTATAGTGAATAGGACTTATCCAACACGTTTTGCCCCTAACTGCTCTCCCAGTCTTCTTGATCTAATAATTGTGTCAAATAGCTTGTCCGTAAATTTGTTTGATCAGATATCACTTGATATATCTGATCATGATCTTCTCTTTTGTACTTACAACATCCAACTAATGCGGTCTAGCAGCAATGAAACATTTTCATACAAAGATTTTAGATCAATCGATATTAATAATCTCCAAAGTGCTGTAAATATGGCTCCCTGGTTAGATTGTCGCCTTCAATCAAATGCTAATGACAAAGTCAATTCGCTGCAGAATATTTTGCTTCAACTTTATAATCAGTGTGTTCCCACCAAAACTGTAAAAATAATTAATAATCGATGCCCCTGGTTCACGTCGGCGGTGTTGATTTCTATCAAAAGTAGAAATAAACTGCATAGCAGATGGAAACGTAGTCCAACAGCTTCTAATTGGAGAGCTTTTGTACTGGCCTGGAACCAGACTACCACTACTATCCGAGCATCCAAATCAAACTATTATGCTTCCAAGCTAAATATTTCCCTACCTCCTAGAAAATTATGGAGTAACTTAAGCAAAATTGGTATTTGCAAAGAAAAAAACTCTCAATGTACTCTTGACCCGGATGAAGTAAATGATTTTTTCCTTGGTGACTTGCTTTCTGTTGGTGCATTTGAAATGAATACTTCCTCAATTCTCTCGAGTTCGGTTCCCAGTTTTGGAGACTTTGCAGTGGTTAATGAAGATGAAGTTATGAAATGTGTAATGGAAGTTAAATCAGATGCAATCGGTGAAGATGGTATACCTATGCGTTTTGTACAGCTTGTACTGCCTCTCATTATAAACCATCTCACTCATGTTTTAAACTGGTGTATCATTACTGCTACTTTCCCTCTTTCTTGGAAAGTTGCGAAAGTACTACCTATAGCCAAAAAACGGGACTCTACCTTTCCTTCTGATTTCAGACCAATCAGTATTCTACCGTGTCTTTCTAAGGTCTAAGAGAAGTTAATTGAGAAACAAATTGTAGTACATCTTTCAAGAAACAATCTTTTATTTGATAAGCAATCGGGTTTCAGAGCTAAGCACAGTTGCTCAACAGCCATGGTCAATATTCTCGATGACATTAGAGTTGAATATGATAAGGGTCATCTCAGTCTTTTAGGCCTACTTGACTTTTCTAAGGCTTTCGACAAAGTCAATCACAATATTCTGGGCTGGAAGTTGCGAAACTCTTTTGGATTTAGCGGTCAGGCATACAAGCTATTGATGGATTATCTATCGGGTCGACAGCAAAAAGTTGCATTTGGTGGTAAGAGTTCCACAGCTAAACCTGTTATCCAAGGAGTCCCACAGGGATCGATTCTTGGTCCGTTAATCTTCAGTATGTTCATCAATGATCTACCATCTTGCTGTTTGCATGCTTCTGTCCACTTATATGCAGATGACGTCCAACTTTATTTAGCCAGGCCTTTTCATCAACTTGACGAGCTTTGTCTTTTAATTAATGAAGATCTAAGTAGAATTACTGATTGGTCTATCGCAAATGGCTTGCTCTTAAATCCTGAGAAATCTAAAGTCATCCCAATTTCCAAAAAAAAGTTTGATATCAATATCCTTCCAGACATATGGTTAAGAGAGGGAAAAATAAAAGCTGTTGATCACTGTAATAGCCTTGGCTTTGTTATTGATTGCAATCTATCAGGCTACAAACACACAAATTTAGTTATTGGACGTATTTATGGCTGCCTACGAAAGCTTTGGCCATCTGCCTACTTTACCCCTGTGGAAACTCGTCGGAAACTGGTACTTTCCTTAATTCTGCCACTGATTTCATATTCTGAAGTCGTGTATAGTAACCTTGACTCACTTTCCAAGCGGAAATTACAGGTTGCATTATATCTACGGGTTACGCAGATATGACCATACTTCTGCATTAGTCAAGAATTTGCTAGGCTGCAGTTTAGAACAATATATCAATGCAAGAAACTGTATATTTTTACACAAGCTAATCAATGTTAAGGCACCGTCATATTTGTTTAACAGACTTTCATTCAATCGGTCCGAAAGAACAATAAATATCATTCCGAATCTTTGGAACTACCTCAACTCATCCCGTTTATTTTTTATACATGCTGTAAGACTCTGGAACTCCCTCCCGTCCTCAATCAAAATAATTGTCAATCCCAAAACATTCAAGTCCGCTATCTTTCTCTACTTCTCATCTCTCTAATACTATCCTAATACATGTCCCCTTCTTTATTTTTTGCAAAGAATAGCTTAAATTGTTATAAATTGTTATAAGCATAAATGTAAGCTGTTTTCAACTCTTTTGTTTAAAGCATAATTGTAAACTTTATTTATTTTTATTAATTTTAAGATTTAAATCAAATTGATAGCATAATCTACCTAAGTACTATAAAAGATTTAATCTTACTGTATGTACCTCTTTTATTAATCAATAAAAATCAATAAATCAATACTTCATTTCCGATTAGCATTCCCTCATCCTACGAATGGCTGTTTACAAATCCTTTTGGAAATACCATGAGAATTGGAAAGATGGTAATTGCACGTTGTAAGAAAAAAAGTAATAAGCTTAGATTAATACCTGTTCCCAAGCCCGCAAAAACACCTTCCAACCCTAATTGGTCTTTTAAAACCCACATAATGCCAAGTTTCGTTCCCTTTTCCAAATACCCTATATTCCTCAGCATGTCCACAACCCAAGGCACAACCCAAGCCACAACTCAAGCCAAAACCAAATTCACAGCCAAATCCCCGTAAATCAATTTAATCCAAAATCAAACCCAAAGACGCCATCGCCACTCATCTATCCACTCTTCCTAAAAGGGTGTCTTTCAATATTAAAACTACTCCATCTTATTCCTCTGTACCAAGCTCACAAATCTCTGCCCCTTTCCCAAGCTTCGACCTAACGTCTGGAGCAAAATACCCTAATTTCGTCAGTTCCCACATACTCAATCCAAACTCTTCGCAATCTTTCAAGGATCTTCCTCCTTCATTGACCCCCTCTTACCTCCCGTAGTCAAACTCACACAGCAAAACACTGATTAAACTGAATCGCGTTACGCTCTCTCGAGACTTAGAGACAAAAAAACTTATGAGAACATACGAATCTTTTTGTCTTATATTCACGACAAATCGGACTCCCTTTGCTATGAAGGTAAGACTAGAACTAGTGTTATGGTCTCTATTCAACATGAAGGTCTCCCCACTGACGTCACTAGTCTCAAGAAGCTCTTTGTTAAATACCACGAGTATTTTGATGTGCCTCCTCAAAAAGTTGAAAGTGATCTATGTGCTTTTGGACATTATATCCACTCTTAACGCATTTCTCACCTTCAACATAGCAGAGCTGACCATGAAAAGATTTTTCGTTCATAATTCAGCATCTCAGAATCTGCCTCTTACCTTTTACTACCAAAACGTAAGAGGACTTCGCTCAAAAACAATAGCAGTCCTTCAACAATCCCACGCTTTGCCTTTTGAAGTCTATGCCCTGACTGAAACTAATCTTATCCCTAGCATTAACAACCAGGAACTGTTCCCATCTACTTTCAATGTTTATCGAGATGACGATCAAGACCGTGACACTGATGACTCTCCTTGTCGTGATGTTCTCATAGCTGCCACCAATACAATTAATTCATCTCTTCTCTCAACATCCTCCTCCCCCAGCCTTGATTTTGTCTCAATCAAAATCACTCTACCCCATAAATCGCTTTACATTATCTGCTTCTATATTTTACCATCGAGTCTTATGAATTTGCAATCAAAACGATTGACGACATTTCAGATTTATGCGAACCCCATGATGAGGTCCTTATTTTCGGTGATTTCAACCTGCCGTATCAAAACTGGACTATATCAGATGACCAATCGTTTTACATTGCTCCTAGCCCCATGTTTGCCAAAGAATGTCTGTTCGTTGATCGCCTTGCAGACTCTTGCCTCTGCCAAGTAAGTGGAATTTCAAACTACATGGGTAGGCAACTTGACCTTGTATTTACAACAGATCCCATTAATTCTTCAATCTCACTTTCACCCCTGTTTCTTTCAACCATTGATAACCTTCACCCTCCCCTCCTTCTCTCGTTTTTTCTCCAGTCCTTAAAGCCATCTAACCTGCCTGAACCTCCAGCTTCATACGATTTCTACAAAGCAAACTTCCGCAAAATTAATGATTATCTCAGTAGAACTCACTTTAATCTTGATAATCTAACCGTAGAAGATGCCACATCCGCGTTCTACAGAGAAACACGTAAAGTTATATCCCTCTTCGTTCCCCTTTCTAGACTGAAAACTTCTTCTACTTCCCCTCCGTGGTATACCCATAGGCTCCGTACTCTAAGAAATAAAAGGAACAAATTGTGGACAATCTTTCTTCGTACTCGATCTCCTACTGACTATTCAGCTAACCTTGCCTCTTATTTACATTTCTGTGAGCTTTTCAACCCCCTTTACCAACGCTATTTAATCGAAATGAAATCTAACAATATTAATGTCCCTAAGTCTTTTTATAAATTTGTCAACCACAAAAGAAAATCTGACGGGTACCCTTAGTCCCTTTCCTTCAATAATGAAACCTCATACGATGTACTTGCCGTAGCAAACTATTTCGCAAATAAAAACAATAATATTGAGTCAATACACCTTAATGATTTTTCACTTTTTGATTCAACACATTAAACAAGACAAACTTTAATTTAATATGTCAAATGAGTACCTGAATGCATTTCGGAATATGTTCATTCCATCATCAGCATCACGACTAAATCCAAAAAGTAAAATGTTGTGGTTTGTTATTGTATGAAAGTTGCATGTTATTATATAAGAGAGAACAAATGCGATTCGATGTTACCGTTGTCTAAATTCATTGCATTTGAGTCTCTCTGTATATAAAAACTTTCATAGGCATCTAGCTTACGGTCGTCTATCACTTCTTTCACTAAACAAACATTTTCAATATCAAGCTCCATATGATTTTTGTTTAGAGCGTGTGCTGCTAACGCTGATCTGTAAGCTTGGTTGCTTCGAATGTATGTCTTATGCTCTTTGAAACGTGTAAGGAGATTTCTCTTTGTTTGGCCGTAATAAACACTTTCGCAATCACTAAATCACAAAAAATGATTTGTCAACACTCTTCATACAGAATAAGAACACAGTTGAGCCAAAAATTCGCGTCGCTATCTGTTATACACCGGTTGTAACGAACAAAATCTTATGTAAATTTCGAGAACACGGTATGGATGTGGTAAACACTAACCCAATAAATTATCAAACCTATTAGGTTCAGTGAAAGACAAAACGGATAATCTAAAAAAATCGGGTATTTATTCAATAAAGTGTAGTGATTGCTAAAGTGTTTATTACGGCCAAACAAAGAGAAATCTCCTTACACGTTTCAAAGAGCATAAGACATACATTCGAAGCAACCAAGCTTACAGATCAGCGTTAGCAGCACACGCTCTAAACAAAAATCATATGGAGCTTGATATTGAAAATGTTTGTTTGGTGAAAGAAGTGATAGACGACCGTAAGCTAGATGCCTATGAAAGTTTTTATATACAGAGAGACTCAAATGCAATGAATTTAGACAACGGTAACATCGAATCGCATTTGTTCTCTCTTATATAATAACATGCAACTTTCATACAACAACAAACCACAACATTTTACTTTTTGGATTTAGTCGTGATGCTGATGATGGAATGAACATATTCCGAAATGCATTCAGGTACTCATTTGACATATTAAATTAAAGTTTGTCTTGTTTAATGTGTTGAATCAAAAAGTGAAAAATCATTAAGGTGTATTGACTCAATATTATTGTTTTTATATGTTTACGGATTTTTCGTCGCTCAGTAGATATAATTATTAAAATTTCGCAAATTACTTCAAACAGTCTTTCACGGATGATTCTTTTGTTCCTGATTCAGATTATTTCTCGTGTTTACTGAATTTTTCTTTTGATCCATTCCTTTCACATTCCTTTGACTCCTATCTAATTGAAGAAAAGTTAAGTCATCTAAATGATGAGTATATTCTTGGGGCCGATGTTATACCTATCATATTTCTTAAGAAATGCTCCGCCACTCTTTCCCTTCCCCTCTCAAAAATCTTAAGCTTGTCCATATCCCTTGGAGTTTTTCCCCAAGCTTGGAAAACGGCGTTTATAACCCCTATACACAAAAAAGGTCCTAAGTGCGACGTGAAAAATTATCGTCCCATCGCTAAACTATCGCATATACCTAAAATTTTCGAAAGCATATTTTATGAAAGCTTAAATTTTCGTTGCAAATCTCTCATTTCCCCTACACCACGGGTTCCTCAAAGGCAGGTCAACAACAACAAACCTCGTTAACTTTGTCTCATTTTCCCTATCAGCCTTGGAGAATGGAAAGGAGGGCGATGTAATTTCAACTGACTTTAGTAAAGCTTTCGATAAAATCTCTCACAAACTTATCTTTTTAAACTTTCCACCTTCGGTTTTGAACCCATTCTGTTGAGATGGATTTCTTCTTATTTAGAAAACCGTTTTTACAGCGCTCGGTTCAGATCCGCCTTATCCAGCCGCATTCTAGCTACATCCGGTGTTCCTCAATGCAGCCATTTAGAATTTAATGAAGAGGAGGGGGCCCTCTTCATTCTCAGTATTAACGACATTGAAATGATCATCAAACACTCCTCTATCTCTCTCTATGCGGACGATATTGAGTTATACCGGATCATTTCTTCTTCTGAAGACTCTTCCCACCTCCAACATGACCTCGACAATTTTTCAATATGGTGCTCCAAAAACTGCCTAGAGCTAAATGTTTCCAATTACCTATCAATAACCTTCTCACGTAAACGTATCAAATCTACTCCCCGTCTCTATCTTCTAAACGGTCAAATCATTTCCACCGTTGAGGTGATCCGGAACCTTGGGATTATTTGCGACCGTGAGCTGAATTTCCTAAAGCATATTGACGATATAATCCTTAAGGCAAATTCAGCACTTGGCTTCGTGAAACGATGGTCCAAAGAATTTGCAGACCCTTACGTAACCCGATCCCTTTACATTTCATTTGTTCGTCCACTTCTTGAATACGCAAGTCTGTTCGCCTTTCCAACAAGTGCACATTGCCAGAATTGAAAGCATACAACGCCAGGTGTTTCCTCCGTTTTGTTCTTCGAGGTCTTAATTGGAGTAATCTCCTGATATTACCTCCTTAACAAGACTGAATCAAACTACTAAACCTAAATACGCTGAAAAATCGAAGAGAAATATTTGACGTTCTCTTCATTCACCGAATCCTCACAGGTACCATTGACTGTCCAGCCTTTAACGAATCCATTTTACTAAATACAAATCCTCGTTACCGTCTCTTCTATCTTCCCACCCATCGAACCTCTTACGGCTCCAATGAACCCATCTTCCGAATGCTGAGGAATGTCAACTCCCACTCCTCTTGTTTTGACTTCTATATGAGTATTCCCTGCCTAAAAGAATCGTTGGATACCCAATTTTATCAAAAATCTTTTTACTGACAGTGATAATATGACTAGATATCTTGTCATTAACTTGAATAGCAACTAAGTAATTTGAATATGCATCAAACATTGACAAGAAATCCCGGCCAGCACATTCAAACAAATCCATTGATACCATATAATATGGATATTTTGGGTTCAATTCCTGGACCAATGGCTCTTTTTGATTATTTTGTTTGAATTTTTCACAAATGTTTCATGATGTAATCATTTCTTTCATTCTGGGCCAATAATATAGCGTTCTTGCCCGCGCAAGTGTTATTTCAACACCCAGATGTGGTGCATGCAAACACTTTATCATTTTCCTTTGCAATTTGTCCGGAATCATCAGTCTATGATTAAGAAATAATAAACCATTTTCAAAATGCAATTCAGACTTCAACCTATGAAATTTTTGGCAATAGTCATTTAGATGATGATATCCGGGCCACCCGTTTTGTATATACTCACAAATCTTTTTGAGATTTCCATCCGAATCAAGAAGTTTTCTGTAGTAATCATAATTGTCCCTCGACGCAAAAACAGTTCTTGTGATAGCGTGAACAACTTCAGACATTTCACTCAACTCAGATGTTTCATCCAATTGTGCACGTGAAAGACAATCAGCTACCAACATATTTTTTCCCGGTTTATAAACAATATTCAAAAGTGGATATTTCAAAAGCCTCATGAACATTTTTTGCAAACTTGGTGTAATATCATCAATATCACTGGCAGTTGTCTCCCAACTAATACCAACATTCCCGAGGACGCCATCAACACTTGATTTCTTTTTGATAACAGCAAATTTTATTTTTCTCGTTCCAGAGTTGCAGAACTACACCTGCTCAATCATATACAGTGACACGGACCACGAAGCAGTTCAAGTAAACATAAAGCTGCGCCAGCCACTTCTTTTAGCCGCGGAAGCGCCGGAACATTATATCAACTACAAGAAACTCGACCTACAGAAGTTAAAAAGGGACGTTGAGGAGACTTTGGTGCTGCCTGACCAAAACAGGAACCTGCTCAATTCGGAAATTGACGCTGCTGTTGAGACGCTAGAGCACGCAATTACCAGCGCACTTGACCGCCAAAAGCAACCGAAGAAGAGTAGTGATAGATACCAGCATCTTCCTGACTACGTGAACAACCTGTACAAGCACAGGCAAGTATTACGTAAGAGACTGCAGCGAATCCACCAAAGGGAACTCAACACGACCAATGTCAGCTACCGAACAGTTTGGGGGGAGCTTCAGCAAGTCAATATAATGTTCCGGAATGCGATCCGTCACTACAATGATGATCAAATCCAAAAGAGGCTACAAGAAATAAAACCTGGAGCAGATGTGTTCAAAAAAATCAACAGGATAGTTGGTTGTAAGAATTCAATCCCGGAAGTCATCACAACCAACGAAGGAGATGCTAAAACCAATCAGGAGAAATCGGAAGCGTTCGCAAAACATTTTGAAGGCAACTTTGTGCCCACACCAACCGATGACCCTGACTTTCTGGACGAAATCGAAACATCTGTTCAACTGACCCTTGGGCCCAACACTGATGAAACCACTTTTAGCAACACCAATCTGTCGAGTGACCCAATCAACTGTCCAAACCTGTGCAATCCAGAAGAAATTGCGGAAATAATCAACAGCTCCAAGCCCAAGAAGTCAACAGGACCAGATGAGGTTTCTAATTTCATCCTGAAGAGGCTCCCACAGACAGTAATGATATTCCTCGCCATCATAATGAATAATTGCGTCAACAACAGCTACTTTCCTGGGAAATGGAAAACGGCCAAGATAGTGGCGATTCCGAAAAAAGGCGATCGGAATCTCATCGTCAACTACAGGCCCATCTCCCTACTGAACAACCTAAGTAAGCTCCTGGAGGAGCTTTTACTTCGGAAATTAAAGAAGTTCTGCCGGGAAAATAACATCATCCCAGACATGCAGTTCGGCTTTCGGGAAAAGCATTCAACCCTACATCCGTTGATGAAACTGCATAAAGACGTCACCGCAGCCCTCAACAGCCATCGGGTCACCGTCGCTTGCTTTTTGGATGTCGAAAAAGCATTCGACAGCGTATGGATTGATGCTCTCATCCATAAACTCCACCTACTAAATTTTCCAGCTCCGCTAGTAAAAATTATTTTTTCCTTTCTCTCCCACAGGAACTTCTTCGTTCAAGTCGGAAGCGCAAAATCAGCCACCAAAAGTATCAGAGCAGGAGTTGCTCAAGGATCGAAGCTAGGGCCATTCCTCTTCAATATAATGACGTCGGACCAACCTACCCCAAGGGACTGCGAAAACTTGCTTTACGATGACGACTCCTTAACATACTGCACATCATTTTCGCCATCCATAGCTGCACGGAGAGTGGAAACTCACATCCACAGACTATATGCCTATAATAGTAAGTGGGGTATACGGGTCAACTCAACCAAATCTGAACTCGTCTGCTTCAGAAGGCCTGGAGTTTATAGAGGCTGCCGTACTGCTGGAAGATGCCGAGCAACATCACTATCGCTACCCGATGGAACCAGACTGACTGCCCAACTGAACGCGAAGTATTTAGGTATCAACTTTAATGAGGTGCTTAAATTTAACCCGCACTCACGCGCTGTACTGAAGAAGGCCAACTTCGCTTTCCACCGACTTTACCCTTTGATGAGAAGAAAAACAGGATTAAGTCAGTCAACGAAACTTCTGATGTACAAGCAGCTGCTGAGACCTGTCATCAACTACGGCAGCCCAGTCTGGTTTGCCATCTCCAAGACAGCGATGAAGGAGCTTCTACTTTTCGAAAGGAAAATTCTGAGACTCTGCACCGGCCTCACTTTCAACCACCAGCGCCAAAGACACTACAGCAACCAGCTTGTGTACGAGAAAGCCAAAGTGATGCCCTTAGATCAACACGTGTTATTGACAGTAAGGAAAACGGCTGCAGATATCAACAACCACTCGAATCATTTGGTGAGAAGGATAACCAGTGAGGACCAACACCCCGAGCCAAGATACCTAAGCGTGATGAACACTTTGAACGAAGAAATAATACCAGCCAACGACGAAGCCACCAATTTCTACGCTGACCCTGGGTCAGCATATTTCCGTGACTAATGCCACCCCTACGACCTCCCCATGCAGAGGGACGCCAGCGACAACCGGGACGGAACATCCCGAGATCACCCAAGTCAACCGACTTATAATTAAGATTTTTCTTTTCTTTTCAGCTATATAATATTAAGTTATTATTTCAATTCTAGACAAAGTATTTCGTTAGGCCCCCTATGTGCCAACATTCTTACATTATCATTTTTTGAATTCTAAAATTATCTAGTATAAGTATCAATTGTATATATATAACGTTCAATAAAATAATTATTATTATCATCAATATCACGTTTTCCAATAGTGTTTATGAGTAATACACAATTAATATTCTGCCTTTTAAGCAACTTTTCTGATATCAATAAAACATATTGAGGTCAGTTAAATGTTGATTATTAGACAGAATATTGTGTAAAAGAAAATAATAATAAATTGCTTTGCAAGCAAAATAATTAGTATAATTAGACTTAAGAAATAACAATAAAGTGCAGTTCATTCTATCAAGTACAAGGTGTACATTTATTTAAACAAGTGGTCCTTCGAGTAAAAAACAAGTTTTAACCATTGCCAAGCCAATCTTTTGTTCTTAGCGTGAGGCTGCACTAAGGTGGTTAAAAAACTTTACAATAAAATTATTTGCTTTTTCTTTTGAAGGGTAACAGTTTACCATATTTAAAATTATAACCATTGCCAAGCCAATCTTTCGTTCCTAGTGTGAGGCTGCACTAGGGTGGTTAAAAATTATTTAAAAAAAAAACTCATACAAAAGTAGCAGTTTACTTTGACTACAAAATGGATCAACTCGGGAGAACCATTGATAACCTACAAGACGTTATCACCCAGTTGGAAGATGTTAGGGTTAACCTTACAAAGCTGCCGCTAGAGAGACGTACTCAGGAAACGCTCTCTAGACAATACGAGAGGGCAAGAAAAGTGTGGAGCTCGATAAATTAATACTACGACTGCATGGAAGCTCTGGATGCAGAAGCAGCCGCCGAGTTTCGTCCAAAATACGAAACAGGACAAACGATTTTTTCCAAAATCGAGGAATTTTTGAAGAAGAACGCTGCGATTCCATCAAAACATGTGTTGCCCGAAGAAACAATACATCAGGACAGCAGTTCTGATTCCGAGGCACCAAAGGCTGCGATTGGGAGGCCAAAAGAACTGAAGCGGATCAACGCGCCAGAACAGCAACAAGTACCGCCACAGATTTTCAAACTTGTCCCAGGAGTTGGGTATGTTTTAAAGAATCCCGCGGCGGAAATGTTCAATCGAGGACAAATCGAACAGGACGACAAAAACACTACCGAAGCGCTTCTACACGCGATAGCCAAACTCACGCTAGAACGAGAGAATGCATCTCGACTTACAGATCCGTGGGGAGAAGGAAGAGGAATTAAACTTCCTGAAATCCAAATTAAATAATACAACGGTGATATCACGAAGTACCGTGAATTCAAGGAGCAGTTCGATTCATTGGTAGAGAGGAGCAAAATGTCCAACATCCATCGCTTCACTTTACTGAAGTCAAAGTAAACTGGGAAAGCTTTGGAATCCATTAGTGACCTGGACTTAACTGGTGATAGTTATCTGGTTGCCGTGTCAACTTTGGAACGAACATTTGATAATCCGAAGCATCTCATTAAATTAGAACTAAAAGCTATGTTGGCCCTCCCTCATCGAACAACAATCTCAGGGAATGCAGAATCTATTTTAGCATATATGCATTACACTAAAGGACGTGTATCCAACCTCAAAAGAAACAAAATAACTGGGGAACAGATCATGGCCTATTTAATCCTCAGAGACTTTGATCCTATCACACGGGGCAGGATGGACGATTTTGCAAACTGCAAGACTAGGTTTCCTACCTTGGAAGAAATAGAAGACTTTTTATTCAAAGAATACCAGCATAATCTAGATCAAAATGACAATCTGAAATTTACACAGACACCTAATAGCCTATCTAAAAAAGATTCAAACGTCTCGCAGACCAGAGTACATGCGACTCTGCAACCCAATAAAGCAAACACTAATATAACAAAGGTGGCAGGCGAGCATTCTACCACTGAACCACCGAAGAAGTGTTTCATTTGCACAGAACAACATCCAATAATCGACTGCCCAAAGTTCCTGAGTTCACCGAACAGAGAAGCCTTCCTTCGTGAGCACAAAATCTGCATCTATTGCGTAAAGCATCGATTTCACTACCGTTCCCCTTGCAGGTCAAGGCAGTTTCTTAATTGCAAAACATGTCAAGGATCTCATCTTACGGAAATGCATCCTCAATCGATTCCTATCACGAGCAATCCCTCACAAAGTAGCAACACGTACCTTTGCAAAAATGAGTCCGATGCCTCCTCTGGTGTGTTATTGCCAACGGCTATTGCAGCACTCCTAGTAAATAATGATAATGTTCCAGTCCGTTGTTTGCTAGATCAAGGAAGCCAAGCCAATTATATAACAGAAGATTTGGTTCAGAAACTCAGATTACCAAAAAAACGAACACTTGTCAAAATCTTGGGAGTGGGAGGAGAAATTGGAACAGTCCGCTTCATTGCCAACATAAAACTGAAGCTGGATCACCCAGATCTACCAATTTTGAATATAAAGGCGCTGGTAGTCAAACGAGTTACCGGATCACTTCCAAGTATGTCTAGTCACATCGCCTGGAAATCGTCCTTTGATAAGCCGCTTGCAGATCCACACTTTAACAAACCAGCCCACATCCCATTATTACTAGGTGGCCCTGTATATTCTACAGTGCTACGTCAAGGTCTGGAGAAGAAAGATGGATTGTTGCTTCAAAATACCTACCTCGGTGGGTGGATTGTGTCTGGAGACCCGGGAAATGGAAACATGGCAAAACGAATTCCAACCCTTACAACTCTCTCAGAGCTTGAGACAAACCTTCTATATTTCTGGGACCTATCCGTTACCGGAGAGGACACCGGTGAAGTCGAGAGTTCATATTGCGAAAACCTTTTCATCAAAAAACACTCTCGAACCGAAGATGGCCGATATATCGTCCCAATCCCTTGGAAAGTTGACGCACGCACCAGCATTAGGAAATTCTTACCGGAGCGCAATGAAATTCTTTATTGGACAAGAAAGACGTTGGGAGCAAAACGAAATCCATAAAAAAATGTCAAACGATTTTATGGAAGACTATCTCGCCTCAAATCACATGTCTCCAATTCCTATTGAAAAGCAGCGAGACGAAACCGGAAACGCCTTCTATATACCATATATTAGCATCATCCGAAAAGATGCGCTCACTACTAAATTGAGGAACGTTTTCAATTCCAGTGCACCGTCGAGCAACGGGATCTCTCTAAATCAACTTATCCACCCAGGTCCAAAATTGCAGTGTCATATTTTCGATATAATCCATCAAAATAGGCAATACAAATTTGCTTACACCAGTGACATGCAACAAATGTCTCGACAATTCCTCATACCTCAAGCCGATCGAGAATAATTTCGGATCCTTTGGCGCCCCAGCAAAACAAAACCATTGGGTGAGTTTTGGCTAAACACTGTGACGTACGGTGTGGACTGTGCACCATGGCAAGCAATCTGAACAATCCAGCTGATGATAACGCACCAGATCTTAAGACCAAGGCTATCATTATCAATTCCATTTATATGGACGATCTGTTTCATGGAGCCGACAGCATCGAGGAATGCCAAGAACAAATCACTAAAATTATCTCAACTCTGGAGGCCGGAAAACTGACTCTGACAAAATGGTCTGCTAATAACTCAGCAGTTCTTCACAATATAGAAGACAATAAAAAAATCAACTCGTACAAAGAAACCGTCGATCCAACTATTAAAATCTTGGGCATCAACTACAACCCAGTAGAGGATGCATTTCTCATCCGTATCCCGAGTCAAGAATCAGTAACATATTATACTAAAAGGGGTCTATTGTCTATGGCTGCATCCATTTACGATCCCATGGGTTGGGTCCTACCAGTCATCATGCTTCTACGGATACGCATACAAGAGTTGTGGATATTGAGGTACGACTGGGATGAACAAGTAGACGAGAAAATACAGCAGAAATTTAAAAAATATATGAAAACTTACCTCAACTACGGAGCATTAGAATCCCTCGCTGGATTCAAGGAACTCAAGATACACCAATCCAGCTCATTGGATTTTGCAATGCATCAGGAGACGGTTATGCGGCAGTGTTATACAGTCGAGTCAAAAATGAGAACACAATTGCAACCAGATTACTAGCTGTTAAAGGACGAGTCACCCCACTCAAAACAAGAGCAAATAAAGACAATAAATTGTGCACGATTCCTATGATGGAGCTAGAAGGAATCGTACTCCTAACCGAGCTTCTCAATGAAGTCAGAAGCAAGCTTCACCATCCTAATAGCACGGTGTTCCTGTATACCGATAGTAAGTAGCCCTTAGTTGGGTACGTAATAGCAACACTACCAACAACAAATTTGTTTCCAAAAGAGTTACCAAAATTCGAAAAATCATCAGTCCGGGGGACATACATTACGTTAAATCTGAAGATAATCCTGCGGACCCGGCTTCTCGTGGACTAACTCCTGAAAAACTTATTAACAACCGGATTTGGTTTGATGGCCCAGCCTGGTTATTGCATGATCAGCTTCCACGCACCCCTTTAAGGAATATGCAAATAACTATGACGCATGTGACGCAAAACTTGGTTGCTGAAGAAAACTTTATTGAAAGGTTCTCCTGCTTCAAGCGCTTACTAAGAGTGACCGCCTATTGACTTCGATGGGCAAGAAAAAAGCCAATACGTGAGAGCGGTCCTATCTCAGCTGAAGAAATAACCAATGTTAAGACAAAAATTATCCTATTTCAGCAACATCTTTCATTTAAAAACGAAATAGAACAGTTCAAAAAATCAAAAACTTTACCGAAAAAAAGCTGGATGATATCCCTAACTCCAATGTTTGGTCCAGGTGACAACATCCTTCGCGTTGGGGGAAGGATTTCTCTTGCTAACCTCCCGGAAAGTCATAAGCATCCAATATTGTTAACCAAATGTCACTTAGTTGATCTAATAGTACGTCAAACACACCTAGATCACCACCACTGCGGAAATTCACTAACTGAACAATTAATAAGAGAAGAATTCTGGATTCCTGCTATAAAATCACGAGTCAAGAAATGCATTCGAAGTTGTCCATTATGCATTCGATGGAAGGCGCAAACTGTCCAGCCGATTATGGGAGACCTACCCGCAGAACGGATAACCCCAGGACCACCGTTTAGTAAAATCGGAGTCGACTTGTGTGGCCCTTTCTCCATCAAAGCAAGCGCAATACGATTCGATAGAATCATAAAAGTTTGGGTGGCGGTCTTTGTCTGTTTAGTTACCAAATCCGTTCACTTAGAAATTTGCTCGGATCTTAGTACGGATATGTTCCTAGCAGCTTTTGCACGCTTCGCGAATAGACGGTGCTGGCCATCCCTGGTCCTCTCGGATAATGGTACAAATTTCGTTGGAGCAAAAAAGAAGATCAACCAAGAATGGGTTAAGGCTACCAAAAACTGTAAGGAAAGACTAGCGATCCAGGAGATGGTTTGGAAGTTCAATCCACCTTACAGTCCTAACTTTGGTGGACTTTGGGAGGCTGCTGTCAAATCCATGAAACATCTTATGAGGAAAATGGCTAATATAACCCATCTGACGTTTGAAGAATTCAACTCATTATTATGTCGGATTGAAGGAATCTTGAATAGTCGACCATTGCATCCAGAATCAACGGAAGTAGAAGATGCACCTGCCCTTACCCCTTTCCATTTCATCACCAACGAAGCTTCAGAAACTCTGCAATCGATGCTGTCCCAATTACAAAGCGCTGGCTACAAGTGAAACAACTTCAACAACAGTTCTGGGAGCGTTTTCACCAAGAGTACCTACATCAATTGCAGAAGAGAAATAAATGGAGATTCCCGGCTCGAACACTCAACATAGGGGATCTAGTTTTACTACAAGAACCAAGTACTACTCCTGCCGATTGGAAAATGGGTCGAATTATTGAATGCTATCCTGACACTAAAGGAGATGTTCGTAGAGTTGATGTCAAGACCACCAAACAGGATGTAGTACATCGCGCAACAAATCGCTTGGTTCCCCTTTTCCCAGAAGATGCTGCCCATGAGCCAATCGTTCGTCGAAGCAATCGAGAGCATGTACGCACCACCTCACTGTTAAGGTTAACCCGAGTTCTTTTATGTTGGATGGCTCTCACTACCCCGAGAACAAAAGCCCTAGAAATCCAAACGCTCACTACTGGAATCCATACTCACCGGTTGGGTGACGCTTTTATTAAATACTCCGACTTGGAGTTCTCAGTCGAAACCTCTTTGAACTTTACGGCCGATATGATTTCCATCGAAAATCATGTTACAGAATTTTACAATCATTGCCTACAATATCAAAACAGCACTTACTTAAAATTGTATCAGCACTCCCGTTCCCTGGAAGAAACTCTTAGACGTGAAGCCATAACGATTAAAGAAGGCATAGTTGCAAGCTACTTCAGTGAACGAACCAAACGTTCCATTGGCTCTCTTGCTTTAAAAGGAGTAATCAAATATGGTCCCCAAATACTTTTGACTGCCGGCATTGCATATCAGGCTGTCGAGAATAACCAATTGGAACATAAAATCGAGCAAATGGACACTAAAATAAAAAGGATATTAGAAGCTTCCCGGCTCATGGCAGACATAAGTAACCTAGAACATAAGTCTGTTGATGGGAAACTCCACGCCTTAGTTGGAGAGCAGCAGCAACTACGGCTTCAAGATCAAATGAATGATTATTCAGCTAGCATTCAAATCCTTATCAGCGCTATCCAGGCAAATCATCAAAACATCATCTCCATCCGACCCGTTGAAGCTCTACAGACGTATGTCACCAAGTTAAACAATGGTTTGAACTTTTGCAGGCTCCCAACTATATCCAACGCAGCTTCACTATTCACTTTAAACACGATTAAGAGACCATCCGCAATAATATGGTTATCGTGAACTTCAACATTCCTCTAGTCCAAACAAGAATTTTTTCTAAAATTGCATTTATAGGTGTCCCAAACGCTGAAGATCACGCCATTCTTTTCGACCGTGGAGAATTCGTTCAAGAAATTGTGCTCTGTAACGACAATAATACTTCCTTCGATCCAATTCAAGCCATCGATCTAGGCTACGGAATCTACGACAGTGTTGTTAAGGAGATACCACTAAGTACTTGCTGGAGAGAGATGTTAAAAAACCCCTCTTCCCTTTTGCTGTTCAACATATGCACTCCAACACCAGTAAAAAAGCAAATTGATAAGATATACCGACTACAGAGTGATCTTGCTGTCATAATCAAACAATTGCAAACAAAGTATCTATTGTGTGCAACGCTACACAGTCATCACTCGTTGGAAAAGTCAATATTGTGAGTTTTCCAGGCTGCAGAATCTCCAGCTCCCAGTTTGATGTGATGTCACCTAATAAAGATATTCAAAAAATCAAAACTGACATCAAAAATCTTTCGCTGGAAGACTCAATGTCTCCTCCCGAAATTGACCATATCTTAGAACCCACTGATGATCCTCGTCTTGCTATACTTAAAGCAGAACTAGAAGCTGAACTAGATACCGATGACTGGGACCTATGAGAACATCAGCACTGGTATTTAGGAGCTATTTGTATTCTCATCTGTATCGCTGTATTTTCGATCACCTACCTCTGCAAATGCCGCCCAAGACAAAGATCAGAGATTGCTACTATTAGCTACCTGAATAAAGAAGACATGATACCTGGAAGTTGGCTACAGGATTATATGATTCACCGCGATACGACACCCCACATTAACACGACCGCAGTTTAGATGTAAAATATATAGAACATAAGTTCCCTTTTTTTCGCAGGAAATTTGTTTATGAGTAATACACAATTAATATTCTGCCTTTTAAGCAACTTTTCTGATATCAATAAAACATATTGAGGTCAGTTAAATGTTGATTATTAGACAGAATATTGTGTAAAAGAAAATAATAATAAATTGCTTTGCAAGCAAAATAATTAGTATAATTAGACTTAAGAAATAACAATAAAGTGCAGTTCATTCTATCAAGTATAAGGTGTACATTTATTTAAACAAATAGTTTCTATGGGCTTATAGTCAGTTTCAATAGTGAATTCCAGCCCATAAATGAAATGATAAAATCTTTCACACGTAAAAACTATAGCTTACAGTTCCTTTTCGATCTGTGCCCATTTTTGTTCATTTTTACCAAGGGTTCTTGAAGCAAATGCAATTGGATGACCATCTTGATTCAAAACTGATTCTAGTCCATCTTTCCATGCGTCAGTCTTAATTAAAACCGGTTTGTCTGGGTCATATGCCATTAAAACTGGATCCGATGTTATTATTTTCAATAAGTTCCATTTCATGTTTTTCGGCCCACTTAAATTCAACATCTTTTCCGGTTGATCTTCTTAACTTTGCCGTTAATTTGACAGATTTGGGATAAATTTTGCAAGATATTTAAAAAGTCCCAATAAACGCATTACGCCATGTTTGTCAGTTGGCTTTTTGAGATTCAAAATTGCGTCAATGTGTCTGTGTGACGGCTTAATTGTCCCATTAGAAAGAATGTGACCCATAAATTTAACTTCCGATTTGCGATACTCTATTTTTTCCGAGTTTAATTTAACAAACATTATTCAAGCGTGCACGCTCAAGAGCGGCTGATAATAGCCGCGTTTTATTATCACAATGATCCAATCCGGATCAGATCTTGATAATAAAACAGCTTTGGATCATCATATTTCCAGTTGGAAGTTGTGAGAGACTCGCTCTCTCAACTGACTTTTCAAAAGAGTTGCAGAGTTGCCCTACGAACTTTTTTTTCAATGGTTAATTTTTTGTTCTTTTTTTTAGGGAAATATGATACTCATGCACTTTGTCAAATATATATTTTTTTGCACTAATTCTTATTAATTTCACGAATATATGTTTTGTTTTGTAAAACTTTCTCATCATGTCATGTATTATACAAAAATGAATAAATGTGAAGTTTCTCGCTATCTATCTAAAATATATTTAATTTCACACAGATAAAAATGTTCATGTGGCAATACTGTTGTTATTGGAAATATTGGAAATGATACCAACGTTTTCAATGGAAAGTCTCCTCTTGTGTGAAATAGAAGAACTAATTTTTAGATCACAAAAATAGATCCAACTAAAAAGCAGGATTTCGCTTTGTTGTTGTAACGCTAATAAACCCATGATCTGATCCGGATCAGATCAATAATAAAATGCGGCTCATATTCTATCATGTTCAATTTCATCCGAGGCTACAATGCCAATATCATCAAAATAGACAAAAACACCAGGAATGTCACCAAATATCTGAATCATAATTCTTTGAAAAATTTCCGGTGCACAATTTAAGCCAAATGGAAGTCGGTTGAACTTGTAATGACCAAAGGGTGTCATGAATGTCGTTAACTCTGAACCTTTATCATCTAATTGTGTTTGCCAAAAGCCGTTTGAGCAATCAAGAACTGTGAAAATTTTCTTGTTTGCCAATTCAGATGTGAAGTTATCAATTGTAGGAATTATAAAGTGTTCCCGTTTTATGCATCCATTCAGCGGTCTTGGATCCAAACAAATTCGAAGATCACCATTTAACTTTTCCACAATTTGCAAATTGTTTACCCGATATGTCACAGGGAAAATGATCCCATCTTGCACCAATTTATCCAATTTTGGCTCAAGTAGGTGTTTCATTGTATCAATATATTCTGGAAACGTTTTCTGTAATGCACAACTGGTTTTGAATTTTCTTTTAAATGAATAATAATTTAATACATCACTATTCATATTTACAAAAGTTTCCTTATCCGCCGACCAAGTAACTGAGTCAATATTCAATCGTTTAATCAATTTCATTTCCGTGCAAGTATCACGTCCATGTATCGGTTCATATGCGTCATCAACCACTAAAAATTCAACAAATTAACTTTCATCTAGTTTTAAATCCAAAAGTTGTAGTTCAACTACACCAAAAATGTTTACTTTATTACTACTACTACATATCCATGAAAGTCATTTCTTTGACTGCCTATTTTAATTTTAAGCTTTTTAATAAATTCTTAATGGAATACAATTGACATCAGAGCCTGTATCGATTTTAAGTTTAACTATTTCTCTTCCTATTTGGTACGTCTAAGTTCATGTTTTATTTTCATTCCGGATTGAGTTTATTCTTTAATAAAATTTTTTAAAACTAAGTATATTTCCTAACTAACATTTTTTTTTATAATTTTACCTGACATGTCACACCAACGAAGATCATTGACACGCTTGTTAGAACTTGATTCCACCAATTTTGCATCCGTTGCTCTTTCTTTGTTGTTGTTCTTGCGACACATCCGACGAAAGTGACCCTTATTTCCACATTGACACGTGAAATCCTGTAACTGAGTCAAGTTTGTTATTTTTGTGATCCAGTTTCCAGTCGCGACCACAGTTGAAGCAAGAACGACGATTAATAGTGTTGGTTGAATCTGATTTATCCGATGATACAGCAGCAACCGTTTGTTTTTTTGATTCCAAAATGTTTTTGTTGACATTTGCAGACTTAAATGTTTTACAAATATCAATCACACGATCTAATGTTTCATCACGCCCATGCAGTAATTTTAACTGTAGTTTTTTATCGAAAACACCGGTTATTATGCGCACAATTAAATTAACATCTGTCTATTTGTTCACGAATTTCTGTTAGAAATTCACTGAATGGTTGCTGTTCCTTTTGTGTAATGCTATCATACTTAAAAGATTCCATGGTAACATTTTTTTGGGGCAAACAGTGTCGGTCAAAGGCATCTAACACTTGTTTCAATGTACGCTGTTGTGTTTCTTCAATCACGTGTTCCGCTACTTCGCCTTCTGCTGGTACCGTTCGTTGTACAGTTACTGTACCCAATAATGCCTTTTGCGACCCGTTGTTAGGAAATAATAAGTCGTACATATGTATTTGCACCTTTCGTACCAATTAGCCACAAAAATGTTGCAATTTTTGTGGTCTCCGGTTCAGTATTTTTATTTTTAGCTATCATAAATACCAAGAAATAGAGTTTCCAATGTTCCAATCCGTTGACAGGCTTGAACAGTCAAGCTCTCTCAAATCTTTCCGTGTATCAACCATTTTGCTTTTAATGATTTTATCCGGTGAAATAATTTTTATTGTTTTTTCCGATAAGCAGCACGTTGTGTGTGCAATGCAATTATATTAATGATCCGCGGATTTTTTTTTAATTTTAATTTTTCTTTCGTTTAAAGTTCGATATCCCACTTCTGACACCATGTAACAAGCAGAGGAAATAAATGAACGAATGATTTTATACTTTAACCTGGGTTCCCTTTATTGCTTGTTATTCTCTAAAACACATCTGCTACTTAAGGCGGTTGAAGCTCAAATGACTTATATACCTAATACTTACAACTGTCAAGTGTCAAATATGATATCATGGTGTATGCACATGTACAGTAAAACTTTGTGGGGAACAGCATAAGACCCAGCACAGCACAGATAACTTATAACACTTAACATATCTAATTTGTAACCATATAAACAATACCACACATAATACTTACCCCCTATGATACGAAAATTATCATAATACTTACCTGTAAACATACAGCTATAACCTACCTTGCATAATACTTACCTTCATAATCTAACTAAACCTAATAAGAATACTTACCCATGATCAACACCAAACCTATACCTAAAACGTACTCCTCTAGATAGATAGATAGATAGTTGTTTTTTATTTGATAACATTTATAATTCTTGATTACATAGTTTACAAAAAACAAAAAGCATGGCTTTTCTGCCGTCTGCCTCGTTGACAAAACATAATAAATTTAACTTTAAAATAAGAATATTCATAACAAATTCAATAATAGTTACTATAACCGTTGAACAAATTAAATTTTAAATTGAAAACCATCATTAGCGTTCGTTTAAATTACTTAAAAAGACTCATTAATAATTTGATTTCTATAGAGTAGAGCTAGTTTGCAGTATTGGTATAATTTTTTTACATCCATAGTATTAAGCAGTGTTATCATTTCTTTTTCTGTTAAAATATTGCTTCCGAAAACTTGTTTTCTAATTTCTGTTAAAATCGGACATTTTCCCATGAAGTGCAAAATATCTTCTCGTTCGTTCAAGTTGCACAAAGAGCATATGATCGGTAGGTCCTCTCTATGTGGTTCGAAGTTCAACTGAAGAAGTTCGCCCCGCAACTTAATCATCATCGATATTTCGTCTACGCTATTGACATCTTTAAAATAGTTTTTCTCTCCCAGGTTGTGGTTCAACTGAGAGTAAAATTGTCTGTAAAGAGATCCTGCCGCGTCATTTAAACATTTTGCTCTATATTTTGTATCCGCTGCTGATATTAGCTGGTATAGGGACCTCTTCCAATCATCGTAGTCCGGACTATTAAGATTTAGGACTATCTCACAGTCTCTAGCAAGGTCCATCCAATCTGCATACCAACTTGATCTGGTTCGTATATCTTGTAGAGCTGCTATCTTTGGTAGCCGGTGATTATCCATTTTCATTACCTTCAGAACATAATCCACTTGCATTTTTAAAGTTCGAATGAAAAGGGGTGATAAGCCTGTTTCCAATGCTATCATATAATTTGGCATATTGGGAGGCAGTCTAAAAATTCGCTTGATGTAGTAGCGCAATAGTTTCTCCACTGTTTCATACATTTTTGTCCCCCAAGTTTGCGCTGCGTAGAGCAAAATAGATTCCGATATAGCTTCGAATATCTTGAACTTACTGCTATGGGCAATATTTTTGTTGTAGAAGCATCTATTCCACGATGCGCTGATTGCGCCTTTAGCTTTTGTGAGCTTTTCCTTTAAATGCCTCTCCATACTTAAATTTCTCGTGAAGTAAACTCCCAAGTATTTAAAATCCTTGACAATTTCAATGCTCTCTCCATTATATTGCCATTTTTCGTTCATGCAATATCGTCCTCCTCCTTCCCTGAAGATCATAATTTTGGATTTATCCAAATTCACAACCAGACTCCAAAGCATACAGTATTGTGATAGTCGGTTTATCATTAGCTGCAACGATTCAGGTGATGGTGCCAAAAGTACGATATCATCCGCGAAAAGTAATGCCTTAACTCTATGGCCTGCGTATTCAATCCCACAGGGTAGAAAGTCTACTAGGTCTTCAATAAATAAAGCAAACAGACTTGGACTCATTGTACAACCTTGTCTGACTCCTGATTTTGTTTCAAACCACCCTGACAACTCTTCACCATTCCATACTTTGGCCAGTGTGTTTTCATAAAGGTTTTGGATAACTCTTCCAAACTTCATTGACATTCCTATGCTATAAAGTTTGTACATGAGGGCTTGTCTATCAACTGTATCAAAAGCCGCCTTAAAGTCAACAAAAAACGTGTACAGTTTCTTTCCTTTGGTAAGAAATGAATTCGCAATACTTTTAAGCACGAAGATGTGGTCAACTGTTGAATAACCTGCCCTAAAGCCGGCCTGGAATTCTTTCAAAAGCTTGGCATCATCGATCCATTTACTAAGCCGTCTTTGCAAAATTAAAGTGAAGATTTTATACGATGCATTTAAAAATGAAATCCCCCTATAGTTGGATAGTTCAGCCAAGGCACCTTTTTTATGAATAGGAAAAATAATAGATTCTTTGAATTCTTGCGGTATAACCCCGGTTTCCAGTACATAGTTGTATATCCATGTTAACCTGTTGATTAATTCAACTGTACCATATTTGTAAAATTCCGCTGATATACCGTTCGATCCAGCAGCTTTTCCGTCCTTAAGCATTATAACCGCTGAAATTACTTCCTGGTGACTTATCTCAGAATCCAAAATTGCGTTGTTAAACCCAGGAGCAGCGTATTGGAAGTTAACTCTTTCTTGGGCAGGATTCAACAAATTTTGGAAGTGTGATGCCAAAAGATTGGGACTTAGATCACAGTGGATGGTGTATTTTTTTCCGTTAAGGTTCCGTGCTAGGCACCAAAATTCTTTTGAATTCTTACAAAGGGCCAGTCGCCTAGACTCTGCTTCAAAGAATGTTTCCTTTTTTCGCCTACACAACGTCTTATATGCACTGTTTGCTTGCAAATACTGATATTTGAAGTAACCGTCACTTGAACTTCTGTATGCTCTTAGCCAACCAAACGATACCTTCCTCGCTTTTATGCACTCTTTATCAAACCAAGGAGCGATAAAATCTTGTTGCAAAGTCCTGTTTGCAGTCTCTACTGGGTACGAAGTTTTTATTATCTCATCTAGTTGGGCAAGATCGCAATAGCTTTGTCTTTGTAGTGCAGTATTTAGCTGTGTTTGATATTCTATCGCTTTGGTTTCCTTCCATTTCAATTTGGGCAAGAGATTCATAGTCCTTGTTTCTTCAGCTACTATCGAAGTAATCCCGAAAGTCAAAACAATGGGGAAGTGATCCGAAAAAGTTACATTTTCAACCTTGAAATCGACGACGTAATCATTCCAATCCTTACCAATGAGACTATAGTCTATCACCGAGCTGCCTTGATGACCAGCAAAAGTAAGTTCACCTTCCGTGTCTGAGCAACTTGTTCCGTTTTGAATTCTTAACCCGTACGAGTTACACAGCTCAATAAGTTTAAGGCCTCGTGCATTGCATATTGGATCCTTTGTTTTTCGCTTGATTCCTAGTGCTTTGTTTTCATTTCCTTCTTCACTTCCAATTCTTGCATTCAAATCACCCACTACCAACCAATTAGAGGTTCCGCTTTGGGCTACTACTCCTTCCATACTTTCAAAATCGTTGTCCCAATGGTTGCAATTGATGTAAGCCGGAAGAATACGATAATTTTTATTATTAAAATGCAGATTCAGATATGTAACACCTTCGTATAGCTCAAATTTGCAATTAATATGTTTAACATTTTTCTTGAACCCGAACAAACATCCCCCACTAGCTCTTCCCCTTGACTGCACTCTGGTAGCTGGTATCCATTTAAGTTCAAAATTAATAAATTTATTTTCAAAATTAATAAAGCTGTTTTCCGTTAAAAATGTTTCATATAAAAAAATGAATTCAAATTGATTAACAAATTTAAAAAAATCTATAAAAATAAGCTTATTACTCAATCCTGAAACATTATAAGAAAGGATTTTGTATCTAAAAGATTTAAAATTATTGTTTATTTTATTATCATTTTCTAAAATATTTGATTTGTGGCAGACGGCATTACAACTAAAAATGTTTCGTGTGAACAGTATTCACAGTTTGAGAAGTTCTATTGTCATTTTCTCTTTTGTTTCCACCATCAACACATATGTCATCGAGCGTTGTCAAATCAAAAGTGTCACCAGCCAATTGTTGAAGTGTAAATAAACCATTTGATGTATCCGAATTTAGTTTACCAGAATTATCGAAATAAAATTTATTTTCATCAATTATAAGTGTTTCTCCTCTTAATTGACACTTGATGTTTTTGTTTTTAGAAATTATGTGTGCTTTTAATTTGTTCATTCGCCTTCTACGTTCTCTTGCTGCTGCTGGAAAGTCCTTGTGTATCGTAGTGCCAGTGTTTTGCAATTTAGCTTTTGCCCGTAGTATTTGGAATACATCCTCTTTGTTGCACATTTCAACGACGACATTTGTAGTTCTAGGCCCCGAACTTATTTGTCGTGCCGCGACTATTTTGGCTTTATTATTTGTTTCCAGTAGATCTAAGCAGATGGTTTTTGCTTTCTCTACCAAATCCAGAGAATCACCAGCCATCGCAGGTTTCAAGTGCACGATCAAATTTTTTTCATTTGCCTTTTTTTCAAGCATCTCCACTTGTTTTTCGAGCGAAACACATCGGGACTCCATTTTGTGCAGTTGAGTCACCAATGTTTTATTGTTTTGCTTCAAAGCGGTAATTTCGGCACTGATTCCTTCAATGTCTGCCCTAGTCGCAACCTCCTTCAACTTGACATCTAATAAATTTGCCATAGAAGTTTGGAAAATTTTTTCCAGATCGGCCACTGCCAAATTACCAACAGGTGTAATATTTTCTTGGGGTTTTAACGATGTATGTGGCTTTGTCGGTGATAATACCACAAACGGTCTTTTAGATGGGTTGCATTCATTTTTGATGGGTGAACGTTTTGTGGGAGCCATAATGCTGCACTTGTTATTATTTGTCTTGCGACTTAAAACTAGTTTTACCTTTTAATAGATGATTCCCAAGTGATAGAACTAAGCTTTCAAGACTTATGGCACTTTTTTAAGACTTTTTTAACAATAAAAAACCACAAAATTTACGGAGCTTATTTTCAATGTCAACCGAACTTTACAAGCCAGAGTTGCCAACCCCACTCCTCTATAATACACCTGAAAATTAAAATAAGAAAAAACCCATACGATAATACCACTCGAATCTGAATAAAACGTACCTTACATAATACATCATTATCTATAAACTATAAGCCCAATAACATTGAAATAATATTAATACTTACCTCATAACAAAATCCATACACAACATTCACCAAAAACAATAATAATAATAACATAATATAACCCTGTAACACAGACTGTATGTCCATAATAAACCAAAACTTAAAATAATGCATTACACTCACGATAATACCTACATAATATAACTTCCTTATAAACGATAACAACATGCATAAATAAATACCGCTGGCCTCGCACACATAATAAGTCCCACTATCATCGTTCGATGATCGGCTGAGGATGGCCTGAGGCCTGACCCACAATTCGCACCGATCTTGAATACAGGTGGTCGTTAGCCAGATGGTGTGACGTACTATGTACTTGCAAAAGCAAGGGCAAATCTATGTACACCAACGGTTCAGCTGGTTGAAGATAAGCCTACCCGTTGACCATCGTAGGTATCATTATCGGTAGCGAGTTGTGTCACGGGTCATTCAATGTGTGATCATTATAAAGTGCGGGCGACCTAGTATGTAATTAAAGAGCTAAAGAAAGTAAAAGTGTTTAAGTTAATATTGGCAATACGGAATTGAAGTGAAATCAAAGAGACATTAAAGTCTAAAGATTGAACTTTCGCGAAACGATTTGTTTCATTACAGTGAAAAAAAGGATTATATATAATAATAATAAAAAGGAAATTGAGAGATAGTGCGTGGCAGCGCAGCGGTCGATAATACCATCCCAAGTGCTGTGCTGTGGTGCGGGCAAATGAGTCCCGAAAAAAAATACTCATAAAAAGGAATTGTGCAAAGCAAAATAAAAAAATAAAACAAATAAATCTATTCCCCGCTTCCCTCAAGCCTCAAATAATTGTCCCTATTGCAAATAGACATATTACAGTGAAAGAAAAAACAACAACTGAAAAAGAAAAAAAGAAAGAAGAATTTCTTAAGTGTGGAAGTGCTTATTTCGCCCCCATATAAGTAAAAGGGAATTAAGCGGAATTTCTGATAGAGAAAAGATTCACCCAGAAGAAAAAAAAAACGTATAAGGCTAATCTTTACGGAGTTTTTAAGTATCCTGGAGAGAGTTGCTGGTTGCGGTTTTGGCGTATTTCTTTTCCTTGGTAGTCATCGTTCCCCTTTAAAATAAAAGTGTCCCGCGTGTCAAAATCCCCCTCCCCTTCCTTTTATCCGAGTGTAATTTTCGTGTAACCCAGCCCCGACTATTGTATTCTGAAGTCCCGCATTGTGTTTGGTGTAGCAAAAAATTTGTAAACAAAAATTGAATTGGTTGAAGAAAAAAAAAAAAAGTATAGATAAATTTTTTTTAAAGAAGAAAAAGAAAAGAGAAATGAAGTGTGGAAATCAAAATCAAATAAGATAGTGACACATAATATACCCCTTCCCTGCCAAAGAAAAAAATTCTTTTCTTAATCTATTTTCAGTGGATCGAGGTTTTATTTGGAACCGAAGTGGTGCACTACCTTGGCAGTAAACAAAGAAATAAAATCAGAGTAAGTGATCCCTTATATTTCCTTTTTTTTATTATCGTACTTGTGGACCAGTGCCAGACCAAAAAAAAGATATTTGCTTATTAGGGTTTTTTTTTGGGGAAGAAGTGTGAAAAAATAGGGCTGCCAAGTACTGAAAAAAAAAAATCTTAAAGAATAATAATCTGATTGAGATTCCTAGTTAGAACCACTTTCTTTTTTTGGTTTTCTTTTTCTCGTAACTTACCTGTACTTTTAATGAAAAAATTTCTTGTTGTATTTTAGTTTACTTTCTTTTTCTTAGTCGGCATAATAAAATTTGGATTCTTTTTTTAATTGTAATGTGGTAAGACCGCCTTTTATTGTCATCCCGGTGACAAGGATTTATTTCGTGGTTTTGTTATTTTCTTTTGACATGCTGTTGGGAAGTTGTTCCTCGGTGGCCATGATGGCTTAAGAGACTTAATTTCAGGTCAACGGTGGAGATGGGCCATCTGAGCGTGAGCTGGCGATGACAGGGTAATGTATAGGCGAGATTTGGATGTACGATTAGGGGCTGCTGCGCAACATCGGAAGTTGCAGTAGCCATTGGGTATCCTAAGCGGATACACGGGTGGGTAAACCTCCAGGGTCACTACCATCATCGACCCTCCCCTTTGGATATGCACCCTTTTACCCTTCAGGGATTCAATTCGGCCCTTCTTCTAGTAACTAAAAATTGGCATGAAAAATTTCGTAACACCGTTAAGAGCTGTGGTTGCAAGAACGCCCCCGCCCGCGCCGCGCCGCCGAGCTATTGCCTATGGCTAAGCAAGCATGTCAGCGGCCACAGCCTGTACACCCCTCTCTCTCCTGCTGCCTTGATCAGCCTCATATGCCTGTACATATGAGGTTGTAAGGGTGGTCTACTAGGAGTGGGAGGGGAGAACACCGGTTCCGTTACAACTTATTACATATTATGGTGAATGCACATGTACAATTAAGCTTATTACAACCACCAAATCTCGTTAGGTGTTAAGTTTCCAGCAATAATTGTCTGTGACTTGTTTGATAAATAAGCTACAGTATTTTTGCCATCCGCCTACAAATAATCGGGATGTTCAGGGCCAATAAGCATGCATCTGACCATCTCTGCTGAGGTGCGTTTGGCCTTTGCTGCAATTCCATTCTATTGATAGCCGTCTATTTTTCCCGCATGGATTAAAGATGGTCGGACGTTTACTATTCGTGAAGGCTATGAATTGTTTCAATATGCCGACGTGCGCCCAGATGTTGCAGCTTAGAGTACAATTGTGCTAACTTTACCTTCACGCGGTAACCACTGCCAACTATGATGCTCTACCTGGAGAGGACCTGCTAAACAAGGTAGTGCAAGTGTTGGCAAAGGGCCAAAGAAGAAACGGATCAATATTTTAATGCTCTGCGAGTGGTGACTGAATGCCCGAAACTCAGTTATCTCCCAAAGCTTTTCTGGAATGACTCAGCGGATGAGTTCGAGTAGTCAAAAAAAGGTAGAAACCTCTGAATTCGACATATTTGGTTTAAAGGTCTCATTACAAGGACAGGATATTAAAGTAGAAATGGTCGCGATTGACATCCTGATGTGCCAACGGCAACTCTCACACTCCTGTAGCAGGATTTCAACGTTGGCCACCCAAGCAAACGAAAAAAGGACAATGAACTATTGATCTGCACATGAAACGTAAGATCCCTTAAAGAAATTTTGTGCAGCTGGAGAACAAGCAGATGCCCTGGACTGCTACAATGCTGACATAAGCCATCCAAAAAGTGCAATGGAATGGGCCGGAACATAAAAGATGAAAGACTAGGATGAGGTTATAATCCAAAATCCAGTCAATGAGCGTATAATGACCATCCGCATCAGGGCCGAAATCAAAAAAAAGGCAAGAGGCTCGTAGGCGAGCAGAGAAGGAGACGATCTCGACGCAAATCGATAGAAGCGGCTATTGCCGATATTCCTAGCAACCTTGTCACCCAATAGCCATCTGGAGAGTCTAAGGAAAATCTCCACCTTAGACTACCAGATGGTAAGACGGACAAAAATAAACAAGCATGGGGACATTATTAAATGTCACCGTTGTCAAAGGTTAGGGCACGCACCACGCAGCATTCAACTGCCAAATGTAGTAGAGGTGCGTCAAGTGAACCACAACTACAAAGAGTGTAACCGTTGGGAGGTGTTGGAGATGGAAACCCAGTTATTTATCGGGGTTGTCCTTGATACTAAACAATTGAGAAGTCAAAAAAGCGGCTCCAACAGCAACAAGGGATGAGAAAAATTAATCTGCCAGAAAAGATCAAAGCTGTTTAAACGTACCCTACACCTTAAAATGCTAAAGGTATAAAATTGTTTCCAGATTTCGTTGGCTAATATAGAAAATTTGCAAAATATTTTTCTACAATATCAAAACCTCTTACGAAGCTGCTAAAAAGAAAAACTGTGTTTTCAAATGGGATACCTTCTGTGTGAAGCTTTTAGAGATCTTAAAAATAAATTTATAAACCCCCCAGTCATAGCTTACCTCAATTTCAAATTAGAATTTGTTGTAACCACAGATGCAAGCGATGTCGGAAAAGGAGCTATTTTGTCACAAGGCCCCATCGGACAACACAAACCCATAATCTTCGCAAGCAGAACGTTGAATGACTCCGAAGTCAGGTATAATACGACCGAAAAAAAACTACTCTCAATTGTCTATGGCATACAACAATTTCGTTCCTACCTTGATGGTAAATCCAGGACTATTTGTACTGACCACCAACCTTTGCAATGATTATTTTCTCCCACCGATCCTATGTCCAACCTAGCAAGATGGAAAATTTTAGTATCCCTATCTGAATATACCATTAACCATAAACCGGGTAAAATCAATTTAAAAGCATATGCCTCAAGTCGAAATATAGGAGAAAATAATATACTGGTTGCAACATGAGGGCAAAAACAAAGACAGATCGAAGATAAAATTCAAGCAAATGCAGCTGCGGCACTTATTACTGACGCAAGACCCAAATGCAATATTATCGAAAAATTTTAATATCCTAACTAATATTATAAATGTGAAAGTCACTCTGTCTGTCCGGCTTTCTATGTTACCTTCTCCCGCTCAAACTAATGAACAGATTAAAATTAATTTTAGTACAAAGATTGTTCAGAACCTGAGGAAGGACATAGGCTATATATTTCATCCCCATACTCCCTCGGGAACGGGAACGTATACGGGAACTTAGAAACTACAACACCGATTTCAGAAAATTTTCCACCGTTAGAATGCTACACTATCCCTGACTAACATAAACTTTAATTCATCCACATATTCCTACGAGAGTCCTTACTAATATAATAAGTGTGAATGTAGCTCTGTCTGTCCGTTGTTCTATGTAACCATCTCCCGCCCAAACTAATAGACAGATTTAAATAAAATTTTGTACAAAGATTGTTCAAAACTTGAGGAAGGACCAAGGCTATATATTTTTTCCCTGTATTCCCACTGGAGCAGGAACATATACGGAAACTTTGACACTACAGCACCGATTTCGAAAATTCTTCCACCGTTGGAATGCTCCATAGTCCCCGAGTAATAACGGGTGATTTTTTAAGAGGTTTAGAACTTTTTTGAAATATTTATTTGAATCGATAGTTTGAACCTTGCAATTTAATGTTTAAAGATAATTTCATGCAAATGTTGACCGCGGCTGCGTCTCAGGTAGCCCATCCGCTGAGTCCAATTTTTGCATACTCTTTCACACATATCGGCCGGTATCTCACGAATGAATGCATGAATGTTGGCTTCCAGTGCGTCAATCGAAGCGGGCTTGTCCCTATAGACATTAGCCTTGCCATATCCCCACAAAAAAAAGTCTAATGGTGTCAAATCGCACGATCTAGGCGGCCAATTGACCGGCCCGAAACGTGAAATTAACTGTTCACCAAACTCGCCTCGCAATTGCGCCATTGTTTCGCGTGCTGTGTGGCATGTTGAAACCACATATCATGCAAGTCAAGAACTTCCATTTCGGGCAAAAAAAGTTTGTTATCATCGCTCGGTAGCGGTCACCATTGACAGTAACGCTGCGATTCGCATCATCTTTGAAGAAATATGGCCCAATAATGCCGCCGGCCCATAAACCGCACCAAACAGCGACTTTTTCGGGATGCATTGGTAGCTGTTGCAATGCTTCTGGCTGATCTTCACTCCAAATGCGGCAATTTTGCTTATTAACGTACCCATTCAACCAAAAATGAGCCTCATCGCTGAACACAATTTTTCGATAAAAAAGCAGATCCTCGGCCAGCTTTCCAAGAGCTCATTCACCAAAAATTCGGCGTTGTGGTAGGTCGGCTGGCTTTAGTTCTTGCACCAGCTGTATCTTAAAAGGCTTAACGCCCAAATCCTTCCGCAAAATTTTCCACGTAGTACTGTAACAAAGGCCTAACTGCTGGGAACGGCGCCGAATCGACATTTCGCGGTCTTCTGTCACACTAGCTGATACGGCCGCAATATTTTCTTCACTACGCACAGTACGTAAGCGTGTTGGTGGTTTAATGTCCAACAAAGTAAATTTGGTGCGAAATTTGGTCACAATCTTCCGAATAGACCACTGCTCAGAAGGTCGAGAATGCCGACCATAAAATGGAAGCAGCGCGCGATGAACATTGCGAACCGAGCACGAATTTTGATAGTAAAATTCAATAATTTGCAAGCGTTGTTCATTTGTAAGACGATCCATGGTTAAATTGCAAACCAAACTGAAGCTGTTTGACAGTGACACAAGGTACTTAACACACGTCAGCTGTCAAAACCAGTGTTGCCAAAACCAAACCAGCTAAAAAATCACCCTTTATAAACTTTTACTCATCCTCATATTCCTTACGGGAACGGTCACCATGTTTCCAAGGGAACGGGAGTCTTTAATAATATTATAAGTCCGAAGTTAAATCTGTCTGCCTTTTTCTCTTTCTCTAAAATGGTATTTAAACTTACAAACTATCAAACAAAAGAATGGCAAAAAAAAATTAACATTAAAAAAAATTATTATCACGCTATTTATATCTATTTAAACTTCCAGCTCCAAACGGTCTCCTGCATCCACAACAATTTTGCATTCACTTCCTCGTATTCCTTATATCGGGCTTTATATCGGGCCGCCACTGTCTCTCCTCGAAATTTCAATTTATACGCTTGCAATAGTTTTTTTTTTTTAAGTGAATTATTACTAACCACGGCCTACCTTCTCTCTTTTGTCGCTTGCACAAAAAAAAAAACAATATAAAAAACTTTACTTGGGAAGCCCGGGTGTTCCCACGGGCTTTTCTCGACCCCTGGTCTTTGTTTAAAATTTTCTTCTGTTCCTGTTGTTTTTTTTTTTCTTTCTATGCTGGGTGTTATGATTTTGAATCTGTTGTCCGTTGGCTTTTTTCCCAACACACCGGTGCAGCTTCAACCCGTTCGTTAACGTTGGACGGTCACGACCTTTTTGCCCTTGGTTTTTGTGACCGCCAGAAGGTAGTACTAAGAGAAAAAACCTATTATTACCAAGTTGGCTAATTTCTACATAACCCAAAACACTGCACTGACTATCATAAAAAAAAACTCAACAAAATTTCCTAACTATTTACTAGTAGGTCTTACCCGTGTATTATCTTGCTTTCAAAAAAAATTTCTTAATTGGCCTTTGCTGCTTGGTAATATTAATTTTCCTTTATTTTTTTTTTTTTTTATTGTTGCAAAAACTTTTCTTTACACTGCCTTCTCAAAAGGACTTTATTAGAAAAAACTTTCAATTTTAATATAATATATATTTGATCGGCTTTACTCTAGCAATTTTGTTGCCTCCCGCACTGATTTGATTTATGGAAATGAATGCCGGCTCCCTGTTCAACGTTTAGGCATTCCACCCACCCGAAAATTCATTTTCCATTTCCTTTTGTTTTAATCGTCTCTCAATAACCGACCTTTTCTCCTCCTACACCCATTTCCAATAAACAAAAAAAAAACCAAAAGCTCACTAATTGCCCTACTTCCTGTTACCTACTTTGAGGGTTCTCAAAAAAGATTTTTTCTTCTTTGCCACCCTGTGCAATCCTATCTTTCCACCTCCACACTGCGAAAGTGGAACCCATTGACCATTCATATTTTTAATGGCAACAATGCCCCACGACTATGCGTGTATTACTACTCCTTCCCTTTTCCATTCATGCTTTGTGCATGAACAAAAAAAATTCTTTTTACTCTATCAACCAGCAGCCATTCCACACCATCAACAGTTTGTCAGGTAATTTTCTATTTTATTAATATAAAGAAATTTATTCTTTTCATTTTCAGCAAACCACGTGTTGCAGTGATAAAAAGGTATTTTACGCAAACAGTGTTGGTGGTTGTTTGCTAAATTTTTTTTATCTTTTTCAGGAATAATGTAGGATCGTAACACCATTTACTGCCGAAACTATTGAACCTATTTATATGAATTTTGGTACAGAGACAGTCTAGACCTGAGGATGGACAAATATGTTATGCAATATGTTTTATCCCTGGGAACGAGAACTTGGAAAATACAGCAAAAAATGTCCACTGTTAGAGTACTGCAATATTCCCGAGTATTATAAGCTTAAAGTCATCCTCCGCAAGCGGCCCTCATATTCCCACGGGAATGGAAGACTTTAGTAACATTATAAATCCGAAATTAACTCTGTCTGTCTGCTTTTCTTTGTTTATATTTACCGCCCAATCTATTGAACCGATTTATATGAATTTTGGTACAGAGATAGCCTAGAACCAGAAGATGGACATCTTAACTAATATTACAAGTCCAAAATTATCTCTGTCTGTTGGTGTTTCTTTGTTACCATCTCTCGCCCAGACCACTGTTCCGATTTAAATGATATTTTATTCAGAGATAGCCTAGAGCCTGAGGAAGGACATGGGCTTAGTAATCACTATATTTCTACGGGATCGACACCGTAAACGGGAACCTTGAAACTGCTGGGTCGATAAAAGTTCTTTCATTGCGGGGTTATTTCTGTCAAACTGTCGAAAATACATTTGACCTGAGAAGAAATGTCTATCTTGATCTTCAAATAAAAATTGTCAATCGGGAATGGCTGTGTGAAAGGTCAATTTCGGCGCCGACTAATGAGATAGTTAACCATATAAACTAATAAATTATGTCTGACGTATTGGGGGATGTTGGCGAATGTCTATCAATAGACAATATTATGGACACTGAGCAAGTCACATCATACCCTATAGAGTTTCTCAATTTTTTAAGGATTATTAGGAGTGGCAGCAAATTGGTGTTCCAGTAATCCAATAATGAGTAATCCAGAATTATACACAGCTACAAATTACACATCTGGGATGCGACACAATAAAAATTTTAATAATGACTGGAACGACAAAAGGAGAAAACGTTTTGATTCCCCGTTTTCCTTAAATTCTCACTGATTTGTCATTCATTATAAATAAGCTCAGACGCTTTTAGTTGCAGGTCTTCGTTTAGAAAAAAATCCCATGGCAACTTTATGTTGCAGAATCACGTGTATCAATCCCACAAAACCTTTTTATTTCGCAAAAGGTGGAAAAAATAAGAACGTCGTGTGCAAACATATACCTAAATAAAATAATATAACAATAGGTAGTTTACTAAAACGCATGAATGTGTCTTATTTGCAAAATAAGTAGCCTAAAAAATTAAGAATGCTGCCGAAAGTCGCTATATCACGCGGACGAAGTCGCGGGCACAGCTAGTATCTTTATAAATGAAAATTCCAACTACAAAATCGTAATACTACCCCTAATAGACTAATAGACTCAACAGACGAGCAATCCTTAATAAAAAGAATTCAAAACTTTACAAGAACCACTATGTGTAGGTAAATTTAGATATCGGAGATATGACATCCGTGACTGGTCCAGAGATAATTTGTAAGATTCTATCAGAGTATCATCATTCCCCATTCGGAGGCCTACAAGGTGTTTCACGGATGTATAACCGAATAAAGGCGAAATACTTCTGGCAAAACATGAAAGCTGATGTACAAAAGCATGTGAGCATATGCACGTCTTGTCAACGGAATAAAATTAGAATAAAACCACCAGTTGCCATGAAAATAATAACTATACTAGTGCTAGACCATTTGAAAGAATCGCTCTTATAGTTTGAGTACTTCCTGTAAGCTATGGTGGAAACAAATATCTACTCAATTTCCAGGACGATTTGACAAAATTTTCGAAAGCTATGCCAATACAAAACGGCGGAGCTTCAACTGTAGCTAGAACATTCGTATAAGTCATAGTTTGTCGCCACGGCATCCCTCTATCTCTTTTGACTGACCAGGGGACAAATTGCCTTTTCAAAGAAATGTTCAGTCTATTGAAGATACAAAAGTTGAATACAACGCCCTACCATCCTCAGACAAATGGAGCATTAGAACGAAGCCATAGATTATTAGCCGAATATCTTCGACACGATGTGAACCAAGACCCTTCGTTGCGGGATACATGGATCACAAGTAGTACTGGAGTTAAATTCAAGTTAACTTGTGCAGTTCCGTCCTGCGTTGTTGTTGTATTCACTTATGTTTAATATTTTGATAATTCTTGCGGCTGCGGCTCTTCAGCCATTGTGTTCAGGCAGTTAAGCGTGTTCTATACGTAACGACGAGTGAAGATTTGTGAACATGGTGTGTGGCGGCCACACAACATAGTCACAAACACAAATCCACACTGTGGCCTAGTTCGGATGAAGTAAATTAAAGTGACATGGTTCTGTAGATGGTAAGCAATATCGGTTAGGTAATGAATGAAACTAATAAATAGAGAAGCGAATGGGAAGAAGGGCAGACGGCAGAGTTAAAATTTAAATTCCGTACAGTAAAGGTGAATTCACATGAACATGATCAACGAACGACGAATAAATGAAGAAATGTGATTTTAAGTACCTTTCAAGCATAAATTCCACACGAATTTTTTACGAAACGATGGAAATATAGCTCATACTTGGTTAAAGGTAGATAAACTCTTATTTTTGTGTCAAATAAAAGTAATAGAAAAAAAAATTTATTCGTTACGAATAAATTTTATTCGTAACGAATGAATTTATTTTCTCTATTCCCAAAAGCCTAGGCACAAAAATAAGAGTTTATCCACCTAAAAATAAATATGAACTTGTTACATTTAGAAAAGAAACACGTCTTCTTAGTTTGACTTTCTAATGGGAACTGTAATTCATAAAAGATTAGAACATAAGAAAATTGACAATTATGTATTATGTATGTATGCTTGTGCAATGATGATGATCAAATATAAATGACAGTATAACAGAATAAGAGTGTTAAGTTAGATAGCATAGATCTTAATAGGGTGCTTCATTATTAATTACTTTTAAAACAAAAATAAACAAATATTTTTAACACTCCCACTTTTATAAATGTTTTAAGGCTATTGAAAGTTACTGAACAGAATCTAAACTAATAATGCCCATCATTGAACGAAATCGTTGAAATTTATCTTTAGGTAAAGCTTTCGTAAATATATCACCAACTTGATTCTGAGTTGACACATATTCTAAATCGAAAAGTTTATCTTCGTACTTCTCGCGAATAAAGTTGAAACGGACATCAATATGCTTAGTCCTTTTATGGAATTCAGGATTCTTGATTAATCTTATGGCTCCTTGATTGTCCACGTAAAGAACAGGTTTCAATTTTTCGCTTAATAGCTCATCCAAAAGTTGTTGAATCCATACCAACTCTTTGACTGCTTGACACGCAGCCACAAATTCAGCCTCTGTAGTAGAAAGGGCAACACATTTTTGACGTTGCGATGCCCAAGTGATGCAGCTTGATCCCATCAAGAAGACATAGCCACTAGTTGAACGCCTCGTTACTATGTCACCAGCATAGTCTGCATCACTGAAAGAAGTAATTTTAAATTTAGTATTTTCAAAAAATATACCATATTCAGCTGTCCCCTTCAGGTAGCGAATTATCCTCTTGACCATTGTAACATGATGCTGACTAGGATTATCCAAGTAGCGACTCACGCAACCAACTGCAAAGGCTATATCCGGACGCGTAGCTACCATGAGATACATGAGACTGCCCACTAATTGTCGGAAAGGGAAGTTGATCTTCTCGGAAGATTCTTCACTATAGCTTACAGCCGATGTGTCCGCTGGGGTTGAAACAGTAACAGCATCTGACATATTAAACTTTGCAATCAATCTTTTTATATATTGTGATTGATTAACGTGAATTGATCCATCATTAAATCTTCGAATTTCCAAGCCTAGGAAGTGCCTTGCAGGAAAAACTTTATCTTCAAAATTTTGTTTGAGGTGCTCACAAAAACGAGATATTTCAGCTTGATCTGCTGATGCAATGAGGCCATCGTCTATATAAATTGCTAAAATAACTTTCTTATTATTATTATCACTGACAAACACACATGGGTCAGCTGCACAGGGCCGGAATTTGAAAGCTTTAAGAAGATTAGTGAAAGTTTGGTTCCAACATCTTGAGGCCTGCTTTAGTCCGTACAAACTTTTCTGGAGTTTGCATACTCGATTACTCCCGTCCTCATACCCTCTCGGTTGTTGAACATAAATTTCCTCCTTGATATATCCATTTAAAAATGCCGTTTTCACATCGAACTGCTTGATATGAAGTTTTTCCGATGCTGCTATTCCCAAAATTGTTCGAATGGAAGTGAACTTGGCCACTGGGCTGAACGTTTCCATGTAGTCCACTCCGAATTCCTGACTAAAGCCTCGAGCTACTAGCCTGGCTTTATATCGTTCATTTTCATTTTCAGTAGCATTCTTGAATTGATAAATCCACTTAGTACTGACCAGCTTCCGATTTTTTTGGTAGAGTCTCTAAGATCCAAGTTTTGTTTTTATTCAACGAAGAAATTTCATCGTCCATTGCCCTTCGCCACTGGTCCGCATCGGCACACTGGATAGCTTTCTCAAAGCAATCTGGTATGTAAGTTTCCGCAAGAAAAGCAAAACTTTCCTGGATACAACAGTTGAGATCACTTTCAAAGCTCTTAACTTTGCTTCTTAATCGATCGCTAACAAAACTTTTTTCTTGTTGCCGAACTACATCCCCTTTATCGCCACCAACAGCTTCATTGAAAGTATGTTTCTCATTACCATATTTATCAACTGCAACAACTTTATCCACAGCACTAACACTAACTTCATTGTCCTCAGCAGCTTTTATAACATCTGCAACTTCAACACCAGCAACGTTTTCTTCCGCCTGATCATCATTTTCGCGTTCCACAATCCCTTTTGAAAAGTTTGTAGGCTGTTCAACCTCATGTTCTTCGCTGTCAAGTACAACAAACGACTTATTGTGCCCATCCCTTGCTACCTTCTTAGACTCATTGAAACGAACATCTCGACAAACCTCAACCTTATTGCTATCAGCAAAGAATATCCTATATCCTTTCACACCATCGCCATAGCCAACAAAAATACCTTTTCTGGATTTCTTATCCCATTTTCGTCTCTTCTGTTGTGGAATATGAGCAAAAGCTTAAGTTCCAAAAACTTGAAAGTATGAAATGTCTGGCTGTTTTCCATGCCACAATTCAAATGGTGACTTCCCCTTAGTTGGACTGGTGCCTGTGCAATTAAGAATAAAAACTGCAGTATTCACTGCCTCTGCCCAAAACTTCGTGTCCAAATTCCGTGCATGTATCATTGTCCTCGCTGCCTCTACTATTGTGCGCATTTCTCGCTCAGCACGCCCATTCTGTTCCGGTGTGTAAGGCACTGTCCTTTCATGTACTACGCCATTCTTGGCAAACATATCTCTTACGTGTTGATTTGTGTACTCCAAACCGTTGTCTGATCGAAAAACCTTAACTTTGGAACCAGTTTTAGCTTCAATCAACTTAAGGTATCTGGAAATCAGTGCAGGAACCTCTGATTTTTCTTTCAATATGAAAACCGTCCTAAAGTGTGAAAAATCATCTTTAAAAAGTAAGAAATACTTCGATCCGCCAAATGACGTACACTGCATCGGTCCACACACATCCGAATGCACAAGTTCCCCTATACAGCTCGCCATTTTTTCACTGGAATGATAAACTGCACGATGTTGTTTTCCATATTGGCAAGCCTCACAAAAAAAATTGTCTTCATCAAAACTTATATTTCTTGCCTTCAATATGCTCTTAACCTGACCAATATTTTGATGTCCAAGTTTTTCATGCCATTTACGAAGTGCTTCGCTCTTCTTTTCAGCTAAATGTGCACAAGCACCAGATCCGAATGAATAGCTTGTGACCTTCAAAAGAAGTTTGAATAACTTGGATTCACGTACTCCCACTACTAAGACAGACTCTCCTTTGAATAACTCGCACTTCTTGCTATTCGAAGAAAATTCGAGACCTTTATCCAACGCACAGTTTAAAGAAAATAAGTTGAGCCTAATATCTGGAACATAAAGCACATCAGCTAGATGATTCTCCTCCCAGCTGACATTGTTGAAGGAGAAAACATTAACGTCTCCTCTTCCATACGCGTTGATAGTATTCCCATCCCCCAACCTGACAATTACTGGCTCTTTAAACTCTTTGTAGTTAATCAACCATTCCTTTCGACTAGTCATGTGATCACTCGCTCCAGAGTCCAGAAACCACTCATCAGCTCTAACCTCGCCTTCTGACAACAACGCCTCACAAACAAACGCATTACCTCTCTTTACAACCGAGTTTTGCCTCTTGTTAGGACATTCACTCTTCCAATGCCCTGTTTCTTTGCAATAAAAACATTTTCCCGGTTTACTATTCTTACAGAAGGTCTTTTTCTTGTTGTATTGTTTGTTAGCCACCAATGCACTAGGTCCAGGTTCAGAAAAACTGTTTTGCGAATTGATTCGAGACTCTTCCAGAACCAGCCTACCAGTGAGATTGTCTAAAGTCTGCTTCTCAACTGCAGTAGACTCCCAAGCACTATGAAAGTGACTATATGATCCCGGCAAAGTCATAAGGATCTTGGTTATGACCATAGATTCAGAGACGGTTTCTCCAACATCAGATAGCTGCTGCACAATGGTTTGCAACTTGGAAATATGCAGAGCTATGTCATCATTTGGATCCTTACTGAAACTGTAAAATTGCTGCTGAAGCATGTAGATACTCGCCTTCGACCTAGCCTCATAAACGCCATGAAGTTTATCCCACATTTCTTTGAAGGATTTGCAATTCATTATATGCAAAAGTGGCTGTGGCCCAATTGATGTAGCAATAATTTTCTGTGCCTTACTATCGAAGCGATTCCACAGCAGCAATTTTTCAGCTTCCGTAGGCTTAGGTTCTTCGCCTGTCACATATTTAAAGTAATCTGATGCATTCAAAATAATTTTTATCTGGAACTTCCAGATATTCCATTGACCCCCATTAACCAGTTTCTCGATTTTGAATTCGTGATTGTGATTATCACCAGACATAGTAAAAAAATTTAACCAAGTGAGATTAAAGCAACCGTTTGTAGATCTCAACGTTAAAAAAAAACTTGTTAAATGTTACAAAATTTAACGGCAAATTTACCCAAATACCAATCGTCGGCAAACTGATATTGCTTCTCGGTATTAAAACTGCTTCTCGTTCTTTTTTGCAACAACCGTTCCTTTTTTTCTTTTCTTTTTTTTTTAAACCACGCGATTCTTACACATATAAAATTATATATATATAGGCAACTAGGTAGGTGCTGGGCCCATAACCTGTTACATTTAGAAAAGAAACACGTCTTCTTAGTTTGACTTTCTAATGGGAACTGTAATTCATAAAAGATTAGAACATAAGAAAATTGACAATTATGTATTATGTATGTATGCTTGTGCAATGATGATGATCAAATATAAATGACAGTATAAGAGAATAAGAGTGTTAAGTTAGATAGCATAGCATAGATCTTAATAGGGTGCTTCATTATTAATTACTTTTAAAACAAAAATAAACAAATATTTTTAACAGAACTATATTTACATTGTTTCCTAAAAAATTCGTGTGCAATTTATGCTTGTAAATTACTTCAAATCACATTTCTTCATTTATTTGTCGTTCGTTTGTCGTGGTCATGTGAATTGTCCTTAAAGGTCGCAGCATATCCATTGTGACAGCGGGCCTTTCTCTGTAACAAAAATAAAAAATTTACTAAAGACTTAAAACCAATCTCTTTTTTTCTCTCCGTCACCTGCTCTTCCCTTTGTTTAAAAAAGAGGAAGCACGGCAGGAACAAGTTACAAGTTTTTGTTCTCGGTGGTCCTTTGCAGTTTAATACTCTGAAGGTCGTTTTAATCTTTTCTCATGAAGATTTTATTTATTTCCGGAAACATGCTCGAGTTGTTGGACTGTTCAGCCCGAATTTTATTGCGGGTATCGACCTCAACGTTCGTCAGACTCCTGTTGCAAGGCAGCGCAAAACCATTGGAACGAAGTTCCCTTGAGACAGCACCGGAAAAGCGCGGCCAACGTGTCTTTCCGTAGTTGTAAGAGTGCGTCGGCGTACTCCTCTAGTTCCACAAGGTCGATGGAAAGCGGTATGACGGCGACGAGTCCACAGTGGTCAGTGTCGTACTCTACCGTCTTCAAACAATATTACATCGGTCACTTTAAGTTTTGAGTCTAAAAGTAACAGATCCAAATATGAGCCACTTCGAAGATATGAAGGCCTGCCAGTAGCCAGCAGATCGACCTACATTCGATATGGTGAGGCCCCAGCCAATTGAATAGCTGGGTCCCTTTGGATTGGATAATTCATTTCCCCAATCTTGGTGTTTAGCATTGTAACCAATGGCCATGATGAAATACAGAACAAAATGGCAAATTTATACCATCCATAGAAATAAAGTAACCTCCGAAATTCGTAAAGCTAAGGCAAATTTTTTCTCTAGCAAATTAGATCCTACTCACAGTAGCTCTCAAATTTGGAAAAATCTAAAAGCGTTAAAAGTTATAGACCAACCATCTTTGAAATGTGATTTGGACCCTAATATCTTAAATCATTATTTTCTTGGTAATAGTCAAAACATAGTACCAAACTCTAATGTGTTAAGCTTGCAAGGCGACGAAGAAGTAGCAGCAAATCTGTTTGAGTTCCGTTGTGTATCTGAGTCTGAAGTTTTAAAAGCAATAACTACCGTAAAATCTAATGCCATAGGTCATGACGGGGTGTCTCTTAAATTTGTAAAACTAATCCTATCTCACATTTATTACACTTTTACCCACATTATCAATTCATGTATTACGAGATCACAATTTCCGGCAATTTGGAAGTTTGCCAAAGTGGTTCCTGTACCCAAAAATACAAACAGAAGCAAGCCTGAAGACTATAGACCAATAAGTATTCTTCCCTGTCTATCTAAAGTATTTGAAATAGTTATGCGCGATCAAATTAATGATTACATAGGTCAAAATAACTTAATAACATCTTGCCAGTCTGGTTTTCGAAAGAATCACAGCTGCACAACAGCTATAGTAAAAATTTTTGATGATTTGAGGTATGATTTTGACCGTAACAACATCTCAATTCTGTGTCTGCTTGATTTTTCAAAAGCTTTTGACAGTGTTGACCACCATATTCTCCTTAGTAAGCTCAAAATCAATTTCAACTTTAGCCGAAGATCTCTGCTTCTGGTCGAAATCTACTTGGAAGGAAGATCTCAACACGTCTACACTAACTCTGGTGTTTCGTCGTTTATGAGAGTCTTAAGTGGGGTTCCTCAAGGATCCATTTTAGGTCCGCTCCTCTTTGCAACTTTTATTAACGATCTACCAGATGTTTGTCATGATGTCACGATGGATCTCTATGCAGATGATGCTCAGATAAAACTTTCAAGACCTATCGGTCTAATAGAAGATTGTGTTGTTAGGATGAATGAAGATTTGGAGCGCATTGATAATTGGGCTTTCCTTAATAAATTGCAACTCAACCCACTCAAATCAAAAGCAATAATCATATCTAAAAACCCTATTGATACTTCTAGCATACCCGTATTAATTCTGAAAAACAATACAGTACCGTATGTAGATGAAGTCAACAATTCAAGTATTTATATCAACCGCACGTTATCATGTGATAGCCATATAAATTTTATTGTCAGGAGAATTTATTGCGGCTTACGTCAGCTTTATATATCAGCCAATGTTATCCCGACTCAAACTAAACTGAGGCTTGTACAAGCTCTCTTCATGCCTCTCATCAATTATTTTGCTGTAGTTTATAGCAACCCAGATGCATTTTCTTTTCGGAGACTTGAACTTGCGTTTAACTCTTCAGTACGTTTTGTATATGGACTTCGTAAATATGATCACATATCAAGATTTTCATCAAATATCACAGGTTTTTCTTTAAGGCAACACATAAATATAAGAAATTGTATTTTCCTACATAATATAATACAAAGTCATCAACCAACCTATCTATTTGAAAGATTAAGTTTTTATTTTTTATTCCTTATTTTAACTTTTTAAATAGCAAACGCCTATTCTTTGTTCACGCTATCAGATTATGGAATTCACTTCCAATGCCTGTACGCTCTTGCATATCAACCTCTAAATTCAAAATAATGCTGTATTCTTTTGTTAAAAGTAATCGATCGAACACCTTATTTAACTAAATTGTATTAACTCTCTTGCGATTGTAATCTGTATACTTTTTTATATATTCTTATTCTAATTTTATGTCTATTGATTAATATATCTACATATTGTTAAGGTACAAATGAAAAGAATTTAATTCTTAATGTACTCACTTACATAGAAACTAATAAATGAAATGAAAAAAAAATAGTTTTCTTCCGAGTTCAGATTCATACATCAAAAAGTGTTTTGAGCTCTGTCGCAAAACATGGGGGTTAAAAAGCCTCCGGAGCATAGATTGCGACCACATACAACCGCTTCCTCTTTTGGAGAGGTGAGTATACTATACACGCTTCTAGCAACCGGAATCGGCGTACCTCACTACTATGTATTTCTATACAGCAATGTTCTCGCTTATGAAGATCGAAACCCTACCCACGAAATTCGAGTTTGATCGGTCCGGGTCCGTCCTTACGATAATATTAGTATTAGTCGTCAGATTGTAATGCTGTACGTTGTGCTTTTAACAACTCAAAGAAGCTGGCTCGTCGTTCCACCCTAACATGCGGATTCGCATTCACGGCTGGGATCTTAATAGGCCTTTACGGCAGCGCGCCCGCTAACCCTAAAATTGTGCAAGCGAAGAAATTGTATGGTAGATAACATACACCCAATGCGCCTGATCACTAATTTTTGTTCGCTGATTTGTACTTGAATGACACTCAGAGCAACCATCACCTGTGTCTCCCCGACAGCAGTTGGCTGTGCGGCCGCTTTCTGGAGAGGCAGTACCATTTTCCCAGCCCCCCACGCCATTTCGGCGAAGGAAACTGGGGGAATGACGGCCCTTGAAATAGGTCTGGCAGATTGCCTTTTCTCATCCCTAGTTGCTGTTGGAGCAGCTTTTTTAACATCTAAATTATCTTCATTGTTGTTAATAATTATATACAACAACAACGTAGGACGGAGCCACACAAGTTAGCTTGATTTTAAACTCTTGCAGTTCCGGCTGCGGCTGCGGCTGCGTTTGCAGTTCATTGTGTTCACGCAGTAAACCTTTATTCCGACCGTATGGTGACCCACTCAAGTACTTCTGGGTGTCTCTTCATCGATCGCAGTTTGAAAGTTTCGTATTGCACTTGCACATTGCACTTGACATACTCTATTGCATTACAATTGTTTAATCATCTGTTTTCGTTGCAATAGAGGCGCGCATATGGCTTGAGTCATGGTGACGTGCATACCTGAAGCGTTGTTGAACCAAGTGCCGAGAAGTCAGAGCCTTACAAAAAAAAATTGTTTTTATTGCTAGTTTATATAATTGACAATAATATTGCCATGTTTTCAAACTATTATTATTGTTGTTAATTCGTTTATTAAGTTATACATAGACATATTTAATAAATCAGTGATTTTTTTTTTTTGTATAGTTTATTTTATTGTTCTTTCCTGTTTAATGATTTGAAGTAGTAAAAATTTTCTAAATAGATTTTCATGTCTAACAGGTATTACATATGTATTATACAGGGTGTTCCGTAATTCGAGTAACATAGTTTGGGATGTAAATCTTGGTCATATTCTCAGACAAAAATTGTGTAACCGTAAAGTCCGTTTCTCAACCTTGACATCACTTTTTGGCAATTTAAAAAAAGGCTAACTTTGGTGTACCCTGAGACCTGTGTTAAATTCGATATCTCTGTCAATACTGATGATATAGACCTAATGTTAGACTTTGTTTATCCAACAAATAACAACCTTTAAGACTGTGTTTAAGTTGAGCTTCCATAGGCTTAGGGTTTCCAGATTTTCAAATTTAAATTGTGTTCAAATTTTCTGCCCGAAACAAAGTTTTGACTTTGAGGTCATTTTTTCAGAAAATGCCTGATAAACATAGAGTTTCTTTATTTCTTAGAGATGAAGAAACAAAAAAGCAGTAATAAAAAAACTCATTATCATACATTTTATGATAGGTACTTGAAAAAATATGAAATGGGAAAAGTTTAAAAAAAACATTTTAAAAAAAATTTGCATTGAGGTTTGTTTGAATAAAGTAATAATATGGGCACTTTAAGTAGTTTTTTTTTATGTATTTTATACAAATGCAGTTATAACAACTGCTTAAAGTGCCTTCCTTCGTTTTGAATGCATGCCAGAACCCGTTTTTAGATTTCATTGTGGGTGTTTGCTTTCGTTTGGGGTATGAATGTTCAATAGGTAAATAAGTCGTACAAAAGAATAAGAAAACAACCATGTTCATCAGTTTATCAAAATATGTCACGATTGAAGTTTGATCAGAAATCTTTTTGAAACGCCTTCATTTAGGAATACGCAGACATTTTTTTCTTAAATGAGTTTTGCAATAGAAATTCAAGAAGAGCACAATGAAGATACCATTAACTTCATCCTAACTGAAAATCTGGCAACCCTTAGTCTATATAATAAAATAATAAAAGTCTAATGACAGCTACTGAGTAGACGTACATTTGAGTTCGGCAACCTTGTTTATAATTTCTCTCGTGTTATTTCAAACGAAAGCATAAAAATCAAAAACTCACCATAAACTTGTGTTGTTTTAAAGTTTAATTGCATCACTAAGCATTCTAGTTTTCACGTTTTTACACATAATTTAAAATAATTTGCAATTATTTTGCAACGAAATCATGTTTCAATTCCTTTATTCACACTTCACACTATGTCAGCGATACGTACCGGTACTCGAAGCAAAACCACTACCACGAAACCTTCTCCCATCGAGTCTTTGTAATCATCCGCTATGACCCCTCAAAAAACCGCGAGCAATGGTAATGTCAATTGCAAAAGTATGGATGAGCAGAGTAAAGAACAGAGTGACTATATTATTCGTCTTTTATCACAACAAATTCTCGATTCGGAAAATCGTATTTCTGACAGAATTAGTGGTCAAATCAAAGAATTACAAAACTCTTTAAACGAAACCAACACTAAGTGAACGATCTTGAAACTTCGCTTTCTAAAGCTAACGAAAAAATTAACACACTCGATTCTGAGGTACGCGAACTAAAAAAAAACATCGTTGATGTAAACAAAAAATGCACCATCGCACAAACCGAAGTGAATAACATTAAAAAAGTTCAAAACATGCACGATAACCGTTCCGTAGCCAATGATGCTTTTCTATTTGGTGTGCCTTTTTATGATGATGAAAACCTTTAATCCACTTTCAATCTCCTTTGCAACGCTTTAACAATTAAACCACCAACTATCAACACAATTTATCGCACGCGCTCCCGCACTGAAAGACATTTCAATTCTTATTAAATTTAAATCACCGTATGATAGGAACTTTGTTTTGAAGTCTGTGGCTGAGTTTCAAAAAAAAATAATAGACGGTTATGCCTGCAAGACATTGATATTGACTCTCATACGGCTCTTTTTTTGCGTGAAGCGTTAACTAAAAACAATTTGTAAATCAACCAACGTGCAGTGGCTCTCAAAAAACAAAAACAATTGTTATCAGTATACACTGCTAGAGGACTGGTGTATGTAAAGAAACTAATGAATGAAGCTGCTGTATCCGTCGACTGCATTGAGAGTTTTGGACAGGGGTGCCGACTGCCGACTCTGACACTTAAGTTATTACTAGTTTTTTCTTTCTTTCATTATTTTCCTCTTATTTTTGTATCTTATCGCAAAAAAAAATATAAAAAAAAAAATATATACATATATATACTTAATATTTGAATTTATTGCTCACTCATTTATTATTATCATCGCTTTTTTTTTCTTTGATTTAATTCAATTAATTTAATTCAATTAATCTTTTTCGATCTTTTTTGTTTTCTCTCTCGTGTAAGTTTGTTTTACTATGGGGGATTTTAATCAGCGCACCATGATTAACGTACTTACTAAGCCGACGTCAAACTGAACTTCGATTGTGTCATATTAATGCACAAAGTCTATTGGGCAAAATTGATGAATTTCGCTATACATTTGAAGGTACTAAGGTTGACGTGGTGTGTGTATCTGAAACTTGGTTCAATTTTTCTCAAAACAACCGGATGTGTTCTCTTGCTGGATTTAAAGTAAATCGATCCGATAGGGTTGATCGTAGAGGTGGGGGGGTTGCCATGTATGTTAAGGAAGGCATTAAATCCAGACAAATTGGCTCTTCTCCTGATGATAGCAAAATGGAATTTGTTTTTGTTGAATTATCCAATGGTAATGAAAAGGTTTTAATTGGAACTATCTACAGACCTAATAGAAACATTTGTATATCTCCACTCATTTCAACATTAGAACGGGTTTGCATTTCTTATCCCAATATTATTTTATGTGGTGATCTTAATTGTAACCTCCTTGATGAGAACAACTTCTTAGACGAATTTTTTTCCCTCAACTTACAACCTGTCAATACATCTATGCCAATCCATTTCTCTATTTCGGATCCCACGTTGTTGGATATTTTTCTAATCTCTGACCTAGCTAAAGTCATTTTATATGACCAGCTCTCTGCTCCTGCTTTCTCGAAGCACGATTTAATTTTTCTAGCATTCGACTTTCAAGTAGAGGTTCAAACACGGTTTCATCCGATCGAATATCGAGATTTTAAAAACATTGACTACACTGCTCTGGAAAATGATACAAATTGTGTCAACTGGAATCTTATTCTAGAGTCCCTTGCCCTCTGTGCAGGTTGAATTTATGTGCCGTGAGGTAAATCGTCTTTTTGATATCCATCTACCTTTAAAAACAATGCACCGCACACCTAAAAATAAACCTTGGTTTACCAGAGACATTCTCTCCCTGATGAAACAACGTGATTTGGCCTATAGACGATGGAAAGTTTTTCGTGTTGATAATCTTCACCAAATCTATATTACTCTGCGCAACAAAACTGTTTTAGAAGTCCGTAAGGCAAAGGCTCGTTTATTTTCTACTCGCATTTACTTGTCAGGAGGAAGTAAACAGATGTGGAAAAACTTGAAAAGTATGGGTGTTGGTAAATCTTGTATTGATATTCCAGAAAACCTAGATATCAACGATCTGAACAAAAGATTTGCCACAAACACAACTGTCACCAGTCGTTCAAATCCCCAACAGTTTCCAAATCTTAGTTCTTCTTCTTATAGTTTCTCTTTCTCCTCCATTGCAGCTGAGGATGTAGTCGAGGCTCTTCTCTCTGTTAAGTCTAACGCTATAGGACTGGATAAAATACACCCTTCCTTTTTAAAAATTTTGTTTCCCACACTGCTACCTTACATTACTCATATCTTTAACTATATCATAAGTACTAATGAGTTTCCTTCACAATGAAAGAGCGTTAAGATAGTACCTATACCAAAGACGTCTAGAGGTGATGAATTCAGACCATTTTCCATATTGCCATTTTTGTCTAAGGTTTTCGAGAAAATTATTCAAAAGCAAATCAATATTTTTCTTAAGCGCTACAATCTACTGTAATCAAAACAATCGGGTTTTCGAAAGAATAACAGTTGTTTAACTGCCTTATTGAGTGTATCTGAGCATATAAGGAAAGCGAACGATAAAGATAGTGTCACGTTTCTTATACTCCTAGATTTCTCTAAAGCTTTCGACATGGTGAATCATGTATTGCTTTGTGAAAAACTATCCCAGCTATTCAAATTTTCCTCTTCCGCAATAAAGCTGTTGTTTTCTTATTTAACCAATCGAATGCAAGCTGTTTATTTCAACAATACTTTATCAGACTTTCTTCCTGTCATGAGTGGCGTTCCACAAGGCTCTATACTTGGTCCGCTGCTTTTCTCAATGTATGTCAATGAACTTCCTGCTGTTGTACGACAATGTTCTATTCGTATGTACGCAGACGATACTCAGCTATACTTTAGTAGCCCCCTTGGGATGATCGAGCATTCGACAACTTGTATAAATGAAGATTTCAAACTTATTGATTGTTGGTCTAATGATAATGGACTACTGTTGAATCCAAGGAAATCGAAATGTCTGGTTATTTCCAGGCGCAAAATTGACGTTTCCTACTTCCCTCAACTACTTCTTGAGGAAAGTCCAATCGATTATGTCGATTCTGCTAAGAACTTAGGTGTAGTGTTTAATCGTAATCTTACCTGGGATCTACATGTAAAACACACTGTTGCAAAAGGCTATAGTATTCTGCGAACGCTCTGGCCTTCACAGCACATAATTCCTTTTAAAACAAGAGTGCTTCTTGTAAAAACATTGTTTGTACCTGTGCTAACTTACTGTTGTGAAATTTTCTACAATGTAGACTTTGAAAGCAAAAGGAGACTAAATGTTGTATTTAATTCTAGCATACGTTACGTTTACGGGCTAAGGCGTTATGATAGAGTTTCGCAATGTGTAGTTGAATTCCTTGGTATGACGTTCGACAACTTCATCAAATTTCGCACAATAACCTTTTTTTCCGGTATACTCTGGGCGAATTCCTAAACGCAAGTCTTGCACAAATTATGCAAAGCACACAGTTCCTAAATGCCGAAGAAAAAATCCCTTCGAAGCAGAATGTCCCAAAACATATCAGATTGCTTTTTTTCCCGCAATTGCAAGTGAATTTGTGCAGCTATCAAAAAACACTTGCATACTTTTAATTGCATTGCAAATTTTATTTGTGATTATTTTTGCTTAGCATTTGACTTGCTCAGCAAGACCTGCGTTTAGGAATTCGCCCTCTTTTCCCGCCAGCCTGAGGACCTTTATAATCAAATTAATTTTTTAAATTCAAATCGATTACATCATCTTTTGATTCCGCGTTTTTGCTGTTTGACTTCCGAACGCCAGTTTTTCGTCAATGTTATAAGAATTTGGAACTCACTGCCCATAGAAATTAGGGGCTTAAAATGCATTACAGAGATACGAAAAGAGATCGAAAAATATTATAAGAACTAACTAGTTCAATCACATGTAAATATGTACTAAAATTGTTTTGTATATTTCTTCAATTTCATTCAAAAACATGTTTTATTAATTAAATTTTCTTTATTTCTTTTTTCTCTTTTGTACAATTTACAATATTTCTTTAATGTTTGTTAGGAGCTGGGAATCCACAGGGGATGAACTTTGGTACTATTGAAAGGAGCAGTGGCACGCTTGCGGTTACTCGGATCTAGCTCGTCGGATGGGGGGGATTCTTGCTCTTTCAATAGTACCTCCCACTCACTAAACAAAATCATCGTGCCTAGGATTTAGGAAGGAATGGAATAGGAATAGGAAAGGAAGCTACTATATAAGGATAGGACAAAGGAAAAGGAACAAAAAGGAAATGCAAAACCTAGAGACGTGAGCTCCATCCAAGGATACAAGAAAGTGGTGCTTCGGCTCAAAAAAACTAAAATTTCTACTGAAAGAAATTTTCTTCCAAAAGAAAAAAAAACTAAAAAAAATAATAAAAAAACTTAATCCCTAACTATCCTACCTAACCCAACACCAAAATACCCTAAACTTATCTACTACCTACTTAATACTATTTACTACTAACCTACTACCTTTTGAACCGAAGACACTCTTATCCCCTTCCACCGTCGGATGGAACTCTGCCGGAGTCTCCGAAGCGTTCGTCAGATGTTGGTGACGAAGTCATGGCCAACCCACCCTTGTATCGGTCCGATACATCCAAATGCCATCTTCTTGGCCTGGTTTATGAAGATGGCCCCTGAAATGACCTACCAGCTGAAACCTAGTCTGTCATATTACGTCTTGTCAGTCAAATCGTCATAAACCAAAAGAAGATGAAATTTAACCACCAACCATCACCGTTCGCATTGGACGGCCATGTTCAGCCATCACACACCTTTTTTTGCTTACTTTAGCAATCCATCATATTCATTAAGACCAGAAGCTTTTCAAAAAAAATCGTCTTTTAAAAATTTTACAACCATTTATTTTTGGTCAAAAGAGAAAAAAAAATCAATACTTGCAACCAGGCATACTATCTTAATTTCAAACTTCAAAATTATATGTATATATATATAGAAAAAAATGGAAATTCTTTTTATTTTTCTGATTGGATTGGGTACGAAACTTCGTATATGTATGTGTATATATGTATATATATATATATATTCAGTAGATGTGAAAATTAAAATAAAAAAAAACCAAACTTACAGTTTTCTATGTTGTTATCCCTCGTCGTCCTGCCGGCAGCACTCGTGAGACACTTATACTGTATTGTTATTTTAACCTTTAGGCACAGGCACATATATATATATATATTTTATATTTCAAAAAAAAATTTCCTTTTTTTCTGGGGCTTTTCTATTTCCACCCTCTTGCTATAATTAACAAAATTCACTATATTTTTTCTCTCTTTTTTTTTTTTTTTTTTTTTTTTTTTTTTTTTTACTTCACACTTTTTTAACTCTTTAATCTTCTTTAAACTACTATCTTCCGATCTCTCTCTAAATTCACTTTTAATTTTTTTTTTATTCCTTCAAATTCACTTTCAGTCCTTTATTATTTAAATTCACTTTTCTTGGTTTCGTTCTCAATTCACTAAATGACTCCTTCTTCTCCTTACTTTTCCGCTTGTTCATATATGCATCTACATAATATTCTTCTAGATGGGTCCTCTATAGTTGCCCTTGACCTTGGGTAGGTCAAAAAAAAAACCTTGCAGAGGTTGTCTTACCAACCTATATAAATTTAAAAATTCTTTATAATTGTTCAAACGTTACTTCACTTTCGCTAACCTACCTCTGCTTTTTCTTTTATTTTCTCCTACTTCGCTTCTCGAAGTTTTTCCTTCCGTACCTTCAACTTTCTATCTAAAATCAAATCAAAATCAATAAAATATGGTATTTCATAAACTCTACCTAAACTTCCTTACCTTTTTTTTTTTATTCTTTATTTTATATTTTATTTCTTCTTTAGGTATTAGCTTCACAACCAAATTGCAAACTTTATTTTAATACTTGACTTTATGCTTGACTTCGTGTTTGACTTTATACTATTAAAGATCAGAGCCGAACTTCCTTTGTCAGCTGTTTGTTTGCAAAAGAAAGTTCTACAATTTTCTTTCCTTTGTGAACTCTTTTGCTCCCGGGTACATAAGCACTTGGTTCGAATTCCGTTGTCAAATCAAAATACATAATTACCTCTCTATTTGGATCGGTAGACAGCTGATTAACGTTTTTCTATTATTCTTTAAAATTTACCATATGTTCCTATGTTGCCATCTGTACTTCTCACTAACTGTCCACCCCCTTTCTTCACACACCTACATACATACCTACTTTCTCCTACCTTACTCTTTATTAAGCTATGACATTACCTAATTCTATGCATACATTACCTATCATCTAATCAATAACACCTACATACACTAATCTACAAAAAAAACTTACATAAATCTCTCTCTCAAATGTAATGCATTATTATATTGCTGAATTGCAATAAATCATTACCTTGAGTTAGAGGGAGATAGATAGTGTGCGCAACCCAGTGCGTAATCTAAGTGCAAGTAAATAATTGATATCGTCGGTGTTTCGCGAATTTGCATTTCGTATTCCCTTTTTTTTTTGTTTTTGTTTTGCTTCCTAATTTCATAACGCGAGTTAATTCGTTGTTTGTTTTGTTTTCCTATTACTTCTTTTTGTTATTATTTAGATTTTTTTTTTTCATTTTCTTTTAACTTTCACAGGTAAGTATTCTCTTCTTGTTCTTCTTTTTGTTTTTGTGAAATCTCAGGTGGGAGTTTGTTTACATATGTTACATACATACATTTTGTAGGCACTTGCATTTTGTAAACAAACTCTAACTATTGCCTCTTGATCAATTTTATTTACTTTATTTTGCTTTACTTTATAGGGTTGACGGTAGCAAGATTAAAACAACAAAAAAAAAGGAAATCTTTTTTATATGAACTATGGTAAGTAGAGTGAAGTTGTTTGGTGGAATTAATGATAGTTCATTAGGATATCTTTTATTTTTTTAGGTTTTGCTACGTAACAGGCTCGGTGGAAGTGGATGAGTGGTCGCGAGAACACTTACATCGTAAAAAAAATTCATGCGTTGCAAAACACTTTGTTTGTAAATAGGGTCTCGTAACGTGTGGTAGAGCCTACTCCCTGAGTTAATTAATAAGTCTCATGCTCTTTTATTTTAAAATTTAGTTTAAATTCTTATTTTATATATTCTTATACTGAAATAAACTTTAATAACTAATATACATATAATCTATTATGTCTATTTATTTTGATACCTGTGCTAATTGTTCAATGTCTGAGTTAGGGGGTGGTAGTTAGATCGTCTTCTATTCTATATTGCACTATAGGCAATGAACGAAGTCGGACTTCACTAAATAAATTAACATATAAATAAGCTGATAAATAAATAAATAAATAAATAAATAAATAAATAAATATATCAATAAAATAAATAAATAAAACTATAGATATGTAAATAAATAAATAAAAATATATATAAATAAATAAATAAATAAGCAAAAAAAAATATCACAGATGAATAAGAGAGGTAAAAAAAAAAAGGTTTATCACAGAAAAATGGGTGCTAATAATTAGCAATATCACAGTATACGTTTTATTCAGCGGTGCTGTCTGATATCACAGTAGGCTGCTATATGCTTATAGCGAAAAAAAAAATATCACAGTAGGCTATATACTTATAACTAATAATATCACAGTAATAAAGATTATAATAAATAGGTACAAATACATAATAAATAAATAAATTAAACATTTACTAAAACTATCAGGTACTATTTGACTATAAAGACAACATCATCTGAGTGCGTCATTACCATGTGTACTTTAAGTATGTAAATCTTTGGCATGGAAAACTCCTACTTTTTCGCCTCTTAAATTTCCAACTTCATACAAGGAGTTACCTATCTTTCTTAAAACTATGCTTTTTGTAAATTTAGCAGCGAGTTTAGCATTGTAATCCTCGGCAGCGTTACTTTGCTTAAAATTTCGGCGATATACTATTTGTCCTGGTTGGTATACTACGTCCTTACTTCTAGTGTTATAAATTTTCATGCCTTTTTGGTGTGCTAGTTTTAAGTTTTGAAATATTTTTGCACGAATCAATTCCAATCGATCTTCTCGGTTTAGAATCTCAATATTGGATTCTTTCACCGCGTCAAGTCTTCGAAGGAGATCATATGATTTCGCATTTTGGATCATATGGTAACCAAACACAGCATAATATGGTTCCACCGCGATTGCTTCGTGCATCACACTGCGAAGTGAGAATGCAACGTTGCTAACGTGGAGGTCCCATTGCTTTTGATTTGTGCCTAGATAGGCTCTTATTTTTGCTAAAACCGATTGGTTTACTCTTTCTGAGGCGTTTGCCTGCGGAGAGTAGATGGCCGTACGGGTGTGTCTTACACCGTATCGTTTCAAAAAGCTGGTAAATAATTCTGAGACGAACTGTTTACCATTGTCTGAATGGACAAATTCAGGTACACCAAAAACATGAAAGACGTTTTCTTCTAAAAATTTAACTACCTCAGATGATGTTGCTTTCCTAATTGCTTTCAAGAACACAAACTTACTAAAATGATCAAGTACTATGAATATGTGCGTATTTCCGTTTGAAGTCCGTGGGTATGGTCCTAAGAAGTCAATGTATAAGCGTTGAAATGGTCGTTCAGTGATTGTCTGTTGTCCCATCGGCGGTCGAGTCGTCTGGTTTACGGATTTATTGCACTTGCAACTGTCGCATGAATTCACCCAGTGCTGAACATCGGTGGCCAACCCAGGCCAATAGTAAAACTGACGCAGTTTTGCTAATGTTTTGCCTATACCTCCGTGTCCAGACTCTGGTGAGTCATGCGCAGTCTTTAACAACTCCTCTCGCAGTCCTTCGGGAACCCACAGTTTCCAGGCGCGGTCCTCCTGTATTGCGTCACCTGTCCGTACGTCAGTGCGTTTGTAAACGTATCCGTCTGAAATGCATATGTCGGGAAGTCGGTCTTGTTGTTGTTCCACTACTTTCTTTAGTTCGTTGTACTCTTCGGATGAAAAGTGCGTGGAACTGAAGTCAATTCTAGGAGTCAAGTCGGTTTTCGCGATCTCTTCCATATGGATGCGAGACAAAGTATCAGGTACTACGTTTTGGACACCTTTCCTATGTTCGATGGTGAAATCGAACGCCTGTAGCTTAAGGCTCCATCTTGCCAATCGCCCTGACAGGTCCTTCTGGGTCATCAACCACTTGAGACTGGCGTGATCGGTGATGATAGTGAAAGGTAGGCCCTCAACGTAGGCTCTGAACTTCTTCACCGACAGAATCGCCGCATAGCATTCGAGTTCAGTCACGCTGTAGTTCATTTGAGCTGCATTAAGCTTCTGAGACATGAATGCCAGCGGCAACTCGTTCTTGTCGTCATCCATCTGGAAGATCACGCTCCCTACTCCTGTGGTCGAAGCGTCACATTGTATGTAAAAATGTTTCGTAAAGTCTGGGTTGTTCAGTATTGGTGCTTCTACAAGTCGTCTTTTCAGTGTGTCAAATGATGTCACCGCTTCATCCGACATCTCGAACTGTTTTCCTTTTTTCAGGCAGTCAGTCATTGGGGCTGCTATCGTCGCGTAGTTCGGGATGAAGCGTCTGTACCAGCCCGTCATGCCTAGAAATCTGCGGAGTTGTTTTGGGGATTTCGGGATAGGGAAATCGTCGATCGCCGACACTTTGTCTCTGTCCGTTCGAATGTGTCCGTCTCCTACTACATATCCTAAGTACTTAATCTCCTTAAAACAAAACCTACTTTTTTCTACGTTAATGGTAAGACCCGCCTGACGCAAAGCAAACGCAACTTCTTCTAGAGTCTTGATATGAGATTCGAAGTCTGGAGAGCAAATCAATAGATCGTCCAAATAAACAAACACATTCTGGCGTAAGCGACCTGGTATCACCTTGTCCATCAACTTGGACATCCTCTGAGCCGCATTGCACAGTCCAAACGGCATCACTGTGAACTGATACAGTGGTCGGCCAGGGACTGTGAATGCTGTCTTCTCTCTTGACTTACTCTCTAGAGGAATCTGCCAAAATGCGTCCTTTAAATCTATACTAGATATATATCTAGTATCTTGTAACCTGCTAATTATTCCCTCAATGTGTGGCAGAGGATATGCAAATTTCTTAGTTCTTGCGTTTACTTTGCGCGAATCTAAACATAATCTATTTTTCCCGGGTTTTCTAACTAATACGACTGGGGAGCTCCAAGCACTGTTGCTTTCTTCAATCACACCCATTTCAAGCATCCGATCAATCTCTGCGTAAAGCAGTTTTTGAACGGCTGGTGAAATGGGGTAATGTCGCTGTTTGATGGGAATGTTTTCGTCGTCCACCTCTATGACATGTTCCTCAAGATTGGTTTTACCCAATCCGAGTACAGCGAAAGAAGGAAACAGTACCTTGACGCTCTCCAGTCGCTTAGTCTGTTCCTCGGTTAGCTCTATGTTTTGTTGTTTCTCGGTGCTAGGCACTGTCGTCACATTGAGTTCGCTCACAATATTTGGAGCAACATTGAAAGAGCTCCAAAAATCTACACCCAAATAGAGAGGTTGTTGTAGGCTGGGGACCACGAATACTTCCAAGATTTTAGATCTTCCACCCCACGAGACATTCGCGTTGAAACTGCCTTCGATTCTCTGTTGGTTTCCGTCAGCAGTTTTTATCGCATGTTGCATGTTCGTCATTTGTATGTTTTTTCTTTTGACAAAGTCTATTGCACCTTTCCCTAAACATGTCACTGAGGCTCCACTATCCAATAGACCTAAGATGTCCTCACCTTCTAATTGCACTTTTGTAAAAGGTCTATTGTCGTCACTTATTGTCAAAATTGAAGCTTCTATCCTGCTATGCACTCGTCTTTTTATTGCACTTATTTCCCTTAGCCTAGCTATTTTCTTATAGTTTCTACTTCTCGTCTTTGTAGTATCCAGTTCTTCACCGAAGATTCGCTTTCGCGCTTCTTCATAGCGTCTCTTTCTTTCATGTAGGCTCAACCTAGGGTCAATACCATTAGTCAAGTTAGTCACTGGGGTTTCAGTCTTTTCTATCTCTCTCTTTAATATGTTTACTTGGTTAGTTTGTCGTTCGTCTTGTTGTTCTCCGGGATTGTCATTTTCGTCGGCTGTTGGCTCCCGGGTACACTGCCGACCCTGAAGTTTTCCTGACAAGTTTGACATTTATAAGGTATGTTACTTTGTCCACACCCAAAACAAGTCAGAGTATGAAACGTCGAGTTACATACTCCCGTCTGTTGTCTGTTTCTAAAATTGTCATTTAGTTTTTCCCTCTCATTGTTTATTGGTTTTTGTTTGTCATTATACCTGTCATGTCTTTTGTCGTTTCTATTTGGTTGGAAAGCTGCTACCTCTAGTTCTTCGTCATCTGACTCGTCATATCTCCTAGCATTAACTTTCCTCTCTTCTCCTAACTCATTAACAAATCTTCTCTTTGCATCTCTAGCCGTCAAGTGTTCTTCTGCTCGTCTACATTCGTCTCTCAATTCCCTTATACTATTGATAGAGCAACCAAATATCAACGTCGCAACTCTCTCTTTTAAATTTTTCTTAACCATCGATATCAGGTCCGGTTCACTTGGTTTGATTTGCATTTGTAATGTCAAGCTCCTGATATCGGCGTAAAACTCGTCGAATGTCTCGTGAGGCTGCTGTTTCCGATCCATAATCGATCGCAGGATCTCGAAATCTCTTTTGTTTGGTTTGAATTGCCTAATGAGTTCACTTTTTAAATCATGATAATTTAGGAGATAATCGTCTTGGTTCTCCTCCAGATATTGCCAGTACCATTGTTCTGCCGCTCCGGAAACGAGGTGGTGGAAGTTTGCAAACAGCTGATCGTCTGTCAGTCCTGTCTTCTTTCGTATCGTCTCCACTCTAAAAATAAAACTTTCAACCGACATGGTTTTTGACGTTCCATCAAACTTCACCCCCCATTTATGAACATCAACCCTCGGGTTGTTGTCCCTAGATGAGTGATGAGCGTTTGATGGACCATGTCGAGGTTGACTATTTCTCGAGTGGCTGGCCCTTTCGTTCGTAAGCGTTTGGTCTTGGTCTGATCTCCTGGTCGTCGTGTTCCTGTGTTCCGTCAACGAGAGTTCTAGTGCGTTGAATTTCTGGTCCATTGTCGTCATCGTTTTGTCCAGTAGTTTCATCACGCTGCTTAAGCCCTCCGCTAAGAAGCCCATCGTCCTTGTCTGGCTTTCCTTCACGGCTAGATTTGCCACCGTCTCCATTCTTTCGTATAGGTCTTGTGTTGTCAAAATTCTTGGTCTTACAGCGTCCCCTATACTCGTGCTATTCTGGTTTTGTCTTTGTTCCTGTAGCAGTCTCGAATGTTCTTCTTGTAGTTTCCTGTTTTCTTCCAAAAGTCTGTCGCGTTCTGTCTGGCCAGGTTCGTTGTATAAGTAATCTTCATCACCACCGTGTTCTTCTTCGTCTTCACTGTGGTTTCTTTCCTGTTCGTACTGTCCTTGTTCTTGGTTCCTGTTCGTATCTGTTGGGTCTGTGTCTTCGTTTTGCAGTCTATCGTTCAAATTTCGTATCATGTTTATTACGTCTTGGTCTGGTCTAGTACCGTCTGTCGCGTTTCTTGCTTCCGGAACGTCAACCGCCGGTACTGGCACACCTGATCTTCCTGCGATCGGGTCCCCAACCTGATTAGCCGAACTTCTCGTGGTTGGCCCGTTTCTCGGAATGGCTCCTTGCTTTCGAGCTTTTTCAGCCATCCTACCACGAATCGTAACGGAATTCAAACCAAGCACCTTGTTCCCAAGAACACCGAAAAGAAAATTTTTTCCCAGATTTGCCTTTTCCTTTCTTTCAAGGCTGAAGGAAATTTTTGAAACAAAAAAAAAAACTCAAGAAAAAAAAACAACTAAAAAACTAAATTCAATCTTCGAAACCTAAAAAAACTGCTTAAAAAAACCCTTTTTTTTTGTGTTGGAATCCAACAAAAAAAAAAAAAAAAAAAATTCAAAAAAAAATTCAAAAAACAAAAAAAAAACTAACCTATTCAAAGAAAATAAATGCTGAAAAAAAACTAACCCTAATAAACTTCAGAAATCTAAGGAATTCGAAAAAATATTCAATCTTTCCAAAACAAATTCAAGACCTTTCCTGAACCAGGAATAAAATAGTAATAAAAAATTCAAAGAACGGAAAGTGAATTCAAAAAAAAACAAAATAATAAAGAAAAAAAAAATCAAAAAGTTCAAAAATAAAATCAAAAAAATTCAAAAAAAATAAACAATTAAAAAAAAAAAAATATAAATTCAAAAAAAATATGTATATATTAAAATATTCAAAAATATAAAAAATGTAAAAAAAATATATATATAAAAAAATAAAATAAAAAAAAAACAAATCCAAAATTTCAATTCTTTTTTAGAAAAGGATTTACTAATTTTGTTGTTGTTGTTGATATCTCAATGTTATGCTTAGGTGTGTGAGGCTGCACTGGTTTTCCTTTCCGAATGCTAACTGGCTGTTGGTAGATTGTTTCAAATTTTTGGTTGTCTTGTCTAAGTATTTGTCGGTTTGTTTCAGCTGGTGCGCTCGGAGTCCAGCTGGTGCTTCAGTTCATCCCCACTTCAAAACCACTACATAACCCTCGGCGTTTAGCCAGAGATACGGTTGGCTCCGAAGTGAGAATTTACTTCCACATGAATGAGGTTCTCGACGCCTAATCCTCTACCTCACGAGAAGTTGGGTAAACCCTACTCAACGGATAGCTGAGGGTCAGACGTCGTTAACCTTACTCTACTCTTGGCGTCATCCTGAATCAAAAGTGAACTACCTCACTAGGTCTCAGACGTAAAGCCTTAAGACTGGATAGCAGTCACTGACTCATGACCACCAAGAGTTCCCTCTGTCCCTAGATTTGCATTGGGTTTTGGGAAAAAAATTAAATTGAAAAAAAAAAAAATGAAAACAAAATAATGTAAATTATCTACGATAGGCCAAAATCGGACTATCGCTAGGTCTCGTTGGGCGCCATTGTTAGGAGCTGGGAATCCACAGGGGATGAACTTTGGTACTATTGAAAGGAGCAGTGGCACGCTTGCGGTTACTCGGATCTAGCTCGTCGGATGGGGGGGATTCTTGCTCTTTCAATAGTACCTCCCACTCACTAAACAAAATCATCGTGCCTAGGATTTAGGAAGGAATGGAATAGGAATAGGAAAGGAAGCTACTATATAAGGATAGGACAAAGGAAAAGGAACAAAAAGGAAATGCAAAACCTAGAGACGTGAGCTCCATCCAAGGATACAAGAAAGTGGTGCTTCGGCTCAAAAAAACTAAAATTTCTACTGAAAGAAATTTTCTTCCAAAAGAAAAAAAAACTAAAAAAAATAATAAAAAAACTTAATCCCTAACTATCCTACCTAACCCAACACCAAAATACCCTAAACTTATCTACTACCTACTTAATACTATTTACTACTAACCTACTACCTTTTGAACCGAAGACACTCTTATCCCCTTCCACCGTCGGATGGAACTCTGCCGGAGTCTCCGAAGCGTTCGTCAGATGTTGGTGACGAAGTCATGGCCAACCCACCCTTGTATCGGTCCGATACATCCAAATGCCATCTTCTTGGCCTGGTTTATGAAGATGGCCCCTGAAATGACCTACCAGCTGAAACCTAGTCTGTCATATTACGTCTTGTCAGTCAAATCGTCATAAACCAAAAGAAGATGAAATTTAACCACCAACCATCACCGTTCGCATTGGACGGCCATGTTCAGCCATCACACACCTTTTTTTGCTTACTTTAGCAATCCATCATATTCATTAAGACCAGAAGCTTTTCAAAAAAAATCGTCTTTTAAAAATTTTACAACCATTTATTTTTGGTCAAAAGAGAAAAAAAAATCAATACTTGCAACCAGGCATACTATCTTAATTTCAAACTTCAAAATTATATGTATATATATATAGAAAAAAATGGAAATTCTTTTTATTTTTCTGATTGGATTGGGTACGAAACTTCGTATATGTATGTGTATATATGTATATATATATATATATTCAGTAGATGTGAAAATTAAAATAAAAAAAAACCAAACTTACAGTTTTCTATGTTGTTATCCCTCGTCGTCCTGCCGGCAGCACTCGTGAGACACTTATACTGTATTGTTATTTTAACCTTTAGGCACAGGCACATATATATATATATATTTTATATTTCAAAAAAAAATTTCCTTTTTTTCTGGGGCTTTTCTATTTCCACCCTCTTGCTATAATTAACAAAATTCACTATATTTTTTCTCTCTTTTTTTTTTTTTTTTTTTTTTTTTTTTTTACTTCACACTTTTTTAACTCTTTAATCTTCTTTAAACTACTATCTTCCGATCTCTCTCTAAATTCACTTTTAATTTTTTTTTTATTCCTTCAAATTCACTTTCAGTCCTTTATTATTTAAATTCACTTTTCTTGGTTTCGTTCTCAATTCACTAAATGACTCCTTCTTCTCCTTACTTTTCCGCTTGTTCATATATGCATCTACATAATATTCTTCTAGATGGGTCCTCTATAGTTGCCCTTGACCTTGGGTAGGTCAAAAAAAAAACCTTGCAGAGGTTGTCTTACCAACCTATATAAATTTAAAAATTCTTTATAATTGTTCAAACGTTACTTCACTTTCGCTAACCTACCTCTGCTTTTTCTTTTATTTTCTCCTACTTCGCTTCTCGAAGTTTTTCCTTCCGTACCTTCAACTTTCTATCTAAAATCAAATCAAAATCAATAAAATATGGTATTTCATAAACTCTACCTAAACTTCCTTACCTTTTTTTTTTTATTCTTTATTTTATATTTTATTTCTTCTTTAGGTATTAGCTTCACAACCAAATTGCAAACTTTATTTTAATACTTGACTTTATGCTTGACTTCGTGTTTGACTTTATACTATTAAAGATCAGAGCCGAACTTCCTTTGTCAGCTGTTTGTTTGCAAAAGAAAGTTCTACAATTTTCTTTCCTTTGTGAACTCTTTTGCTCCCGGGTACATAAGCACTTGGTTCGAATTCCGTTGTCAAATCAAAATACATAATTACCTCTCTATTTGGATCGGTAGACAGCTGATTAACGTTTTTCTATTATTCTTTAAAATTTACCATATGTTCCTATGTTGCCATCTGTACTTCTCACTAACTGTCCACCCCCTTTCTTCACACACCTACATACATACCTACTTTCTCCTACCTTACTCTTTATTAAGCTATGACATTACCTAATTCTATGCATACATTACCTATCATCTAATCAATAACACCTACATACACTAATCTACAAAAAAAACTTACATAAATCTCTCTCTCAAATGTAATGCATTATTATATTGCTGAATTGCAATAAATCATTACCTTGAGTTAGAGGGAGATAGATAGTGTGCGCAACCCAGTGCGTAATCTAAGTGCAAGTAAATAATTGATATCGTCGGTGTTTCGCGAATTTGCATTTCGTATTCCCTTTTTTTTTTGTTTTTGTTTTGCTTCCTAATTTCATAACGCGAGTTAATTCGTTGTTTGTTTTGTTTTCCTATTACTTCTTTTTGTTATTATTTAGATTTTTTTTTTTCATTTTCTTTTAACTTTCACAGGTAAGTATTCTCTTCTTGTTCTTCTTTTTGTTTTTGTGAAATCTCAGGTGGGAGTTTGTTTACATATGTTACATACATACATTTTGTAGGCACTTGCATTTTGTAAACAAACTCTAACTATTGCCTCTTGATCAATTTTATTTACTTTATTTTGCTTTACTTTATAGGGTTGACGGTAGCAAGATTAAAACAACAAAAAAAAAAGGAAATCTTTTTTATATGAACTATGGTAAGTAGAGTGAAGTTGTTTGGTGGAATTAATGATAGTTCATTAGGATATCTTTTATTTTTTTAGGTTTTGCTACGTAACATGTTTTATAACCTAATGTTATAATGTACTTTTTAGGAGCTGCACTATAAATAAGATATTCTTTTGTCTTACAGTGTAAGCTTATCATAAATAAAATAAATACTAAAATACTAAAAAAATACTATAGGAGTCCTATTTAAAAAAGTTTCAAAGATTACAAGACTACAAGTAAGACAAGAGTTATCGAGAGCAGACACCCACAATGAAATTTAAAAACGGGCTCTGGCATGCATTCAAAATGAAGGAGGGCACTTTGAACTTGTTATAATTTTATTTTTATAAAATACATTTAAAAAAAATGCTAAAAGTGCCCATATTATTAATTTATTCAAACAAATCTTAAAGCTAAAATTCAGTCTATTGAAGATAAAAAAGTTGAATACAACGCCCTACCATCCCCAGACAAATGGAGCATAAAAACGAAGCCATAGAACATTAGCCGAATATCTTCGACATGTATGTGAACCAAGACCATTCGTCGTTAGATACATGGATCTCCTATTCTATGCTTGTATAATGTACACCCAACATTTAATACTAATTTCATAATAAATGAAAAGATTAATAAAATTTTTAACAGTCAAAACACTTTTTATGTTTCCTCAGACATCGTCCATCCATCGTCCGTGAGGTTTCGCATTGCTTCTGAAATGAGCTTCCATCGTCGGTTAGATTTCGCATTGCTTCTGAAATGTACATTTGAGGAAATATAAAAAGTGTTTTAACTGTTAAAAATTGTATTAATCTTTTTATTTATTAGGTTAAAGAACACGTTTATTATCTCAACTAAAAAACTAATTTCCTAATAGAAAACGTTCAACCTAAAACACAAGCGGCAACACTATTATGTTCATCTAATAGCAGACGTTTCTTGTGTCCTTGTAAGTCAGTGTGTGTGTAGAAATATACCAGGAGGGGGAATGCTTGACAGCAAAATATTGGAATGGTCTAATGCTGGAAATTACAGTGAAAATGGGTTATTTGTTGGAAGAGCTCAACTGAGCTAAAAAGTGAGCTAGGAAAGCGAAATCTTTCTAGAGCGGGATCAAAAAATGAGCTCGTCCTGCGCTTGCAC